>CM061059.1:33268860-34468860 GCA_030762865.1 Paraleonurus japonicus | reverse complement strand
ATCAAATCAAATAGGCTCAAAAGCTCACGGGCTTAAAAATGAGCAAAGAGAGTAAGCATCATTCATCACACTCATCGTCACAAAACAATTTTTGTGCTGGCCTCAAGCAACACATCAACTCATATCACATCAAAACTTCAATATATCCCTCAATCAAAGCATAGATGTCATGTACATACTTCCAAGCACAACTCCCATCTCACATTCACAATGAATATCCTCAAAGATAAGCATGGAATTCACAAATAAGCTCAAACTTCACAAAAATTTTCACACAATTTTTCTCATCTCAAAATGAGAGGCAGGTTGGTGCAACGAAAATTGCAAACTAACACACTCCCCCAAACTTTTTCATTGCCAAGCAGTTAAAAATTTGGTAAGATAGTTAGCTAATTGAGTTGTACACAACTACCTACTAAGAAATGAAAGCTCAACACCCAAAATCATTTACAAGTATAATATATCATGTAAGCTAAAAAAAAAATGAAGTGCGCCAGTGCAAATGGAAAAACATGAAAAGAGACACACCTCCCCCAAACTTAGACAAGTCTAAGTCTAGAGAAGGTGTTGTACCTAAAAGTCTTCAAGTACCCCCTTTCCTTAAAGCTTGAGAGCATCACCAAGCCTCACTCACACTCCTCAACTTCCTACAAAACAACACAAAACACACTTATTGAAAGCACAAAACAAGCACGAAACAAAGAAAGCAAGAAAAAGGATGGGTTGCCTCCATCTAGCACTAGGTTTAACGTCCTACGCCAGATGGAACTCCATTGAGTTCAAGCTTTTCTATCGAAATGGCCACGGATATCGATCCTCTTTCCCTTTATATTTCATCTTTTGAGCTTCCAAAGCCATGAGGCTCTCATGAAAGGTGGACCAATCACCCGTATCTTTCATGCACATTTTCATCATTGGGCGTTCCCATTCCTCTTTTACCTTCATTTCTTTCCATTCTTTTTCTTTTTGTCCAAGGATGTCCAAGCTCTTCTCCATCTCCTTCTTTTGATCAAAGCTCTCAAGAGGCAAAACAAAATCAATAGAAGCATTAATATCAAATAAAGTACAAATTGAAGAGTTCAAAGGTTTAGAAATGCTCATTTCACTCATCAATGTGTTGTTCAATGCTTCTTGATTTTCTTGCTCCTTGTAGCTCGTGTCCATCAAAGGACACTCTTCTCCATCTCTCTATATCGTAAAATTGATGCCTTTACTCTTCTCCTCACATGGGTCTTCTTCTTCTTCTTCTCCTCACATGGGTCTTCTTCTTCTTCTTCTTCTTCTTCTTCTTCTTCTTCTTCTTCTTCTTCTTCTTCTTCTTCTTCTTCTTCTTCTTCTTCTTCCGCATCTTGTAGATTCTTCACAACGAAGGCCAATTGCTCAAGTTCTAATTCAAGAGATTTGAGTTGACTTCCTTGTTGAGAAATTTGAGCTTCTATCTTTGCATCACTTTCTTCCGTTTTCCTCAGCAAAAGTTGGCAACATTGATGAACTTAATCTTATCACCGAGGCTATTCAGAGGTATATATATAGATATATTATTGTATCGTATTTAATTATGATAGAAAAAATTGCATATTTGGTTCCATATATGAGAATTTTACAACGACAATTTTAATCTCACATTTTTTTTGCAAAAATAGTCTCAGTCATTTTTTTAGGACCTAAACTACAATTTTATATCATTTTCTTGGGATCAAATCGCAATTTATCGTTCTTTTGGGACCAAAATTGCAGTTTTCTTGAAATAAAAAAATGTCAAAAAAAAACTATCGGACCAAAAGTTTCGAAAAATGGATCATTTTGCAGGTCATTCATTCTCTGAATACCAAAAATACAATTTATCCAATTATAACATGACTGATGTTAATTAATTAGGGTTATTTTATGACCGGTGTACTATATATAATATATTAAAATAGGTGGTACAACACCTTAAACCCTACAAGTTAGGTGATGATTGATTATATCATTTAACAAACTTTTGCAATTACTTATTAAATTAATTTGTGTTTCCCTAGGTGGAATATTGCAGAAATTGATAGACTTCCCGATTATGTTGTACCATTCTATAAAGCTACTTTTGAACTCTACCAGCAATTTGACGAAGAATTAATCAAAGAAGGAAGATCCTACGCAACAAACTATGCAATAGCATCGGTATAAATATAACTTCTTTTTCTCAATTCAAAACTTAATAATAAGAGCAAGTCTCTTGTTCACCAGATGCACCGTGCAAGTCAAGTGCATTTTTAAATAATTATTTTTGTTTTCACTGAACAATCACCATAGTTTTCGCTGAATTGTTATGGTTAGTTATCTTTTAACAACCATATTGTTCAGTAAAAACAACCGTGATTACTCAGTAAAAAAAAGATCATTGTTTAAAGATACATTTAAATTGCACAGTGCACTTGGTGCATACAAGATTAAAGTAACATTCAATTATAAATTTTTTAAGTTCATATATTTATATATATAGCTAAAAGAACTAGTGAGGTGCTACTACGTTGAGGCGAAGTGGTTCATACAAGGAACCTTGCCAACCTTCGGAGGACTACCTTGACATTAGCTTCATCACCTGTACTTATTGTTACCTTTCAACCACTTCACTGCTCGGAATGGAATCCATCAAAAAAGATGACTTCGAATGGCTAAGTAAGAAGCCTAAAAGTCTTGTAGCAATCCTAAAAATATGTCGATTCATTGATGACATAGGTACTTATGAGGTACGTACCATTAGTCATATATTAATTATTTAATTGCTTCAAAGTGATTAATATGATGATTAGAATAATAAAAGCCCATTACATTCATTCACTCATTAATATCACTACCCTTATAAACTAATACCATAATATCTTAACACACAAACACGCCGAATTATATGAATAAATGATATGGTATTAGTTTACATTTGTAACGATATTACTGAATGAATGTAACGACATACGGTGAACAAGTTTCACTTAACACTGACTCAATGATTAGAATAACAAAATATATATTGGTAATCACAAACTCTCTTGTGAAACATGTTCTTGATAATATTACATTTATTCAATAATATCACATTCTTCATTTAGTAATACCACTGAAACTTTAAATTAATATCACAATGTAAAAGTTATGGTATTATTGAAAAAATGCAATAGTATCATTTTCATACAGTGAACAAGTTTCACCAGAGACTTGCTCGTTGATAATTACTAATTACGTCGCTTATTTTTGTGGTTTGAGGTGGAGAAGGAGAGGGGGCAGATTGCAACGGGCATGATGTGACAAAAGAAGAAGCAGTGGCCAAGTTTTATGAATTTGCAGAGAATGCATGGAAGGATTTGAACGAGGAGTGCCTGCAGCCATTTTCGAGCTCGAGGCATGTTCTTATGCGACTACTCAACCTTGCACGCTTGCTTGATGTTACATACAAGAATGGAGATGGCTACACTCATCCTGAAAAGGGCCTCAAGCCACATATCATTGCTTTGTTCGTCGATCAAATTAAGATTTAATCACGTTTGAACAAAGATTTCGACACTTCGAACGAAAGCTACCATGTCACTAAATAATGTTTTATTATTATTATTTTTTTTTAATTCTGTTATGTTGTGATTCAAGAATAATTTGCTCAAGTGTATTCGATTGCATGGTTCTAACTTCTAGTGTAACATACATGTGCATGAGGAAGTACACTTGACATAAAGTTTTATATATGATTAATGCTTTATTATGAATAAAGTTTTATTATTGTGATATACTCCCTCCTCCGTCCCCCTTTAAGCTTTACATTTAACATAACACATTTTTTAATAAACACAAAATTATCAATATATAATATCCTATATTTGTATGTCAATTAAACTCTTTTTAAACCCATGTTTGTAATGTACTCCCTCCATCATAGGTTTTATTTTTTTAATTGAGAGTTGACACAACTACTCTTCAACTAGTGCAAAATGACTTCTAAGGTGGTTCCGACTAAAACAAATTATTCGGAATTACCACCATTTAAGCCATATTTCGATCTTGTTCCGACTATAATACTGTTTTTTTGTTTTGTAATTGAGAGTTTAAACAAATTTTCACCTAGTGAAAAATGACTTCTACGACGGTTGCGATCCTGTTCCGACTAATAAATTTGAGCAAAAATACCTAGATGAGTGGCGATTCAAATGAGACATGTCATGGCCGTCGAAATGACAAGAAAAAAAATTAGGGCAATTTTCTGGTGAAAAGGACCAAAATGATCAAAATTGATAAATTAAAAAAAGGACTAAAATTAGATTCAAGTAAAGATACAAGATCGTTTTTTATTTTTTCTCATAATACGATGGTCAAAAAATGACTTCTATGAAATTAGTTTCCAGCAAAATAGGGGTAGGTTGTTGGATATTAATTGGTGGGGGAATGAATGATGTGAATTATGAATGGGAATGAAGTGGTGGGGGGAATAGTTGAGGGAATGGGTATTGATTTATTTATTAATAAACGAGGGAATGGATATTAATTTCATAAGGATAAATGGGAATATTTTAAAAAAAAAAAAAAAAAAAAGGTAAAAAAGAGTGTTGGTAAATGTGTGGTAAAAAAGAGTGTGTACATTAAATATAGGATAAAAAATAGTTTCTCCCTTTATTAAATATAGGGGTAAATTGTATTTTTGGTCTCAAGAGAATGAGTAATCTGCAAAATGGTCCTTTTTTTCTTTGATATTTTTAGTCCCAATAAAATTGCAGTTTTGGTCCTAAGAGAATGATAATTTTTTGTCCTAAAAATAATGGTCGGGACTATTTTTGCAAAAAAAAAAAAAAAAAAAAAAAAAAAAAGAACGTGGGATTAACATTATCATTGGAAAATTCTCATTGGACCAAATCTATAATTTTTCCATGATATAGTATTTTACGTAAAGTTGTTGGGGAAAAGTATAAGAAAAAACTTGTTAGTTACAAGGCTAGGAAGATCAAACCATGCCTAAATTTTTATATATTATTGAAGGGTAGATGCGAGGATTAAGATGATTTCAATCTCACAAAATAATAAATCTCAAACGTTTGATATATGAGATACATGGTACTCCAATACACTTTAGTAATATATAATAGTTTTATAAATTAAGTATCACGAAAATATATAAAAGTATTATGCCTTATACATGAAACGTCTTGTATTAGTTTTCGTGTACAAAATAGGGGTTGGCAAAATAGGGACCTTAACTATTCATACTGGCAAAATGAGAACTGTAACGCTCCGAGTTGGCAATTTAAGGATAATTAATTCAAAAGTCGTTAATTTAGGCCAAAACATGCCATAATCAACCTGAATCAGACCCATATTTAGCTCGAATTCAAATCAAATCAAGCCAACAAGCCCAAATCTCAACCGGAATCTAGCCAATTAATCCAATTTGGGTTGACTCCGGCTCATTTAGCCTCAATTTGCGAGTTGTAAAAGTTATTATCCTTAAATTGCTAGCTGGGAGAGTTACGGTCCTTATTTTGCCACCCATTAAGTTATGGTCAATATTCTCATATATATGGTGACACCAATTTGTTAATTGGATATATTACTCTTGGCCTTGAGGAAAAGAGGGTTTTTTTTATGCATGACTAACCCAACAGATGCATCTGTGTCGATGCCTTTTTCCGTCAATCCAGGCGGAATTTCCCAGTCGAAGGCATGGAGAAGATTGGCGAGCGCCAGCTCCACAGTAGCCACACCTTGATGCATTCCGGGGCAAATTCTTCTCCCCGATCCAAACGGAATGAACCCGAAGTCTTGCCCATTAAAATTGATGTTTGTACTCAAGAATCGCTCCGGCATGAATTCATTTGCATTTTCCCAATAATCAGGATCTCTACAAATGGCAAGTAGGTTCACAATCACTATTGTCTCTGATTGGATTTCGTAGCCATCTATGATGCAGTTTTCTATGGTTTTCTTAGGCACAAGTGGAACAGCCGGAAACAGTCTTATAGTTTCCCTTACGACTGCCTTTAGATAGGTTAGCTTTTCAACGTCATCTTCATCAACTGACCTCTTCTTTCCAATTGAATTTCTAATTTCTTCTTGCACTTTATTTAGTGCACTAGGCTTCTTCATTAGAGCTGTCATTGCCCAAATTATTGTTACTGCAGTTGTATCTGTTCCAGCGACGAACACATTCTGTAAAGAAAGACCACATATATATATATTATTTATGGATATCTTGACATGGAAGTAAGGCTAAGAAATTGTAAGCAAACAAAATAAGATGAAGTGGTTAAGTTGGAAGTGTAGTTATTTGTGATAAATAAAAAAAACTCTCTCAATATACCACAAAGCAGAGTTAAAAATCGATTTGGTCCCATAATTCAGGTTTTTTCCACAAAAGGTCCCAAAATATTTAAAAATTTTAATTTTGTCCCATAACTCGCCAAGTAATCCGATTTCAGTCCCATTTTCGCCGGAAAAATACAAATGACATCGTTTCGTCTCACTTTTTTGCACGTGACGAAGGAAATTAGGGGAACTTGGCCACCATGTTGAGACAAAAAAAATCCAAATATTTGTTGAGTCAGCATGATGGCCGATTTTCCCCAATGTTCATCATCACGTTCAAAAAACGTGAGATGAAATGATGTTATTTGCATTTTTCCGGCAAAAATGTGATTAAATCGGACTATTTGGTGAGTTATAGGGCAAAATTGAAAATTTAAAATATTTTGGGACCTTTTGCGGAAAAAGCCAGAGTTAGGGGACCAAATCGGTTTTCCCACAAAGCTTGTCGGACAAAAGAAATTGTGGAAACAAGAAAAGAATAAGTATTCTGACTGTGAGAATCACAATACATATGTAGAATTCTACTGTGTCTGATTTCATCTGCTGCTATAGACATCAGTCGTTTAAACCCTCTAATTTCCAACATTGGTATCAGAGTCAACACAATGGATTCTATTATGTACAAATGACTTGTATGTATTCAGTCATTCAGGTTAAATCAGGACAACTAGCCTGAATTAAGCCCAATTCGGGTTGATTTTGCCTATATTTGCGACTTTAAAAAGTTATTTTCTACATTTGCGATTTTTAAAAGTTATTATCCTTAAATTGTCAGTCGAGAAGTGCTACTATCCTGAAATTGCCAAAAGGCAAATGTACGGGCCTGATTTTGCTACACTTAATGTGCGGTCCTTAAAAAATATTTTTCCCGGGATCCTTTCAAAAGACTTTTGGTCTCTAAAAGTGGTCCTTTTTTAACAAAATTGGTCCCAACCATTGAAAAAATTGACCATTTTTTCAATAAATTTTCCAATTTCGGGACCAATTTTTCAATAAACCTAAAGTGCAATTATCCTGTGTAAAGTTAGACAGATGATATTCTAATAATCTAAATTTATTTTTTTATTGAATGAACCTTAGCAATATATATAATAATGTTTAATTACCATGAGTAGTCCCTTGATATGCTTCCAATCAATCTTAACAGAAGCTGAATTGTCGTCTTTGAGTTGAATCAACATATCAAGAATGTCATTCCTCGTTGAATCTGGCCTATTTCCACTCACATGTTCATCGATAAGTTGTTCATAAAACGAATCCAATTCCTTGAAAAGATTATCAACCCTATTAGCTGCACCAGAGATTTTTCTAATCCAACGAAACAAAGGAAAATAATCTTCCAAGAATGTCTCAAAAGCAGCCGCCACCAATTCCTTCATAATCCTATCAAACCCTCCACTTTCATCTACCCTCTTCCCGAATGCGATCCTGCACACAAGGCTACACGAGAAAGACGAGACCATCACTCCCAAGTCGACGAGCTGCCCCGAATTGGCCTTGCTCGAGATCTCATCGATCAGACAAGACACCTCGTCCTCTCGGATGGGGCGAAAGGACCGGACTTTTTGGGGAGTGAAGAGATGAAGAACCACCATTTTCCTCATCTCCCTCCAATATTTAGAGTAAGGTGCACAGATAATGTCGTTGTTGCCGTAGGCAAATCGAAATGCTGCAGTGGAATATGGTCTGCTAGAGAAAGCGACGTCGTTATACTTCAAAGCTTGTTTTGCTACATTAGCTGAAGAAATGACGATTATTGAGGATTGACAAAGTTTCAAGGAGAGGAGAGGGCCATATTCTTGTGAAAGTTTTGTAAAATAGGAATACATATTTGAGATATCAATTTGGTGGATGTTGCCGATAAATGGAAGCCCTTTTGGGCCTGGTAGACGACGATGGTTATTTGGTTGATATTTATTTTGAATAATTATAAGAATAAGTGTGAGAATTAATGGAAGAACTAAGAGGAAGTAAAGCAAAGCCATATTATTTTGGAATTGATCATTTGGTGATGGAATCGTGCTGCTATGTATTTATAGGGGATTGAACTTTTTACGGGGTAAATTGCATTTTTGGTGTCAAGAGAATGAGTGGTTTGCAAAATGGTTCTTTTTTTGACACTTTTGATCCCGTAGTTTTTTTTTTTGACATATTTAGTCCCAAAAAAATTGCAGTTTTAGTCCTAAAAATAATGTTTGGGACTATTTTTGCAAAAAAAAAAAGAACCAAAAAAGAACATGGGACCAAAACTATAATTTTTCCATTTTTTACGTCCCATTACTTTTTGCATTTTTGGAAAACGTCCCAAAAAAGTTAATTTTTTCAATTATATCCCAATTTTTGCTAAGTGTACAATTTATGTCCTAAAGTTCACGGAGGAAACAAAATGTTGTCGTTTCACCCCCAATTTAAAAATCACGTTCACGGTAAATGGGTCGAAACGATAGCATTTCTTCTTCTCTGACAAACTTTGGGACGTAATTTGAAAAATTAATTTTTTTGGACGTTTTAGAAAAAGGCGAAGAATTATGGGACGTAAAAAAACTCTATCCCGTATTTATAGTCCTATCCATTATTTTTCAGGACGTAAACTGTAAATTTATCTCATTCTCTTGGAATGAGCTGATTAGAATACAACCATTGTAGCATGAAACCTATGATGAAATCTCAGCTTTGGCTACTTATGTATTGTAGCATTACTTTATTCAATGAATGAAAATGATGCTTTCTACAGCTAAAACTTTTTCATTTGTTTCAGTACTCTGATCCATTAATGAGTTTTTATTGCTTTGTCAACAATTGATTGGAGGGTTGAATTTAAACATTCGGCCCATTTATGAGAAAAGGTGGACCCGTTTTGAATTCATCAGCAACAACCCCTTTGCTATACTTATTAAAGCATGGACCCCACCCCAACTTTAGGAAAAAAAAACGTGAACAAGAAATTTAGCCATTTAGGTTTTGGAGAACTCAAATGGCTTATAATCACACTGCTTAATAAAAAAGAAATCATCAATTTAGGAAGCAACAGACCAATAAAAAACATAGAAGCAGGATTCTCAAATTACACTTTCAGAGAGTGAGAAAACTAGCTTAGGGTGACATTTGTTTTGGGTTTTAACTAACTTTAAAAAATGGGTTTATGAAATCGGTTGGTTTTTAAAATGTAGGATAGAATTTTACTAAGATTGAATAATGTTATATTATTATATTACCCGAAGTAAAACTGTTGTCGTCTATAGTTTTTTTACTCTATCACGTTTATTGCTAGCCTTGAATATTTAGTCTCAATTCAGATGCAGAAGTTTTTGTCAATGGCTCGGTTGGGTTGGGTTTTGTGATCCGGGATAGCGAAGGTAGGGTCAAAGAGATGCCAATCACGATGAGAATATTCACACGATGTCGATCACTGAGGATATTGGTGATCTTTTGCACAATCACCGCTTTTCCTTTGTTCGAAGACCAGCTAACCGGGGGGCGCACACGGTAGCTCACTTAGGTACTGTTACTGAATATGTTAAATTTTGGCTTGATCAAGTATCTGAGCTTTGTAATCAATTAAGGAGTTTAAATTATATCATTCTCTTGGAATGAGCTGATTAGAATACAACAATTGTAGCATGAAACCTATGATGAAATCTCAGCTTTGGCTACTTATGTATTGTAGCATTACTTTATTCAATGAATGAAAATGATGCTTTCTACAGCTAAAACTTTTCTCATTTGTTTCAGTACTCTGATCCATTAATGAGTTTTTATTGCTTTGTCAACAATTGATTGGAGGGTTGAATTTAAACATTCGGCCCATTTATGAGAAAAGGTGGACCCGTTTTGAATTCATCAGCAACAACCCCTTTGCTATACTTATTAAAGCATGGACCCCACCCCAACTTTAGGAAAAAAAAACGTGAACAAGAAATTTAGCCATTTAGGTTTTGGAGAACTCAAATGGCTTATAATCACACTGCTTAATAAAAAAGAAATCATCAATTTAGGAAGCAACAGACCAATAAAAACATAGAAGCAGGATTCTCAAATTACACTTTCAGAGAGTGAGAAAACTAGCTTAGGGTGACATTTGTTTTGGGTTTTAACTAACTTTAAAAAATGGGTTTATGAAATCGGTTGGTTTTTAAAATGTAGGATAGAATTTTACTAAGATTGAATAATGTTATATTATTATATTACCCGAAGTAAAACTGTTGTCGTCTATAGTTTTTTTACTCTATCACGTTTATTGCTAGCCTTGAATATTTAGTCTCAATTCAGATGCAGAAGTTTTTGTCAATGGCTCGGTTGGGTTGGGTTTTGTGATCCGGGATAGCGAAGGTAGGGTCAAAGAGATGCCAATCACGATGAGAATATTCACACGATGTCGATCACTGAGGATATGGTGATCTTTTGCACAATCACCGCTTCTCCTTTGTTCGAAGACCAGCTAACCGGGGGGCGCACACGGTAGCTCACTTAGGTACTCTTACTGAATATGTTAAATTTTGGCTTGATCAAGTATCTGAGCTTTGTAATCAATTAAGGAGTTTAAATTATATTTGGTCCCATAACTTTTAGACAAAATTGATTTAGTCCCAAAATTAAATTTTTAGTTGATTTAGTCTCAATTCTCTGACATGATCCAAATTACGTCCTATTTTTGCCGGAAAATACAAAAACAACATCATTTCATGTCACATGTCCAGCACGTGTAGGCGGTTTCCGATGACTAAATTGTTAGTTTACCAAAATTGAGTTTTAAAATGATATTAAAAAACTTCATAAATTATATACAGAATAATTTTTTTTTAAATCAAACAATAATTTATGTAAAATCTGAAAATAAAAAAATATATATTGAGAATCGGTGTAAAATTTAAAAATACAAAAAACAATTTCTTTCATACTAAATAAATAATTTCTTTAAAAATGCATATCTTAATCTATGTTAATAAATAAAAAATAATAATTAAAAATAAAAACATAACTATTATATCTATAATTCGTGAATATACTAACATAGAATATAATAATAATCTTAATCAATTATATATAGAATATAAAAAAAATTATCAAATGAACTAAATTATTAAAAACACCAACTGTATATTTTTTTTTACAAAATTCATCTTCCACATATTTCATCCAACAATCCAAAATAAAACATAAAAAAATTTAAGAACCATGAAAACACTATTTATTGTACTATGAAAACACTTACTCATACAATAATTAAGTACTATGAATTACTCATACAATAATTAAGTACTATGAATTACTCATACAATAATTAAGTACTATGAATTACACATGAGAAAAAATCACAAACAGTTCTGAACCTTCACTTGAATCTAATTTTAGTCCTTTATCTTTTTAATTTATAAATTTTGATCCTTTTGATGTCAATTTTGGTCCTTTTCCTTTTATTCTTATCCGTCGACTGTCATAATTATTTTATACTCATTCTTATTACCATTAAATAATTTTTAACCAAACGCCATCTAAATTTATTGTTAATATTTTGGTGAGACCGAATTCTTAAAGATCTTGCATATGAAATCTCATAAGAGAAGATTGAAGAAATGAATGAATTAATTAATTGGCGAGAGTGGGTGGAAGATGTGTGAGAGATTAAATGCTACGGTCTTGTCAGGAGGTTAGAAAGAAAACATCGTTAAAAGAGATTAAAGGATTGATTGGGCCTACAACACCTAAAGAGATTAAAAGTTTACAAAATTACCCCTCAATTCTACACTCATGACACTTTTTTCTTAAACTTTGTGCCAAAAGATTCCCGCAAACTTTTCCGAGACTGAGGGAGTAATATTTAATTTGAAATATTTCGTAGTATTAACTAAAGTTTAATAGGTTAAAGTGAAGTGTAGTTTTAATTTATGACAATTCAATGGGGATCAAATTATGTGTTTTTTTTTTTTTTTTTGGCAACACATGCTTGCCCTTATTGTAAGTTGAAACACATGCTTGCTCTAATAGTATCATATATGTGATAGAGAATTTTTCTATTTTATTTTTATGCCAATTTTTTGGAAAATCTGTTTTGATCAGCAAATTTTCAGACACCTTATGCTAATATTTCATGTGAAATAATTCATAGTAGTAAATAATATTTTAGTAGGTCATAGTGTACTATAGCTTTAAGTTATGAGACAGTGTAATACAATTCTGGTTGAAGACTAACAACTGCATTTTTAATTGGTGATCCACCAATGATTGGCTTAGGGATCCCACTTTGTATCTTAGTGGTTGAGTTGGTTTGGTGGAAGGTCTGCTTTAGCCTTAATTGTGTTTTTGTACTTTGTAATGTGGGGGACATCCATGATGCTCCCTTGACTTAATATATATTTTGATTTCTCTAAAATGACATTATTTTCCCTCCTAAATAAGATAATTATTATTCATTTTGATTAATATTTTTTCCTTCTACAGTTATTTATCCTCAATCATTCGGTCATTCCCCTCCACCACCACCAACAAACTTATTTTGTTTCACCTTTTTTCAAAATTAGAGAATAACACTAATGATGTAACCACCATGGAGATTGGAGACACTCATTCCTCCAAATCCAATATATCTAAGGGCCGGCATAGAGGGAAAAATAATTTGATTCTCATTTTTCATTAAAAAGTTTGTAATAAGCGTCTTCTTAGTTTACGAGTGTACTTGAATTAATGTAATGATAGAGTATATATATATATATATATAATTCCATAATAATTAGATATACTTTGGTTTCAATTATCAATATACTTCGTTTTCAATTCATTTATTTCATAGCGTACTTGAATTAATTTAGTGACAGAGTACTCCACAAAATTCCACTAAAATTAGATGGTACTTATTTTTAAATTGCACAGAACATCCACTGATCAAATAACTAAGTGTTCAATATATACACATTTCTTCTCTTATTTAATGTCTTCAATTTCGTCACGGCATCTATTTTTACAAATAAATAACAATACCTGATCTATACATTAACAATACACTATAAATTAATAAACTCTCTAAAATAATAATTTTCTCCGATCTCGAGTTGAACCAGTTAAAAAAATTATCAATTTTGATAAATTAATAAGATAATAATTTTTCGTAAAAACCTCTATATAAATTAGTGGTCCCATCAATATTATAAATTAGTAATTTCTTCAAATTACAAAAATAATTTGGACAATCACTAGTGATTTAGCCACCATGGAAATAAGGGACACTCTTGTGTGAGACCGTCTCATGCATGAAACGGACATGAGACGGAGTCACTTTTTAATAAATTGTTATCACTTTTCAATTGGTTATCACTTTTATACTAATTTGTAACTTTTTAAAAAGTGATAACAATTTATTAAAAAGTGACCCGGTCTCATGTTTGAGACCGTCTCATACAAGTTTTTGTCTGGAAATAATTATTCATCCAATATATTCGATGGCATATAGGAAAAAGAGATTTTCATTCTCATTTCCATTGAAGATCTCGAAAATTACAGTTGAATTCATATATATACTCCCCGATTGAATTATTTTCCCATTTAGGTTCGAGAAAAAATTCAAAATTACAAATATATTCATGTTCAAATATTTTTGTGCGGTTGTTCAAATATTTTGTGACTATATTCAAAATTTTTAAACCTATTAGATTGTTTTTCTAACGTATATGTAAATAATTTTTTTAGATACTTTGAGGAAAAGTGGGTGGTATGAAGGAGCATAATAATCATGTTGAGTTTGTCATAGCCATTCGATTGAAATTAATTATAACATAAGAGTGTGTGGTGTGTTGGAAAATTTGTAACCAAGCAATTCGAGTGTGATAAAATAGTACTCTCTTTAATTATAAAATAAACTGAAAATTATGCATCACTCTCACTATTGACTATTCCTCTCCTCTTAGAGTATTTTTGAAACTATATTCACTTCTTAAATGATATTAATTAATTTTTATAGTAAAATTAATTGTGATGCATATTTGAAAATAAAGTGTTTTATATCGAAGAAGTGATGTGTTTAAAAAAAAATATCACTTTTATTAATAGCTGAGAGCTGAACCCAACTTTGCAGGGAGGAGCTTATGAGCTAGAGGAGATGAATGAGAAAGCCAATTGCATGGCCTTCAAATGTCTGCAATCTAAAGAAGATTTTTGTTTGAAAAAGCGCGATTTATCTGATTGTATTTGGATACACCACTACTCTTTTTTCCCTGCTTATGGTTTCCCATTGTGTTTTAGCATAAGGAGATATTTTTGACCGATGGAGTATTTCTCTGTTTATTAAAAATTACCCTTTATTACAACAGGTATGCATGATTATGATTATGAATTATGAAAATAAGGTGCAAAGGTTTGTGAAAACTTATTTGATTCTGAGGTCTATAGACAGAGTTTTATGAAGAAAATCGGATATGATAAGAGTGTTGGAGGTCTATGAGGGCTTATTGATGCCACGAGGCCAGAAACTTAATGAGTACGAGAGGCCATGAGAACTTAACTGAGGCCACAAGAGTTTTTTGAGGTCCATGAGGACATTGTCCTTAAATTGTTATTGTTTACGATCAACACATTTGCGAATTTTAGATGTTATTGATTTACATTTGCAATTTTTAAAAGGCATTGTCCTTAAATTGTCAACACGGGAGAGTTGTTGTCCTGAAATTACTAGCCCGCAAATGTAGCGGCTTGTTTTTGCTACCCCCAAATGAACGGTCCTTAAAATAATTAATATGAATAATAATATTTATATTTTTATGTTGAGGTGGGTGAAAGAAGTGCGTCTCATTTAAAAGTCCGAACTTGTACAGAGGTAAGAATTTAATTATGTTGATTCCCTAACACTCCCCCTCACTCGTGGGCTGAATTCATATCCTCTACTCTCTAGAGTGGAGGCCCATCGAGTGGACAATTTAATATGGGTGGAGTTGCTCTCAGCGGAATCGAATCCAGAATTTCTGGGCGTGAGCTTTTGGTTCTGATATCAAGAAAGAATTTCGCCTCATCTAAAAGTGTGAACTTGTAAAGAGGTAATAATTTAATTCATTTATTTTGATTCCCTAACAATGGGGGTGGATGGGGGTGGAGGGTGTGGGGAGGGAGGCTTCTAGGGGGTGGGGGTTGGGGTGAAATAGGGGATGGTGGTGTGGGGAAAATGCAAAACGTAAAATGGAAAAAAAAAAAAAAAAAAAAAGTAAGCATCCCATAAGCTTTATTTGAGTATAAAATGGCTCAATTTGGATGGAGTCATTTGAAATAAAGGGATTTGAGGATAATACGCTATACATTTACAAATCAAAATGGAGAAAAACTAAATGAATGGATTTAGTTCACACAAATATTACTTATAAGTAGGAGGATTTCAAATACCCAACAAAACCTAGTCATTTGAAATCCCCTCACTTCTCCCACTTGTGCTTAATATTTGAGTGAATCAAATTCATTCATTTAGTTTTTCTCCATTTTAGTTTGTGTGAATGCATGATATATTATCCTCAAATCCCTTGATTTCTAATTCACTCCATCCAAATGGAGCCTAAGTGAAATTGAATGGGCTCGGTTATATACACCTCCAAAATTAATTTATACATATAATTCATCTGAATTTATATTACTAGTAAAAATTCTACAATACCCTTATTCATTCAACCTTTACAGACGTCATTGCTTCCTTCTGAACCTGTCGTCTTCTCGCCGTTGGATTTCAATTCATGACCAAAGTGTGTGAGTCTGTCAAAGGGAAGAAGAGGGTGAAGTTTTTTTTATCCACTTTCTACCCTTTATATCCACCATCTTCATCTGCGATATTCTATTATAACTATTTTTATGCATAAAAAAGTATAAAAAAATCTCTCAAAGAAGTTTGCTATATGAATGGAAAGGGAAAAAGGAAAAAAATTGGCATATTCTTTTTCTTCAAATTGGGCCGCCGAATTTTGTTTTGAGGCCCAATTTTTTTTTTTTTTTTTTTTTACGATTTTCTCCTTCAATTGACCTGATAAAAATAATAGGCTCATATTTTGTCCCAAATATTCTCATTTTTTTACAAAATAAACAAAATAATACCTTTCTCGACAATTAAGCACAATTAGTCAATTTAGTGTAGATAAATGCATGAAATCTTATCAAATTAATTAAATTAAATGCATGAATTTCAAGCAATTATCACACTAATCATAATGTTATCTTTTGAGTCATCACAAAAGTCATTGCCAATAGATTGAAAAATATTCTTGAGGATGTGATCTCAAAAAATCAGAGTGTTTTCATTCCGAATAGGTTGATAACTGATAATGCTATGGCGGCCATTGAAAATTTCCATTGGTTAAAAACGAAGAAAAAAGGGAAGAAGGGTTTTGTGTCCTTAAAACTTGACATGAGTAAAGCGTACGATAGGGTCGAATGGTCTTTTCCTCGAGCTATGTGTACTAAACTTGGATTTCATGAGAATTGGATTTTTTTTTATCGGTAATATTCGTTCCCAAATGGAATTGAACCCAGGTCTCTCACTAAAGTGAGGAACCCGGTAGCCAGGTGGGCTAAGCCACCTGGTTAATTGGATTAACTTGATTATGCGATGTGTTTCTACGGTGTCGTATTTTCCTCCATGTTAATGGTTCCCCTACGGAGGTGATCGTAGTGTAGTTCTAGTGGATAGAAATTACGACCAAGTTACCGAACCCAAAGGACTAGAGGTGAAATGAAGCCATGAAATTGTACGTTTTCTAGAATTATAGAGGCTAGTCAAGTTTGCAAAATTAATCACCAATAACTACGCAATTTCAACAAGAAATTAAACAAAGCAATCAACAACGAAATACCAAGTGGGAGAGAGTAGTGCTCGGGTGCAAATCACCAAAGACTCATCAATTTCGGATAAAAAACAATCAGGTGTTCATTCAAAGAGGGATCATAGGGATAACCAACAAATAATTCAAATAAAACTGTACTTGATAAGCCTAAATTCTAAATGATCAATCAAGCATGTAGGAATGTGAAAGACAACACTCTCACCCCCTCACTAATTACAAGCAATTCAACAAGTAATCAATGTGTCATAATGAGGTTCTAGTTAATTAACCAAGTATCCTTGAGTTAACCAAATATTAACTTCAATCACAAAAGCAAACCTAACACCTATGCATCAATTTAATAAAGCAAGTATCCTTGAGAAAATTATACCAATAAACACAAGATCAAAACTCACCCAAGCAATTAAATCATGCAAAACATCATTAAGACAATTAATCACCTCAACAAATGAACACCCAATCATAAAATCACCAAAATCAACTCATCTAAGGGTCAATACACCCAAGCACATGAAAGTTTAGCTAATCAAGATTTTAAGCAATAAACCCATGAAATGAAAAAGATAAATAGACATGCTATTAAAGAAATAAACCAATAGAAATAGATTAAAAAGGTAAGAAGTCACGTTAAATGTGTTAATACACTTGATTGAATGTAAACTATCTTCTAATTTGCAAGAAATTGAAAGGTAAAGTAAGAACACCTATTACTATGTGTTACTGTGTGTAAAGATGTGCTGAAAATACTTAATAAAATGTTCTAAGTGTGGGGATTGTCCTACAAATGCTGATAAGAGGAGGTATATATAGTGGGTAGTAAGTGGGAGATCTTAATTTACTAATTAGCCCCTTAAGAAAGCCTAAATTTCGCCCAAAATATAGAAAAACGGGTAAAAAATGCCAACTCAGCAGGGGTGACTTGGGCACTGACTCGGGCGAGTTAGGGGTGGTTGCCCGAGTCACTTGGCCACGTAAAAATATGACTCGGGCACTGACTCGGGCGAGTCAGGGGTGGTTGCCCGAGTCGGATTGGTTTTGGCCGAGTCACTTCTCCCTGTTTGCCACCTCTGCTTCGATCACTCATATCTTCTGCATACGAACTCCGATTTGCCCAATTTTTGTTGCTACGCGATTCTCTTTCAGTACTATTTCTAATGGTATAATTCTTCACTTGATGCAATAATATATGAAGGTCTGAAATTGCTCCACAAGTTGATGATTCCTGCACATATAAACCAAAACAATACCACACTCTCTATCAAGTGCAATTGGTCAATTATGAGTGAAATAAATATGATATTCATATCAAAATGAGAAGATTAAACATTCAATAATCATGCAATTTTCACACTAATTAGGAGGCTTTCTTCCCTAGTCGAGGCCTCCGTCAAGGGGACCTGTTATCGCCTTATTTGTTCCTCTTATGTGCAGAAGGCTTCTCCTCCCTTATCAGACATGCTGAGATTTGGGACATTACGGGGATCAAGATTGCTCGACTAGCCCCACCAGTTTCCCATTTGCTCTTTGTCGATGATAGCATCTTGTTCTTTAAAGCAAATCAGCTGGAGGTCAACAAGACTCTAGAAATCATCAACACCAATGAATCGGCTTCGGGCCAAAGAATCAACTTGGACAAGTCGGAAATGACAACTAGTGGAAACTTATCGGAGGGACAACGTAGGGAGCTCGAGACTCAATTGGGGCTAGGTCGGTGGATCAACACTCGAAGTACCTAGGGCTGCCTACAATTGTTGGAAAAGGCAAAAAAATGGTGTTCCAAACTGTGGTGGACAGGATCGTAAGCCGCCTTAATGGTTATGCAAGCTATTCCAAACTATACTATGAGTTGTTTCCTCTTTCCCAAATCTGTATGTGAGCAAATTGAAAAGGCAGTGGTATAAGATTCTATTGGGGAGCAACACCGAATGAGAGAAAGATTCACTGGCTCAGTTGGGCAAAGATCTTCCGCTCTAAGGAATGACGTGGATTGGTTGCAAAATAATATTGGAGACTCTTGCACAATAGTGATTCTCTCTCCGCGAGAATTCTTAAGGCACGCTATTACCCAAGAGGCGATATTGGTTCGGCAACCATGGGTTTCCAACCCAGTTTTCTTTGGCGAAGTATCTTGAATGCTCGAAGTTTGGTAATTGCACTGGCGGATCCAGCTTGGGACAAGGGGTACAACTGTACCATCAAATTATTATTTTTTAAAATTGTTTTAGGTAAAATATAAAAAAATATTATTATGTTTCCACAATATTTTTTCCTCTCACTTATTATTATCTTTCGTACCCATAAATTCAAAATCCTGGATCCGCCACTGGGTGATTGAAAGGTCGGCTTGGCAGATTGGCGATGGTCACTCCATCAAGTGCTTGGATTGGCGTCAGGGTTAAAACTCGACCTCATGAGAAGATGGTGGATAGAGGAAGGGTTCTTAATGTTTCTTATCTTATCGACTCCAAAAACCGAGCTTGAAAAAAGGACCTGGTCCAACTCTATTTCGACAATGAAGATGCTCAAGAAATCATAATTTGGAACATTTGGAAAACCAGAAACTGTCTCTATTGCATTAAGGATCCTGGGGAAATCATTAAACAATCTTTGAGGCAGGCGGAGGATTTCTTTAAAGCCGTGGAGAGTGAGAGTAAAAGTGGAACTTCTCGTCTTTTGGCCAACTCAAACTCAATTCAGACGCAACAGTTTTTTGTCGATTGGCTCGGTTGGGTTGGATAACGAAGGTAGGGTCAAAGAGATGCCTAGCAGCGAACAGGCTAACCGGGTAGCTCACTTATACTGGGACTGAATATGTTAAATTTTGGCTTCATCAAGTATCTGAGCTGTGTAATCAATTCAATGTAAGGCGCGAGCATATCCTTCATAATTAATGAATTTTATCTTTCTGTCAAAAATATATAAAATTAGTTATATGCAAATTGAATTTTGCGCCAAAATCACATTTTTTGCGAAAAAAAATATCCTCAAATTTGCAGAACTACTCATCAAAAAACAAGAGCTAAAAAGAAAATACATATCATATTACAAATATAATACTTACCCATCACAAAGAATTGACTCAATTTCTAAAATGAAAAAGAGTGGTGACAGCGAGAACCAAAAATCACAGAAGCCATATGAATGGGTGTGGGGAGTATAAGGGATGTATATTTATTTCTTTTTAATTTCTATTTTATTTAAGTATTTTAGATTTTTTTTTAAAATATATTAATGATTTGGACAATTTTCAGTCTACATGTCACCCGTCGGCGTTCAGGAAGCCTAAACATATAATTCCGACCAGCCACATCTTTTTTTCCCAACCGGAGATAAAGAATGTGTATATATATATATTGACCTAAATATCGTGAATATAATCTAAAAGTCGTGATTAAATTGAAAATTGACCTAAAGATCGTGAATATATATATATATATAGATTAAACCTTAATTAATATTGAGAAATAATGTTGTTAATTAAGTGTAGAGAAACTACCTTATAGTGACATATAATAAAGGTAAAAAAGGAAGGCAAAGTCTACTATGAACAAGGGTTCATGGTGAAACTTGATCCATTTTAAAGAATGTCAGTTGTAATAACTGAAAAGTATTGTCTATATTACTAAAAGGTATCAGTCATGATAACTGAAGAGTATGTCCAATATTACTAAAAAGTATCAGCCATGATAAATGAAGGGTATTACCTATCTTACTAAAGGGTATCAGTCATGATAACTGAATAGTATTACCTATATTGCTAAAGGATATTAGTCGGGATAACTGAAAGATAAATTGATATGTTCTTTCAATGTGGATCAAGTTTCACCGTGAAATTTGGTTCACAGGAGACACACTAAAAAGGAAATAAATATGTAATGTTATATCTCACATTTACAGGGAATGAAACGCAACAGCCATCTGGCTCACGCGAGAAAGGGTACAAGACTATGTTTGGTGGAATGAGACTAGTCCAGATTTTTTGAGACTTTTTCATCTCATAGACATTATCGTTTTTACAAGTTTTTAGACGGTTCCCTTTTCGTTGACTAAGGATTTTATCCTAAGGGGGGTTGTACCTTAACAAGATTTTTAATGGGGCTTCAGCCTATGTGTTGTAATCTTATGGTTTTAGGTTTTCTTTTATTTTTAAATAACATCCTACTTTTGTAGAGAATGGGAAATAAAATCTCTAGTTTCAACTGGTAAAAGAAAATAGATCAATTTTATTAATATATTATTATTTTATTATTTATAATCAGTTGGAAAATATGCTTGTCGAAAAGGGTTTCAATTCAATAAATTATTCATCCAATTTTGAGTTTGGGTAAATGAAAAATTGAATTTAAAAGTTTCTTGTAATAAAGAAAAAAATTATAGACTTTTTATCCCACATTGAAAAAATATTATTTAGGAAGTGAATATATAAAGAGGAACCCACTGTAAGTTGCTATTGTAAATGCTCCTCCACCTTCTACGTGTTGAGTCTTAAAGTCTGCAGGTAGTTGTTGAGACTAGGGTTGTTGAGCCTTGATGTCTTTAAGTGGGACATGAACTCTAAAGCCAATGTGAGCTAACAACTGCGTTGATTGTTGAGACCAAGAGTCTACAAGAGTTAACTTGAAAGTAAACGATTTAGATAATATCCTTTGGCTTCTTTTGCTTAATTTTCATTTTACTTCGATGATATATATTTTAGGCATCATCTCAGTTTGTTGTACAACATGTAAAATATAGTGCTAATTATAAATATCATTTTGATTATTCATTAATTTGCAAATTAGATGACATTTTGCACTTTTAAATGCAAGTTGATTGTGTTTCTTCCTATTTTACCCTTAAAGTTGTTAAAATATTTAGATAAATGTATTATATTAATATTGAACAAGATAATTAAACATTTAATGATGACATAATATAAATCTAAATATTTTCTAAACATGTGTATATTGATCTAAAATGATAAATTTTTTGTATAGGAAGGAATATATTTTAGTTGTCGTAATGCATATTGAATTAGAGAAAATTATTTTTAAGGACTGTAACTTAACGGGGCAGGCAAAAAAAGGTCTCTAACTTTTTGGGCTGGCAAAATGAGGACCGTAATTTTTAGAGGTGGTAAAATAAGGACCGTAACTCTGCAAGATTGGACACTTCAAGATTGGTAGAATATGAAGACATCCAGATAAGGTGGACCACGTCTGAAGATAAGATAAGAAGAGAACTTAAAGTGTTAGAAAATCAAGCAGTTATAACCAATTCAAGAACAGTAATAACTGATCAAGAAACGGTTACAAGAGTTAGTTAAGTGGTTATAACAAACAAATGAAGAGTTAACAAGGAAGTTATAACCACCAAGCATCAGTTCTCTATAAATAGGTCCTTTGTTTAGAATAGATTAACTTTTGTAATTCTGTAATTCACAAGCAACTTGTAACACAATCATCACTCACGAAGTTCATACTCACTCACAAGAACGTTCTCTACATTCATAGTTTTTATAGTGTTTATAGACCACTATTATTCACATCTTTAAGCCATATATTTCCAGAATTCAGGAAGAACTACTTGTAAAGCTGAACACTAAAAAAAAACCAAAATTAACGATGGGGATTAGCGAGGGGAAAAAAACCCTCGTAAATTAGCGAGGGGATAGGCGAGGGCCGAATTTAACGAGGGTATTAGCAAGGGAAAAAAAGCCCTCGCCAATTAACGAGGGCGAGACCCTCGGAAATAATTAACGAGGGCTGGACCCCTCGCCAGGCCCATATTTAACGAGGGCTAGCTGGGCCCCTCGGCCCGTTAAAATTACCGAGGGCCCATTACCCTCGCTGGGCCCCTCGGCAAAGCCCATTTAATACCAGCAGCGGGTTTCTTCCCCACGCACAGATCCCCTTTCCCCCCCTTCCAGCCGCGCGCCGCCTCCGTCGTCCGCCGCCGCCGCCTGAAATTGGTCCGTACAATAGTCGGGCTTTGTTCTACTTATTCCCGGGAACATTTCTACGGTGAGTTTTTATGATTTAATCGGTTAATTTTGTTGTTATTTTACAAATTTTGTATTTTTTCATATGCATGTATTTGTGTAATTTTGTTGTTATTATACATAATATGCATGTATTTGTGTAATTTTGTTGTTATAGTTGATGATTTATTAATTATTTAATGTTAATTTGTATAATTGTTATGTGTATTAGTAATTATTTAGGAAAATATTAATTAATTAGTAATTACACAATTATATAATTTTGTTGTTATAGTTGGTGGTTTATTAATTATTTAGTGTTAATTTGTATAATTGTTATGTATATTTTAATTATTTAGGAAAATTATTAGTATATGAATTATATATAATTATTTAGGAAAATGTTAATTAATTAGTAATTATGCAATTTAATAAGTTTGTTGTTATAGTTGGTGATTTATTAATTATTTAGTGTTAATTTTTGTAATTGTTATGTGTATTTTGATTATTAGTAATTATTTAGGAAAATTAGTAGTATAAGATTATTATATAATTATTTAGTGTTAATTAATTAGTAATTATGCAATTATATAATTTTGATTATTAATATTATTATAATTTTAATTTAATTGTTATAATTTATATATTTGTAGGTGTGTACGTTTATTGAAAAAGATTCGATTCGGGAGTATAATTTCATAGCCACCACTATCACCGTAAGTATTCTTTTTGTAATTAATTAATATTTAAAAATGGTTTTAATTTAATTATAATAATTATTTGATTTAAAAATAATTTGCATGCATGATATAATACCAATTTATATATATGATGATCGATGTTCGATCAAATTTTGCATGCTAGTTTAATTATAATATTAATTTTGAAAATTGAATCGATGTTCGATTCAACAAGTTGATGTTGGAGTTGAGGGTTGATGAATTGTTTGGTATTGTTTGCTGTAGAATGTGCGTTCCGACTTGATTAATTTTAATTAAATCGGAAATGGATGCACTAGGAACTTGATATATTAACTGGGGAATACGATAAAATAAGACAAAACTCTGCCGAAATTTTTAGAAAATATATATATTAATATTAGGAAAAAATATATTAACTGGAAGAATTAATTATGATTTAATTAAATTTTGAATCTTCATTAATCTGAAACAGATTTATTGCTATAAATTATTCAAGCCGTAGTTGGATGTATGGTCCAAGAACGATTAATGGCATGATATCTCCCGAATTTCTTAGTGGAATCGAATCGTTTATAGAATTCGCTACTAGTAACCCGGAATGGATGAGTGGAGGAAAGATTAGGTGTCCTTGCTCGAAATTCAAATGTAGGAACCAGAGTTTTAGAGAACTCATTGACGTGAAATCACATTTGTTTAGACATGAGTTTTTGTCTAATTATCACAATTGGATTTTGCACGGTGAGCAAAATTGGAATTCTATGCCACACCGAAACTATGATCAGCCGCCGTCGACTTCATATAGAGTTGACGACACCACAACATCTAGCTCGTACCACAATATGATGATGGACTTAACTTCTGGTCCTAACATTAGTTTCCAAAATGTGGAAGAAGAGCCCCTTAGGGAGGAACCTCCTAATCAGCATGCTGCACATTTTTTTGACATGCACAGCGGATCAGGATCTGTATCCTGGTTGCGAGTCTCATTCTCAGTTGTCATTCAATGCCCGTCTTATAAACATTAAAACTGAGAATAGATTGTCTGAAAGGGGTTACAATCAAATGGTTGAGTTGATTAGTGAGATTTGCCCTCCAGAAAATCTGGTGCCCAAGAAATTTTCTGATACGAAACAGTTGATGGGTGGGATGGGTCTTCCCGTAGAGAGGATTGATTGTTGTGCAAATAATTGTATGATATATTGGGGTGCAGACAAGGAACTTGAATCGTGTAAGGTTTGTGGTCGGTCACGATTCAAACCTGCTAGACGTGGTGTGGATGGTGGATGGAAAAAGAACAATCCTTTCAAAGAGATGTTCTATTTTCCTATCATTCCTCGATTGCAAAGATTGTATCAGTCCAAGACTACTGCTAAGGATATGATATGGCATGCTAGTTGCTATAATGATGAGGCTGATGTTATGTGTCACCCTGCAAATTCATTGGCTTGGAAACACCTGGACTATTCATATCCCGATTTTGCAAAGTGAAATACGGAATGTGAGGTCGGGTTTGAGCATCGATGGTTTTCAGCCATTTGGGCGATCGGGAAAACAGTATTCGTCATGGCGGTGATAGTGACACCCGCAATCTGCCCCCATGGTTGTGTATGAAAGAACAATTCATGTTTTTGACGGTTTTGGTGCTGGTCCTAAAAATCCAAAGGATAATTTAGATGTATTTTTACAGACCACTAATTCATGATTTGAACATCTTTGTGGGGAAATGGGGTGAAAACGTATGATGTTGCTAGAAAGCAGATTTTTTTTGATGCGAGCCGCATTAATTTGGACCATTAGCGACTTTCCAGCTTACTCAATCTTTATCTGGATGGAGCACATTTGGAAAGGATTGCTTGTCCATATTGTCTTTGAGTACTCGATGCCTTCACTTTAAAACTCGGTCGTAAACTTGATCGTGGTTTGATAACCATCGTAAGTTCTTACCTGGGGACATCCGTATATCGCAGAACAAAAATGCATTCATGAAGATTACAGTAGTTACAGATGACCCACCACCCATCCGAACAAGGCAAATGCTTCTACAAGAAATTGATTGGTTGGGGTATCGGAAAGTGACTGAAGAGGGTGCTGAGGCCCACAACAAAAGATTAGATGGTGGCTGGAGGAAGAAAAGTATTTTTTGGGATTTGCCATATTGGAGTACCCTCTTGATCCGACATAATTTGGATGTGATGCACATTGAAAAAAATGTGTTTGATAATTTGTTCTACACAGTGACGAATGTGGAAGGGAAAACAAAAGACACAAATAAGTCTAGGGATGAACTTAATGAATATTGTCGTCGTCTCTCTCTAGAGAAATGTCAACGCACAGGAAAGTATCACAAAGCTTGTTATTCACTTGATAAGAGTCAAAAGGATGATCTGTGCAGATGGGTAACTGAGTTGAAGTTTCCCGATGACTATGTGTCTAACTTTGTCTCGATGTGTAGACTGGAGCAAATTAAAGATGTTTGGGATGAAGAGTCATGATTGTCATGTGTTTATGCAGAGACTACTCCCGATTGCTTTTCGTGAAACTCGCCGCCGAATGTGTGGAAAGCAATCACCGAACTTAGTTTGTTCTTTAGGGAGTTAACTTCGCATCCATTACGATTGAGAACATGGCTCGATTGGAAGCAGAATATTCCAGTTATATTGTGTAAGTTGGAACGTATCTTTCCGCTTGACTTCTTCAATTCGATGGAGCATCTGCCCGTGCACCTTGCATACGAAGCAAGAATAGTTGGTCCTGTGCTGTATAGATGGATGTATCCATTTGAGAGGTAATTTATAACTCTAAATTATTTGATTACCTAAAATGGTTATACTATACATATATATAACACTTGATTCATTTAATTAGGTATCTTTACAATTTAAAGCTAAGTGTTGGGAACAAGGCGCATGTTGAAGCATCGATTGCAAATGCGTATTTAACGAAAGAGGCCTCAATATTTTGTTCTCTCTATTTCGGCGATCACGTTCAGACGAGGCGGCACAATGTAGTAATTACGATGGTCGTGGCCAGGTACCCCAAGTAGCGAAAGGTGCTTTGTCCATATTTATACCTCCCGGTCGACATCTTGGAAAGATAAACAAAAGATGGATTGTAGATGAGGAGAAAAACACGGCTCATACGTACGTGTTCTTTGAATTGTCCCGAGTTGCAACCGTATATCGAGTAAGTTTATAACGTTCAATTTTTGTTAATTACAATGTCAATCCGTATATTAAATAATCAAATCCCCTTTTGTAGTATGTTTTTCGAGCAACTGCAACAATTCCAACCGGGACTCTCGAGGGCTGAACAAGATGAAAGACTACAAGAGGAGTTTGCATCGTGGTTTGAACAACTTGTAAGGATAAATAATATTCAAAATCGGTGGATATGTGATCTTTCTAGCGGACCTTCGAGTTGTGTCACCACATACCCTGGATATTATGTGAATGGTTACAAATTTCACACACGAACTTATGGCTCATCAAAATCTACTTCAAATTGTGGAGTTTGTATCAAGGGTAAAAATTATGATGCAGATGAGAATGATTTCTACGGGGTCCTTGAGGAAGTAGTGCAATTGGAGTACCCCGGACGTATTAAGAAAAATGTTGTTCTGTTCAAGTGTGAGTGGTTTGATCCATCTGTGCCAAATGGAACAAGAGTACATCCTCATTATAAACTTGTGGACGTTAATCAAAGGGGAAGATACGGCCGCTACGATCCTTTTGTGTTAGCAAGTCAAGCCACTCAAGTTTACTATTGCAAGTACCCGGAAAACGAGAAATGAATGGTTGGCCGTTTGCAAAATCAAACCGAGATCCTTGGTCGAAACCGTGTCAACGAATGAACAAGAGCTTCCCCCCTTTCAAGACGACCTTGAGGTCCAAATTAATGGTGTGCAAACGGATGATGATCCAATTATATTGACAGATGTCAACGGTGCATTAATTGATATTGAAAATAATGGAGAAGAGGAAGAAGAAGAAGAAGAAGAAGAAGAAGAAGAAGAAGAAGAAGAAGAAGAAGAAGAAGAAGAAGAAGAAGAAGAAGAAGAAGAAGAAGAAGAAGAAGAAGAAGAAGAAGAAGAAGAAGAAGAAGAAAATGATGATGATGATGATGAGGAAGGGGAGGACGAGGAGGAGGAGGAGGATGAAGACTCAGACGAATATTGAATATATAGTGTAATAATTATTTACTATTGAATAATGTAATAATTATGTGTGTTTTATTTGCATGTTATATATATGATAAAATTATTTATTATTGAACCGTGTAATAATGAGGTTTTATTTAATTATTGTTACAGATGAGCGGACCGTCTAGATTGAGGGGACGATCTGGATCTAGAGGAGATGGGTCGAGCGGACCGTGCGGGGTCCAGGGTCGAGATGGCAGGGGTACCGCAGACGGTACCCTTTATTCAGGAGGAGGGGGACGACGAGACTGTCGGCCCTGAGGCCTATGAGGACCATCATCCAGCTCCAGCTCCAGCTCCAGTGGGGAGGGTCCTAGATATATGGATCTACCAGGGCACGTAAGTTAAATACTTGTGAATAATAAACTATGTCATATTTATATGTCTATTAATTTTGCGTGTTTATTCCCTTTTTGCAGGTTGATGCCATCGAATGCGGTATCCAGGACTATTTGGGAGATTATGTCTCAACACATGGAGCCCGGTGCATTCACTTTCCGGATGATATCTCCTCGAGAGGCTACGGTTATCTTGGGAGACATTTCAGGTACATTATATTTTGTTATTCGCTATTTAATTTTGATTAATTTATAAACTTTAACTCAGTGTTAAGTACAATAATATTTTGTTTGGCAGAGAAATACTAGGTGGGACCCTTCCGTTACGAACTCAACGGAGGTGTATCAGCTGTTCCTTCGTAGAGGGCAAAGCAAATACACGATATCTTGAACAACGTGAGAACGTTGTGGGTCACTAAGCAGAGAGGCCTGGATGGGATGACGCCGTCTGGAATGGACTGCTCGCTTACTGGGATAGAGAAGACGTGAGAGCAAAAAGCGAGCAGTGTCGTACGAGTCATATGTCGGAGCCTGGAGGCCGGGGTACTGGCATCTCCCGTCATAGGGGCGGATCCCGTGGATCAGCCGAGTATGCATATGACTTTGTAAGTATTTTTTTAATGCTAGTTCAATATTTTAATTAAACACGTGGTTCTAATTAAATAAATACAGGAGAGGAGGCATGGACGGCCCCCCACGGACTGGGACATAGTGCAGCATTACCACCGGTATAATGACGGGGAGTACACCTACGGGGCTATTAGTGACACACTTGTAAGTATTTTCATTTTATATTATGTAATAATTTATAATAAAATATTATATATATGTCTATATTTGTAATCTAAAATTTTAATTGTCGAAATATTCGTACAACATGAAGTACAAGAGGTGGCCTCCCAGATGCCCTCCGAGGGGTTGAGCTCCGAACCCCATGCCGACTTATCCCAGATCTATGTCAATACCGTTGGAAAATAACACGGGAGGGTTCGGGGTCTTGGTCAGCTGGGTAAGTCCAGACGCATCCCCTCCGGCTCCTGCTCATCGGATGCTCCTATTGGCGGCACCTACAACCAAGCTGATGTCGACCGCCTGCTCCAAGAGGAGCGTGAGAGATCGCAGAAACAAATAAAAGAGGTGTAGGCAGGAGGTGCAGGCGGAGATGGAGCGAAGAGACGCAGCTTTGAGAGCGGATATGCAGCGTCATTTCCAAGAGTGGATGCAAGGGTTCCCGGGTTCCTCAGCTGGTGGTGGTAATCCACCAAATGGTCCGAGTGCTTCTGATCACTCATCTTGTGGGTCTCGGAGGCGCTGAGTTCATTATATACATTTAAAACTATGAATTTTCTGAATGTTGATTGATTAAAATGATGAATTTTAATTGTTTAAAGTATTAATTTTAATTCATGAAAAGTGCATAAATAAACACATGATAATATAGTTGACAACTTAATTGAATATATATATATATATATATATATATATATATATATAATAACAATTATAGAAATGATAATATATATGTGTGATAATAATAATAACAATTATAAATGATAATATATAGTGAATATATAATACAATTTAATTGAGTATATGTGTGATAATAATAATAATAATAATAATTATAAACATGATAATATATATGTGTGATAATAATAATAACAATAATAAATGATAATATGTATATAGTGAATTATAGGATACAATTTAATTGAATATATACAATATTAACAATTATAAAATAATAATATATATACTAAATATAGTATATAATAATTGAATATAGTATATAAACATGATAATATAGTTATATGTGATAATAATAAATATTATAAAATAATAATATATATAGTAAATATATATATAATTTAATTGAATATAGTATATAAACATGATAATATAGAAATATATAGTATACAATTTAATTATAAATTAAATATATATAAAATATTGAACATAATATGATATTAATATAATTAAAAGCAAAATCATATATAATGATTAGCTTTGCCCAAACGGTAAAGTGCCCAAGCTCTCTCCTCCACTCTCTCGGAGGTCGCGGGTTCGATACCCAGCTCTCGTGAAAAAAATCGCCCAGCCAGCCCCCAGGCCGCGGCCAGGGGCGCGGGTTCGATCCCCCCTGGCCGCGATTCTTTTTTTTATGTTTAGATATTAGCGAGGGGCTAGACGAGGGGCCCGCCCTCGCCAGCTGGCCCTCGCCAATGCCCTCGCCAAACGTCCCCCTCTCCAATTCCGTCGCCAGCTGGCCCCTAGCCAACTCCCTCGCTAACGAAGCCCTCGCTAAATCCCTCGCCAATAAACCCTCGCTAATTCCCTCGGCAATTAGTGAGGGCAGCCCTCGCTAAGGGTTACCGACGACAATTTTGCCGAGGGCCGTCTCCCCTCGCTAAGGCCCTCGCCAAATCCCTCCCCCTCGTTAAATCCCTCGCTAAATCCCTCGCTAAATCCATTTATTTTTGTGGTGGAAGATCTTCGTTGAAAACTGTAAGTAAGTAAGGAACGAAGAAAGTAAGTAGTGAAGGCCCTTTCACAGGATTGTGGAAGGAGAGTGGACGTAGGATTTTTATAAATCCGATTGTGGGGATTTAAATTATTTTCGTCCTCTAACTTTTCACCTTTATTGAAATGGTCCTCTAATTATCTACTTTATCAATTTAGTCCACTATGTTTACATATTTTGTCAATTTAGTCCTCTAACTTTTTACCTTATTGAAATGGTCCTCTAATTATCTACTTTATCAATTTAGTCCACTATATTTATATATTTTACCAATTTAGTCCACTAAGTTTACATATTTTGCCAATTTAGTCCAACTCAATATTAAATATAGGTTAAAAAAATTAAAATTATAAATAAATTCATATTTAAATATTTTTATTCTTTAAATTAAATTTTACAACTTAATATATTATATATTTAATATTTTTTATCAAATAATTAATAACATAATTTAATTATATTATAAATATACATATAATTTTATTTAATTATAATATTAAATTAATTTAATTAATAGGGTTGATACAATACAATAGGGTTAATTTAATTTTATATAATTATAATATTTAATTATAAATAAACTAACGTTGATACAATTCAATTTTAACAACCCTTAAAAAAAATCCGATTAAAAAAAAGTTTTAAAAATGACAAGACTTAATGGTCCATTAATTAGTAGTTTTTTTTTTAATCTTAAAATTAGTATTTTTTTTAATTAGGATGCCACACATGCACACAATTAGGTTTAAATTATTTGAATAAAAATACAAAAATATTTAAATATGAATTTATTTATAATTTTAATTTTTTTAACCTATATTTAATATTGAGTTGGACTAAATTGACAAAATATGTAAACTTAGTGGACTAAATTGGCAAAATATATAAACATAGTGGACTAAATTGATAAAGTAGATAATTAGAGGACCATTTCAATAAGATGAAAAGTTAGAGGACTAAATTGATAAAATATGTAAACATAGTGGACTAAATTGATAAAGTAGATAATTAGAGGACCATTTCAATAAAGGTAAAAAGTTAGAGGACGAAAATAATTTAAATCCCAAATTTGTGTGTCATTTACTTTCTGCACTTCTTCAAGTTACTTTACTGTTTGCTTTTAATCTCATTTATCAAAACATTTATTCAAGAAATTATCAATCGAATCAAGTATAAATAAAATACTTTCATTGTTAAATCTGATACTTAGAGAATCTGAATTAGTTTGGATTGTCTGGATTTAATTTTGGAAAGGAAAAATAGGATAGGTTGAAAATCTATTCAATCCCCCCCTTCTAGATTTTCTGACTAAATAACAGTTGATTGACTTGGACCAACACGGTCCTTAAAAATATTTTTCCTCTATTGAATTATGACTAGGACTTGATCGATATATGAAAACTTGTTCAGATACAAGGCTAGGAAGATCAGACCATGCCTAATTTTTAATATATTATTGAAGGGTATATGCGAAGACTAAGATGGTTTCAATCTCACAAAACAAGAAATCTCAAATGTTTGATATATATGAGAATACATGAAACTTCTTGTATTATTTTCGTGTACAAAATAGAGATCTAAATTATTGGGGTGGCAACATAGGGGACCTTAACTCTTCAGACTGGCAAAAGGAGAACTGTAACTCTCCGAGCTGGCAAATTAAGGAAAATAACTTTAAATATCGTGAATTTAGGTCAAATCAGGCCATAATCAACCTGCACAAACTCATATTCAACTTGAATTCAAGTCAAATCAGGCCGACAAGCTCGAATTTCAACTGGAATCTAGCCAATCGGCCCGATATGGGTTGATTCAGGCTAATTTGGCCTCAATTTGCGAGTTTTAAAAGTTATTATCCTTAAATTGTTAGCCGGAAGAGTTACAGTCTTCATTTTACCACCCACTAAGTTACGGTCAATAAAAAATTATTCTCATATATATGGTGGTACTAATTTGTTAATTGGATATATTACTCTTGGCCTTGAGGAAAAGAGGGTTCTTTTTATGCATGACTATTCCAACAGATGCATCTGTGTCGATGTCTTTTTCCGTCATTCCAGGCGGAATTTCCCAGTCGAAGGCGTGGAGAAGATTGGCGAGTGCCAATTCCGTAGTAGCCATTGCTTGATGTATTCCAGGGCAAATTCTTCTCCCCGATCCAAACGGAATGAACCCGAAGTCTTGCCCATTAAAATTGATATTCGTACTCAAGAATCGCTCCGGCATGAATTCATTTGCATTTTCCCAATAATCAGGATCTCTACAAATGGCCAGTAGGTTCACAAACACTATTGTCTCTGCTTGGATTTTGTAGCCATCTATGATGCAGTTTTCTATGGTTTTTTTAGGCACAAGTGGAACAGCCGGAAACAGTCTTATAGTTTCCCTTACGACTGCCTTTAGATAGGTTAGCTTTTCAACGTCATCTTCATCAACTGACCTCTTCTTTCCAATTGAATTTCTGATTTCTTCTTGCACTTTATTTAGTGCACTAGGCTTCTTCATTAGAGCTGTCATTGCCCAAATTATTGTTACTGCAGTTGTATCTGTTCCAGCGATGAACACATTCTGTAAACAACATTTATCATTTAATAAAAATTATGTCAAACATGCATGTGAAACTTGTTCGTAGTATGAATCAGAATTCTTCCAGCATTTTTATAAGTTATAAACTAAAACCAAAAAAATTTAAAATGAAGGACAATAACTTTATAAAATTGCAAATGTAGGTTAAATCAGCCCAAGTTGGGCCTAAATTCATTCATTCAGTTTAAATCGAGCCAACCAGCCCGAATTAAGCCCAAATTTGGTCAGATTCGGGCAGGTCTGCATTTGAGATTTTTAAAAGTTATTGTCCTAATGGGAGCTGAATGGTCTTCTTTGAGTTGAATGTTTAATTACCAGGAGTAGTGCCTTGATATGCTTCCAATCAATCTTAATGGGAGCTGAATGGTCTTCTTTGAGTTGAATCAACATATCAAGAATGTCATTCTTCATCGAATCTGGCCTTTTTCCACTCACATGTTCATCAATAAGTTGTTCACAAAACGAATCCAATTCCTCGAAAAGAGTGTCAACTCTCTTAGCTGCACCACTAATTTTGTTAATCCAACGAAACAAAGGAAAATAATCTTCCAAGAATGTCTCAAAAGTAGCTACCACAAACTCCTTCAAAATCCTATCAAACCCTCCTCTTTCATCTACCCTCTTCCCAAACGCGATCCTGCACACAAGGCTACACGAGAAAGACGATACCATCTCTCCCACGTCGACGAGCTGCCCTGAATCGGACTTGCTCGAGATCTCATCGATCAGACGAGACACCTCGTCCTCTCGGACGGGGCGAAAGGACCGGACTTTTTGGGGAGTGAAGAGATGAAGAACCACCATTTTCCTCATCTCCCTCCAATACTCACTGTAAGGTGCAGTAGAGATGTCGTTTCCTCCATAGCTATATCGTAACGCAGTCGTGGACTGTGGCCTGCCGGAGAAAGCGACGTCGTTGTGCTTCAAGGCCTGTTTGGCTAAATCTGCTGAAGAAATCACGATAATTGACGATTGACAGAGTTTTAGGGACACGAGAGGGCCATATTTGTTTGTGAGTTTTGTGAAATATGAAAAAAGATTTGTGATGTCAATTTGGAGGATGTTGCCGATAAATGGAAGCCCTTTTGGGCCTGGTAGACGACGATGATTATTTGGTTGATATTTATTTTGAATAATTATAAGAATAAGTATGAGAATTAATGGAACAACTAAGAGGAAATGAAGCAAAGCCATGTTATTTTGGAATTGATCATTTGGTAATGGAATCGTGCTACTATGTATTTATAGTCCCATCCATTATTTTTTTAGGGTAAATTGTATTTTTTGTTCCAAGAGAATGAATGGAATGCAAAATGGTCATTTTTTGTGCCATAATTTTTTTCGACATTTTTAGTCCCAAAAAAAATTGCAGCTTTGGTCCCAAGAGAATGACAAATTGCAGTTTTGGTCTCAAAAGAATGAGATAAAATTGCAGTTTGTTCCTAAGAAATAATGGTTGGACTGTGTTTGGAATTAAAAGGACCAATAAAGAACGTGGGGTTAAAATTTTTGTTGAAAAATTATAATGGGATCAAAACTACAATTTTTCTTTATTTTTTAGGACCTAAACTGCAAATTTATTTCATTAGTTTAGAACCAAAACAAGAACACCGAGTAACGAGTAAGGAGCTGAATAGGGTTAAGGCCTTTCTCCAGCCAGTGAGTTGGGAGGGTGAATTTTCAAGAATTAATTTTAATTTTTTCGAAATATCTTTATTTGATCAGATTCTATTTTTCTTCTTTAATTAATGTAAATTTTATAATTTATATTTGATTTATTTCAATTATGTCTTGTTATTCGAAATTGATTTTTGTGTTAATTAAAATCTCCCCGCATTTGATAAAATACGCACAAGCCCCCTTTGTGTTTTATTAAATTGCATAAAACTCCCTCTATATATGTTTAATAAAAGTATGCACTATATCCCAACTGAACACTTTCGTGCAAAGAACACTAACGACATTAAATTGAAGCCATCATCTGAATATATAGATGCAAATAACACTTGAACGGAAATATATAGACGCAAAATATGTACATGTCAGAGGTGTCAAGAAATGGATAGTGGGCATTTCGTGCATACTTTTATCAAGATGAAAGGTTGGGATAAGCAAGATCAACCTAAGAGAGAAATGTATGATACATGCACAAGAAATCATCCCTCAAAGGATAATATATGATTTGTTTTTTTATTAGGAAAATGGTGACTCAACCCCGTGATTATTTTGCGGTATTGATAGTGGAACTCTAACTATTTAAGTTATACCACTTCATCAATATAAATATATGATTTGTACTAGTTACAAGTGTGAATTGATTGTATATTGTTTTTAGTATAAGCTGATTAGAATACAAGCTTCGCAAGGAAGCCCAAATTTAAAATGACATGTGCACCATTGTTTGGGTTATTTCCGGAACTATGAGACTAAAATTGAGCAATTTAAGTAGTCATGTGACTAAAATCATTCCAAACCTAGTTATGAGACAAAAATTTAGCAATTCAATTAGTTATGGGACTAAATTATTTCAAAAAATAGTTATGGGACTAAATTGTTCCAAAAATAGTTATGGGACTAAATCGTTCCAAAAAATAGTTATGGGATGATAATTAAGCAATTCAATTAGTTTTGGGACTAAATCGTTCTAAAAAATAGTTATGGGATTAAATTAAAAAAGGTACAAAGTTATGGGTCCATTTAAGATTTAATCCCTTGTTTTTAGTATAAGCTGATTAGAATACAATACGTGTCCTAGATGAAACCCCAACTTTTGCTACTTTATGTATTGTAGCATAACTTTATTCAATGAATGAAAATGATGCTTACTCATACAATAACTAAGTACTATGAATTACACACCTATAATCTCTATTTTCCTGTACTAAGAAAACGGACGGATGTTAATTAGTTTTAGTTGAAACAATTTATTTTGTTGTTTTACTAGCATCTTATTTATATAGGGATAGTTGCACATTTGGTCCCAAAAGATTTTTTTGATTTCAAAATGATCATTTTTCATACATATTTGGTCGTATACTAATATTCCGTCAATATTTAACGGATTTTAAGCACGTAAATAACACGCGCCATTAAAATTTGCAGTTTTAGTCCCGCAAATTTACACTTTTAGTCCCACAAGTTTGCACTTTTAGTCCCACAATTTCAGCACTTAACGGAATCTGTTAACTTAGTTAACGATTAGGACGAAATATACATGTAAAAAGACTATTTGCAAACATAGGGATCAACTGTGAAATTGAAAAATTGCTACAGGACCAAATGTGCAATTAACCCTATTTATATATAAATGTTTAGATTAAGGTACCATGCTTTTTTTTTTTTTTTTTTTTGACGTAATTAACATGCATCAGTACTGAAATAAAGTGACATATAGATTATAGATTACGCCAAGAGTACAAGATGTAGTTTTAATACATGAGACCAGTATTTTCGCTAGCTAGCTAGCTAATTGAGAAAATAAAAAAATAAATATGTATAGAATTTTCCAGCACCTAATAATTTTATTTTATTTTAAACAAATTAAGATATAATTAACAAGTGGATCTTGAAAAGGAGAATAAAATGGATCAAGTAACAATTTTGTATTATATCTGCTAAATATGAGCACTGAGAATTTTTGCATGTTTCGTATTTTACTTGTAATTATAAATGTGTGATTAGAAAATATATATATATATATATATATATATATATATATATATAAATATATATTGTTAGAGTCAGAGATCTAGAACACACCATAATAAACAAAGTTAACTGAAATTAATTGCACAATTAAATAAAATGTACTACAGTCAAGAGACCACGCAAGTTATACACATTCGTTAAATTAATAAAATTAATTTTTTTACTTTAATATTAATAAATTTAAATTAAAGTGCATTAGGGGTGACATTGCCTACAGATTTTTGGGATGACGTCCCGGCGGACGGTGGCGATACCAACGCCAATGTTGTCGGTGTGCTTTATGTGTGTTTGAAAAAATTTATTGTTTTTATATATGTTTTTTTTTTTTTAAATATTATCGCTTATGAATGTCGTTTACAATTACATATTTTGAAAGAGTATAATATAATTTAATTAGATGTACCAAATTAGAATATATAAAAAAATTGAGTTATATATTTAAATTGGAAGAAAATTAGAATATATAAAGAAAAATACTTACAATTACAAAACAGAGTATAATAAAAGTTAATTAAATATATTGAATTGGAATATAATAAAATAGTGTTATATATTTAAATTGGAAGAAAATTGGAATTTGTAAAGTAAAATAATTAAAATTAAAATTTTTGAAAGAGTATAATACAATTTAATTAGATATATCAAATATGTTAAATATATACAATTATAAATTATAAAGTAAACAATTAAATTTACATTTTTAAAGGCAAAAATTTATATGAAAATTGTTCATGATAAACTTATCATGAAATTATTTTAAAAATCTTAATGTATCAAATATTTGATCAATATATTAAGAAAATCTCATCAAGAAAATAAAGAATTATTATTCTCAAGAGTTGATTGGTTGTAATTTTAAGGGTAAGTAATTTTAAGATCAATCATTTATCGAACCCACGAGACTAGGAGAATAATGAAGTCATGAGATTAAGCGTTGTCATAGTATTATAGCTACGATCACGGATATGCAAATATTTAAATGATACGAAAGAAATTAAACAATAAAACTAAGCAATCAAGTGACCAAACACAGAGATGTCAAATAGGAGAGAAGAGTGTTCGGATGCAATTCACCAAATACTCATCAACTATGACAACATACAATTGGGGAATCAATTACAAAGGGGTGACGATAGGGGATATCCAACAAATATTCACACACAACCGTACTTGGTAAGCATAGGCTATATATGGTTAATTAAGCAGGTAGGATTGTTAGAGACAACACTCTAACCCCCCTCACTAATTACAAGCAATCAAATCAAGCAATTAATGTACTCTATTATAGGTTCTAATGAAATTAACCAAGTATCCTTGTGTTAATCCAATATTGATATCAATCACACAATTAAAATCTAACACCCTAGTCAATAATTCAATTACCCAAATATCTTTGTGATAATCAATTCATCAACAAGGGTTCAAGACATAATCAAGCAATTAATTCATGCAAAGCACAACAGAGTAATCAATCAACCCCAAAATTGAAACACACAATCATATAAACATCATAATCAACTCATCCAAGGGTCATTATGCCCAAACACTACAAGATTTAGCCAAGCATGAATTTAAACAATGAACCCATGAAAATTAAAATTAGGGAAAACATGATTAAAAGGAAATAAATCAATAGATTAATGAAATAAGGATAGAGGTCACCTTATGAGAGTGTATTACACTTGATTATATGAAACTATCTTCTACTTTGTAAGAAATTAAAATGAAAGTAAGAACACTTATACAACCAGGTGGCTTAGCCCACCTGGTCACTGTGTTCCTCACTTTAGAGGGTGACTCAGGTTCGATTCCCTTTGGGAACAAATACCTTAACCGATAAAAAAAAAAAAGAAAAAGAAAAAGAAACACCTATATTATGTGTGTAATGTGTGTGTTAACCTAAGGAAATTGTGTAAGACCCCTAAAATTCTCAACTTGGTTATTTTAAGATTGAAAAAAAAAATTAATAATATTTTATATATATATATATTGTGTATTATCTCAAAAGATGGTTTTGAATGAGATTTAAAATCTGCCAAATATTCAAAATTTATATCAAATATGAAAATTTTGACATTTTATAATTCTCTCAACCGAAATTCTCTTTCCTAATTCTATTATATACGGTCATATTTTTTTTTTTTTTTAACCACAAGAAAATATATTTTCTTCCATATTATAAAACTTAAATCTTTCGGATAAGGTTTTAAAAATTATTTTACATTTCATACTCATAAATATTTCTTTCAATTTTCATCTCTTTCTCTTCAACAATTTATAGTGACGAGATTAACGAGATTCATCAATAGGATTGCAGTGCATAAATTTATTAATTCAAGGTGGGGTTTTCTTACTTACGTATTTACTTTGTCATCTTTAAATGTTCATGTGAATTTAATTATTTCTTGTTGCATCGTATGTTATGATTTTACTATGAATTCATTAACGCATGTTATGGCTTTTCTAGTTATTCATTCGTTAATGCATGTTTATTTGCGGGAAACTGTGCATCGTTATTTTAGCCAGCGCATCGTTGGTATAGCCAGAGCATCCTTGGTTTAGTCAAGGAACAAGTATTGAGTATGAATGTTATGTAAGTTGATGGTTTTATTTATGTGTGATATTTAACAGTGACAAAGGGACCTCACTGAGCTAGTGGTTTTGCTAACCTAATCTCATTAATATTTTTTTCAGACTTAGGGGCTGTTGGCTGGAAGAGGCGGTGGATGACATTCGATTAATATTAGAAATTTTTATAAACTTTAATTTCTTATTCAATTTTTACACAGTGAAGTTTAATGAAATAATATTATTTTTATATAAATTGACATTTTAAAATAAATTGCTTTGAGACACATTTTAAATTTTAAAGTCTTCCACTGATTGTCAAAATTATTTTACTGTCAAATAAAGTTGTAGTCTTTTTCTCTAGTTAAAATTTTTGTTCAAGCCTTTTATTTTAAAATTATTTTTTATTTTCAAAAATTGGGGGCGTGACAAATTGTTTGCTCTGATGTGTGGAAAAATATGGAGAGAAAACCCTAAAAATCCTAACACTAAATGATTGTCTCCTCAACTGGTTCGTCGCATCTGCTCTGATTCTACTGCCTATTCTCCCTATCATTTTGCGTTCCTAGGTGTATAAAGTGGAGAAGACACTGCTAGGGTCAAGCCTCGAGTCGAGCTCCCACGCCTCGACTCGAGCTCGAGGAAGTCGACACACGATTTTCTAGAAACAGCTCAAGCTCGACCCAAGCTAGTAGGGCACGACTCGAGCTTGGCAAATGCCTCGACCCGAGGGGTTTTGTCTCGACTCGAGCTGCCCTACACTTGGCCAATCTTCCATTTGTGTTCCAGCTGGCTCGACCTGAGCTGCCCTGGGCTCCACTGCTAGTCGAGTCCAGGGGTTTTTGTGGACCTGATAAGTACTCCCGACCCCCGTTTTCACCCGACATGTCCATCTCGTCGCCATATGGATCTTGATATGCTTCGTTTGGTCTAATTTCGCTGGAAACCCTGGAAACGAAATACTTCGCAAAACTATTAATTCAAAGTTGTAATACCTTTAGTGTAAACAAGTGATACTCTACACCTTAAAGCACAAACACTAATACGTTTCATCAAAATATGCAATTAAACTCCTCAAAATTCATGCAATAATTCACTATTTTAATTTTTTCATATTCAATATAAAAAACAGAGTATAATAATATTTAAGTTTAAAGTATAGAGTTTAAAAAATATATATTTAAAGTATCAAGTATTTAATCAATAGTATCAAATATTTGATTAAGAGTATAAAAAATTAGATGAAATGGAATAGTGGTTCATGATACTTATCATGAACCATGTTCCTATAATACTTACTTATTTCTTTGGTCACCTTATCCTCTTCCATACCCACCATATCAAGAACCACCAAACATTCATATCAACCACCTCAACCTCCACAAAATCAACCTCAAAACTGATTAGTGTGAAAATTGCTAGAAATTCATGTGATTTAATTGCTTAATTTAATAGGATTTCTTGTATTATTTACACCAAATTGACTAATTGCACTTGGGATGAGAAAGATATTGTTTTGTTATTTTTTGTAGGAAAGTTGAGGATTATTGGTAGCAAAAACACATGCCTATTATTTTATTGAGTCAATTGAAGGAGAACTAAAGAAACGAGACAAAATATGAGAAAAAGAAAAAAAATTATTTGAGGCCCAAATAATTGACCAAAAGTTGAAAGCCCATTTACATTTAATTAATTGGGCCCATTTGCTCATGGTAATTAGAAGAAAAGGCAATGGAAAAACAAAGGCGGCAGGGGACGCTGCAGCTTGCAGTTGGAAAAAAAAGAGAAAAAAAGAAAAAACACGCTTTCTTGGGGGCAAAAAGAGGACAGCAGCGCATCAGTGGAAAAACGCTTTTGGAAGCGTGAGATAGAAAGAAAAGGCAGTGAGCCATGAGCTAAAGAGAAAAAAAAGGCAGTAGGAGAAGTCACAGTAGCGAAGTAGAAGTAGCAGCAGGAAGAAGACATCATTTAGCTTAGGATTTTTAGGATTTCTCATATCATTTCCCCACACCTTTTCTCACACATATTAGAGCATACTCTTTCCTTAGATTTACACACAATACAGACATAGTTTTAGGTGTTTTTAATTTTATTTTAATTTCTTGCAAGTTAGAAGATAGTTTCTTACAATCAAGTGTATTACACTCTCACAAGGTGACATCTCTCCTTATTTCATTTATCTAGTGGTTAATTTCTTTTTAATTATGTTTTCTCTAATTTTAATTTTCATGGGTTTGTTGTTTAATTTCATGTTTGACTAAATCTTGTAGTGGGTGTTTCAATTTTGGGGTTGATTGATTACTCACTTGTGCTTTGCATGAATTAATTGCTTGGTTATTTCTTGAACCCTTGTTTGATGAATTAATTATCACAAAGATATTTGGGTAATTGAATTATTGGCTAGGGTGTTAGATTTTAATTGTGTGATTGAAGTCAATATTGGATTAACGCAAGGATACTTGGTTAATTTCATTAGAACCCGCATTTGAGTACATTAATTGCTTGATTTAATTGCTAGTAATTAGTGGGGGTTAGAGTGTTTTCTCTAACAATCTTACGTGCTTAATCGATCATGCATACGCTAGGCTTACCAAGTACGGTTGTGTGTGAATTTTTGTTAGATATCCTCTATCGTCACCCCTTGTAATTGATTCCCGGATTGTATGTTGCCATAATTGACAAGTCTTTGGTGATTTGCACCCGAACACTCTTCTTTTATTTGATATCTTTTTGGTAGATTACTTGTTTGTTTTATTTTATTGTTTAATTGCTTTCTTGTCATTTAAATATTTGCATATCCGTGATCGCTTCTATAATACTATGACAACGCTTAATCTCATGGCTTCATTATCCTCCTAGTCTCGTGGGTTCGATAAACTTGGTCGAAAATTCTTATCACTAGAAATTACTACGATCAAAAACCCACAAAATCCACCTCCACCTAGAGAAGGGAGACCGATTCGAGCCTACTTCGAGCCTCAACTCCGTGAATTTTATGATGGAATTGCTAGGCCGAATATCCAAGCCAACAATGAGATTGCTCTTTCCATGATCAAACTTTTGATTGAGAACCAATTTGAAGAAAGAGATGGCATTGATGATCCTCACAAGCATTTGAATCGATTCTTGGAGTTGGTCGATACCATGAAGTATAATGGAGTTTCTGAAGACGCAAAGAAGTTGAGATTATTCTCATTCACTTTGGCAAGGAAGGCTAAAGCATGGTTAAGCAAGACTATTCCTCCGAGGAGTGTTAATACATGGGAAGATGTAAGCCAGAAATTCCTTTTGAAGTTTTATCCTTGATTAGGGTGAATTATTGCATGATAATTGTGTGCTTATTTGTCTCACTTTGATATAATTTTCATGCCAATTCATTAATATTTGTCCAATTGCATTTGATTATTTGATTTGATGTTTTGAACTTTAAATTATAGATTCTTGGCCAACTTTGAGTGCAATTTGAGGATATTTTTGTATTTAAATTAATGGAGAAATTACATGGTTGGAAAGAGGGCTGAGAGACAGTCGTAATGCAAAAAGAATCAAGTCATTTGGAGTTCGTATGAAGGAGTTACGGTCGAACGAAGTTGTGGTAGGCAAATAAAGCTAGAAGGCCAACTCGGTTGGTAGAGCCAACTCGACAAGGATCACTGGCAACTCGGGCCGAGTTGATACCCAAACTGAGGCGAGGGGTAAAGACGGGAACATAATGTTTTGAACATAGAAACCAACTCGGTTGGAAGGCAACTTGTTAGGATTTGAATTTGTATGTTTTGATGATGTTCTTAAAACCTATGTGTAATAGGACCAGCTGAACCTGTTAGTCAGCTGATGATCTAGATAGGGTTTATGTCTTAGTACAGTTAAACTTGCTAGGCTTAACCTTCTGTATCAGATTGGTTGAGAACTAAAGACTGCTGATAAGAAGACTTAAAGATCTAAGAGAGATTTCGTTCGAAGTCATTTAGAAGGGCGTCATGAAGATCAAGAAGAGATGATAAGAGTTACGCAAAAAGAAGTATTGTCAAGAAAGGTTCAAGTGAAGATAGCAAGGTTGGAATCCATGCTACAACAAGCTTTAGATGTGCTGGAGCAAGGTTGAAAGTTGCTAGAGTTGACTTCAAGAAATTCATCAGGGATAACAAAAGTCAGAAAGATAACTCTAAGATACTCGAAGTCAGTCAAGTGAAGATTTGATTATCAATCAAGATCAATCACGACATAATTGATTGGTATCAGAAAATCAATTATCCAAAGTCAAACAAATCTTCCAACGATCACTTACCATTTCTTTGAAGATCTGATTGACACATTAGCCTAACGGCTAGTCAAATTCAGAATCATAAAAACTGAAGTGAAGGATTTTTAAAAGATATACACGCGCGAGAAACATCAAGAACAACTCCTTCACTCATTGTAATTCACGCTTAACTCTTCATACCAGAAATTGATCGAACACGTTGAATTTTCTAAGAGATTTATTTTTGGTCAAGGAAGTGTAAATCACCTTTCATTATCTCAGTACGAGAAAAGGTTGATTGTTTTAGATCTAAGAGTTAAACACTCAAAGATCGAATCGATTGTACCAAGGCGGGAACTTGTTAAACTTCCTGTGGTCGAATCCTCAAGGAGATTAGAGGAGACAAGACCGAGTTTGGTGGATAGTAAGGCCCCTGTGGAATCAGGGAGAGTGGACGTAGGATCGTTATATCCGAACCACTATAAAAATCTCTGTGCCTTTACAGCTTTCTGCATTCATAATTATAACTGCTCATTCATCATCGTTTTTATAAACCTGCATTAATCTTGCTAAGTATTCTTCTCAAAGGTTTTTTCTTTAAAAGGGTTTTCAAATACACACGAGATTAGCTTCCGCACCATCGAAGACTTGAGTTTCGAAGTCTGCTGATCTCACTTAGCACACTCGAGTACCTTGCTTTGCGAGAAGACTTCAAAGTCTTCTAACCTCACACTCAGCTCACGAAAAGTTGTAAAAAGTTTTGAGTGTGGTAAAGTCTATTCAACCCCCCCTTCTAGACTTTCCACCTCCTTGCACATCTCGTCCGGGACCAACAAGTGGTATCAGAGCGGTGGTTCAACCGACCGGCTTTGGTTACCAATAGTCTTTGAGGAAAAGCTGTTGTGGTCACACTGAGCAGATCTTTTGAAAAACCGTTTTCATAAAACTCATTGCATTCATTGCATAATCATTTTTATTACTAATAATGAGTTCTCATAAGAGCGATAAAAAAGAAAGCTACGAGTTCTCTATTGAAGACTATGACTACTGGAAATTTCGCATGGAAAATCATCTTGGTGCAATTCATGATAGGATGCTTGAAACACTTGAAGATGGACCAATAAAGTTTTACTTTGAACCAGTAAGTTAGGGAGCGGTGGAGCGAAGCATCTACTCGGCGAGAAGATTGAAAAGAAAAGGAGTGAAATGTCAAATGATGAAAGGAAACTATTTAATCTTGATCAAATTGCTCGGACGAGAGATCATAGAGACTCTAACGAGAGAGAGCTTACGAGAGAAAGTCAAGACATGTAAGACCGCAAAAGAGATGTGGGAAACCCTAGCACTCATGTGTGAAGGTTCGGAGCAAATTAAAGAAAATAAGTTGCAGTCTATTCTACATTCGTTTGACACATTTAAGATGAAGCTTTGATGAGACAATAGATCAGTTGGATCTAAGACTGACAAATATCATCAATAAAGCAAGTTCTTTAGGAAAGTCTTATCTTGAGAAGGAAATCAACAACAAAATATTGAGATCTCTAACTAGTAAATGGAGAGTCAAGATCACGGTGATCAAAGATACAAAAGAAGCGAGCGAGGATAAGTCATCATGAGTTATTTTCACATTTGAAAGCTCATGAATATGATTTGAAACAAGAAGAAGAGCGAGGACGAAGGAAATTCAAACTCTCTTTTGGAAAGGAAGTTGCTTTCAAGGTCACTTCGAATCAGTCATCAAAAGAACCTATTGGAGAGGATTTAAGCTTGAAAGAACAAATGGCCTTCTTTGACAGAAAGTTTGATAAAATGAATTCGAAATTTGGGAAATATAGAAGACATTGGAAGAATTCTAAGAAAACTGGTTTCAAGTCAGGAAACAAATCTTGAGATAAGAGATCGAGAAGATTCCAAGGAGGATAGGAGGTTCAAGACTCCGAGAAAGAAAAAGAGAAGAAAGTCAAGAAGAAGAGACTTTTCTCCTAAAAGGGATTCTAGTCAAGAAGATCTTCAAGAAGTGATGCTTGCTATAATTGTCATAAATCGGGACATTTCGGTTATGATTGTCAGATCTAACTCAAGAGAAAGAGAAGAAAAGAGATTGATGAGGAGCAAGAGAAAGTTTTGCGAGACAAACGTGCTTTAGTGGCTGAAGAGGAGGATACTCTTTCAAGTGATTCAACATCATCTTGAGACTTCTCTTGACAATGATTTGTGTCTTATGGCAAAAGGAGATGAGGTACTTTCGATTCTGCTCTTAAATGCGCTTCTCGTGTGTCTTTTGCGGAAAGAGTTTGACCATAACTTTGTTGATAAGTTAATGGAAGATCTCAAAAGCTGCTATAAATGCTTACAATTTGTGTGGAAAAGGAGAATGTGAGCTTGAAAGAAGAAATTGATCGATTTACACAAGAATCTATTAGCAAGACATACGAGACACTACTTGATTCTAATCGGATAACTTGAGAAGAGTTAAATACTCTTAAAATGAAGTATCTTTGAACAGGGTTTCTTTGGTAGAAAGGTTGCTTCTTTGAGAATCTTGAGAAAAGCGATCGATTGAAGATTCTACAAGCGAAATTCGATGAACTTTTCCATCAGCATGAGCGTATAAAATCAAGTGAGGAAGCGTTTAAGTTTGAGGTTGGATCAATGAACAAAGCTTCTCATGCGAGTTCAAACAATAGTTGAATCGTCTCAAACACCTAACGTAAAGAAGGGAATTGGTTTTACCATTGCCCAATCCTCACAAGTTCAAACAAGTGTACTTAAGAAGAGTACACATGTTAAGGGTAATGATTTGGTAGGAGAGGGTTCCAAACCTAAACCTGCGATAAAGGGTAAAAGGTTCTTTGACCCAAACAAATCGGTCGAATGGGAAGAAGAGTAGTTATACTCAACAACCTAAACAACTGATGAGGTATCAAAAGAAGGGGAATCCCAATTTAAGAAACCTCGGCAAGGTCGAGAAAAAGTAGACTTCAGCCGAAATCATCTCGAGGAGACAGTCTCGGTGAAGACTACACAATCTAAGCAAACTTCAAAGCTTGCTAATCAATCTACTAAGTCATACGTACTGTGAGATATGAATCTTTTGATGGCTCAAGTAGAACGTACCCTTATCATCAAAACCCTCGAACCATTGCACAACGGCTGATCACTCCATCTAGAGGACCTCGAAAGGGTGAAGTCTTCTTGGAAGGAACACGATCGACACCCATAGACAAATATTCAAGAAGGCACCAAAGGATGAGGTTGTCTATGTTGATATGTATGGAAGAAGGATAAGATCTTGAACACGATAAGAAGAATCTATTCCTATGGATTCCTAAAGATTGTGCTAACTCTCAAGGACCCAAACCTAAAGGGTACCTAAAACTTAACTAAACGTGCGGGACGCCGTGGGACATGAAAGAGAGGTTCTTTGGGAAAAGCTATGCAGTACATCGGCGGTGGGTGCTCGAAGCATATGACTGGAAACAAGCAACTCTTGAGCTCAATAAAATCACAAAATGGCCCACGGGTGGTATTTGGAGACAATAACTTTGGTATTACCAAAGGTGTTGGGACTCTATACATTGGAGATGTACGTGTGGAGGAAGTTTTCTACGTGGAAGGATTAAAGCATAACTTGCTTTTAGTCTCACAATTCTGTGATAAGGGATACTCAGTTAAGTTCTCTAGTTCTTTGTGTGTTGTTTTGAGTGGCTTAAATGATCAGGTACTTTTAACTGGCTTGAGAAAGGGAAATGTTTATGTTGCAGAATTTCAGAAATGTCCAAGCAATACATGCCTTGTAGCAAAAAGTACTTCAGAAACTAGTTGGTTATGGCACAAGAGATTGAGTCACATAAATTTCAAAACACTAAACAAGATAGCCGAGAAGGTCTCTGTAGAAGGCTTGCCAAATGAAGTTTTCTCAAAAGATCAAATTTGTGACTCGTGTCGAAAAGGAAAGCAAACTAAGGCCTCATTCAAGGAAGTTTTTCGTACCCAACGTCAAGTAGGGTACTACGGTTACTTCACATGGATCTATTTGGTCGATATCACCATTGAGCTTCAATGGTAGAAAATACACTTTGGTGGTGGTAGATGACTATTCAAGATTCACATGGGTGATATTTATGTTCAAGAAGAATGAAACCATCACAAGATTACCGGAACTATTGAAGAGATTACAAAAGCGAAAAAGGAGAAAGTGTTGTAAGGATTAGAAGTGACAAAGGAACCAGAGTTCTTAAACTCTCACATAGCGACATATTGCAAAGAAGCTGGAATTCAACATGAAACGTCTGTGGCCCGCACTCCTGACAAAATGGTGTTCTTTGAGAGGAGAAGCAGAACACTCAAGGAAGCTGCCCGAACAATGCTAGCGAGAATACAATGTTCCTCGAGGTTTTGGGCGGAGGCTGTGAATCTGGCATGCTATACTCGAGAATCTAAGTTTCTTTGACCAAAGAATATGGAAAGACACCGTATGAGTTATGGAAAGGTAGAATTCCTCGTGTTTCTTTCTTTCGTGTTTTTGGTTGCAGGTGTTTCATTCATGACAACGGCAAATCCAAGTTAAAAACTTTTGATGCCAAGGTTCTTTGATGGGATATTTTTAGGATATTCTAGCACAAGCAAGGCTTATCGAGTTTTTAATAGGAAAACCCTTGTCGTGGAAGAAACACCTCATGTGGTTTTTAATGAATCTCTTGTTGAGTCTAAGGACAAAGGAAGAGAAGAGTCAGCGGCGAGAAGGGTTTGAGAAACTTGAACTCAAGGATAAGACAAATTACGTCAAGGTTCATTTACCTATTCTAGATTCCGATTCTGAAGATGATCAGCAAATCTCAAAGTTGGCAGAAAAAGGAAAAGGTATTCTTGAGACAAGAGAAGACTCAAGCAAAACAAAGTCTCTTTGATGTAATCTCAAGATCTGTGATGACTCTTTGAGAACTCCGGATATAAATTTATCAAATCAAAGGGGAATGATTCAAGATGATGTTTCAATAATGCCTTCAGAAGAGTTGAACGCATCTAATAGAAGGAATTGGATGACAGATCATCCCAGTGATTTAATCTTAGGTAATCCTCAAGATGGAGTCAAAACAAGAAGAAGGATAAATCTAGATGGTTTATTTAGCTGCTATGTCTCTCTTCAAGAACCAAAGAATATTGAAGAAGCCTTTGGTGGACACAAAACTGGATAGAAGCTATGCAAGGCGAACTAAATCAATTTACGACAAGAGGTCGGATACTCGTTGATAGACCAAAACATCAAAAAGTGATTGGAGCGAAGTGGGTCTTCAAGAACAAAAAAATGAGAAAGATGAGGTCATCGAGAAATAAAGCAAGGCTAGTTGCGCAAGGTTACTCACGATCGAAGGAATTGACTATGATGAGCGTTTGCCCAGTAGCAAGATTAGAAGCTATAAGATTATTCCTTGCATACGCAGCATATATGAAATTTGAGTATATCAAATGGACGTAAAATCAGCGTTTCTAAATGGAGTTCTTGCGAGAAGAAGTATACGTTGAACAACCTCCGAGGTTTCGTACAAGGAGATCAAGTATACCGCTTTGAAGAAAGCTTTATATGGACTAAAACAAGCTCCTCGAGCTTGGTATGACACATTATCACAGATTTCTACTTGATCATGGATTTAGTAAAGGGAAGATTGATCGAACTTTGTTCAGAATTGAAGAAGATCATGATATTCTCTTAGTATGCATGATTTATGTGGACGACATAATCTTTGGATCACCAAACAAGAAGCTTTGTGAAAAATTTAGTAAATTGATGCAAAGTAAGTTTGAAATGTCTATGATGGGAGAAATGAATTATTTCTTAGGACTTCAAGTCAAGCAAACTTCAAAAGGAATATTCATAAACCAAGCAAAGTATACCAAAAATATGCTAGAAAAATTTGGAATGATAACAAGCAAGGATGCAAAAATTCCCATGGTGACAAATTACAAGATGGATCCAGGATGAGGATGGTGAAAATGTTGATCGGACTATGTACAGAGGACTAATAGGTTCTTTCTTTGTATCTAACAGCAAAAGCGGAGACTGACATTTCTTTCTTGATTGGAGTATGCGCAAGATTTCAAGCTTGATCCAAAGAAAAGTCATTTGGATGCAGCAAAGAAGATCTTAAAATATCTCAAGGGTACCACAAACTTGGGTCTTTGGTATCCTGGCATTGATGACAATCGGAACTCGGTGGATATTCGATTGGACTATGGTGGTTGTAGAATCGATAGAAAATCAACCACGGGTACATGTCAATTTCTTGGAAGTAAGCTGGTCTCTTGGTTTTCTAAGAAGCAAACTTCGGTGGCTACATCAACCCACGGAGGCGAGTATATGGCGCGGAAGTTGTTGCTCACAATTACTTTGGATAAGTCAACAATTACAAGATTATCACATTATCACTAAAGAAATTCCTATCTTTTGTGATAGCATGAGTGCCATTGCTATTACGAGAATCGAGTACTTCACACAAGATGCAAGCATGTGGATATACGTCATCACTTCATCGAGAGATCATGTCGAAAAGAGAAACATTCGAATGGAAAAGATTCATACTGATCGGCGAGAGAGCAGACATTTTTACAAAACCTTTGGCGCGAAGCACGGTTTAGAGATCTATCGGTGGAACTAGGTTTATTAGATCCCGGGAAAAGGACTTCTTTGAAGAAGGGTATAAAGCTTCTTTGAAGAAGGGTGAAAAGCTTCTTTGAAGAAGAGTATAAAACTTCTTTGAAGAAAGTATAAAGCTTCTGCTGACAAACTTTCAAACTTCTTTGGAGAAGGATCTAAAACCTTGCTGCTCTGGTACTCGGTGGTATCGATTGATTACAATATCAAGCGATGAGATATGTTACTCTTACTCTCTCCCTCTTTTATCGATTTACTTGTTTATTCGCTTAAGAAATATTCTTGATATAAAATATTCCTTGTCTCTTGTAGCTAAAATAATTTTGAATATTTTATTTCCTTACTTATCCTCGGCTTTGAAAATTAACTTTTTGTGAATTGACAAATCAAATCTTTTCAACCATGGGGTATGGGATAATTTTCCTTTAAAATATTATTTCCTATTCTATTTTCTGCGGACGAAAATCTCTCAAATTTTGGAAAATTACCTTTTTCAAATCAGTGAGGACACGCACTTTCGGAATTCGAACCGTTTAATTTATAACCGTTCGATACGATCGTGCAATATGCCAATCAACGTTCAAATCTTATTTTGTATTTTAAAATTTTAGCGGTTTCTTTCTTCTTTCTTATAAATTGATGTTCGTTTCTCTCTCTTCCTCATTACTTCATACTATTGTTCATCTCTTTCCCCTTCTTGATCTTTTGTTTTTTTTTCTTTGAGTTAATATCAATGGCTCCAAAGCAATCTTCTTGGCTTGATCGCGAGGGAAACACAAGAGACTCGACCCTCTGGTTCTATCGGAGAAAGTACGGAGTGAATTATCCGTAGATTTTAGAACAAGCTGGACAGCGGGAAGCGGTGGAGATTACGAATCTCCTATCGATCGGGGTTTGTATCGGTATTGTTCGGCTCACTCTTACGAGCAGCGAACTCTTGATGCGTATGTGGTACGTTTAAGTTCGTGGTGAATTTGGGAAGAAACGAGGATCAAACGGCGGTGTATGGCGAAGTCGACCATCGGACGAGAGGATGTTCATCAACATTTAGGGTTATCACTTTGCAAGGTATTGACCCGAGAATCTTATATGTCAAATAATCATCTCGAAGCCTTTCGTTCTCTAGCGAAAACTTCATGTCGGCATCATGTGTCGGATTTGAAGAAAGCATATCTCAAAAGGAAGTATAGATTTGTTGTTTGACATCATGGTGAAAGTGATGTTTGGTGAACGCGAGTATGGACTCGGTAAGTCGAGGCGTTTGTGTGCTTTAAAGGCGATTGTGGATGGAGTCGAGTGTGATTGGGTCGATAAATTCTTTGAGATTCTGCGAGAAGGAAAAAGAAGCAGGTTCTTTCGGACGAGAGGTGGTTGGACATCCAGAAGTTAAGGTATGGGCTGTGGAACAATACGTTTCCATGTCGAACAAGATCACGGTGTTCTTTGGAAAGGGTGATGCCCAACACGGCGTGGGACCCAAAGTGGACGAAACCATACACTAAGGCAAAGTTTATTTGAATAAGGATGAGGAGCTTAGTGGCCCTCGATTCGATGATGAAGAAGACCCAGGCTGAGATTGAGGGGAACTGCGGATGTGTCACCCATAAGAGGAATTGCCCAGGTGATGGATATTGGTGGGAAAAGATGTAAAAGATTTGGAAAATTCTTCCGGATATTAGTGATCGAGGCACCGCAAGCAAGTTCCAAGGCTGCTAGTACGGGGGAGAAGACTCGGAAGTCTTCTGGCGCAGCGAAGATCATATTCCGATTTCTCAATTACCACGAGAGAAAGGCAAAGAGGTTCCCTTTGTGGCAACCCGGAAAAGATTCGGTGGCGATCGTACGAGGAGGAGCACAGATGCCTCCTAAGGTATCCCCTAGGAAAGAAAAGGTTCGTCGGTGGTGGATGCAATGGAAGTTGATGATTCTCCAATCTCGGATGATGAAGAAATGGTCTCTCATGAACCCGCCGGTGAGAAGGAACAGTATCAATTCCCTTTCCTTCTCTTTCTCGAGATTCCATCTTCTTCAAAGTTCTTGTCCGTCCCTATGGAAATTGGCGATGATGTTGCGGGCATGGGTGCCGCTTCGGAGCCTATCACCCGGGTTCTTGAGGGTGATCACGGTGGAGGTGTGGTTGGAGATGTCCCAATGCAGATGGTTAACCTTCTTTGATAGAATTCGTGGTCCATTTGAGAAGTGTTTGATGATTTGAGGTTTCTACTTGGGTGGGACAGCAAGTTTCCTAGATTACGGGATATGTCGGAGGAGCGTAGCATCTTTGATAGACATCCTAGTATGGAGAAATGCAAGGTGGGAGCAATAGATGATCTTATTCTTAAGCAAATGAGATTGGCCATAATGAGTTCTCTCTATGGGAGTTCGAACTTCGAGAACACAAATTTGGAGTTGCCAAAGCTTTTGACCTAACCACGAGATCATCAAATTGCATGCCTAGTTGCTCGTGATGGATGAACTAGAACTGTTGAAGGTAGTTCAGCTCTTCTTTCTGATTCTGAAGAGATCAAGAAAGGTGTTTCTACTATCCCTCCTCCTCTTCCCGATTTTACATTCGTCGCTTGCCCAACTTTATGCTGTTATTGTTCATGAGGATCTGTATAACTCTTACTCCTCAAAGTTTCTTTGAGTTAACACAACAGTATGCTTCAATGTTTTCTGTATTGGCTGCTAAATACACTCCTCTTCTTGAGTCTATTGAGTCGTCCAAGTCCTACATCGAGGCTGCCATTCAGACGGCCCCCTCTTTGATCCGTCAAACTGCTGCCGATATGTTTGCTGAACAACAGGAGACTATCATCGAAACTCTTTCTGGCATGATGTTGAATAATATAAATGAGGTGAGAAAGCACGTTGAGAGTGTAAAGGCTGAAGGTGAGAAAGCGAAGCCACTCTCGGGAAGGTGTTTCTTGAAAAGAGGCGATTGAGGCAGATTTCGGACAAAGATGGAAGATCGAGTTGAAGAAACTTCAGTGCCATGGAAGCACTGATTAAAGGAAGGAATTGATCGAGAATGCGGCTATCCAATCATCTATGCTGGATATGGGAAAGCAAATTTCGACTGTCCAAGAGGCAAATGCTCAATTGACGGAGACAGCTACAGCTACTGCCGCTGACACTGCTGCTGCTGTTCAGCATATGCTCAAAATCGATGAGAAGATTGCTTCTCAATAGCGGTGAGTATCTTTGAAGCTGCAGAAGTTCACGGAAAAGTTTTCTGCCTACTGAGACGGGATATCCTTGCCAAGATGACGGAAATGGAAGGTCGGTGGACCCCTCTTTTGAATGATGTTAAAAGGGGAAAAGCGATTGAGAGAGCGAGATGGTTGTGAGAGATGAGGCTAAGGATAAAGAGGTGAAGGATCGAAAGATAAGTGGAGGCTGTTGAAAGTTTTTTGTTGGAACGGAAAGAAAAAGCGAGAGCTAAAAAGGGCATTGCGAGAGTCTGCTGGAATGGGTGAAGATGAAGGTCGAGTTCCCAACCTTTGAAAAGGAGAAGGTTGGTTAAGATGTCGAAAAAGTTCAAGGAAAGTCTCTTTGAAGAAGAGTTGGAGGCTTTGCATGAGGAAGCCTTTTTCTTTGACTTAGAAACTAGAAGGATGGAAGAGAAGGATAGTCACAAGATGATCAAGCTACTAGGGAAGCAAAGGGAAAGAAGTGGATGTCTTTGGAGAGCAAACAGAAAAAGCGAGTTCATACCGAAGAAAGGCTGCTGTAAAAGCAAAACCTCTTGTGTCAAGGAAGAAGCGAGGGTAAGAAAGGAAAGAAAGCTTCTTTCTTTGGAGCAGAGGGTGAGGAAGACTTTATCCTCCCCACAATTCGATGGTTTTGTGGATGATTCTTTATCCTCAGGAGAGATTTGAGGACTGGAAAGCAGCAAAAGAGGATTTCATCTGTTCATACTATGTCTGCAAAAGTATTGGCGTCGGGGCCACAGCCGAATGAAACATTCTTTGCTTGGATGGAGGAAAAGCACTGTAATCTTTGGGCGAGATATTCGAGAGCTTGTGGAATTCAACCTGAACCTTCAAGCGCGAGAATTTGAAAAGATTCCTACTCGAGTCACAGTGAGATGGGAAGTTTGACCCGGTGAGTGTTCGCGGGGACGCTCAAAATCTGCTTGGTGAGGTCAATCCACCTATTGGAACAAATAATGAGAGAACTCTATGATAGAGTGTATGAGTGGCTAAACGTTCCAACGGGGTTTTGAAGGTATGGTGAGGAAGACATGAAGGTTCTTTGGTTGGGAAGCTAGGCTGCCGAGAGAAGGCTGCGATGTTAGTACTTATCTTTTTATGCATTTCCTTGTTATCTCTTGTTCTTTTTGCTTTTCACTTACGTAATTTGTACTGATCGATATATATATGAATAGAAGTGAATGTTTTTGCGCCAAGACAACTTCTCGTTTGTGGTTTTGATTGAGATCTTTGATTGAGATCTTTTTGTCTTTCTTTCGCTTTTCCTTGTTTGTGGGCGAGTTCTCAAGAAGGTTTTAACATCATCAAAAAGGGGAATTTGTTAGGATTTGAATTTGTATGTTTTGATGATGTTCTTAAAACCTATGTGTAATAGGACCAGCTGAACTGTTAGTCGGTGATGATCTAGATAGGGTTTATGTCTTAGTACGAGTTAAACTTGCTAGGCTTAACCTTTACGTATCAGTTGGTTGAGAACTAAAGACTGCTGATAAGAAGACTTAAAGATCTAAGAGAGATTTCGTTCGAAGTCATTTAGAAAGGCGTCATGAAGATCAAGAAGAGATGATAAGAGTTACGCAATAAGAAGTATTGTCAAGAAAGGTTCAAGTGAAGATAGCAAGGTTGGAATCCATGCTCTGGCAAGCTTTAGATGTCTTTGGAGCAAGGTTGAAAGTTGCTAGAGTTGACTTCAAGAAATTCATCGGGGATAACAAAAGTCGGAAAGATAACTCTAAGATACTCGAAGTCGAGTCAAGTGAAGATTTGATTATCAATCAAGATCAATCACGACATAATTGATTGGTATCGAGAAAATCAATTATCCAAAGTCAAACAAATCTTCCAACGATCACTTACCATTTCTTTGAAGATCGATTGACACATTAGCCTAAATGGCTAGTCAAATTGAGAATCATAAAAACTGAAGTGAAGGATTTTTAAAAAGATATACACGCGCGAGAAACATCAAGAACAACTCCTTCACTCATTGTAATTCACGCTTAACTCTTCATACGAGAAATTGATCGAACACGTTGAATTTTCTAAGAGATTTATTTTTGGTCAAGGAAGTGTAAATCACCTTTCATTATCTCGGTACGAGAAAAGGTTGATTGTTTTAGATCTAAGAGTTAAACACTCAAAGATCGAATCGATTGTACCAAGGGCGGGAACTTGTTAAACTTCTGTGGTCGAATCCTCAAGGAGATTAGAGGAGACAAGACCGAGTTTGGTGGATAGTAAGGCCTGTGGAATCGGGGAGAGTGGACGTAGGATCGTTATATCCGAACCACTATAAAAATCTCTGTGCCTTTCTGACTTTTCTGCATTCATAATTATAACTGCTCATTCATCATCGTTTTTATAAACTGCATTAATCTTGCTAAGTATTCTTCTCAAAGGTTTTCTTTAAAAGGGTTTTCAAATACACACGAGATTAGCTTCGCACCATCGAGAAGACTTGAGTTTCCGAAGTCTGCTTTGATCTCACTTAGCACACTCTGAGTACCTTGCTGCGAGAAGACTTCAAAGTCTTCTAACCTCACACTCGGCTCACGAAAAGTTGTAAAAGTTTTGAGTGTGGTAAAGTCTATTCAACCCCCTTCTAGACTTTCCACCTCCTTGCACATCTCGTCCGGGACCAACACAACTCGACTTGGTCTACATGTAACTCGGGTCGAGTGATCGTAATATTTTAGCAACAAGTATTTTCGACCAAACAAAATATCGAACCCAAGGGACTAGGAGTACAATGGAGCCTCGAAAACATACTTTTTCATCATAGAATTATAGTGGCTAGTCAAGAATTCAAAATTGAAGCAACAAAAGAACAACACGAAAACGACAAGAGATAAAACTAAGCAATAAACGAGGAGTACCAAGGATGAGATAGTAGTGCTCGGGTGCAAATCACCAAAGACTCGTCAAATTCAGATCATCAACAATCAAGTGTTCATTCAAGAAGGATCATAGGGATAACCAACAATTAATTCAAATAAAACCGTACTGGATAAGCCTAGGTTCTAAATGATCGATTAAGCACGTAGGAATGTGAGAGACGGCACTCTCACCCCCTCACTAATCACAAGCAACAACAAGTGATCAATGTGTCTTAATGAGGTTCTAATTAATCAATCAAGTATCCTTGTGTTAACCAAATATCCACTTCAATCACACAAGTAACCCTAACACCTATGCATCAATTCAATCAACCAAGTATCCTTGCATTAATTAAATCAATAAACACAAGATCAAAGCTCACCCAAGCAATTAAATCATACAAAGCATCATTAAGACAATTAATCACCTCAACAAATGAACACCCAATCATCAATTCACCAAAATCAACTTATCTAGGGATCATTACACCCAAGCACATAAGAAATTTAGCCAATCATGGCTAATGGAAAGTAACCCATGAACATTGAGTAAACGGAAAACATTAACAAGCTGAAATCAATAAACAAAACTTGATATAAATGGTAGAAGTCACCTTGATGGAGTCTATTACAACTTGGATGGTCAATTCTAGCAGCTATTACACTTGGGTAAATGAAATCAATCAAAATTGGAAGAACACCTATCACTATGTGTTTGTGTGTGTGAAGGAATGCTGAAAATTAAACTAAGGAATTTATCTAAGTATAGAATGTGCTCTAAGTGTGTAAATCTCCCCTCAATCAGCTGAAATTCGGGGTATTTATAGTGAGGGCAAAGTTAAAATAACAAAAATTGCACCTAGGTCCCTCAAAAATCAGATAACTCAGCAAAAATCGCGCAAACGCAGGTCAACTCGGGTCGAGTTGGTCAACTCGGATCGAGTTGAAGGCAACAGTGCAATCTGGAGGATTTTTCTCAGTCAACTCGGGCCGAGTTGATCAACTCGGGTCGAGTTGGTCAACTCGGGCCGAGTTGGGCCAACTCTAGTCGAGTTGATTTCTCATTTCTCTCTTTCCGACTTCGTTCCCCCATATCTTGAGCATCCGACCTCCGATTGAGCCAATTCTTTTTGCGTTGCGAAGCTCTCTCACATGGACTTATCAACACAATCATGTAATCAAGCAATCTTTCTCAAATGAATTATCAAGCCAAAGAGCAACTAATCACCTTCACATGAGTTGTGCTTCAACGATAGCAAATTCGAACAAATTGTCTACCAATGCTCACAAGATATGTGTTTCACTCATCACTCAAAAGTGTATAAGGCATGTATACTCTCAATCAATCAAATCAAACAAGTGCACTACCATAGGCTTGCCACAAGTCTACATTTTCTACCACACAAAAGTGATCAATTAAGGAATCAACAAAGTCTTTATATTTGGTTGTAATGTAGGCTCTTTGGTAAAGGTGGAAGATTTGGATAAGTGACTCGTAAACTAGTGGAGCGAGAGGTCAAGACGCCTAGTAACATCTCTTACTCTCAAGAGAAAGTGCAATTGTACGGGTTGCACCCACAATACTCAACTCACACAATTTACTTATGTTCATTTGCAATTCATTCTTCTCACTCAATAATCATATAACCTTTTCTCTTTTTTCAATTCAATCAACCACAATATGCACAAGAGATTTTTTTTTTCTCTTTTCGTCATTTCTTTTCTAATCACATCTCTTTTTCAAGTGCACAATTTTTTTTTTTCATCTTTTTCTCTTCTTTTCACAACTCAAACTTTTCCCACCACTCTTCTTTCAAAGCACAAATTAACCTCTTTAACAACATTCCGCTCCACTAGTTATTGGGGACAATTAGGCTCATAAAAGATAAAAGGCTAAATTCGTAGGTTTGCCAAAGAAATAAGTCTCAATAAGCTCAAAGTGGCTAACTACGGAATAATATCATTTGGTAGGATAAATTTGGCCAAGTGACTAAATCAATTCAAAGATGGCCTTGTATCACATTCCAAAACTTCACACCTAAGTAGCTTCTAATTAAGAAAAGTGGCAAGTTCTAGAGCACACAAGCATGATTGATACACACATCAAGGAAACAAGACTCAAAATTATGCAAGTCAAGGCTCAAATCTCACAAGGTTATCAAGGTAGACAAAATGTTCTCCTAAGCAAAGTTTCCACACAAATACACATTACAATGACTAAATCACACTCTAACCCAACTCATCATCCAATTCCAATCACAAGACCACCAATTAAGCACATGACAAGTCCATAATCAAGATCACCTTACTCAATTTCCCATCACAAAATACACATCCAAATGATAAACTCAAAGATATGCAATAAATCCACAAATAAGCTCCAAATTCACAAAAAATTTCCTCATGCTAATGAGAGGCAAGTTGGTGCAACGAAAATTGCACACAACTACCTACTACTAAGAAATGAAAGCACATCAACAAAACCATTTAAAAGTATCGTAAATCATGTAAGCTCAACAACGAAGTGCGCTGGTGCCAATGGAAAAAGCATGAAAAGAGGCACACCTCCCCCAAACTTAGACAAGTCTAAGTCTAGAGAAGGTGTTGTACCTAAAGGTCTTCAAGTACCCCCATTTCCTCAAAGTTTGAGAGCATCACCAAGCCTCACTCGCACGCTTCGACTCCCTACAAAATAACACACAACACACTTATTGAAAGCACAAAACAAACACAAAAACAAAGAAAGCAATAAAATGATGGGTTGCCTCCCATCTAGCGCTATTTTTAATGTCCTATGCCAGACGTTATTCATTGAGTTCAAATTTTTCTATCGGAATGGCCAAGGATATCGGTCCTCCTTCCCACTATATTTCATCCTTTGAGTTTCCAAAGCCATGAGGCTCTCATGGAAGGTGGACCAATCACCCACATCTTTCGTGCACATCTTCTTCATTGGACGTTCCCATTCCTCTTTTACCTTCATTTCTTTCCATTCTTTTGCTTTTTGTCCAAGGATGCCCAAGCAAGACTCAATCTCCTTCTTTCGATCAAGGTTCTCAAGAGGCAAAACAAAATCAATAGAAGCATCAATATCAAATAAAGTACAAATTGAAGAGTTCAAAGGTTCAGAAATGCTCATTTCAATCTTCATTGTGTTGTTTGATGCTTCTTGATTTTCTTGCTCATTGACGCTCGTGTCCATCAAGGGACATTCCTCTTCATCTTTCTTGATCATTGAATTGTTGTCTTCACGCTTATCATTACTTGGGTCCTCTTCTTCTTCCTCTTCTGCATCTTGTTGATTTTTCACAGCGATGGTCAATTGCTCCAATTGGAACTCAAGAGATTTGAGTTGGCTTTCTTGTTGAGCTATTTGACTCCCAAACAATTCTTCCATCTTATCAAGTCTAGCCTCAAGCTTTGCATCATTCTCTTCTGTTTTCCTCAACAATAAGACTAACAATTCATGCGTTGTTGTCTTTTCTTCATTGTTTCCCCACTCTTGATAATTAGGGGGAGCTTGTTGCATTTGATAATCGTACTCGTAGCTCCTCCCATCATCGTAACAAACTCCTTCCCAAACTTCTTGAAATTGAAATCCATCTCATTGATCAAATTCTTGACTATGATGCTCATCTATGTAGTTCGGGAACGTCTCTTGAAGAGTGGGCAAAGCTTCCTCATTTCTCCAATCTTGATAATAGGAGGGAACTTGTTGCATTTGATAGTCATAATCAAAGTTCCTCCAATTATCATAGCCAATTTCTTCATGTTGTGGAGGATAAACCATACCATTTTGATTATAGCAATGATTCCATGGGTATTGGTTATATCCATCCATCTTCTTAATTGAGCTCTTCACTACCCTTGCCTTCTTTCGGTGGCTAAGTTCGAGGTTCGATTTCAATTAAGAAATTTAACCCCCTTAAGAACAAGTGAGTGTCCACCTACAAAAGAGGGCAAGTATCAAATTCACCCAAACAAAATAAAATAAAGCAAGTAAAAATGCCACTAGTAAAGCTATCCAACGAAATCTCAAGTTTCACCTAGACACACTCAACTAGTCCCAGGCAACGGCGCCATTTTGATCGTAGTATTTTAGTGGATAAGAAATTACGACCAAGTTATCGAACCCAAAGGACTAGGAATGAGGTGAAGCCATGAAATACCACGTTTTAGAGAATTATAGCGGCAAGTCAAGATTGCAAAATTAAAGCAACAAAAGAACAACACAAATACGACAAGAAATTAAACTAAGCAATCAACAAAGGAATACCAAGGATGAGATAGTAGTGCTTGGGTGCAAATCACCAAAGACTCGTCAAATTTGGATCATCAACAATCAAGTGTTCATTCAGAGAGTGATCATAGGGATAACCAACAAATAATTCAAATAAAACCGTACTGGATAAGCCTAGGTTCTAAATGATCGATTAAACACGTAGGAATGTAAGAGACGACACTCTCACCCCCTCACTAATTACAAGCAGCAACAAGTAATCAATGTGCCTTAATGAGGTTCTAATTAATCAACCAAGTATCCTTGTGTTAACCAAATATCCACTTCAATCACACAAGTAAATCTAACACCTATGCATCAATTCAATCAACCAAGTATCCTTGCATTAATTAAATCAATAAACACAAGATCAAAGCTCACCATAGCAATTAAATCATACAAAGCATCATTAAGACAATTAATCACCTCAAAAAATGAACACCCAATCACCAATTCACCAAAATCAACTCATCTAGGGATCATTACACCCAAGCACATAAAAAATTTAGCCAATCATAGCTAATTGAAAGTAACCCATGAACATTAAGTAAAGGGAAGACATGAACATGCTGAAATCAATAAACAAAACTTGATATAAATGGTAGAATTCACCTTGATGGAGTCTAATACAACTGGTATGCTCAAATCTATCAGCTATTACACTTGGGTAATGAAAATCTATCAAAATTGGAAGAACACCTATCACTATGTGTTTGTGTGTGTGAAGGAATGCTGAAAATTGAACTAAGGAATTTCTCTAAGTGTAAAATATGTTCTAAGTATGGAATCCTCACTCAATCAGCTGAAATTGGGGGTATTTATAGTGAGGGCAAAGTTAAAATAACGAAAATTGCACCTAGGTCCCTCAAAAATCGATAAAAAAAAAAAAAATCTCAACTCGAGACGCAGTCAACTCGGGTCGAGTTGAAGGCAACAGTGCAATCTGGAGGATTTTTCTCAGTCAACTCGGGCGAGTTGGTCAACTCGGCCGAGTTGGTCAACAGTTGGTCAACTCGGCCGAGTTGGGCCGGTCGAGTTGGTCAACTCGGGCCGAGTTCAGTCGAGTTGATTTCTCATTTCTCTCTTTCCGACTTCGTTCCCCCATATCTTGAGCATCCGACCTCCGATTGAGCCAATTCTTTTTGCGTTGCGAAGCTCTCTCGACCCTCTTTCCAACCATATAATTTCTCATTTGAATTGGAAATGTTAACAGACCTCAATTTGACCTCAATTTGCACTCAAAGTTGGCCTAAAACCTGCAATTTCAACTTAAAACACCAAATCCAACAATTAAATGCAATTAGCCAATTAAATGTGAATTAACATGAAAATGATATCATGCGTCCTTCTTCTTCTTTTGCCTTCTCTTTTCTTTCTTGCCATAGAGAATTCAATTTCTCTTCGATCCTTTTGATACGATCTTGATGATTTGAATAATCGGCTTCTCTTTTGCCTTTGCCTTTGGACACGACCTCGGCTGTTAGATTTCCCTTGCTTTTCTCTCCTTCTTGCTCTGACTCTTTCAGCTTCATCAAGAGCTTTTCTGTTCTTTTCTCTTCCTCCTTCCTTCTTTTCTCCTCATCCTCCTTTACCGCCTCCTCCAATTGACTCATCCTCAGCTGGAGAGCAGCTAGCTCATCAGACTTGAGTTTCAAGTCTTCCTTAGCTGCCTCCAGATCAGCTGTGTTGGCCTTTATGCCTACTTCTTTTCTGGTCTCCTCGACCACAGCTGTGAGGGCTTATCTCTTTTCTTGCTCGTCTTTTTCCCCCTTTTTAACTTCAGCAGCCAAGTTAGTCAGTTTTATATCAATATCGTTGCACTTGACTCTGATGTTAGATTGGTCTACTGCCTTCTCATTTACCACCATCTGATTATAACCCTTCACTCCTTCCTTCAGCGTCTTCAGCTCTTCCTCCATTGCTTTTACGTTGTCAGCCAGCACAGAGTTAGTGACAGAAATGATTTTATCAGATAGATTTACCTCCACTTCTCTCAAGCTAGCAAGCATTGTTTCAGTCATTGCCTCGACCATCTTCCTCGTCCTCCTTTTCATTTTCCTCTTAAAGGTTAAGTTTATTTTTTTCTCCACTTGAGTAAGGATTGAGGATATAGCAGAAGCAGGACTAAGGTCGCTGTCATCTTCCTCAGATGAGGAACCAGACGGAGAAGGGGATCGTTCTTTTTGAGTAGGTGGGAGAGGGATAGGATGTGTTTGGATGGTTGGAAGAGAAGACTAAGATATTATGGGAAAAGTTGAGGCTTGGACTTGGGGAAGAGAAATTGGTTCAGTTGATGGGGGAGGTGATGGTTGGGTTTGTGTAGTGGGGATGGGGATGGAAGAAGAGGTTTGGATGAGTGGTGTTGGTGGTTGGGGTGAGGTATGTTCTGTTTCAGTGGGTGGAGTTTGAGTTTGGACTGTTGAGGGAGTATGCTGTTGGAGAGGCTCTGAGGTACCAGCCTGGGTTACCTCTTCATTGCATGTTTGGACAGTTGGGATAGTAGGCTGAATCTGAGGCTCTGAAGTGTCAGCCTGGGGCACTTCTTCATTGCCAGGTGGGGGGGATAATGAAGGAGAAGAAGATAAGCTTGTACCTGTCTCAGGAATAGAGGGAAGAGCAGCTTCCTTGGTTGGGGAGGGGGGAACCTCAAGCTGACCAACCTCTGCTGCTATCTTCAACACTGAAACCTCCTCTGGTAACAAGGTTGCTATGTCCGTCTGCTGCTCTGACCCCCCAGACTTGGTGGAGCCTTCAGAGCTTTGAGATGCTCTTCTGGGCCTCCTTACCAAGGGAATTTCAGCTTCCTCTACTTCCTCTTCTTCTGAGGCTTCTTTGGTAGAGACAGCAGATGAACCTTCTCCTTTCTTTTTCTCAGAGGCTTTTACCAGCCGTCTCCTCTTCTGCCTCTGGGAGACCCTTGGAATTACAGCAGCTGTCTCCTGGGTTGGAATCACAACTGCTTCCTCTTGAGTTGCGACCCCAGCTGCCTCCTCCTCAGGTTCCACTGCTTCTACCCCAGCTGTAGGTACTTCCTCTGGTTCAGCTGCTGGTCTCTGGGCTTCTTCACCTGCTGCTTCCAGTCTCTGATTTCTGGCCGCGTCAGACTCATCGTCCGAGTCTGGGTTTCCTCCAAGCCTCTCATCCTTTGTGAGAATCCCATTCTGCTTGGAGTACTTCTTTGTACCCACTCTCCAGTCAGCTGCTCTGTTCAGCCCTTCAATCAACACCGTTATTTTGTTGAATAGGTTGATTATTGAGTTAGGTACCCAGCCCTCAACAGATGACTTGAAGCTAAGTCTTTTCTTCTCTTCCTTCAGCTTGTGAATTAACAAATCCGTCCAGTTCACTTGGACTCCATCCAAGATCGCCCTCATAACACACAATCTGGGTTTGGTTAACCCATCATGCGAACTCTGTTCACCCAGCACTGCCTTAGTAACCACAGTCATCAACAATCGATACTTCCTTCTTAACAGATTTTTCTTTAAGTCCCGGCGAGTTCCTCTGTATGTAACCCTTGCCATCAAGTCAAAAGACTTCTCCCAGTCATCCTCTTTGTACGTCAATGGATTGACTCCCTCCATTGACGTGTTGAAGATTCTGGTAATATTTTCTCTAGAGTAACTCAGCACCGTTCCATCTACGGTTGTGTCGAACCCATCCTGGGTATCCCTCATATTGGCTAGAAACTCTGCTCCAAGTAAGTCAGTAGTTCGATTTTGAGGAGATTTCATTGACAAAAATCCCCTTAACCTTGACGCTTCCAATAATCGGAGGATCTCTGCGGATTCTGGATCTTGAGTGGTTTCAAAGTATACATACATCTCTGTTTTTAATCGGTTTTTGAATAATTCTTCATTCATTTTAAAACAAGAGGTGTTTGTAGAAATATATGTGGGATTATAGGTTTTGTGGTTTTAGAAGAAGAGGCCATGGTGAATTTGTTTATGGTATTGGGAAAATTTTAGGCTCCATTTGGATGGAGTCATTTGAAATCAACGGATTTGAGGATAATACACTATACACTTACAAATAAAAGTGTAGAAAAACTAAATGAATGGATTTGGTTCACACAAATATTAGTTATAAGTGAAAGGATTTCAAATACTCAACAAAACCTAGTCATTTGAAATCCTCTCACTTCTCCCACTTGTGCTTAATATTTGAGTGAATCAAATCCATTCATTTAGTTTTTCTCCATTTTAGTTTGTGTGAATACATGTTATATTATGCTCAAATCTCTTGATTTGAAATCCACTCCATCCAAATGGAGCCTTAGAGAATTTGCAAGTTTTCTGAAAGTGAAAACGGTTACATGAGGAAGAAGATGTATTTATAGGAGGGAGAATTTGAGAGAGAGAAACTGTTTTGAAAAATGGGTTTTATTCTGAGTCGTTCATTTTAAAAGATTTATGGTGCTGAATGAACGGTTAAAATTTGGATAAACGATTGGGATTCAGCGCGTGTAAATAACTTGACTTTGGAATACGTAAAAAGTAACTCTATAGACTGTTGATTTGACCGAAATAGGTTTACTTTATGTAGAGAAGTTACTACCCTTATCGTCAGCCTAGGGTTACCTTTCTTTGCATAAAGGTTTTCTAAAACAGACAAGGTTATGAAGTTAACTGGTAAATGACCTCGTCTGGGTTTTAAAACAGTCTAGTTTTGAAAAAAAAATGAAAATAAACAGACTCAGAATAGGATTTCTAAGATTAGTTTCTCCAACTAATAAAAACAATTTGAGAGATTATTTTGAAAACACAATTTGTACTACCACATAGAGGTAATCAGATGAGAAGGTTTGTCAAAGATGAGTAGATGTTGTCTGACCTATTAACCTGATTTGTGATCTATTCCTGCAAAGACATAAACTTGAAGAATTCATTAGTAGCTAGGGTAAGTCAGATAGGATGCAATGGTCATTTGATTCTATAAAAGTCAGCAGACTATTGTGTCCTTGTCTGATTTACCAAATGTCAGATAAGTAATCATCAAGTCAGATAAGGTCAATATGACTAATCCTTGATTCTTGATTCCTTAGTAGGAGATCAATGATATCAGCTACCTAATTGTCCTTTGACTCATATCTAGTCTAATAATTCTTTCTAGACATAGTAAACTAAATTGAGAGAGACAAAGAATGAAAAACATTGGAAAATATTATAGATTAACTAAAGAAGCATCTAATAATCCTAATTCTACAGATAGTTCTTTAAACCTTGTCTCTGCCAGTGGCTTTGTCAAGATGTCTGCTCTTTGGAAATCAGTCAGAATCTTTTCAAGTCTAATGTTACCTTTCTCAACATGATCTCGGATGAAGTGATGTCTTATGTCAACATGCTTGCATCTTTTATATAGGACTGGGTTCTACGTAATAGCTATGGCACTATTACTATCACAAAAGATAGGTACATCTTTGGTGATAATGTTATAGTCCCTTAACTGTTGACTTATCCAGATCAGCTGTGAACAACAACTTCCAGCTGCCATATACTCAGCTTCAGTTGTGGAAGTAGCTACAGAGGTTTGTTTCTTAGACAACCATGAAATCAGCTTACTACCAAGAAATTGGCAAGTACCAGATGTAGATTTTCTATCTATCTTACACCCACCAAAGTCTGAGTCTGAGTATCCAGACAACTCAAAGTTGTCATCAGCTGGATACCACAATCCAACATTTATTGTACCTTTCAGATACTTAAGAATTTTCTTCTCTGCTTCAAGATGGCTTTTCTTAGGATTAGCTTGAAATTGTGCGCAGACTCCAACTGCAAATGAAATATCAGGTCTACTAGCAGTTAAGTATAATAATGAACCAATTAGACCTCGATACTCGGTTTGATCAGTGTCTTCTCCCTTTTCATCTGGATCCATTGAAAAGTTTGTCGTCATAGGTATCTTGGCTTCTCGACTAGTACCTATTCCAAATTTTTCAATGAGATCTTTTGTGTATTTGGCTTGATTGATGAATAAACCCTTCTTTGTTTGTTTGACTTGGAGTCCAAGAAAATAAGTCATCTCTCCCATCATGGACATTTCAAATATGCTTTTCATAAGATGATTAAATTCTTCACACAAAGATATGTTAGTTGATCCAAAAATAATATCATCAACATAAATCTGAACTAATAAAAGATCACAACCAAATTCTTTTCTAAAAAGAGTTCTATCAATTCTACCTTTAACAAAACCATTTTGAATTAAATAATCAGTTGATGAAGAAATGCTACAGTTTTTCCAGATGTTGAAGATTCTGCTTCATCTTCTTCGTCTTCGATTTGGATGTCATACTCTAATGCCTTGAGATGAGAAAATAAAGTGTGGTGTGAAATTCTTGGCTTTCTCTCTCCATCTTTTGCTTAATGACCTCAACACCTTATTGTTGATTTCTTTCTCTGAATAAGTTTTACCCAAATCAGCTGCCTTATTTAGAAGATTGGCCAGTCTAACATCTAGTTGATCAATGGATTCTCCTTCTTTCATCTTGAAAGTGTAAAAAACATGTAATACCGATTGCAATTTATTTTTCTTGACCTGATCTGATCCTTCACAGATTCCAGCAAGAGTTTCCCATATTTCCTTGGCAGTCTTGCATCTTTTCACTTTTTCGATCCAGTCTTTACTCAATGTTTCAATGATCTCTGTTCTAGCAACCTGATCCAGATTATGAATCTTTCTTTCATCACTTGTGAGTTCGGAGCTCTTTTTCTCTTGCCTAACTCTTGTTTCAACAACCGCAGTACCGTCACTTGTACCTCCATGATAAAATTTGATAGGTCCTTCTTCAAGAACCTCCTTCATTCTATCATGAATTACTTTGAGATGGTTCTCCATTCTAAATTTCCAGTAGTCATATTCTTCGATTGAGAAATCAGGTAGACTCCTTGATTTCTTGCTCTTAACAGATGACATGTTGAGATATAAAACCAAAAACTTACAAGATCTTGTTAGTAGCACAGTTAGTGAAACAAAGAAGATGAATATAATCAAGAATTAATTTTAGAATCTTGGTTAAGACCTAAAATCAATATTAGAACAGCTTAACACTGCTCTGATACCACTTGTTGGTCCCACTTAGTTGAGTAGATTAGACAAAAACTTGAACTAGCCTTCTAGGAAAAATCTAGAAGGGGGGTTGAATAGATTTTTTTAGATTTTATAAATCTTTCAAGACTTATTCAAAACACCCAAGTAGCACAGCGGAATTCAATTTTATACTCAACTTTATTTAGATCACAAGCATACTGATATTTAGTTCCAACTTCAATTCTGAAAATAATCTTTGATTGATAAACTGAAAATTGAAAGAAACAAATAAGTAAAGTAAAGCAATAAAGAACACTACGATTTATAGTGGTTCGGATTATAAATAATCCTACATCCACTCTCCTTCTCCAACTTGAAGAAGGGACTTAGCTTACTACTTACTTACTTTCGATCCAACTTACAACTTACAGCTTACAAATATCTTCAAATCTTCAAAACTCCTAAATTCTTCTCTGGAATCTAACTATTACAGTGTGTAGTGAACTTTGAAGATTACAAGTGAAGTGTTCTATAAACACTTAGAATTCTTTTGAAAAACTCTTTTGAAAACTTGTGAATTGATTGTGAAAATAAAAATCTGACTAGTGAGTAATATGCAATTCGTGATATGTAAAAGTGAAGTATTAGAAAAATGAAAATCTAGACCTATTTATAAGTCTGAAAAGACAGTTAGTTTGTTAATCAGTTCTAACAAATTAAAAATTGCTCAACAAACTTAATCTTGAAACTGCTTTGCTCCTCAGCTGATTTATTCTACTCGTCTGCAGCTGACTTGGTGAAGACCCGCCTTTCTTATTCTACTCAGCTTGTCTTGACCTCGTCTGAGCTCTTCATAATTGTCTCCTGCAGATGACTAGATTTGAGCTTTTCTCTAGATGACTTGTAACTTTCCAGCCTTCAGCTGACTTGCTCAGTCAATGACCTAGTCTGATCAGCTTAGTACTGGGACTTGGTCTCAGCTGTTCTTCAGGGTTATCTGATCATCTGAATTACTTCTTTTAACTCATCAAAACTTTTTTGATCTAACAATTAGCCTTCTCTCTCCATCTCTTGCTTAATGATCTGAGAATCTTATTATTAATCTATTTCTCTGTATCGGACTTTCCCAAGGCAGCAGCCTTGTTGAGAAGATTTGTCAACCTAACATCTAGCTGATCAATTGATTCACCCTCCTTCATCTTGAAAGTCTCAAATGTATGCAAAATAGATTGTAGCTTATTCTCTTTAACCTAATCTGATCCTTCACACATATTCGCCAAAGTTTCCCACATCTCCTTGGCAGTCTTACAACGTTTTACCTTTTCAATCCAATCCTTACTAAGAGTTTCTATGATTTCTATTCTTGCTACTTGGTCCAAGTTGTGGATCTTTCTCTCATCATTTGTTAGATCAGCTCCTTTCTTCTCACGTCTGACTCTAGTCTCAGAAGATTCAGCTCTATCACTTACAATTCCATGATAAAACTTAATGGGACCTTCCTCCAGAACTTCTTCCATCCGATCATGAATAGCTTTCAGATGATTCTTCATCCTAAACTTCTAGTAATCATAATCTTCGATTGAAAATTTTGGCAGACTCCTAGTCTTTTTGCTTTTAATTGCAGACATGATGAACAAGAAACTTGATAGAAGCTTATTAGCAAGGTTAATGAATCAAAGAAGAATAAAATAGCCAAAACACAATTCAAGAAACTTCAAAACCACAAATATATCAGAAACAGCTTAACACTGCTCTGATACCACTCGTTGGTCCTTAGATTGAGTGTTTAAAAAGATCCTTCCAAAGATAATGATAGGCTTAAAAGCAAACACTCACCCTTCAAGTGTGAAGGGATCGTGTAGCAAGTAAGTTACCCGGTTAAATATCGATCCAAGGGAATCAAGTAGGAGATAGCCCTAAATTTACTAGTTTAATCATAATTGTAGCACAAGCCATTCAACAAGATCAATAAGATTCAAGCAACTATTAATTAAAGCAATCAAAGAAATTAACTAGCAACGAAATGCAATCAATAATAAAGATGTGCTCGGGTGCTTATCAACAAATAGGGATCAAATATGCAACGAATTCAAATGAGCATTTATCATGTAAATCAATTAATAAGAGCAAACTTTTAAAAAAACAATAATTCCGTACTTGGTAAGCCTAGGAATTACGTACGCTACGATTTAAGCTCGAAAGTTTGAGAGGACTAAGTCACCCTTTCCTCCCGGGGCAAGAACACGAGACAATAGGTTCCCCTAGCGTGTCTCACCTTCGATACTAAGGCACCTTACCTATGGTCTCTTCACTAATTACCCGATTATTCGTCTAAGCATCTAGTGTGGAATTGATGTATTTCTAATGGTATAAATCAGGTCTCCTTGCATTAAACCAATATTAACTCTAATTACTTAATTAAACCCCTCACCCAAATGAGTCATTAGAACTACCCAAGTCTTCTTGCGATAGTCAAACAACTAAGCATGAAATTAGAGAACAACTAAGCAAATAGATCATTCAAACCTCATCAATCCAATTAATTAATCAACAATCAAAATTACCTGAAATTAAAGGAACTTGAACCAATAACATTAAAAAAAATTAGCAATTGTCATAACAAGAGATTGAGCCAACAAAACTGAAATTAAAGGAAAAATATCACCTAGTTGGCGTCCAAACATTAAGAAATCATCATTTGATCATTAAAATTGGAGAAGAAATGCAAAATCTAGCTATGTGTGTGTAAAAGTATGTAAAAGTGTGTGTAGGAATAAAATCCTTTTTTTTTTCTCTATTTTCCCTTCTAATTTATGTGCTCCAAAATGTAATCTTTCAATTGCTTCCATTATGCGCTGATAAATTTTCTTAAATCTCTCTCATAATTCTCCTTCCTAATTTGATGAGAAATCAAGTTTTGAATGGAACCACGTGGCTCTCTCTGATTAGCCGAAAAAGAAGAAAAAATTATCGCTAGGAAGAAACATATTTGCGCTTCTCTACTGTTCGACTCGGACTGAGGGAGGATGGTACCCGAGTCGAGGTGTGATTGATGGCAGAGTTGAGAAACTGTTCTGGAAGATTTCTTCGCCTCGACTCGAATGGAGGCGTGGCTCGGGTCGAGGGATGAACACAGGACTCGGTTCGAGGCGTGAATGGTGGTGGGTCGAGTAGTGGTGAGTGGCGCATCTGTCAACAGCGGTGATGAGAGATGTGACAACGACGGTGGCGATTCAACGCGACAGCAGGGCTGGAGGCGAGTCGGCGACGCTGCTGCTGTGCTTGGTGGCGTTGGGCTTCGATCCATGGCGGCGACAGGTCTGGAAGGCTGCGCTGATCTGTGGTATCGCGCCGGAACGGCGACGGCGGTGGCAGATGGTGTTTGTCGGCGGGTAGTGGTCAGATGTCGTCGCCGGCGATGGTGATGGATCTATGGTGGTTGGGCTGCGTCGGCGATTGATATTAAGGCTGTGAAGGCTATGGTGATTTGGGATAGCGACGATAATGGTGGATTTGGGGAAGAAGAATGTGGGTGAACTAATCAGATTTGTGGGTGTAGTGGGTGGGTGCACTCACCAATCAGATGGGTGTATCGGTTTTGGGTGCATTGATTTGTCGTCCCAACTTCGTTCGAGCATAACTTCTTCATACGACATCTGTTTGACCCGATTCTTTTTGCATTGCGATCGTCTCTCGGCCCTCTTTCTACCCATGTAATTTTTTACGTTAATTTGAATACCAAAAATGTCCTCAATTTGTACTCAAAGTTGGCCTCAAACATGCAATTTTAAACTCATAATATCAAATCAAACAACTAAGTGCAATTTGACCAAATAATAGTGAATTAACATGAAAATCATATCAATTTGAGACAATTAAGCACACAATTATCATGCAAAAATTTACCCTAATCAACTCCCCCAAACTTAAGGTGTTGCTCGTCCCGAGCAACAAAACAAATAAACACAAAGGGTGAATTGATTGCAATTATGTCACATGGCAAAAAGAATGAAATTTGGACAATCAAACTCATTAGTGAATACAAGTTTTCAATGTCACTTTCAACTAACACTAAAAAATGTCATGATTTGACAAAATGCAATTTCAAATGTTTTCCCAATGCTCCTTCCAAGAGTGTATCTCTCATCACACAAGTGTATAAAGGCAATTAGACACTTAATCATCAAATCACAACCATACACACCATATGCTTGCCACAAGATTCAATCTCAATCATTCATTTTGTGCATCAACTACAAATCAAAGAGGTCTTTTCAAGAGGTTGTAATGAAGACTCTTCGGATGAGGTGGGTGAATTTGGAAGAAGTGACTTAATGTTAGTAGAGCAATGAATGAATGTTGAACATATAATTCAATGCAATTTTCACCTCATCTCAACAAACACCACTCTTTCTTTTCATTTTGATTATTTTCACATAACATTCACTACCAACACCTTTGAGACTTTCTTTTGCTCAATCAAGCTCAAATTGAATTTTCTTCTCATCATTTCTTTCATTTTCACCATTCAATTTTTTTCTTTTCATCTCATCACACATATCCCAATCATACCACCACACTTTCTCAATTTCACTTCACCATTCATTGACAACAATCATGCTCTATTAAACATATGAGAACAAAGGCTCATAAGGATAGGTAAAATGACTTAATTTCACAAGCTTGCCAAAGAATAAGGCTTTAAGGCACAAATTGACTTACTAGGGAATTCAATGACATTGGTGGGGTAAAATTTGGCTAAGTAGCTTAACAAACCAAACATGGACTCAGATCATCTTCATAGATCTACACAAAACTCAACTTCATCAAGTCTATAGGCAAGTTCTAGCATGCACAATCACAAATGATGCACTCAACAAGGAATTAACCATTTTCATGCACGATTCAAGAGGCTCAAAAGCTCACGGGCTTAAAATTAGCAAAGAGAATAAGCATTCTACATCACACTCATCATCACAAGAAAACTCTCATGCTAGAATCAAGCAACAAATCAACTCATCATCACATCACAAGTTCACCATGTCCATCAATCAAAACAAATATGCCCCGTACATACCTCCAAGCATAACACCTCATCAATTTCTCATCAAATAAACTCAAAGATAAGAGTGAAATCCACACTTAAGCTCAATATTCACAAAAATTTTCACACAATTTTCTCATTACCAATGAGAGGCAAGTTGATGCAACAAGCATTGCTAACTAACACCCTCCCCCCCCCCCAAACTTTTTCATTGCAAGCAATTAAAAGTTTAATAAATGTAGTTAGCTAGGTGAAGTTGCACACAACTACCCACTATGAAATCCAAAACTATACCAACAAATAAACATATTCACAAGTAAGCTCATCACAAAATTCATGTACAAGTAAGTATATCATATAAGCCCCAAACGTGAGGTGCATCGGTGCAAATGGAAAAGGGTGAAAAGAGGCACACCTCCCCCAAACTTAGACGAGTCTAAGTCTAGAGAAGGTGTGGTACCGTAAGGTCTTCAACTTCCTCTCAACTTCAAGCTTCTAACTCACCACGCCTCACTTGCACACCTCGACCTCCTACAAGGGTCACAAAAAGATCACACACACTTATTGAAAGAAATAAACAACACAAGAAACAAAACCAAGAAAAACGATGGATTGTCTCCCATCTAGCGCTAGTTTTAACGTCCTATGCTGGGTGGAGCTTGAGTTGCTCAACTCTTTGCTATCCATTTCATCTTCACTCCACCCACTTCCTTGGAGGATGAAGCATAATGATGTTTCCCTCCTTTACTTCTTCTATTTTTCTTATCAAACCAATCATTTTCTTTCTTCACCTTTTTCCTAGCACACAAAAGGAGTTATCATTAGTAACATCAAATTTGCTTGAACAATGAGAATCATCAATAAAATGAGAGATAGAGAGTGTAGAATGAATTGAGCTTGTTTTTGGAGGATCTTTCATGTTCATGGAAAATGAAATTTCTTCATCATCCACTTTGAGCTTGATTTTCCCCTCCTTCACATCAATAGTAGCTCCACCGGTAGCCAAGAATGGTCTCCTAAGGGTCAAGGGAATATTGAGGTTCTCCTCCATCTCCATCACCACAAAGTCCGCATGGAAGCTAAATTTGTCCACCTTCACCACCACATCTTCTACAACTCCTTTTGGATGAACAAATGATCGATCGGCTAGTTGTAGGGCCATGTGGGTTGGTTTGAGATCACCGAGCTTCAAACGGTCATAGATAGATAATGGCATCAAATTTATGCTTGCTCCAAGGTCACAAAGAGTCTTCTTCTTCTCACCATTACCCAACTCACAAGTCAATGTGAAGCTTCCCGGATCCTTCAATTTTTGAGGTAGACTCTTTTGAATAAGAGCACTACATTCCATGGATAGACTTATCATCTTACACTCATCAACCTTTCTTCTCTTGGTGATCAACTCCTTCAAGAATTTAGCATAAGTGGGCATTTTCTCAAAAGCATCCATCAAAGGTACATTGACGCTCACGTTCTTGAAGATTTCTAAGAACTTTGAGAATTTCTCATCGAGCTTTTGCTTCATGAACCTTTGAGGAAATGGTGGTGGGACATAAGTCTTGGGTACCCCCCATGCATCACATTCAATGTTGGCCCCTTCAAACTCTTTTCGCTATTTCTCTTTTCTCAACTCTTTTGCCTTCTTCCACTTGGGAATTCTTTCTTCTTTCTTCTCTTCTTTCAATTCTTCCTTCTCTTCCACACTTTTTCTTCCTTCATCTTCCTCTTCACCACTCATCTCTTTCTTCACTTTCTTTTCATTTTCAACACCAACCTCCTTCTCAACTTTTTCCTCATCTTTCTCTACCGGCATGCTTGGACCTTCATAATGAGTACCACTCCGGAGTTTAATTGCCATGCAATGCTCCCTTGGATTTACTTCCGAAGTGGAGGAAAGTTTTCCTTTTTGGTTTTCACCACTTGAAGAAGCAACTTGACCAATTTGGAACTCTAATTTCTTCACTTGGTTGGCCAAAGAACTCACAACGTTCTCCATCTTTTGAGTTTGATTTCCCATGAAACTTGTGAGCAAATCCTCAAGGCTTGGCTTCCCATCATTGTTGGGAGCACGAGCACCCAGATCAAATCCCGGTGGCAAAGTCACAGTGGCTTTGGGTTTGAGTAGGAGTAGTTTTCATGCTTTCGAAAGTTCGGATTATATGGAGGGTTGTTTGAGGGATATGGAGGTGGTTGAGAGGCTTGATTTTGGAAATTAGGTGGAGAACTGTTGGGATAACGGTTTTGGTAATTTTGTGGAGGGGCTTGGTTAGGGAATTGGTTACCTTGAAAATTTCTTTGAGGATATGATGGTCTTCCCATATAGCTTGCCTCTTCCACATGATTAGCAACTTGGTGAGCCACAATGCTTCCTCCTATCACCCCCTTCTTGTTCACCTCAACGAATTCATCCACTTTTGTTGCCAATTGTTCCATTATTTTGGCAAGGGCCTTTATCGTTTCACTCTCCTCTTCTTTGGCAATTTTGTAGGATCCCATTCTTTTGGTAGGCCAACTAGCCGTGTTGCTAGCAATGTTTTCAATTAACTCCTTGGCCTCTCTTCCGGTTTTGTCAAACAAAGATCCACCCGCCGAAGAGTCTAGAGTTTGCCTTGAAAATGGAAGGCATCCATAATAGAAGAAACTCACGATTTGCTCATCTACAAAACCGTGTTGAGGGCACTTCCGAAGTAAGCTATTGAATCTTTCCCAAGCTTCATGCATATTCTCATCTTCCAATTGGAGGAGTTGAGCAATCAATGTCTTGCATTGGAGGGTCATTGATGGAGGGAAGAATTTCAATAGGAATCTCTTGCTCAAAGCTTCCCAAGAATCCAAGTTATCTCGTGGAAGCGAGGCAATCCAATCCTTGGCCCGGTCTCTAAGAGTAAAAGTGAAGAGACGAGCTCTCCATGCATCTTCGGTCACTTCATTCATCTTCGCCGTGTCGGCATACTCAAGAAATTGAGCAATGTGACGATTCGGGTCCTCCTTTAGGTCTCCTCCAAATTGCTTACTTTGGAGAATATGAAGTAAGGCCGGCTTGATCTCAAAGTTGTTAGTCGCCAAAGGTGGACGAGCTATCCCATCGTAGTGAAGTTGAATGGGAGGCTCAAAATACTCCCTAATTGGCCTTTCTCTTGGATTATCTCTCCTTTCGACCACATCTTGGTCATTGTTGTTATCCATTTCACGTTCTCTTGCTCTTGTTTGAGCTTGAGCCCTTCGACGATTTCTCTCCCGGTTTCTCCTTCAAGCAGTTGCTTCGATCTCCAAGTCAATAGGTATTGGTTCAACACCCCTTTGTCTTGTGTTCATGCACACCTAGAACAAACACCAAGTATCAAAATCCTCTCAAGACAAGCTAAAACAAGATTAAACAAACAATAAAAATAAAAAGCACTATCAACTACTTTCAACTTTCAATCTAAGTTATCTCAAACACCGATTCCCCGACAACGGCGCCAAAAACTTGATAGGCTTAAAAGCAAACACTCACCCTTCAAGTGTAAAGGGATCGTGTAGCAAATAAGTGACCCGGTTAAATATCGATCCAAGGGAATCAAGTGGGAGGTAGTGATTGTGGTATAATTGGGTAAAAGTTATTAAGACAACCAAGTTATCGAACCCAAGGGAAAAGTATGGCAATGAGTCCTTAGAAATGTGAGCCTTCAATGACTATTGTTGCAACATGGTTTTGAACCAATTACACTAATCAAATGCTAGAATTCAAATCAAACATCAACAACAAAGCTATGAATTATGCAAGAGATAGGCTAGAACAATAAGCATACTAGGATTTCTTCAAAAATCAATGGGGATAGGGGTGTAAGGAATAATATCCATCAAGGATTCAATGATCACAAACTATGATTGTATCAAATTGAGCATTAACATCATGCAATTAAGTCTCCATTAATGACACAATGTCTAAGGTGAGTATTCTTAGTGCAACTAATCTCTCAATTAAGAAGCACCTAATTCATACAATCATACATAATTATAACCCGATTAACCTCTAATCACGTTAGCTCAACTCTCGTATGTTGCTAGGGTGATCAAAAACTAATCAAAAGAGATAAAAATGCATGAAGCATAATTAGAATCGCAATTAGGGCACTAACTATCTCAATAGATCAACAATCATCAACAATCAAAGCATAAGCAATCAAATCATCCTCAATTTCAATTATCTCAAGCACGAGTGAATTAGCCCATGGAGCAAAGTGCCAAATCCATGGGTGAAAAATATAATTGCATAATCACAATTCTAATCACAACAATTAAGCAAAAGAAATGAGTAGAGAGGAAGAACATCACCAATTGAACCAAATGATCAATGTATTGAATGCTTGAATCTTCAAATGTAAACTCCTCTTCACTTGAATTACAACTTGAATTGAGAAATCCAATGGATCAAAGTAGTCTAATCTAATCAACAATTAATGAAAATCTGTCTAAAACTATCAATCTAATCAACCTAGAAGGAGAATTTGGCTTGGACACTGATAAATCGCCCAAAAATTGTAAAATAACTGCTATGGAGAATAGTATGCTCTGTTTTTCGTTTAATGGGATTAAAAAGGGGAATTTCTGAAAATTGGAAGCCTCGACTCGTGCTTGAGGCCCTCGAGTCGAGCTTGGTGAAATCGTGGATGTGTTTTTTAAAAAAACCTCCAGCCTCGAGCTCCAGCTCCAGCCCTCGAGTCGAGCTTGCCACAAAATCTGCATCCCTTGACTCGAGCTTCAGCCCCTCGAGTCGAGGTCTTCCTTAATTTTATAATTTCTTACAAATACCCGCAACCTCGAGTCGAGGGCCCTGGAGCTCGACCAAAGGTCGAGTCCAGGAAATTTTATCAGCCCGATGTTCGCCTCCGACCACCGTTTTATCTCATCTCATTCGTCTCATTCCCATATGAATATCCATGCGCTCGGTTTGGTCAAATTCCACCGAAATACCTAAAAACGAGATGAAACACATCAAAAATTCATCAATTCTATACAAGTGATACTTTATCTGCAAAGAAGTGATATCTTACACCTTAAAGCTCAAAAACTAACACTTTTCACCACTTTTTGCAAATAAATACCACATAAATCATGCATCAATTCACTCTCATCAAATAGCCCTAACTAGTTTAATCATAATTGTAGCACAAGTCATTCAACAAGATCAATAAGATTCAAGCAACTATTAAATAAAGTAATCAAAGAAATTAACTAGCAACGAAATGTAATCAATAATAAAGATGTGTTGGGGTGATTATCAACAAATGGGGATCAAACATCCAACAAATTCAAATGAGCATTTATCATGTCAATCAATTAATAAGAGCAAACTTTTAATCAAACAATTATTCCGTATTTGGTAAGCCTATGAATTACGCTACGATTTAAGCTCGAAAGTTTGAGAGGACTAAGTCACTCTTTCCTCCCGAGGTCAAGAACACGAGTCAATAGGTTCCCCTAGTGTGTCTCCCCTTCGATACTAAGACACCTTACCTAAGGTCTCTTCACTAATTACCCGATTATTCATCTAATCATCTAGTGTGGAATTGATGTATTTCTAAATGGTATTAATCAAGTCTCCTTGCATTAAATCAATATTAACTTTAATTACTTAATTAAACCCATCACCCAAATGAGTCATTAAAACTACCCAAGTCTCCTTGCGATAATCAAACAACTAAGGAAATAGATCATTCAAATCTCATCAATCCAATTAAATAATCAACAATAAAAATTACCCATAAGAATTCAACACAATACTCAATCACCCATAAGCAGGAAAACACTCTAGTACTAAGGAATTAGCCAAACATGATAAAAGAACTTAAACCCATAACATTAAGGAAATAAGCAATTGTCATAACAAGAGGTTGAGCCAACAAAACTGAAATTAAAGGAAAAATATCACCTAGTTGGCGTCCAAATATTAAGAAACCATCCTTTGATCATTAAAATTAGAGAAGAAATGCAAAATCTAGCTATGTGTGTGTAAAAGTATGTAAAAGTGTGTGTATGAATAAAATCCTTTTTTTTTCTCTATTTTCCCTTCTAATTAATGCGCTCCAAAATGTAATCTGCCAATTGCTTCCATTATGCGCTGATAAATCCTCTTAAATCACTCTCATAAGTATCCTTCCTGATCTGATGAGAAATCAAGTTTTGAATGGAAAGATAATATTCCCCAGGTGGCTCTCTCTTATTGGCCGAAAACGAAGAAAAAATTAGCTGGGGAAAAAGCGTATTTGCTCTTCTCTGTTGTTCGACTCGAAGCGAGGGAGGATGGTACCCGAGTCGAGGTGAGATTGATGGCTGAGTTGAGAAACTGTTCGGGAAGATTTCTTCGCCTCGACTCGAATGGACGTGTGGCTCGAGTCGAGGGATGAACACTGGACTCGGATCGAGGCGTGAATGGTGGTGGATCGAGTCGTGGTGAGTGGCAGATCTGTCAGCGGCGGCGATGAGAGATGCGACAACGACGGCGGCGATTCGACTCGACGGCAGAGGCTGGAGACGTGTCGGCGATGCTGCTGCTGTGCTCGGTGGCATTGGGCTTTGATCCATGGTGGCGACGGGTCTGGAAGGCTGCGCTGATCTGTGGTATCGCGCCGGAACGACGACGGAGCTGGCGGATGGTGTTTGTCGGCGGGTAGTGGTTGGATGTTGTCACCGGTGATGGTGATGGAACTATGGTGGTTGGGCTGCAGCGGCGATTGATATTGAGGCTGTGAAGGCTATGGTGATTTGGGATAGCGACAGTAATGGTGGATGTGGGGAAGAAGAAGGTGGGTGAACTAATTAGATTTGTGGGTGTAGTGGGTGGGTGCACTCACCAATCAGATGGGTGTATCGGTTTTGGGTGCATTGATTCGTCGTCCCAACTTCGTTCGAGCATAACTTCTTCATACGACATCTGTTTGACCCGATTCTTTTTGTGTTGCGATCATCTCTCAGCCCTCTTTCTGCCCACACAATTTTTCCGTTAATTTGAATAACACAAATGTCCTCAATTTGCAATCAAAATTGGCCTGAAACCTACAATTTAAACTCATAATATCAAATCAAACAACTAATTGCAATTTGACCAAATAATAGTGAATTAACATGAAAATCATATCAATTTGAGACAATTAAGCACACAATTATCATGCAATAATTCACCCTAATCTGATAATCTAGAAGGGGGTTGAATAGATTATCTAAATTTTTCACAAAATTCAAATTCTAAATTCAAATTTGAATTGAAAAACCCCAAAATCAAAGTGTCAGTGGAAACAGATTTATACTTAATCATAAAACCAAATATAAAGCAGTCTGAAATGTTTTTATCCAATTTGTAAAGAATTAACAGAAATGAAATGCAGAGATTAAACAACACAAGATTTATAGTGGTTCAGATAAAAAGATCCTACATCCACTCTTCTTCTTCAATCTTGAAGAAGGGACTTTACCTTCTTACTTACTGTCTTGCTTACGGTTGATTACAAATTACAATGAAGGCGTACTTTATCTTTGATTCTCCTTCAATCTATCAATCTATCTACCAAATCTAAGATTACAGTGCAGATCATGATTTGAAGGTATACAGGAAGTGTTTTTAAACACTTAGAAAATATTATAAGAATGTGCTTTTTTTTTTAGAGTTAGTGCGTGCCTTTTGATAATGTGTGCTTTTAGAATGAGTGCAAAAAGTTCTTCTAAGAACTGTGCTTAATCATATTTATAAGGTTGTAAGACGGTTAATTTGTTATAACAAACATAAAACTGCTTAACAAACCTTTCTTTAAAACTACCCTGACCTCAGCTGATCTTGAGTTAGTCGTCTGTCTTTAACTTGGTGAAAACTTGTCTTTCTTATTCTACTCAGCTAGTCTTGACCTTGTCTTGAGCTCTTCATTAATCTCTCAAACAGATGACTTCTTCAAGACTGTCTTCAAATGGCCTTCATGCTTACAGATCTCAGTTGACTTCATTCATCTTACCCAGTCTGACCAGCCTAGTAAAATATACTACTTCAGTTGATCTATACAATTTCAGCTGGTCATCCTATTTTACATGAGCTTGTCTAACCTATACATTTTAACTCATCAAAACTAAAACCTGGTCTAACAAAGTTTGCGTGAAAGACTTGTTATCTACTATAATTTCTACGACAACATGCAATTTTAAGGATTCATTATTTTTCTAGTCTCATGGTTCGATACTACTTGGTCGAAAATATATGCACACCACACACGATACCATACTCTTCTAGTTGGTATTTATTGTTAAATTATTTGCAAAATTACATCCAAGTCAAAGATGCATGGGAACGATTCAAAAATTTATTGGAATTGTGTCCCCAACATGGTTTCCCGGAGGAGCAAACCATTTGTTTCTTCTATTGTGGGATTGATGAGGCAGCACAATTGCATTTGAATGCATGTGCGAAGGTGATTTCTTATTTCTTACCTCTCAAGAAGCCATTGAAATCTTGGATAGTGTGGCCAACAATGCTTCTCAATGGAACACTCATCAAAATACTCATCAAAGAGTAGCACAAGTGGAGCAAGGAGATTTAATAAAAATGATGATGATGACTCTAATTGAGAAAGTAAGCTCCTTATCTCCTACCCGACAACACTCTAACCCATCATTTACATCTACTACTATTATGAAACTATGTCTAACTATGGTATCATTTACACCTACACCTACTACTATGTGTGTGTTTACTCTAAGAAAAGTGTGTGTTAAAGTGTGTAGAGTCTTGTGAAAATCTGAAATAGAGGGTATATATAGTGAGGGATTAGGGCAAAATGTGTTGAAATTGCAAATTGGGGCTTCAAAAGTGGTAAAATTGCACTTTTTGCGTGAATTCGGAGTTGACTTGGTCAAACTCGGTCGAGTTTGGAATCTGTAGATTGGGGTGCTTTTAGCTCGGACCGAGGGATGGAGATGGCAACCGGGGCGGATCGGAGGCTTCAGCCGAGGTGGGCTACGACAGTATTCTGGTCACACCTCGACTCGGACGGAGGTGGACTCGGGTCGAGTCGCTGATGCTTCTGGGCTACTGTGGATCTGGGAACGACAAACAAGCGGTGAAGATGAGCGTGCAGCGGCAATGAAGAGGGCTTTGCTGCGACGGCGACAGTTGCTGGAAAGGCTACGGTGACTAGGATTGTGCGACGCGATGGCTGCTAACGGAAAGGGGCGATGAAGAAATTTGCTATTGGTGTTGACGATGGCTGCGACAGGGTCACGATGCATGTAAGGGTTTGCGAATAACGACGGGGCGGTGAGGCTATTGGTGGCAATGGGCATCGGTCACTGTGTTGCCGCGCAATGGCGACGGTCAATTCTTGCGCGACGATGAGGGTAATTAGGTGAAGAAGAAGGTGGGTGAACTCATCGGGCTGTGGGTGCACTCGGCTCAAGTGGTTTTTCTGATTCGTCATCCTAACTTCGTTCGATCATAACTTCTTCATACAACATCCGATTGACCCGATTTTTTTGTGTTGTGATCGTCTCTCCGCCCTCTTTCCAACTATGCAAATTCTACTTTGATTTGAAAATATTATCAATCCTCATTTTACCTCAAACCTACATATTCAAACTTAAAGCAACAACTCTCTAATCAAATGCAATTAGTTAATTATAAGTGAAATACACATGATATTCCTAACAAAATGAGAAGATTAAGACTATAATAATCATACAATTTTCACACTAATTGATCGTAGTGTAGTTCTAGTGGATAGAAATTACGCCCAAGTTTATTGAACCCAAAGGACTAGAGGTGAAATGAAGCCATGAAATTGTACGTTTTTCTAGAATTATAGAGGCTAATCAAGTTTGCAATATTAATCACCAATAACTACGCAATTTCAACAAGAAATTAAACAAAGCAATCAACAACGAAATACCAAGTGGGAGAGAATAGTGCTCGAGTGCAAATCACCAAAGACTTGTCAATTTCGGATCAAAAACAATCAAGTGTTCGTTCAAGAGAGATAATAGGGCTAACCAACAAATATTCAATTAAAACCGTACTTGGCAAGCCTAGGTTCTAAATGATCAAATAAGCACGTAGGAATGAGAGAGATGACACTCTCACCCCCTCACTAATTACGAGCTATTAAACAAGTAATCAATGTGTCCTAATAAAGGTTCTAATTAATTAACCAAGTATCCTTGAGCTAACCAAATATTGACTCCAATCACACAAGCAAACCTAACACCTATTGATTAGTGTAAAAATTGCATGATTTTTGAGTGTTTAATCTTCTCATTTTATTTTGAATATCATGTTTATTTCACTCGTAATGACTAATATTACTTGAGAAATAGAATTGGTATTATTTTGCTCAATGTGTAGGGAATCATCAATTTTTAGAGAAAATTGAGGACTGATCACATTTTCAAATCAAAAGAGAAATAGCATGGTCGGAAAGAGGGCCAAGAGAATCAACGCAAAAAGAATTGGCTCAATCGGAGGTCGGATGCTCAAGATCAAGTGGGAGAGAGAGAAACGAGAAACCAACTAGTTCAGTTGACCAACTCGGCCTGAGTTGACTGAGAAAAATCATCCAGACTGCATTGTTGCCCAAGAAGAGCTTCAAACCGGGCCAAGAGAAATAATCAACTCGAGAGTTGGTTCAACTCGCCGAGTTGGTGGCCATAAAATGAATGAAATCTTCCAAAAGTCCAGAATCAATCGAGCGAGTTGGTTCAAATCGAGTTGAATTAAGCTGCGCGATTTTTGCTGATTTATCTGATTTTTGAGGGACCTATGTGCAATTTTCGTCATTTTAACTTAACCCTATCATATAAATACCCCCAATTTCAGATGTTGAAGGAGGATTCCACACTTAGAGCACATTTTTAAAGAGAAATTCCTTAGTTCAAATTTCAAGCATTCCTTCAACACAAACACATAGTGATAGGTGTTCTTACAATTTTGGTAGATTTTCATTACCCAAGTGTAATAGCTGATAGTATTGAGCATACAAGTTGTATTAAACTCCATCAAGGTGACTTCTATCATTTATATCAAGTTTTACTTATTAATTTCAGATTTTTCATCTTTACTTAAATGGGTTTCCTTCAATAGCCATGATTGGCTAAATTTCACCTTGGGTTAATGACCCCTAGATGAGTTGATTTTGGTGAATTAGTGATTGGGTGTTCATTTGTTGAGGTGATTACTTGTCTTAATGATGCTTTGGATGATTTAATTGTTTAAGTTAGCCTTGATCTTATGTTTATTGGTTTGATTAACTCAAGGATACTTGGTTTATTGAATTGATGCATAGGTGTTAGGTTTACTTGTGTGATTGAAGTGGATATTTGGTTAACTCAAGGATACTTGGTTGATTAATTAGAACCTCATTAAGGCACATTGATTACTTGTTGTTTGCTTGTAATTAGTGAGGGGGTGAGAGTGCCGTCTCTTACATTCCTACGTGTTTAATTGATCACACGGTTTTATTTGAATTATTTGTTGGTTATTATGATCCCTCTTAGAAACTTGATTGTTGATGATTGAAATCAAGTCTTTGGTATAGCACTACCATCTCAGTATTCCTTGTTATTTGTTTCATTTAATTTCTTATTGATTTTGTGTTGTCCTTTTGTTGCTTTAATTTTGCAATCTTGACTAGCCGCTATAATCCTTGAAAACGTGCAATTTCATGGCTTCATTTCACTCCTAGTCCATTGGGTTCGATAACTTTGGTCGTAATTTCTATCCACTAGAACTACACTACGATCACCTATGCATCAATTCAATAAACCAAGTATCCTTAAGAAGATTAAACGAATAAACACAAGATCAAAGCCCACCCAAGCAATTAAATCATGCAAAATATCATTAAGACAAATAATCAACTCATCAAATGAACATCCAATCATAATATCACCAAAATCAACTCATCTAAGGGTCATTACACCCAAGCACCTAAGAGATTTAGCAGATCATGACTAATTGCAAGAAACCCATGAACATTGAGTAATGAAGGAACATGATTAAATGGAAATCAATGAACAAAAACTTGATATAAATGGTAGAAGTCACCTTGATGGAGTGTAATACAACTTGTTTGCTTCAATTTTAACTCCTATTACTCTTGTGAAATGAAAAATTATCAAAATATGCAGAACACCTTTTACTGTGTGTTAATGTGTGTAGAAGAATGTTGCAATTAAAACCTAACGTAATGCTCTAAGTGTGGGGATTCTTCTCTAATGCTGATATTGGAGTGTATATATAGTGAGTAGTAAGTGGGATATCTTAATTTGCTAATTTGCCCCTTAAGAAAACCTAAATTTCGCCCAAGATACAGAAAAACGTGCACAAAATGTCAACTCAGCAGGAGTGACTCGGGCACTGACTCGGCTGAGTCAGGGGTGGTTGGTCGAGTCACTTGGCTACGTGAAAGTGTGACTCAGGTAAGGCTCAGGTGTGACTCGGCCAAGTCGGATTGGTTTGGCCGAGTCACTTGTCTTCGTAAATTCCCCAACTCGGGCACTCAAGTGTGACTCAGCCGAGTCAGTTTGGTCTGGCCGAGTCGCTTGGCTACGTAAAGTCTATGACTCGGGAAACATAATTTGTGACTCGGGCGAGTCACTTTGGTTCTGGCCGAGTCACTCTTGCTTGTGTGCCACCTCCGCTTCGTTTGCTCGTATCTTCTGCATATGAACTCCGATTTGCCCGATTCTTATTGCTACGCTACCCTATTTCAACCCTCTTTCTAATGGTATAATTCTTCACTTGATCTTTAATATATGAAGGTCTGAAATTTCTCCACAAGTTGATGATTCCTGCACATATAAACCCAAAACAATATCACACTCTCTATTAAGTGCAATTGGTCAATTATGAGTGAAATAAACATGATATTCATATCAAAATGAGAATATTAAACATCAATCTCACAAAATAATAAATCTCAAACTTTTGATATATGATATACATGGTACTCCAATATACTTTAGTAATAATACTTTTATATAATTAAGTATCACAAAAATATGTAAAAGCATTATGCTTTATACATGAAACATCTTGTATTAGTTTTCATGTACAAAATAGGGGGTGGCAAAATAGGGACCTTAACTCTTCAGACTGGCAAAGTGAGAACTGTAACTCTCCGAGTTGGCAATTTAAGGATAATAAATTCAAAAGTCGTGAATTTAGGCCAAAACATGTCATAATCAAAATGAGAAGATAAAGCTCACAATAATCATACAATTTTCACACTAATCAAGATACTATTCCATCTATTGCTACTATCCTTTGGCTTATTTTTCTTAAATTTTGGCTAAATCTTGTGAAAGTTTTGTGAAATAGGAATAAATATTTGTGATGTCAATTTGGTGGATGTTGCCAATAAATGGAAGCCCTTTTGGGCCTGGTAGACGACGATGATTATTTGGTTATATGCGAAGACTAAGATGGTTTCAATCTCACAAAACAAGAAATCTCAAACGTTTGATATATATGAGACTATATGGTTCTCCAATATACTTTAGTAATAATAGTTTAATAAATTAAGTATCATAAAAATATGTAAAAGCATTATGTCTCATACATGAAACTTTTTGTATTAATTTTTGTGTACAAAATATGGATCAAAATCATGGGGGTGGCAACATATGGACCTTAACTCTTCAGACTGGCCAAAGAAGAACTGTAACTCTCCGAGCTGGCAAATTAAGGATAATAACTTCAAAAATCGTGAATTTAGGCCAAATCAAGCCATAATCAACCTGCACAGACCCATATTCAACTTGAATTCAAGTCAAATCAGGCCAAAAAGCTCGAATTTCAACTGGAATCTAGCCAATCGCCCCGGTTTGGGTTGACTCAGGCTCATTTGACCTCAATTTGTGAGTTTTAAAAGATATTGTCATTAAATTGTTAGCCGGAAGAGTTACAGTCTTCATTTTACCACCCACTAAGTTATGGTCAACAAAAATTATTCTCATATATATGGTGGTACCAATTTGTTAATTGGATATATTACTCTTTGCCTTGAGGAAAAGAGGGTTCTTTTTATGCATGACTATTCCAACAGATGCATCTGTGTCGATGTCTTTTTCCGTCAATCCAGGCGGAATTTCCCAGTCGAAGGCATGGAGAAGATTGGCGAGCGCCAGCTCCACAGCAGCCACACCTTGATGCATTCCGGGGCAAATTCTTCTCCCCGATCCAAACGGAATGAACCCGAAGTCTTGCCCTTTAAAATTGATGTTCGTACTCAAGAATCGCTCTGGCATGAATTCATTCGCATTTTCCCAATAATCAGGATCTCTACCAATGGCATGTAGGTTTACAAAGACTATTGTCTCTGATTGAATTTCGTAGCCATCTATGATGCAGTTTTCTATGGTTTCTTTAGGCACAAATGGGACAGCCGGAAACAGTCTCATAGTTTCCCTTACGACTGCCTTTAGATAGGTTAGTTTTTCAACATCATCTTCATCTACTGACCTCTTCTTTCCAATTGAATTTCTGATTTCTTCTTGCACTTTATTTAGTGCACTAGGCTTCTTCATTAGGGCTGTCATTGCCCAAATTATTGTTACTGCAGTTGTATCTGTTCCAGCGATGAACACATTCTGTAAACAACATTTATCATTTAATAAAAATTATGTCAAACACACATGTGAAACTTGTTCATAGTATGAAACAAAATTCTTCCAGCATTCCTATAAGTTATAAACTAATACCAAAAAAATTTAAAATGAAGGACAATAACTTTATAAAGTCGCAAATGTAGGTTAAATCAGCCCAAGTTGGGCCTAATTCATTCAGTTGAAATCGGGCAAACCAGGCCGAATTAAGCCCAATTGGTCTGCATTTGAGATTTTTAAAAGTTATTGTCCTAATGGGAGCTGAATGGTCTTCTTTGAGTTGAATGTTTAATTACCATGAGTAGTGCCTTGATATGCTTCCAATCAATCTTAATGGGAGCTGAATGGTCTTCTTTGAGTTGAATCAACATATCAAGAATGTCATTCCTCATCGAATCTGGCCTATTTCCACTCACATGTTCATCGATGAGCTGTTCATAAAACGAATCCAATTTCTCGAAAAAAGTATCAACTCTCTTAGCTGCACCAGTCATTTTGTTAATCCAACGAAACAAAGGAAAATAGTCTTCCAAGAATGTCTCAAACATAGCTACCACAAACTCCTTCAACATCCTATCAAACCCTCCACTTTCATCTACCCTCTTCCCGAACGCGATCCTGCACACAAGGCTACACGAGAAAGACGAGACCATCTCTCCCACGTCAACGAGCTGCCCCGAATTGGCCTTGCTTGAGATCTCGTCGATTAGACGAGACACCTCGTCCTCTCGGACGGGGCGAAAGGACCGGACTTTTTGGGGAGCGAAGAGATGAAGAACCACCATTTTCCTCATCTCCCTCCAATACTCACTGTAAGGTGCAGTAATGATGTCGTTTCCTCCATAGCTAAATCGTAACGGTGTGGTCATGTAAGGTCTGCTGGAGAAAGCGACGTCGTTGTGCTTCAAGGCCTGTTTGGCTAAATCTGCTGAAGAAATCACGATAACTGACGATTGACAGAGTTGTAGGGACACGAGAGGGCCATATTTGTTTGTGAGTTTTGTGAGATATGAAAAAAGATTTGTGATGTCAATTTGGAGGATGTTGCCGATAAATGGAAGCCCTTTTGGGCCTGGTAGACGACGATGATTATTTGGTTGATATTTATTGTGAATAATTATAAGAATAAGTATGAGAATTAATGGAAAAGCTAAGAGGAAATGAAGCAAAGCCATATTATTTTGGAATTGATCAATTGGTATATTGGAATCGTGCTACCATGTATTTATAGTCCCATCCATTTTTTTTTAGGGTAAATGGTCATTTTTTGTTCCATAGTTTTTTTCGGTATTTTTAATCCCAAGAAAATTACAGTTTTGGTCTCAAGAGAATGACAAACTGCAGTTTTGGTGTCAAAAGAATGAGATTAAATTGCAGTTTGGTCCTAAAAAATAATGGTTGGGACTGTGTTTGGAATAAAAAGGACCAATAAAGAATGTGGGGTTAAAATTTTCGTTGAAAAATTCTCATGGGATCAAAACTACGATATTTCCTTATTTTTTAGGACCTAAACTGCAAAATTATTTTATTCTTTTAGAACCAAAACGAGAACTCCGAGTCACGCGTGAGAGAATATGCTGTGCGTAAGGAGCTAAATAGTATTCAGGCCTTGCTCCAGCCTATGATGGGGGGTGTGGGGGAAGTCGGCAACACTACTGATGGTAGTGGGGCACAGTGAGTTGGGAGGGTGAATTTTTTAATTTTTTTCGAAATATCTTTATTTGATCAGATTCTATTTTTCTTCATTAATTAATGTAAATTTTATAATTTATATTTGATTTATGTTGATTATGTCTTGTTATTCGAAATTGATTTTTGGGTTAATTAAAATCTCCCCGCATTTGATAAAATACGCACAAGCCCCCTTTGTGTTTATTAATTGCATAAAACTCCCTCTATATTTAATAAAAGTATGCACGATATCCCAACTGAACACTTTCGTGCAAAGAACACTAACGACCTTAAATTGAAGCATAAACTTACATAATCATCTTCTGCATAGATAAAAAAAAAAAAAAAAAAAAAAAAAAAAAGCACGCAAATAACACTTGAACGGAAACGGAAATATATAGACGCAAAATATGTACATATCAAAGGTGTTAAGAAATGGATAGTGGGCATTTCGTGCATACTTTTATCAAGATGAAAGGTTGGGATAAGCAAGGTCAACCTAAGAGAGAAATGTATGATGCATGCACAAGAAATCATCCCTCAAAGGATAATATATGATTTGTTTTTTATTAGGAAAATGGTGACTCAAGCCCGTGATTATTTTGCGGTATTGATAGTGGAACTTTAACCATTTGAGTTATACCAATTCGTCAATATAAATATATGATTTGTACTAGTTACAAGTGTGAATTGATTGTATATACTTTATTCAATGAATGAAAATGATGTTGCTCACACAATAATTAAGTACTATGAATTACACACCTATAATCTCTATTTTCCTGTACTAGAAAAAAAAAAAAAAGAAAACGGACGGATGTTAATTAGTTTTAGTTGAAACAATTTATTTTGTTGTTTTACTAGCATCTTATTTATATATAAATGTTTAGATTAAGGCACCAACCTACAATTTTTTAGCTTTTAACTATTATTAAGAACAGTGCAGCCATGGTCTCAGGTACCATGCATTTTTTTTTTTTTTTTTTGAGGTAATTAATATGCATTAGTACTGAAATAAAGTGACATATTAGATTATATATAGATTACACCAAGAGTACAAGATGTAGTTTTAATATATGTGACCAGTATTTTCGCTAGCTTGCTAATTGAGAAAATAAATAAATATGTATAGAATTTTCCAGCACCTAATAATTTTATTTTATTTTAAACAAATTAAGATATAATTAACAAGTGAGTAGCATTTGTGTGCATATTGTGCACAATAAAAGATTGTGTGCACAAAGTTTGGTTACAGTGTAGTTAGGTGAAGAAAAAGGTGGGTGAACTCATCGGGCCGTGGGTGAACTACTCTGGCCGTGGGTGCACTCGGCTCGAGTGGTTTTTCTGATTCGTCGTCCCAACTTCGTTCGATCATAACTTCTTCATACAACATCCAATTGACCCGATTCTTTTTGTGTTGCGATCGTCTCTCGGCCCTCTTTCCAACCATGCAAATTCTACTTTGATTTGAAAATATTATCAGTCCTCAATTTGGCCTCAAACCTACATTTTCAAACTTAAAGCACAAACTCTCTAATCAAATGCAATTAGTTAATTATTAGTGAAATACACATGATATTCCTAACAAAATGAGAAGATTAAGACTGTAGTAATCATACAATTTTCACACTAATCAGGGACCAAAACTGTAATTTTCCCACAAATATAGTATTTTATGTAAAGTTGTTGGTGAAAAGTATAAGAATCAAGGCTAGGAAGATCAAACCATGCATGCCTAAATTTTTATATATTATTTAGATGCGAAGACTAAGATGATTTCAATCTCACAATATAATAAATCTCAAACGTTTGATATATGAGATACATGGTAATCCAATATACTTTAGTAATAATACTTTTATATAATTAAGTATCACAAAAATATGTAAAACTATTATGCCTTATACATGAAACGTCTTGTATTAATTTTCGTGTACAAAATAGGAGGTGGCAAAATAGGGACCTTAACTCTTCAGACTGGCAAAGTGAGAACTGTAACTCTCCGAGCTGGCAATCTAAGAATAATAAATTCAAAAGTAGTGAATTTAGGCCAAAACATGTCGTAATCAAAATGAGAAGATAAAGCTCACAATAATCATACAATTTTCACACTAATCAAGATACTATTCCATCAATTGCTACTATCTTCTGGCATATTTTGCTTGATTTTTGTTTGTACTCCGTGATATATTTCAGGCATCATCTCAGTTTATTGTTGAGATGAAAGACAGCGGTTATCAGCCGGTATGATAGATATTTACAATAGCAGTTAATAACCGATATCATATGTGTTTTCGACCGCTTTTGTATGCGTTATTTAGGTTACCAATTAATAACGTATAACAACGGTTGTTTGAGATATGATAGCGGTTAGAAACCGCTATTGAATCACAAAAAGACAGCGGTTTTAAACCGCTGTGTTTAAGTGGACTTTTAATATCCCCAAGTACAATAGCCCCTTCTTAATACTTTTAACAGAAACTAAAAACCGCTATGTATCAGCGAAAATGGCATAGTGAAATGTCATTTTGATTATTCTTTAGTTTGCAAATTAGATTACATTTTGCACTAAGTTGATTGTATTTCTTCCTATATTACCCTTAAAGTTGTTAAAATATTTAGATAAATGTATTATATTAATATTGAAGAAGATAATTAAACATTTAATGATGACATAATATAATCTAAATATTTTCTAAATTTGTGTGTATTGATCTAAAATGATAATTTTTTTTGAAACGGAAGGAGTATATTATAGTTGTCGTAATTCATATTGAATTATGATTAGAACTAGATCGAAATATGAAAAACTTGGGCAAATTGTGGCTAGGAAGATCAAACCATGCCTAAATTTTTATATATTATTGAAGGTTTCAATCTCACAAAACAAGAAATCTCAAACGTTTATTATATGAGAGTACATGGTACTCCAATGTACTTTAGTAATAATAATTTAATAAATTAAGTATCACAAAAATCTGAAAAAGTATTACATCTCATACATGAAACGCCTTGTATTAGTTTTCGTGTACAAAATAGGGACCGAAATTTTGGGGTTGGAAAAATAGGTACCTTAACTCTTTAGACTGGCAAAATGAGAACTGTAACTCACCGAGCTGATAATTTAAGGATAATAACTTCCAAAGCCGTGAATTCAGGTCAAATCAGGCCATAACATTGGACCTATATTCAGCTCAAATTCAAGTCAAATCAGGCCAACAAGCCCGAATTTCAACCGGAATCCAGCTAATTAGCTGATTTGAGTTGATTCGGGCTCATTTGGTCTCAATTTGCGAGTTTTAAAAGTTATTATCCTTAAATTATTAGTCGGATGAGTTACAGTCCTCATTTTACCATCCACTAAGCTACGGTCAATAAAAATTTGTTCTCATATATATGGTGTACCAAATTTTTAATTGGATATATAACTCTTGGCCTTGAGACAAAGAGGGTTTTTCTTATGCATAATTAGTCCGACAGATGCATCAAAGTCGATGCCCTTTTCCGTCATTCCTGGCGGAATTTTCCAGTCGAACGCATAGAGAAGATTGGCGAGCGCCAGCTCCACACCGGTCACACCTTGATGCATTCCGGGGCAAATTCTTCGGCCCGACCCAAACGGAATGAACCCAAAGTCTTGCCCTATAAAATTGATGTTCGTACTCAAGAATCGCTCCGGCATGAATTCATTCGCATTTTCCCAATAATCAGGATCTCTACCAATGGCCAGTAGGTTCACAAAGACTATTGTCTCCGACTGAATTTCGTAGCCATCTATGATGCAGTTTTCTATGGTCTTTTTAGGCACAAGTGGGACTGGTGGAAACAGTCTCATAGTTTCCCTTACGACTGCCTTTAGATAGGTTAGTTTTTCAACATCATCTTCATCTACTGACCTCTTCTTTCCAATTGAATTTCTGATTTCTTCTTGCACTTTATTTAGTACACTAGGCTTCTTCATTAGAGCTGTCATTGCCCAAATTATTGTGACTGCAGTTGTATCTGATCCAGCAATGAACACATTCTGCAAATAAAATAAGATGAAGTGGATAAGTTGGAAGTGTAGTTATTTTGGAAAACTCTCTCAATATACTACAAAACATGTCAAACAAAAGAAATCAACACAGTTATTTCTTCCTTAGAAAAGAATATATATATATATATCACATAATCAAACTCTAAACGCACTTAAATTGTGGAAACAAGAAATAATTCATGTGATCGTGTTCTGACTATGAGAATCACAATACATATGTAGAATTTAACTGTGTCTGATTTCTTCTGCTGCTATAGCGATCAGTCGTTTAAACCCTCTAACTTCCAACATTGGTATCAGAGTCAATACGGTGGATTCTCGTATGTACAAATGTCTTGTATGTATTCAGCTATTCAGGTTAAATCGGGCCAACTAGCCCGAATTAAGCCCAATTCGGATTGATTTGGCCTATATTTGCAATTTTAAAAAGTTATTGTTCGACTTTTAATAGTTATGGCCTTTAAATTGTCAGCTGGGACGTGTTGCTATCCTGAAATTGCCAAAAGGCAAATGTAAGGGACTGTTTTTGCTACCCTTAATGTGCGTTCCTTAAAAAATATTTTTCCTAGGATCATTTCAAAAGACTTTTAGTCCCTAAAAGTGGTCCTTTTTTGAGATAATTTCATAAATGGTCATGTAACTTTGCTCGAATTCAGATTTGATCCTTTTTTTTTTTATTTTATCAATTATGGTCCTTTTGATATCAAAATTGGTCCTTTTCGCCGGATAATTCAAATTTTGGCTAGAAAATTATCGGAAAATGGTCGGAAATCTGTTGTAGCATACAGAATGACAAAAAAAATGTACAAAAATTGACCATTTTTTCAATAAATTTTTCAATTTTGGAACCATTTTTTCAATAAATTTTTCAATAAACCTAAGTGCAACTATACTGTGTAATGTTAGACAGATCATAATCTAACAATCTAAATTTAAGCAATATATATAATAATGTTTAGTTACCATGAGTAGTCCCTTGATATGCTTCCAATCAATCTTAACAGGAGCTGAATTGTCGTCTTTGAGTTGAATCAACATATCAAGAATGTCATTCCTCATTGAATCTGGCCTATTTCCACTCACATGTTCATCGATAATTTGTTCATAAAACGAATCCAATTCCTTGAAAAGATTATCAACCCTATTAGCTGCACCAGAGATTTTGCTAATCCAACGAAATAAAGGAAAATAATCTTCCAAAAATGTCTCAGAAACAGCCGCCATCAATTCCTTGATAATCCTGTCAAACCCTCCACTTTCATCTACCCTCTTCCCGAATGCAATTCCGCACAAAAGGCTACACGAGAAAGACGAGACCATCTCTCCCATGTCGACGAGCTGCCCCGAATCGGCCTTGCTCGAGATCTTGTCGATCAGACGAGACACCTCGTCCTCTCGGACGGGGCGAAAGAACCGGACCTTTTGGGGAGTGAAGAGATGAACTACCACCATTTTCCTCATCTCCCTCCAATACTCACTGTAAGGTGCAGTAGCGATGTCGTTTCCTCCGTAGCTAAATCGAAACGTAGTCGTGGTGTGTGGCCTGCTGGAGAAAGCGACGTCGTTGTGCTTCAAGGCCTGTTTGGCTAAATCTGCTGAGGAAATCACGATAACTGACGATTGACAGAGTTGTAGGGACACGAGAGGGCCATATTTGTTTGTGAGTTTTGTGAGATATGAAAAGAGATTTGTGATGTCAATTTGAAGGATATTGCCGATAAATGGAAGCCCTTTTGGGCCTGGTAGACGACGATGATTATTTGCTACATATTTCTTCTGCATAACAATAACAAAAACGATGAGAATGAATGCAAAAGCTAAGAGCAAATGAAGCAAAGCCATGTTATTTTGGAATTGATCATTTGGTAATGGAATCGTGGTACTATGTATTTATAGTCCCATCCATTATTTTCTTAGGGTAAATTGCATTTTTTGTTCCAAGAGAATGAGTGGAATGCAAATGGTCATTTTTTATATTTTTGGTTTCCATAGTTTTTTTTCGACATTTTTAGTCCCAAAAAAAATTGCAGTTTTGGTCCCAACATAATAAAAGAAGAATTAACTAACTTATGGAATGTCTCTGAAATACCAACATTTAAAATAATACTAGAAAAACTTATTAAATTAGAAGAAAAAATGAAAAATAAACAAGTAGTATTAGAAGATAAACCGAGTAGAAGTAATCATAATACAATAATAGATATCACTACTAAATGCCAACCCGAGATAGTACCTATAAATGCTTGGAAAAGAAGCAAAGAGCCTATAATGATGGATATTAGTAAAATGAAACCCAATATCCCAAAACCAGTAAATGAAGTGTCAGATAGATTAGCATTATTACACAAAGAAGGAAAATTCTAATGGAAAAACAAGAGCATAGTGTAATAACATTCTTAAAAAAGCATGGAAAAGAAATAATAGAAAAAGATCGATATAAATATGAACCTATGAGGAAAGAGTCTAAAGAAGTACTTAATCAAGAAAATACTGATCGTAGTGTAGTTCTAGTGGATAGAAATTACGACCAAGTTATCGAACCCAAAGGACTAGTGGTGAAATGAAGCCATGAAATTGCACGCTTTCAAGAATTATAGAGGCTAGTCAAGTTCGCAAAATTAAAGCAACAAAAGAACAACACAAATTCAACAAGAAATTAAACAAAACAATAAACAAGGAATACCAAGGAGGAGAGAGTAGTGCTCGGGTGCAAATCACCAAATACTCGTCAATTTCGGATCATAAATAATCAAGTGCTCATTCTAAGAGGGATCATAGGGATAACCAACAAATAATTCAAATAAAACCGTGCTGGATAAGCCTAGGTTCTAAATGATCAAGTAAGCATGTAGGAATGTGAGAGACAACACTCTCACCCCCTCACTAATTACAAGCATAACAACAAGTAATCAATGTGCCTTAATGAGGTTCTAATTAATTAACCAAGTATCCTTGAGTTAACCAAATATTCACTTCAACCACAAAAGTAAACTTAACACCTATGCATCAATTCAATAAACCAAGTATCCTTGAGAAAATTAAACCAATAAACACAAGATCAGGGCTCACTTAAGCAATTAAATCATACAAAGCATCATTAAGACAAGTAATCACCTCAACAAATGAACACCCAATCATAAATTCACCAAAATCAACTCATCTAGGGGTCATTACACCCAAGCACATAAGAATTTTAGCCAATCATGGCTAATTGAAAGAAACCCATAATCATTAAGTAATTAGGAAGCATGAACAATCTGAAATTAATGAACAAAACTTGATATAAATGGTAGAAGTCGCCTTGAAGGAGTTTAATACAACTTGTATACTCAATGCTATCAGCTATAACTCTTGGGTAATGAAAATCTTTCCAAATACTAAGAACACCTATCACTGTGTGTTTGTGTGTGTAAAGAAATGCTAAAAATTAAACTAAGGAAATGCTCTAAGTGTGGAAAATGTTCTAAGTGTGGGAATCCCCTTCAACATCTGAAATTGGGGGTATTTATATGATGGGGCTAGGTTAAAATAACGAAAATTGCAAATAGGCCCCTCAAAAATCAGATAAATCAGCAAAAATCGCGCAGTCTCAGGGCCAACTCGGCTAGAGTTGCACCAACTCGGCTCGAGTTCTCTTGGCTCGGGTCGAGTTGAAGCTCTTCTTGAGCAACAGTGCAAACTGGAAGATTTTCATGTCATCAACTAGGCTCGAGTGGATCCAACTCGGGTCGAGTTGGCATCCTCGGCTCGAGTCTTCATCTCCTCTGGTAGAGTTGAGGTAATTCTAGCTCAAATGTTTGTAACTTATTCTCCCGAGCTCCGATTGACCCGATTCTTTTTTCATTACGACTGTCTCTCAGCTCTCTTTCCAGATCTTTAGACCTTTGCTTCAATTGGATGGATATATAGACCTTAATTTCCTCTCAAAAATGGCCACTTACCTACACAATCAACTTAAAAACACCAAATCTCATAACAAGTAAAATTAGCCAATATAAGAGTGAATTAAGCCATAAATCACCATCAAAATAAGATAATTAAGCACTCAAATTATATGCAATTTTACCCTAATCAAATTCCCCCAAACTTATAGAATTGAAAAAGGAAAACAAGAAATTATAATTAAACACTAACGATGAATGGATAGAGAAATATAAGAAATACAAAGATAAATACAAAACAACTAAAAAAGAACTAAAAGGTACTAAAAGGGAACTGAAACAAATATAACAAGAATTAATCCATATAAAACAAGAGTTAGAAAATGTAAAAGAAGAATTAATAGACTTAAGAAAACAATTGAAAAAACTAAAAGAAAAAGAAAAGAAAAATAGCACTAGTGAAGAAGAATCAAATGATAGTTTAAGCAATAAAAATATCAGTGACGCAATAGAAGAAACTTCAGACACTAAAGAGAAAATAATAAATTACATAGAAGAAATAGAAAATACTAGTAACTCAGATATAATAGAAGAAAATAATCAAATAATGAAAGCTTTAGGAAAATTGAAAAATGTAAGTGCGATAATAGAAGAAGAACCAGAAAGCGATATAGATGAAGAAATAAAACAAGAAACTATAGACACAGAAATGGAGACTGATGAAATAGTAAATGAAGATACAAATAACTATCCTGAAGAAGAATTATCAGACCCAAATCTAGAAATTATAACAAGAAAAAATATTAAATTACCTAAACACATACCCGTAGGACATCATGCAGAATTTAAAGAATTCATAGGATCAATGTCACAAGGAGTTAATCTTAATGGATACTTCCTAGATTTAGATAATGTATACGATGAACAAAAAATTAATAGGAGAATAACATATTGGAATCTTGGAACTTATATAGCCCTAATGAACTCTAAACATACTAATGATTTAGAATTCGTTTATGACTTAATATCTAAAACTCTAATAGGAAAAGTAACATTTTGGATAGAATCAATAGCTTATCAATTTAAAACTGAGGTAATGAGAAATGCAGGAGATTGGAAATCTATGCTACAAATATTTAATATGATATTAAAAAGAGAATTTTTAGGAGAACAATGGATAGTAGCTAGATATCAAGTATTAGTAGAAAGAAAAATAGAAATAATAATGAATCTAAAATAATATGAAATGTTGTAAAATTAATAAACTACCAGAATATACCATAAGTTTTACTAAATTCTTTTATGAAGCCAGATTCTTACCAAAAGAAGCTTTAATATACCAAACAATTATATTATGATCATTTGCCAAAACCATATAATACTGAAATAACAAGAGAATATAATAAATTAGAACCTCGAGAAAACACATTAGGAGAACGAATAAGAGTATTAAGAGGATATCTTATGAGAAAATGTGAAGAATATAGACTACAGCAAAAGGTTAAAAAAGATAAGAAATTAGGACTAAGAGAAGTATGTGGATTCACAGAAAAAAGATTAGTAGTTGGATGTAATGATAAGAAATACAAAAGGCATAAAAGAAGATATAATCAAAAGAATAAGAGATATAATGACAAAGGGAGAAAATATAATAATTATAATCCATACTATAATAAATATAAGAAGAAAAGATTTAAAAGGTACAAAAACACACCAGCAATTAGAAGAAGATTTAAACATAAAAGAAAGTTTAGAAAAAGAGAAAATATAAAACTTTTAAAAGAAAAATTAAGTGAAGTTGAAATTGTAATGAAAAAGGACATTATGCTAACAAATGTCCTAAACTAAAAGAAAAAAGAGTAAAATACCTAAATACAACACAATTTATAATGAATCTAGAAAGAATAAGAGAAGATACAATAAATTGGTATGAATGTGAAGAATTTTATATAAGCCAAACGAAGACAGAAAGTGAACTAGAAAATATTGATTTCATTAATGAAGAATCAGATTATAGCTCAGAATAAACATAATTAAATGGTAGCTATATATATAGAAGCTTATGTAGAATACAAACCAAGTAAAATGATAAAACAGAAAATATTTATTGACAGTGGCGCAGATCTATGCTTAGCTAAGAAAGAAGTATTAGCAACACATAGATGGAAGAGATCCAAGGCACATAGAACCAAAGTAACAAGATTTAATGAACAAAAAAAAGAATTAGATATAATAGCAGAAAATATGAGAATAATATTGAATAAAACAATATTTAAATTACCAATAATATACCAAGAGAATAATATGAGACAATCCATATTATTAGGAAATAATTTCCTAGATTTCTTTAAAACACAAGTAATAAATAAAACTACTTTAAGCTTACAAACACCTTGTAATAAGTGGATAATATTAAATAGAATATTGCTCATACAAACATTAAGAATAAATAATCTAATAACAGAAAGAAATAACAATTTAGAAATGTTAAAAGAAAAGTACCTTAATATGTTAAAACCAAACTTTGGGGAAAACCCCATACAATTATGGGATAAAGAAAAAATATATGCTGAAATAAAATTAATAAATCCAAATGATATAGTCAGAACTAAACTGATTAGGTATAGTCCAACAGATCAAAAAGAATTTGAAAATCAAATAAAAGAGTTACTAGATATGAAAATAATACAAGAAAGTAAAAGTCCTCATAGCAACCCAGCCTTCTTAGTACGAAAACATAGTGAACAAAAAAGAGAAAAAGCTAGAATGGTAATAGATTATAGAGAATTAAATAAAAAGACCATATTTGATGGATATTTCTTACCATATAAAAGAAATCTTATTAACAAATTAGGAAATAAAAAATGGTTTAGTAAATTTAATTGCAAAAGTGGATTTTGGCAGATAAAATTAACAAATGAATCAAAATCGTTAACAGCTTTTAGTGCCCCTCAAGGACACTATGAATGGAACGTATTACCTTTTGGATCAAAAAATGCACCACAAATATTTCAAAGAAGAATGGACCAAGTGTTCAGAAAATTAACAGATTTCTGCTTAATATATGTAGATGATGTATTAATATATAGTGACACCTTAGAAGACCATATCACACCTAGAAAAATTCGTAAATATTATAAAATAACATGGAATATTACTATCCGAAAAGAAGTCCGAAATTTTTAAAAATAAAATAGAATATCTAGGGTATATTATAGACAAAGAAGGACTACAATTACAGGAACATATAGTAACAAAAATAAAAACTTTCAAAACCCAGTTAGAAAATAAAAAAGAAGTACAACAGTTCTTAGGAATAGTAAATTATGCATCAAACTATATAAAAGATTTACCATTATTACGAAAACCCTTACAAGAATTAATTAAGAAAAATAAAACATTTGAATGGAAAGAAGAACACGATAAAGCGGTTAACACTATTAAAGAAAAAGTAAGAAATTTGCCTTAACATAGAATACTAACTGAGCATGATCAGTTAGAATTATATACAGATGCTAGTGATATAGGATGGGGAGCAGTCCTTATAGCATATGAAAAAGATGATATTGACAAAGAAAAACCATTAATATGTGGATATGGTGGAGGAACTTGGAAACCAAATGAAAAGAATTATCATTTTAATGAGAAAGAATTATTACCAGTTAAAATGGAAATAAAGAGATTCAATTATCATCTATTACCAGTAAAATTTATTATTAGAACAGATAATACTCAAGTTAAAGCTTTTATAACCAACAAAATTGATCATTTACCAGAATTAAATAAAAGGAGAAAATGACAATCTTTCTTATGTTGTTATGATTTTATTGTCAAGAATATATCTGGAACTAAGAATATTTTAGTTGATTTTCTTAGCAGGTACAATCCTGACAACTGATATCAACTATGATGAATATATCAACAAGGTTACAAATACTATTACAAAAAATAATGAAGCAATAGCTACAGCCCTTGACACCATTACCCAACTTAATAAGGAAAATACTTACCTACTACAACAGTTAGCAGAAGCTACAAAAGACAAACAAACTATGAAAACCCTACAAACCCCATCAAGAAACAAGCCACAATCATTTGTATCCAAATTAGCAACTATGTCATCCACATCCTCATCCACATCATCATCTCAAATAACACCATCCATGTCCATGTGTGATAAGTTGAAATATAAACATGAACTTACCAACGCATATGAAAAGATTAGTAAATTTTATGATTATAAAACTAATAGGAAATATTACGCAGCTCAAAAATCAGTAAATATTCAAGATATCTATGCAGTGAAAGACCTAACCCTGAAGTCGTACAAAAATTATTTACTTATGGATTTATTGATAAAATAATAATAGATGAAACATTTTTCAGTATAGCTAAATTACCACAAGTTATAGTAGACTCTGTCCGAGCCATGATGGAATCTTTTGGCAAGGGAATGGAATACAAATTTTTGATGCCTCAACTGACCTAGTAGGTAAACCCATTGTAATATGTCAACTATTTAAAACAGGAAGAAATAGTATAATCAGTGGAGATAATGAAAGCTTAAAAATGCAAATACCCTGTACCATAGAAAAATTTCAAGAGTGGTTAAGTACCAAAAGAGCTATTGGATTACTAATTCTAAAAACAAATATAGAGGATATGCTAAAAGCTCAAAAGGCTAGTATCATTGGCACTTCTAAAGGAGGAGAAGTTGCTCAAATTATAACATTATATTATAACAATGATACATTTAACACAAAATACTACAGAACTAAATAATATACACGACAGAATTGTAAATATGAAGTATACTCATTCACCTGAAACTATAGAACAATATAAAATATTAGCTAATCAGCGAAAAAGGCCAATTATTACTATAAAAAGTGAAAAAAATAAAAGAAGAAGGACCCTAGGATCCTTTTCTATAAAAATAAATAATACCGACCCAATGTAGAGAAATCTACGAAAGGTCTATATAAAATAAAAGGCTAATGTAGGGCCTAATATCAGGCCAATATTACACAAAAATATTAAAAATCAATGCAGTTCAAACCTACAAAAACCATATATCAAAGCCTAATATAGGCCCATATCACTCAATAATATCAAGAATATACAAGTGATACATGTTTGGAAGATGAAGAGCAATAATTAAAGAAGACAAAAAAATGATACAAAATGTTAGTTTTATGTTTAAATGAGGTAGCAAGTATCACTAAGAAATACTACAAAAAGTATCACAATAGGAATAATGGAGGACGTTTGGCAAGAATTAGATGGAAGAATAACAAAATGGTAGATAAAGAATTATTTAGGATGAAAAATTGTAAATGTAATAATTATCTTGTAGATTATGGAGCTTGAGGACCTCTATATAAAGACCTCATTGTAACAAAGAAAACCAATCAATTCCAAAGTTTATTTTCTATCTTCATTCGGGTCGAGGTGAAGAATCTCGAGTCGAGGGGCATGCCGGAGAGAGAAGATTGGAAAAAGCAGATTCCTCGACTGGGGGAGGAGCCTCGAGTCGAGGGCGGCGGAAAAATGAGATCCCCGAGTCGAGGGCTGAGCCTCGACTCGAGGAGCGAGATTTAAAATACGTTTTTTAAAAGCAAGGCAGACATTAGAAAGAGAGAGGAGATTAGAAAAGAAAGGAGCGGAGATTAGAATTAGGGTAGCAGTTTAGATTGAGAGGAGAGAAACACACATTCACACATAGTTAGGGTTTCTTGAATTCTTTTTCAATTTCTTGCAAATTAGGTTTAGATTTTGGATTGATTCAAGTATTCAACACATTCAAGGTGACATCAAACCTTATTCCTTTAATTAATAGTGGATTCTTTTTCAATTATTATGCTTTCTTCCCTCTCAATTCTTTCAATTTTCATGGGTTTTCTTGAATTCATGATGATTGGCTAAATTCCTTTTGTGTTTGGGTGTGATGATCCTTGGGTGAATTAATTTTGATGATCATGTGATTGAGTATTTCAATTGTAGAGGTGAATAATTATTCTATTGTGCTTTGCGTGATTCAATTGCTAGATTAGGTCTTGATCCTTTGTTAATTGATTTAATTTGCGCAAAGAGATTTGGTTTATTAAATTGATTCTTAGGTGTTAGGCTTGGTTTTGTGATTGAAGTAAATATTGGGTTAACGCAAGGAGACTTGGTTAATTTTCATTAGAACCTACATTAGAATACGTTAATTGCTTGATTCTATTTCTTGTGATTAAGTGAGGAGACTTAGGGTGTCGTCTCTAAACTATCTTACGTGCTTATTTGATGTATTAAACCTAGGCTTATCCAGTACGGTTGATATGTGATTCTTGGCTAGATAGCTCCTATTATCCCTCGTTAATTGAAACTCCGATCATGTGTGATTCGAAATTAAGGATTCCTTGGTGATTTGCACCCGAACACATTTTTCTCATATTTATTATCTCTTGATTATTTTTAGTAATTAATTTAGATTAAAATTGTGCAAACCCGAGCCCGACTCTATAATACCATGACAACTCTTAGCTTTAGGGATCCTTGCTCGACTTAGTTCCTTTGGGTTCGATAACTTGATTGGGTCTTAAATATACTTACTCGAAAAAGCTGCAATCACCCATATCACTCAATAATATCAAGAATATACAATCAGAGAAGACAGCTAGCTGGAAGATGAAGAGCAATAATACAGCAAAGAAGACAACAAAAAATACTACAAGGAGCACTATAAACAATAATACCAAGTGGAATCATGGAGGACACTTGGCAAGACAACAAGAAATACTACAAAGAGCACTACAAGCAATAGGAATAATGGAGGACACATGGCAAGAATTAGATGGAAGAATAACAAAATGGTAGATAAAGAATACTATTTACTTTTGAAAAATTGTAAATGTAATAATTATCTTGTAGATTATGGAGCTTGAGGACCTCTATATAAAGACCTCATTGTAACAAAGAATACCAATCAATTCCAAAGTTTATTTTCTATCTTCATTCTCTTATTCTCCATGTCTAGTTAAACACCTTCTTAGTCTGTAATCTTCATACCAAATATAGTATCACAAGTATAGAAATATATCTGAAAAAACACACTTAGATCCATATTATTTCAGAAATTAAACCCCATATAAAATTCTAGGAAGATCCTATTGAAGAACTCTCGTAAAGCCAAGGCCATCATCCCGTACAGTGGAAGAGGGAGCAAAGAGCCAGGGTAGATTGAGATCATCCGGGAACTAGAAATTTATAAAATGTATGGTTTCTAAATTTTGTGTTTTTAAGGTATGTTTTGGAAGATATATCTCTATGTATGTGATATTATTAATGGTAGAAGATTATAGACTAAAATTAAAAAATTAAAAATGAATTTGTTCATTAACAACTTTGTTTATATTATCATTGTTTATATTATCAATAACATCTATATTCCTACCCTCTTTAGGGTCCATAAAATGATAAAAAGATCCCCCAGATAATTGGGCTCATACAATAATTAAGTACTATGAATTACACACCAATAATCTCTATTTTCCTCTACTATGAAAACGGACGGATGTTAATTAGTTGAAACAATTTATTTTGTTGTTTTACTAGCATCTTATTTATATATAAATGTTTAGATTAAGGCACCAACCTACAATTTTTTAGCTTTTAATTTGTATTAAGAGTAGTGCAGCCATGGTCTCAAGTACCATGCTTTTTTTTTTTTTTTTTTTTTTGAGGTAATTAACATGCATTAGTACTGAAATAAAGTGACATATTAGATTATAGATTACGCCAAGAGTACAAGATGTAGTTTTAATATATGTGACCAGTATTTTCGCTAGCTAGCTAATTGAGAAAATAAATAAATATGTATAGAATTTTCCAGCACCTAATAATTTTATTTTATTTTAAAAAAATTAAGATATAATTAACAAGTGATTTGTATTTGTGTGCATATTGTGCACAATAAAAGATTGAGTTACAGTGTAGTTAGGTGAAGAAGAAGGTGGGTGAACTCATCGGGCCGAGGGTGCACTACTTGGGCCGTGTGTGCACTCGGCTCGAGTGGTTTTTCTGATTCGTCGTCCCAACTTCGTTCGATCATAACTTCTTCATACAACATCCGATTGACCCGATTCTTTTTGTGTTGCGATCATCTCTTGGCCCTCTTTCCAACAATGCAAATTCTACTTTGATTTGAAAATATTATCTGTCCTCAATTTTTGCTTAATTTTCACACTAATCAAGATACTATTCCATCAATTGCTACTATCCTTTGGCTTATTTTGCTTAATTTTTGTTTGTACTCCGTGATATATTTCAGGCATCAACTCAGTTTATTGTTGAGATGAAAAGACAGGATTTATCGGCCGCTATAATAGATATTTACTATAGCGGTTAATAACCGATATCATATGTGTTTCAGATCGCTTTCGTATGCATTATTTAAGTTACCAATTAATCGTATAACAGCAGTTGTTTGAGATATAACAACAATTATAAACCGCTATTGAATCACAAAAAGACAGCGGTTTTAAACCGCTATGTTTAAGCGGACTTTTAATTTCCCCATGTACAATAGCCCCTTCTTAGTCCTTTTAACAGTAGCTAAAAACCGCTATGTATCAACGAAAATGACATAGTGAAATGTCATTTTGATTATTCTTTAATTTACAAATTAGATGACATTTTGCACTAAGTTGATTGTATTTCTTCCTATATTACCCTTAAAGTTGTTAAAATATTTAGATAAATGTATTATATTAATATTGAAGAAGATAATTAAACATTTAATGATGACATAATATAATCTAAATATTTTCTAAATTTGTGTGTATTGATCTAAAATGATAAATTTATTGAATCGGAAGGAGTATAGTATAGTTGTCGTAATTCATATTGAATTATGATTAGAAGTAGATCGAAATATGAAAAACTTGTGCAAATTGTGGCTAGGAAGATCAAACCATGCCTAAATTTTTATATATCATTGAAGGGTAGATGCGACGACTAAGATGGTATCAATCTTACAAAACAAGAAATCTCAAACGTTTGATATATGAGAGTACATGGTACACCAATATACTTTAGTAATAATAATTTAATAAATTAAGTATCACAAAAATCTGTAAAAGTATTATGTCTCATACATGAAACGCCTTGTATTAGTTTTTGTGTACAAAATAGGGACCGAAATTTTGGGGTTGGCAAAATAGGTACCTTAACTCTTTAGACTGGCAAAATTGGAACTGTAACTCACTGTCTGATAATTTAAGGATAATAACTTCCAAAGTCGTGAATTCAGGTCAAATCAGGCTATAACATTGGACCCATATTCAGCTCAAATTCAAGTCAAATCAGGCCAACAAGCCCGAATTTCAACCGGAATCCAGCTAATTAGCCGATTTGAGTTGATTCGGCTCATTTGGCCTCAATTTGTGAGTTTTAAAAGTTATTATCCTTAAATTATTAGTCGGGAGAGTTACAGTGATCCTCATTTTACCATCCACTAAGCTACGGTCAATAAAAATTTGTTCTCATATATATGGTGGTACCAAATTTTTTAATTGGATATATAACTCTTGGCCTTGAGGCAAGAGAGGGTTTTCTTATGCATAATTAGTCCGACAGATGCATCAAAGTCGATGCCCTTTTCCGTCATTCCTGGCGAAATTTTCCAGTCGAACGCATAGAGAAGATTGGCGAGCGCCAGCTCCACAGCAGCCACACCTTGATGCATTCCGGGGCAAATTCTTCGCCCCGACCCAAACGGAATGAACCCAAAGTCTTGCCCTATAAAATTGATGTTCGTACTCAAGAATCGCTCCGGCATGAATTCATTCGCATTTTCCCAATAATCAGGATCTCTACCAATGGCCAGTAGGTTCACAAAGACTATTGTCTCCGACTGAATTTCGTAGCCATCTATGATGCAGTTTTCTATGGTTTTTTTAGGCACAAGTGGGACAGGTGGAAACAGTCTCATAGTTTCCCTTACGACTGCCTTTAGATAGGTTAGTTTTTCAACATCATCTTAATCTACTGACCTCTTCTTTCCAATTGAATTTTTGATTTCTTCTTGCACTTTATTTAGTGCACTAGGCTTCTTCATTAGAGCTGTCATTGCCCAAATTATTGCGACTGCAGTTGTATCTGATCCAGCAATGAACACATTCTGCAAATAAAATAAGATGAAGTGGATAAGTTGGAAGTGTAGTTATTTTGGAAAACTCTCTCAATATACCACAAAACATGTCAAACAAAAGAAATCAACGCAGTTATTTCTTCCATAGAAAAGAAATATATATATATATATATATATATATATATATATATATATATATATACACATACTCAAACTCTAAACGCACTTAAATTGTGGAAACAAGAAATAATTCATGTGATCGTGTTCTGACTATGAGAATCACAATACATATGTAGAATTTAACTGTGTCTGATTTCTTCTGCTGCTAAAGCGATCAGTCGTTTAAACCCTCTAACTTCCAACTCTGTTATCAGAGTCAATACGGTGGATTCTCGTTTGTACAAATGTCTTGTATGTATTCAGCTATTCAGGTTAAATCTGGCCAACTAGCCCGAATTAAGCCCAGTTCGGATTTATTTGGCCTATATTTGCGATTTTAAAAAGTTATTGTTCTACATTTACGACTTTTAATAGCTATGATCTTTAAATTGTCAGCCGGGAAGTGTTGCTATCCTGAATTTGCCAAAAGGCAAATGTAAGGGACTGTTTTTGCTACCCTTAATGTGCATTCCTTAAAAAATATTTTTCCCAGGATCTTTTCAAAAGTAATTTCATAAATGGTCCTGTAACTTAGCTCGAATCCAGATTTGGTCCTTTTTCTTTTTATTTTATCAATTATTGTCCTTTTGATATCAAAATAGATCCTTTTCGCCAGATAATTCAAATTTTGACTGGAAAAATTATCGAAAAATGGTCAGAAATCTGTTGTAGCATACAGAATGACACGAAAATGTACCAAAATGGCAGGCTCGACAAGAGGAAAAGAAACTTATAGGCCTCGACCCTCCCTTCATCGTAAAACACTCAGAATTAGGGATGAAAATTTACAAAATTTATGATTTTAAAATTATAATTTACGAGGAACGTGTAATCGAAATTTGAAATTAATTGAGGGTTTTGTTTTCTGGATGAGTGACAATTCAAATGAGACTTGACACGGCCGTTGACGTGATAAGAATAAAAAATTAGGGCAATTTTTCGGCAAAAATTGGAATTTTCCAATGAAAAGGACCAAAATTGAGACCTAAAGGATCAAAAATGATAAATTAAAATGAAAAAGGACTAAAGTTGGATTCAAGTAAAGATACAGGACCATTTGTGATTTTTTCTCTCCTTTTTTTGCAAAATTGGTCTCAACCGTTGAAAAAAATTGACCATTTTTTCAATTTTGGAACCATTTTTTCAATAAATTTTTCAATAAACCAAAAGTGCAATTATACTGTGTAATGTTAGACAGATCATAATCTAATAATCTAAATTTAATTTTTATGAATTAACCTTATAAGCAATATATAATAATGTTTAATTACCATGAGTAGTGCCTTGATATGCTTCCAATCAATCTTAACTGGAGCTGAATTGTCGTCTTTGAGTTGAATCAACATATCAAGAATGTCATTCCTCATTGAATCTGGCCTATTTCCACTCACATGTTCATCGATAAGTTGTTCATAAAATGAATCCAACTCCCTGAAAAGATTATCAACCCTATTAGCTGCACCAGTGATTTTGTTAATCCAACGAAATAAAGGAAAATAATCTTCCAAGAATGTCTCAGAAACAGCCGCCATCAATTCCTTGATAATCCTGTCAAACCATCCACTTTCATCTACCCTCCTCCCAAACGCAATTCTGCACAAAAGGGAGAAATCTGTAGTTTTGGTCCCATGAAAATTTTTCAACAACAATTTTAGTCCCACGTTCTTTTTTGGTCCTTATTTTTGCAAAAATAGTTCCGACTATTATTTTTTAGGATCAAAACTGCAATTTTATCTCATTCTCTTGGGACTAAAACTGCAATTTATCATTCTTTTGGGACCAAAATTGCAATTTTCTTGGGACTAAAAATGTCGAAAAAAACTATTGGACCAAAAGTGTCAAAAAAAGGATCATTTTACAAACTGTTCATTCTCTTGGGACCAAAAATGCAATTTACCCCTGTATGATATATTTTTAATTATCTGTAGACCATCTCTCCCACGTTGAAAAATATAAAAAATTGGTTTAATTTTCCCTCGAGATCTCTCAGGAAAAATTGAAAATGATTTTATTTATGTCACATGAAGATTTAGCTTGGGGTCAAAATTGGACATTGGACTGACGACAAATTTGGATATTCGCGTGACATAAAACGATGTTGTTTTCAATTTTCTGGCTATTTTGGGCCAAATTGGACAATTTATTTTTTAATATCAGGACTAAATCGAAATAGCTAAAAAAAATTGGATCGCAATTGTACAATAGACAAATTATGGAGTAAAAAAAAAGTTAAACACGATGAAAGAATGGTATCCTGAAATTTTTACTTCCCTCAAGTATATTGAGTCATATTGCAAATTTTCCAGCAATCGGGAATGAAGTACAAGGGGGGTACAACTGTAATGGAAAAGCTTAAATCCTAGAATTAAGTGGATCAAACGTTACATTCAATTGGTATAGTTAGAATTGAGGGGCGAATGAACTGCGAATTTGAGTTTTTTAATTGATTGAATTCTCTTCCTTGATCACTTGTTATTTTATATTTAGAAAAAAATCATCCAAACCATTGGTCCCAAGAGAATGAATGATCTGTAAAATAAATTTATATCCGACACTTTTGGTCCCATTTTTTTCGATATTTTTTTTCTCAAAAGAATTGCAGTTTTGTTCTCAAGAGAATGAGGTAAAATTGCAGTTTTAGTCTTAAAATATAATAGTTGGGACAATAAAAAAAAAAAAGAACAGAAAAAAGAACTCGAGAATAAAGTTATCGCTAAAAAAATTTTATGGGACTAAAACTCAATTTTTTCTTTTCTCGTGTGATAGAATTTTAAACCTTGTTCCCTAAATAAATTTTCGAAAACGGTGTCATTTTAATAAGTAAAGTATACCGAAATACTAAAAAAAAATAGGAAAAAAAAAAAGAAAAAGAAAAATAGACCTACATGATCACACGCAAAAGACACAAATATAATTTCACATTGGTCTCCGGCGACGGCGCCAATCTTGTAAGGATTTGACATTGAATTTAATTAATTAGGATTCTCTATTTCATTTTAGGAAAAATTTACTTTTTATTCCTATGAGAATTTTTCAACGGTAAAGATGACCCCAATTTTTGGGACATTGTCCTTTTCTATTTTTTTTTGCGAAAATAGTCCTAACAATTTTTTTAGACCTAAATGTAAATTTTAAAAACGAGCAGATCGAGTCAAAGTTGGATAGGATTAAGGCCTTGCTCCAGCGTATGGCAGGAGGGGTGTGAGGGCGTCGGTAACACTACTTTGGGCACAGTGAGTTTGGAGGGTAAATTTTCAAGAATTAATTATAATTTTTTCGAAATATCTTTATTTGATCATAAGTTTTTTTTTTTTTTTTTTATGGGGCATTTTTCTTCTTTAATTAATGTAAATTTTATAATTTTAGTTGATTTTTGTTAATTATGCTAGTTATTCGAAATTGATTTTTGTTTTAATTAAAATCTTCCCGCATTTGATAAAATAATTTTTGAACAATTTTAGTCCCACATTATGCAAAAATAGTCCCGACTATTATTTTTAGGACCAAAACTGCAATTTTATCTCATTCTCTTGGGACTAAAACTGCAATTTATCATTCTCTTTGAAATTCAAATTCAATTTTGGGACTAAAAATGTCAAAAAAATTACGGGATCAAAAGTGTCCCTTCCATCATATGTTTAATAAAAGGACAAAATCCCACTTTGAACACTTTTTTGGGACTAAAAATGATCAAATAAATTGAAAAATCAAAAGTGTAAATCATACAATAATTAAGTACTATGAATTACACACCAATAATCTCTATTTTCCTCTACTATGAAAACGGACGGATGTTAATTAGTTGAAACAATTTATTTTGTTGTTTTACTAGCATCTTATTTATATATAAATGTTTAGATTAAGGCACCAACCTACAATTTTTTAGCTTTTAATTTGTATTAAGAGTAGTGCAGCCATGGTCTCAAGTACCATGCTTTTTTTTTTTTTTTTTGAGGTAATTAACATGCATTAGTACTGAAATAAAGTGACATATTAGATTATAGATTACGCCAAGAGTACAAGATGTAGTTTTAATATATGTGACCAGTATTTTCGCTAGCTAGCTAATTGAGAAAATAAATAAATATGTATAGAATTTTCCAGCACCTAATAATTTTATTTTATTTTAAAAAAATTAAGATATAATTAACAAGTGATTTGTATTTGTGTGCATATTGTGCACAATAAAAGATTGAGTTACAGTGTAGTTAGGTGAAGAAGAAGGTGGGTGAACTCATCAGGCCGAGGGTGCACTACTTGGGCCGTGTGTGCACTCGGCTCAAGTGGTTTTTCTGATTCGTCGTCCCAACTTCGTTCGATCATAACTTCTTCATACAACATCCGATTGACCCGATTCTTTTTGTGTTGCGATCATCTCTTGGCCCTCTTTCCAACAATGCAAATTCTACTTTGATTTGAAAATATTATCTGTCCTCAATTTTTGCTTAATTTTCACACTAATCAAGATACTATTCCATCAATTGATACTATCCTTTGGCTTATTTTGCTTAATTTTTGTTTGTACTCCGTGATATATTTCAGGCATCAACTCAGTTTATTGTTGAGATGAAAGACAGCGGTTATCAGCCGCTATAATAGATATTTACTATAGCGGTTAATAACCGATATCATATGTGTTTCAGATCACTTTCGTATGCATTATTTAAGTTACCAATTAATAACGTATAACAGCAGTTGTTTGAGATATAACAACAATTATAAACCGCTATTGAATCACAAAAAGACAGCGGTTTTAAACCGCTATGTTTAAGCGGACTTTTAATTTCCCCATGTACAATAGCCCCTTCTTAGTCCTTTTAACAGTAGCTAAAAACCGCTATGTATCAACGAAAATGACATAGTGAAATGTCATTTTGATTATTCTTTAATTTACAAATTAGATGACATTTTGCACTAAGTTGATTGTATTTCTTCCTATATTACCCTTAAAGTTGTTAAAATATTTAGATAAATGTATTATATTAATATTGAAGAAGATAATTAAACATTTAATGATGACATAATATAATCTAAATATTTTCTAAATTTGTGTGTATTGATCTAAAATGATAAATTTTTTGAATCGGAAGGAGTATAGTATAGTTGTCGTAATTCATATTGAATTATGATTAGAAGTAGATCGAAATATGAAAAACTTGTGCAAATTGTGGCTAGGAAGATCAAACCATGCCTAAATTTTTATATATCATTGAAGGGTAGATGCGACGACTAAGATGGTATCAATCTTACAAAACAAGAAATCTCAAACGTTTGATATATGAGAGTACATGGTACACCAATATACTTTAGTAATAATAATTTAATAAATTAAGTATCACAAAAATCTGTAAAAGTATTATGTCTCATACATGAAACGCCTTGTATTAGTTTTTGTGTACAAAATAGGGACCGAAATTTTGGGGTTGGCAAAATAGGTACCTTAACTCTTTAGACTGGCAAAATTGGAACTGTAACTCACTGAGCTGATAATTTAAGGATAATAACTTCCAAAGTCGTGAATTCAGGTCAAATCAGGCCATAACATTGGACCCATATTCAGCTCAAATTCAAGTCAAATCAGGCCAACAAGCCCGAATTTCAACCGGAATCCAGCTAATTAGCCGATTTGAGTTGATTCGGGCTCATTTGGCCTCAATTTGTGAGTTTTAAAAGTTATTATCCTTAAATTATTAGTCGGGAGAGTTACAGTCCTCATTTTACCATCCACTAAGCTACGGTCAATAAAAATTTGTTCTCATATATATGGTGGTACCAAATTTTTAATTGGATATATAACTCTTGGCCTTGAGGCAAAGAGGGTTTTTCTTATGCATAATTAGTCCGACAGATGCATCAAAGTCGATGCCCTTATCCGTCATTCCTGGCGAAATTTTCCAGTCGAACGCATAGAGAAGATTGGCGAGCGCCAGCTCCACAGCAGCCACACCTTGATGCATTCCGGGGCAAATTCTTCGCCCCGACCCAAACGGAATGAACCCAAAGTCTTGCCCTATAAAATTGATGTTCGTACTCAAGAATCGCTCCGGCATGAATTCATTCGCATTTTCCCAATAATCAGGATCTCTACCAATGGCCAGTAGGTTCACAAAGACTATTGTCTCTGACTGAATTTCGTAGCCATCTATAATGCAGGTTTCTATGGTTTCTTTAGGCACAAGTGGGACAGGTGGAAACAGTCTCATAGTTTCCCTTACGACTGCCTTTAGATAGGTTAGTTTTTCAACATCATCTTCATCTACTGACCTCTTCTTTCCAATTGAATTTCTGATTTCTTCTTGCACTTTATTTAGTGCACTAGGCTTCTTCATTAGAGCTGTCATTGCCCAAATTATTGCGACTGCAGTTGTATCTGATCCAGCAATGAACACATTCTGCAAATAAAATAAGATGAAGTGGATAAGTTGGAAGTGTAGTTATTTTGGAAAACTCTCTCAATATACCACAAAACATGTCAAACAAAAGAAATCAACGCAGTTATTTCTTCCATAGAAAAGAATATATATATATATATATATATATATATATATATATACACACATACTCAAACTCTAAACGCACTTAAATTGTGGAAACAAGAAATAATTCATGTGATCGTGTTCTGACTATGAGAATCACAATACATATGTAGAATTTAACTGTGTCTGATTTCTTCTGCTGCTAAAGCGATCAGTCGTTTAAACCCTCTAACTTCCAACACTGGTATCAGAGTCAATACGGTGGATTCTCGTTTGTACAAATGTCTTGTATGTATTCAGCTATTCAGGTTAAATCTGGCCAACTAGCCCGGATTAAGCCCAGTTCGGATTTATTTGGCCTATATTTGCGATTTTAAAAAGTTATTGTTCTACATTTACGATTTTTAATAGTTATGGTCTTTAAATTGTCAGCCGGGAAGTGTTGCTATCCTGAATTTGCCAAAAGGCAAATGTAAGGGACTGTTTTTGCTACCCTTAATGTGCGTTCCTTAAAAAATATTTTTCCCAGGATCTTTTCAAAAGACTTTTAGTCCCTAAAAGTGATCCTTTTTTGAGATAATTTCATAAATGGTCCTGTAACTTAGCTCGAATCCAGATTTGGTCCTTTTTCTTTTTATTTTATCAATTATTGTCCTTTTAATATCAAAATAGATCCTTTTCGCCAGATAATTCAAATTTTGACTGGAAAAATTATCGAAAAATGGTCAGAAATCTGTTGTAGCATACAGAATGACACGAAAATGTACCAAAATGGCAGGCTTGACAAGAGGAAAAGAAACTTATAGGCCTCGACCCTCCCTTCATCGTAAAACACTCAGAATTAGGGATGAAAATTTACAAAATTTATGATTTTAAAATTATAATTTACGAGGAACGTGTAATCGAAATTTGAAATTAATTGAGGGTTTTGTTTTCTAAATGAGTGACAATTCAAATGAGACTTGACACGGCCGTTGACGTGATAAGAATAAAAAATTAGGGCAATTTTTCGGCAAAAATTGGAATTTTCCAGTGAAAAGGACCAAAATTGAGACCTAAAGGATCAAAAATGATAAATTAAAATGAAAAAGGACTAAAGTTGGATTCAAGTAAAGATACAGGACCATTTGTGATTTTTTCTCTCCTTTTTTTGCAAAATTGGTCTCAACTGTTGAAAAAAATTGACCATTTTTTCAATTTTGGAACCATTTTTTCAATAAATTTTTCAATAAACCAAAAGTGCAATTATACTGTGTAATGTTAGACAGATCATAATCTAATAATCTAAATTTAATTTTTATGAATTAACCTTATAAGCAATATATATAATAATGTTTAATTACCATGAGTAGTGCCTTGATATGCTTCCAATCAATCTTAACTGGAGCTGAATTGTCGTCTTTGAGTTGAATCAACATATCAAGAATGTCATTCCTCATTGAATCTGGCCTATTTCCACTCACATGTTCATCGATAAGTTGTTCATAAAATGAATCCAACTCCCTGAAAAGATTATCAACCCTATTAGCTGCACCAGTGATTTTGTTAATCCAACGAAATAAAGGAAAATAATCTTCCAAGAATGTCTCAGAAACAGCCGCCATCAATTCCTTGATAATCCTGTCAAACCATCCACTTTCATCTACCCTCCTCCCAAACGCAATTCTGCACAAAAGGGAGAAAGTTGTAGTTTTGGTCCCATGATAATTTTTCAACGACAATTTTAGTCCAACGTTCTTTTTTGGTCCTTATTTTTGCAAAAATAGTTCAAACTATTATTTTTTAGGATCAAAACTGCAATTTTATCTCATTCTCTTGGGACTAAAACTGCAATTTATCATTCTTTTGGGACCAAAATTGAAATTTTCTTGGGACTAAAAATGTCGAAAAAAATTATTGGACCATTAGTGTCAAAAAAAGGATCATTTTGCAAACCGCTCATTCTCTTGAGACAAAATGTGCACAAAAAAAAAGCGAGACCATTCTTTTGCAAACCGAATCGGCCTTCATTTTCTTGGGACCTTTTTTGGGAGTGAAAATGAAGAACCACCATTTTCCTCATTATCCATACTTAAGGTTTTGGTTTCCTTAGCTAAAGCAAACCCATGGTTATTTTGGAATTGCTTCAAGGCCATTTGGCTAAATCTGCTGAAGAAATCATGATAACTGACGATTGACAGAGTTGTACGGACACGAGAGGGCCATATTTGTTTGTGAGTTTAGTGAGATATGAAAAGAGATTTGTGGTGTCAATTTGGTGGATGTTGCCGATAAATGGAAGCCCTTTTGGGCCTGGTAGACTACGATGATTTTTTGGTTGATATTTCTTCTGCATAACAATAAAAAAAAACGATGAGAATTAATGGAAAAGCTAAGAGGAAATGAAGCAAAGCCATATTATTTTGGAATTGATCATTTGGTGATGGAATCGTGCTGCTAAGAATTTATAGGGGGTAAATTACATTTTTGGTCCCAAGAGAATGAGTGGTTTGCAAAATGGTCCTTTTTTTACACTTTTGGTCCCATAGTTTTTTTTTGACATTTTTAGTCCCAAAAAATTGCAATTTTGGTCCCAAGAGAATGATAAATTGCAGTTTTGGTCTCGAGAGAATGAAATAAAATTACAGTTTTGGTCTTAAAAAATAATGGTTGGGACTATTTTTCCAAAAAAAAAAGAAGGATCAAAAAAGAATGTGGGACTAACATTGTCGTTGAAAAATTCTCATGGGACCAAAACTATAATTTTCTCGAGTTTTTTACATCTCATAACTTTTTGCCTTTTTTCGAAAACGACCCAAAGAAGATAAATTTTTTCAATTATATCTCAATTTTTTGCTAAGTATACAATTTACGTCCTAAAGTTCGCCGGAGGAAACAAAACGCTTTTCGTTTCACCCCAATTTAAAAATCACGTGCACAACAAATGGGTCGAAACAATAGCATTTTGACTTCTCCGATGAACTTTGGAACATAAATTTTACAGTTAATAAGAAATTGGGACGTAATTGAAAATTTTTACTTTTTTGGGACGTTTTTTGGTAAAGATGAAAAATTATGGGACATAAAAAAACTCTATCCCCTATTTATAGTCCTATTCATTAATTTTTCAAGACCTAAACTGTAAATTTATCTCATTTTCTTTGAACCAAAACGAGCAGATCGAGTCACGCGTGAGGAGTTGGATAGGATTAAGGCCTTGCTCCAGCGTATGGCAGGAGGGGTGTGAGGGCGTCGGTAACACTACTGGTGGTAGTGGGGCACAGTGAGTTTGGAGGGTAAATTTTCAAGAATTAATTATAATTTTTTTCGAAATATCTTTATTTGATCAGATGCTATTTTTCTTCTGTTTTTTTTTTTTTTTTTATGGGGCATTTTTCTTCTTTAATTAATGTAAATTTTATAATTTATAGTTGATTTTTGTTAATTATGCTAGTTATTCGAAATTGATTTTTGTGTTAATTAAAATCTTCCCGCATTTGATAAAATACGCACAAGCCCCCTTTGTGTTTTATTAATGGAGAAAATTGTAGTTTTGATCGCATGAGAATTTTTCAACGACAATTTTAGTCCACATTCTTTTTTGGTCCTTTTTTTTGCAAAAATAGTCCCGACTATTATTTTTTAGGACCAAAACTGCAATTTTATCTCATTCTCTTGGGACTAAAACTGCAATTTATCATTCTCTTGAGACCAAATTGCAATTTTTTTGGGACTAAAAATGTCGAAAAAAATTACGGGATCAAAAGTGTCAAAATAAGGATCATTTTGCAAACCGCTCATTTTCTTGGAACCAAAAATGCAATTTATCCTTTATTAATGGCATAAAACTCTCCCTATGTTTAATAAAAGTATGCACGAAATCCCCACTGAACACTTTCATGCAAAGAACATTAACGACGTTAAATTGAAGCATAAACTTACATAATCATTCGATATAGATAAAAAAGCACGCAAATAATACTTGAACAGAAACATATAGACGCAAAAATACATTTTAAAGGTGTCAAGAAATGAACGGAGGGCATTCAATGAATGAAAATGATGCTTACTAGCTCATACAATAATTAAGTACTATGAATTACACACCTATAATCTCTATTTTCCTGTACTAAGAAAACGGACAGATGTTAATTAGTTTTAGTTGAGACAATTTATTTTGTTGTTTTACTAGCATCTTATTTATATATAAATGTTTAGATTAAGGCACCAACCTACAATTTTTTGGGTTTTAATTTGTGTTAAGAACAGTGCAGCCATGGTCTTCAGGTACCATGCTTTTTTTTTTCTCTGAGGTAATTAACATGCATTAGTACTGAAATAAAGTGACATATAGATTATAGATTACGCCAAGAGTACAAGATGTAGTTTTAATATATGAGACCAGTATTTTCCCTAGCTAGCTAATTGAGAAAATAAATAAATAAATAAATAAATAAAAATAAATATGTATAGAATTTTCCAGCACTTAATAATTTTATTTTATTTTAAACAAATTAAGATATAATTAACAAGTGGATCTTGAAAGGGAGAATAAAATGGATCATGTATCACTTTTATATATATATCACTTTTAAAAAAGTGATAACATTAATTAAAAAATTTATAATGTTTCCATTAAAAGCAACTATCACTTTTCACGGAAACATCATCATTTTTTAAAAAAAAATTACCACTTTTCATTAAAAAAAAAATCACTTTTATAAAGTGATTCAAATAAAAATGGTGGGCCCAACTACACGTAGGGCCCAAGAACATTCGGCCCAATGGGGCCCAGCAGTATAACCAAATATCCTCCAAAGAGGGAGCCAAATCCGAGGTGGGCTTAAGGCCCAGACTAATTATAGAGAGGCTGCAAAACCTGAACCTGGCTACAGGCAGGCCACGAGGCCCAAGCCTGGGTGCAGGTGGGCCACGAGGCCCAAATCTAACTGTAGGTGGGCCGCAAGGCCCAGTTGAGATTTTAAGCCCATAAGCTAATGTTAATCAAGCCCATATGAACGAATTATCTGATAAGACCGGAGAAAACGTGAGAAGCAACGATCAGTTGAGAAGATTAAGGCCCAAGTCAAGGAATATTCCTCATATTTTCCATTGATTGGGTCCAATCTCCATCCAGGGAGGGAAATCGTAGGCACAACCAGTTTTCTTGAGAGAGAAGATATCAACGCACGACATCATGAGAGAACGTGCGGGATAATGCCAAGAAACCGTGATAATGGTTATTACTCCTAAAGTATATATAAATAATACACCCAGAAGGGAGGTAACGGTATCAAACAACCATCATTTTTACTTAGCTACTTCTTACGTATTTGCCTACTCTTTTTTTGAGTATTTTCGGTAATCTGACTTGAGCGTCAAAGTCCCTCCGGCGAAGAACCCTCCGGCTTTTGCAGGTACGTTTGTTCGAGAAGAGCTAGGGATCGCACTGCGTAAAGGCTTTACCCAAATGAAACCCAGGTGGGAAAACGGACCCAAGTCAATTTTTACGCATCATAAAGTATAACATGTTTATGTATTACAGCTTTTTGAAATGTATAACTATAAAATTATCACTTTTAACTTAAAAATTATCATTTTTCTATGATTTATATCACTTTTATATATTACACATTTTGAATGCATAATTTTGAATTCGAAAATTATTATGTTCTACTTAAACATTATTGATTTTCAATTCTTTATGATTAATGTAATATGAAAACCTAATAGTATTTTAATATTCAAAATAATAATACATATATTTAACATATTCTCCTTATTTTGCATAATTTCAATTTTGATACGTAAATAAAATATACGTCGTATTTTGCATTTGAACAACTAACCATTTTCTCTAATTAATTTTTTTTTTTAAATCATAAATAAACAACTCATATATTTTACAGTTTTTTTATGTGATTTAATATATATTGTTGGTTTATAGAACAAAAATAAAGAATTTAAATATATTGCTCATTCAGATATTTTGTTTTCAAATATAGCATTTGAGCAGTGGGCTTGGGACACAGACTAATGCCGTGGACTGTTGGTGGTGATTGGTGACCCGCATTGGGCTAGTGCAGAATGTGCTCAAAATAAAATGGGCTAAGATTACATTGGGCTGCATTTGGTAAGTTCAAAATATGAAAATATTGAAATGGGCTGCACAACCCATGAAAATATTGTCAGAACAAGTTTTTATCTTATTTCTATGTAGTGCAGACACACATCTATATATCTATACATATATAATAACAAAAAATTATACTAAGTATAGAAAGAAAATTTTGACATCAAAAGATTATTACTAAATTTGTCATTATATTATTTTCAAAAAAATGTCATTATATTTAATAAATTACTTATTAATTAATATAATAAATATCAAATTTTATGAGTTTGAGTCACCCTTTGCCCGATCAAAAAAAATTAATATAATAAATATCAATTAATATATACATTACAAAAATAAATGAGACATTAAAGACTTTATTATTTGATTTTTACCGATAAAAAAAAATGAGACTTTAAAGACTTTTCATTTGGAAATTAATTATTTAAATTGTGATGTATATAGATATATACATATATTTTATTTTCTTAATTCTTCATCTAATTAATTTAGTTGCTTTCTTGGTTGACATCAATGGGAGTATATATAATTATAAATATATATATATATATATATATATATATATATAATTTGATACTAAAGTAAATATTTATATTACAATAATATGTTATTTTACGATTTAAAATAATATTAGTTTGGTGCAAAGTTGAAAGATTATCATTTTTTTGAATGTCGGGGAGGACGTTCGGGCTGGCAAGAAAGCATGGAAAGGAAAGTTCAAGTCAGTCCTAGAAATCTAACCATTTGCCAAAACCCGTTCAGGCACTTCAGGATTGATCCTGGAAAGCCGCTCTCCTGGTTTGGTTACATGTAAACCGCTTTTCTCCGCCCGAAACCCAAGAAGTTGGCTTTGGACTCTTGTTTGTAGCTATGTTGGTCTTCTTGTGATTTGAATTGGGATATATATATATATATATATAAATAAACGGATTTGATCTTATGCCTACAGGTGGGCACCAATTTATATGTACACCGCTTATGTGGCATGCCAATCACCTATCATGTGATGCCACATATACGGGGAAGCCCACTATTGTTTAATTAATTACTTATGTGGCATCGATGATTGACATGCCACATAATCGGTGGACATATAAATTGGTGTCCACATGTGGGCATAAGATCAAATCTGTTAAGATGAAATATGATTTATCAACTTACCCGTTTATCTATTTTGATTTTTTTTTATTTGTGTATACATTTTATTTTAATTTCATGTGGAAAAACTCATAAGAGTATCACTTTGTTTCATTATATTTGTTATAATATTTTCAATTTATTTTTAATCCAACACAAAATTCAATTTACTTCCGTTCATCTTTTATATATATATATATATATATATATATATAACTAAAACAAATATTATTATAGAAATAATGACAAGTGGGTGCAATCCTATCCCTCTAATTACATAGAGGTTCAACACTTTTTTAAGGTGTGACAATTTGACAATAATACCCTAAATTCTCATCTAATCTTTAAACTGCCCTCTCTCACCTCAATATCCGGTTTTCTCTCCTCTCTCTTGACTTTCTCAACTTTTTTTTCTCTCTCCTCCTCACTGCGGATTTTCACTCTTCTCTACCAGATTTTTCTTTCACGTCCCATCATTGTACATTATCTGATAATTTTCAAATTCAAATTTCAAATGAGATATATCTCATATCCCCTACCTTATTTGTTATTTTCAATCAAATTCCATATACATATTTTGTAAGTCGTGAATTCTAGCTATTTCAACTATAGTTAATGAAAAAACTTGTGTTTACTGTTTATTTCAACCACCCACCACCGATCTCCGCCACCGGCCGCCGCCTACGCTGGGGGATCCATCTTCTCTCCCGGGAACCAAGGCAAGTCTTTTCTAAGCGCAGAATAGTACACACTGTTAATTTACGTTTCTGCGCTTAATGCTCGATTTTTTGGTCTTCTCATGAAATTTTGTGTTATCTTGTTTCTGGGTTTGTGTTACGGGGGTTGATCGGATTCTCAGGGTATGGATTGGGTGAAATTATATTTTGTGTTTATAGAATTTCAACATTATATGCTAATTTGGTTTTTCTGGTTTTCTTGAATCCGTTTGCCATTGCTATTGGTGCTGCCTATGTTTTGTTATCCTCCAATAACAAAAGCCCAAAGGTTTTTTATAAATTTTATTATGATCTATAATACGTTGAATTAAGTACATACAAATTAGTTTGTATTATTGTACAAATATTTTTCGATTATTGTGCAAATATTTTCTGGTACTGCGCAATTTTTTTCTATCATTGTTCAAATATTTTTCAGTTATTGTGCATATATTTTCTAGTATTGTGCAAATTTTTTCTGTCATTGTGCAAGAATTTTCTAATATATATTCTGGTGTTCTGTAAATATTTTTCTGTCATTGTGCAAACAATTTTCTACTATCGTTCAAATATTTTTTCACTGTTGTTCAAATATATTTCAAAATTTTGACTGATAATTTATTTTCTATTGAGATTTTATTATTGTTCAATTTTTTCTATTATTGTGCAAATATTTTTTAAAATTGTGCAAGTGTTACTTTTTCAATAATTGTGGAGATTTGAAGAAAAAACAAAAGAGCAGGTGATTTGAAAAAAAAATAGCTAGAACCGGAGATTTGAAAAAAATAGCAAGAACCGGAGATTTGAAGAAAAAAAGTTGTGAGTTGGAGAAGAAGAAGAAGATGATGAGAATAAGAAGAACCCGTGATTTAAGTGATTGATTTTAGGAATTTAAAATTTGAAATTTTAGGGAGGATTTTTGTTTTTAGTATGATGTGATTGATGTATTTGAATTTTAAAATTTTGAAATGTAATTTGAAATTTTGAATTTGAAATAAAGGGTATTGAAGTCTTTTTGATACCTTTTTTTGAACCTCTTTAAAAGATTTTACTGTTCATCCCCCTCTTTGTAAAGGCAAAAACTAGTATGCACCTGGTTCATCCTATGAACCCGGTTGCCCTACCCATAACCCGACCCGCTTATACTAAATGGGTCATATTTAAAAAAATACAATACAAACTCTTTCGTATTCCGCGGGTATTTTTTCTACCGCATTTTTTTTCATTGATACTGCTGTCGTCGCCTCCGCGTCGTGAACTGCAGTCGTCGCTGTTGATGTCGCCATCGCCCTAACTGCAGCCATCGCCGTCGTCACTAGTCACTGTTGCCGTCGGTGAGTTCGTTTTTCCTCTTTTTTAGTCATTTATGCACTTTGCTATATTTTTTGTTTGATCAGGTGGGATTCAACCTTTTCGTAGAAACATATTTTCAATCCTACGGTAGAAATTAGTTGGGAAAGAGAAAAAGGAAAAGTAAACAAGTTGGAATACCAAGACCTGATATGTGCAATTTCAGATCTTTGAAGCTGCATCTAGTCGTTACTATTTTTCATTTAATTTGAATATTTAAATTTATTATCAGATTAGGTGCTTGTTTTATTTATTGAGAAATTAGTTAATATAAGATTAATTTTAAAAATAAGTTGTTTGAATTTCTGAAAAATATGTGGATAATTAGTGATTAAGACATTCAATGTTTCAAAATATTTCCACAACTAAGAGGAAATTGAGTGATCGGGATGATGCAAATGTATCTCCTATACGAAAGAAAAACTTGAAAGGAAAGTTAGACACGACTACGGTGTTGTTGAAGGAAAAAACCAAGAAAAAAGATATTATTCACAGTGATTATAGGAAAAAGAAAATTGTAGAAAATACTGATAAAAGGTACACATTATTTATTTATGCATGACAGTGATAACATTTCTTCATGATAATGATAACGTATATACATGACAGTGATTGTAGTTGTCCATGATAGTGATAGTATTGCTACATGACAGTGTTAACATTTATACATGATAGTGATTGTAGTTGTGCATAATAGTGATAGTATTGCTACATGACAGTAATAACATTTCCTTCATGATAGTGATAACATATATGTATGGTAGTGATAATATTTAACATATTGGTGATAGTTGTTTCTAAAATATATAAGTAACTAACTATATATTTTGTCACTGATATACTTGTATTTTTATACTTTTTGGAAGCTTACCATTTTTTTCCATTAATGGTTTTAATTTTCTTCACTAAATTTAATATCACCAATACATTTTTGTTTATCTATTTTTCTTTTTTCTTTTTTCTTTTTTTTTTTTGTGCAGTGATTTTATATGAACAAACTAACTTTGATCGAACGTATTACTAAAGAGAACAAAGATGAAGTCTTGAAGGTGTTGGAAGAGAAGAAAAATGTTGCTGTTGAGAGAAGGAAAACGGGAACAAACAATTAGGCAGTTATATAGTCTACATTGTCTATAGTCTTTTTTTAACAATGTTAGTTTCTATTCGTGATGTGTACGTAAAAGTAAATTCAACTAATTCTAATCGTACTTGACTTTTAAATTTTTTGAGTAGTCTATATTTTCAAGAAAAGTGTTTGTGCTTCTATACAAGTCAAAATAAACAAGTCCACATAGTTGATGACAATTATAATATTTACTATATGACAGTGATAATATTGCTACATGATAGTGATAATATTCATATATGACAGTGATAACATTTAACATGATATTGATGTTATATTGTTGTTTCTAAAATCGTATCAATGACAGTGATAACATATATACATGACAGTGATTGTAGTTGTGCATGATAGTGATAGTATTGTTACATGACAGTGATAACATTTCTTCATGATAGTGATAACATATACATAACAATGATTGTAATTGTTCATGATAGTGATAGTATTGCTACATGACAGTAATAACATATATTCATGACGGTGATTGTAGTTGTGCATGATAGTGTGATAGATTGCTACATGACGGTGATAACATTTCTTCATGATAGTGATAAGCTCATCACTCTCCACCCCCAATCCAACATCATCATCACTTCCTTCCATTGTCTTTGAGATTTGTGCTTGAAATAAGTATGCAATTTCCACACTAATCTTAGAAATAGTGGATAATTGTGATGACAGTGATAACATTTTTACATAACAATGATAGTCTAACAAATGAAATAGTTCTATTAACAAATGAAATATAAATTTGATTGATTACAATATGATAAAATCTAAAATAAATGAGGATTTGGAGTTTTGAACCAAATTCCTTTTGTAGAATCAAGTCGATCCACGTTTTTCCTCTTATTTTTCTCAAAGTGCCTTTTTACCCTCTTACGTTCAATTTATGTATCTCATCAATTGTCCCTTTCGGTCATACCAACTAGAGAACCATTTGTATCATCAAGATCAACGTTGTATTCTGCATTTGAAGGAAATACCTTACATAAATATACTAATAAATATTTATAAATAACATAAATATTTTTATTTATTTTTTTAGAATTCTTGTACCTTGATTTTCCACCAAAGCATCTTGTTCAATATTATGTCCATCTGTTGAAGTGCAATCAAAATGTGATAAGAATGTGAAAAAAGGTAGTTTCTTGGTTGATGAAATAAATGTTTTGGAGGAAGCCAAATCAAAAATCTTACAATTTTAATATAAAAATGTATAAATAAGATATTCCATTACTCTGCTGCAGAAAAAAGTTAAGAGAGTATCTTTTACACCTTTTGAGTTCGTGGAGAAAACGTGGACATATATCGAGACTGTTGTGGTGGCTGTTTTGATGCAGCATTGCGATAACTACCCGCAGCTGCAGTCTTCGACCAGACGGGCAGCCCAGAATCTGGTATCTTTAAAAAAGCAGCAATCGGTGAGCTGGGTGAAGGACATTGTGGAAATGGAGAAGCTGACCGACTATACTTGTAACCCCGAGTATGTTTCTTTGTGGAAAAAGTTGATGTCTCATCAAGGGACATTTATGGCAATTCTGAATGATCAAGGAAGGGGGAATGGATTTAAGATTAATGTATTTGGGGAGATTGATGTTGGTCATTTACGGGACCAAGTGGCCGTAGCTCAGGAAGCATTCGACTTGAAGATGAGGCTGACGGCTTATTGGAAGATCGTGCTGAGGAGGATGGTGGACTGCATGGCTTTGCATTTGCTCTTCAGCATTCAAAATCTTGTTAGTAAAGAGATGGAGGGAGAGATCATACGCGAAATTGTTGGGGCGGACGGGAGAGGGCTGGAGAGGATGCTGGACGAATCTCCCAGCATTGCTGGAAAACGAAAGAGGCTGAATAATAGTATTGAGTTGCTCAAGGAATCCAAGGAAGTTGTTTCAAAGATAATGGACCAAATTTCGGCTGTCACTATAGGGATATAGACAGCAGGACATTATATGCTTTTCCAGATTCAATAACACTTTGTTGCCTTTTTTTTCATTCAATAATAGCATCCTGTTTGTGTTTGCAGTCTTGATTTCATTTTACATTGTTAACTTGCCACAACAGGAAGTTGTAGGCAGTGGAATCCTTCATCTGATCATCATAAATACCTGATGGAAGCTCCATTTTAAATCTGATCACCATAAATTCTTGAGAATAAGACTTAAAAAAAGGAGAGTGACTCAATTTAAAAAAAGGAACAAAGGGCAGAAAAGCAAAACAAATGCAATGGGCTCTTCCAAAGATGGATCGTCGTCCTCAGAGGAACATTACTCTGCTATTGTACCAGTTCACGATGCCCCCCTTGTTTCCTCTTACGACCGCCGGATTAGGCCCCTCCTCGACGCCATAGACAGGCTGCGAAACCTCAAGAACATGCAGGAGGGCATCCAGCTCCCCACCATCGTGGTCGTCGGCGACCAATCCTCCGGCAAGTCCAGCGTGCTCGAGTCCCTCGCCGGAATCAGTCTCCCCAGGGGCCAGGGCATCTGCACCAGAGTCCCTCTCATAATGAGGCTTCAAAATCACCCCAACCTCGACCCAGAGCTTTCGCTGGAGTACGCTGGAAAATCTGTTCCCACTGATGAGGAACACGTCGCCGACGCCATTGTCAGGGCTACTGAAGAAATCGCCGGCCATGGGAAGGGCATTTCGAACAATCCTCTGACTCTAATCGTGAAAAAGAACGGTGTTCCCGATCTGACCATGGTTGATTTGCCTGGAATTACTCGGGTTCCGGTTCAGGGCCAACCGGAGAACATCTACGAGCAGATATCGGAGATCATAATGGAGTTCATCAAACCGGAAGAGAGCATTCTCCTGAACGTCCTATCGCAAGCGTCGATTTCTCGACGTGTGAATCCATCAGAATGTCGCAGCAGGTCGATAAGTCGGGGCAGAGGACTCTGGCTGTCGTAACAAAAGCTGATAAATCTCCGGAAGGCCTTGTGGAAAAAGTGACTGCAGATGATGTCAATATCGGCCTTGGTTACATCTGTGTGAGGAATTGGATTGGGGACGAATCGTATGAAGAAGCTCGGCAGAAGAGAAGAGGCTCTTCGAAAGTCATCCCCTCCTTTCAAAGATAAGCAAATTAATGGTGGGAGTTCCTGTTTTGGCCCAGAAATTGGTGCAGGTTCAGGCGGCTCTAATCGTGAGGTGTTTGCCGGATATTGTTCGGAAGATCAACGAGAAGCTGTCTTCCAACGTGGACGAACTGAATAAGCTACCTCGGAGTTTGACATCAATGGCGGAAGCTATGACTGCATTTATGCATGTCTTCGGTGCAGCTAAAGAATCGTTAAGGAAAATTCTGTTGAGGGGTGAGTTTGATGAGCATCCTTAATATTAAATTATATATATGTCTACATGTGTATAAATATACACCAATGACATGAACAACTCAACAATTCAAACTTTAAAAACACATTTATTTTTTTTAAAATATTTTGAGAAAGTAAATAGTTAGAATGATAAAGGTTTTTCAAATTTAAGAATTTGGCAGAATTTTTATATTTATATTTTTTATATATATAATAATATAATATATATATATATATATATATATATAAATAATTGTGAGATAGTTTTATATTTTATTTTATAAATTTACATATTAGTAAAAAATATTAATAATAAAAAATGTGACTTTTTTAAATTTAAATGAAAAATCAAACTAAATTATACAACTCATTGAAATTAAGCTTATTTGCTCATCTTTTATATAAATTTGTACCAATTTAAATAAAAATATTTTAAATCTACAACTACATATTATTATTAATGGAAATATTTAATTTTATTTAATCGGTTTTGATCTTATGTCTGGCCTATTCCCACCCCTAACCCTAATGCTCATGACTTGCATTGTACTGCTAGGTTGGCAGACATGCTTGATGCTTATTCTAAGCAAATGCAGTCGACATGCAGTGAGTATGACAAAAGTGTTGCTTTTTTGGTTGATGAGATGAGAGTTTTGGAAGAAACAAAACGCACAGGCCTGCCTAATTTTCTTCCAAGGTCTGCTTTCCTTTGCTCTCTTCAGAAAAAAATGGAGTTGATATCATCTGCGCCTTTCGACTTTGTGGAGAAGACGTGGAACTATGTGGAAAGGGTTATAATATCAGTGTTGTTGCAGCACTGTGATAATTATCCACAGCTGTTTCCTTCCGCCAGAAGGGCTGTTGAGAATGTTGTAGCTGAAACCAAGAAACGGTCTGTTGAATGGGTGGTTGATTTGGTCCAAATGGAGAAGATTACAGATTACACTTGTGATCCTGCGTACATCTCCCTGTGGAATAAATACATGTCTGAAGAGAACAGAGTGATGGAAGCTGTAAATGATTACAAAAAGCCAACTGGAATGCATATCGATGAATATGGAGATATAGATGTTGCTCATTTACGCAGTGAAGCTGGTAAAGTCAAAGAAGCGTTCGACCTGAGAATGAGGCTTGCAGCGTACTGGAAGATTGTTCAGCGGAGGTTGGTGGATTGCATGGCTCTGCACATGGTTTTTGGGATTCAGAAACTAGTGAACAAAGAAATGGAAGGTGAGATAGTGAGTGAACTGATGGGAGGACAGGGGAAGGGACTGGAGAAGATGATGGAAGAGTGATAAGTGTTGCTGAAAAACCATTCATTTTGAAATGATATCAAGCTGTTAGTTGGAGTCATTTCATATTTAAAATATCATTGATTAAGTTTTATGCATTAAATTTGGCAAAGTTGTTTATTTCTGGGTTTTAAGTAGTAGTTATTTTCTTTAACATTTGCTCTGTCTGTGAATAAGTTTTTGAAAGATGTTTGTATCAACTGCGCAAATAATGAATGCTTTTTGCTTCAACTTTCATCAATAATTATATTTGTAAAAATATAATCTCGTGCAAATAATGCAGACTTTCATTCTGGAGTTTAATTCACAATTTTTCTACATAATTTTGTCCACCTTATTGAACAAATTAATCGTATTCTTTATTCTTGTGTTAAAAATTCTCAAATTAAATTTTATTAATTAAAAATAAAATGTACTGATCATATGTAACAATATTACAGTTCAAATTAATACTTTGCATAAAACTCTAAAATTTGAAAAAGAATAAATTATAAATTTAAAGCCCCTCATTTCATATTTAAAAAATAAATAAATCAATATGTGAAATTAATAATGGAAAATCCTTTTTTTTTTTTTAGAATAATTAATAAATTTTTGAACATTTTTAATTCTACAATGTATTTTTTGAATAATAGTAAGTTTTACAGAAATTGCAAATTTGTGTCGTGGAGTATTTCACATAAATAATTTTACAAAATAGAAAAATTATAAATAGATTCAAGAAAAAATTCAAAATTATAAATAAGTTCATTTCAAATATTTTTATGCATATTTAAATAATTTTTGTTTTTTTTTTTAAATCTATTTATAATTTTTTTTAACTTATATACAAATAGCCCTTACAAAAGAGCAAGTCTCTTGTGAAATATTGCACCGTGCAATATCAATTAAAAAAAGGAAATTATTAAATTTTGTGGATCAAGATAAAGAACGGGTCAAAAATCGAAACTAGCCTGCATTTCTTCTTCTTCCTCCACATGATTTCTTCTTTCTACGTGATTTCTTCTTCTTCCTCCGTCTAACTCTTTTTTTTCCTCCTCTCTGTTTCGCTCCACAATTTCTATCGTTGTGCCTGTGTTCCCCCAACCACGCATCAAGATTCTTTAAAACTTATGCGAACTTTTGATGAATACAAAGCTTATGCGAACTTCTGATGATAAATTTTTATTTCTGTTTAAACTGAAATTAATATCGCAACTCCTAATCTGGTTCTGATTTATTCATATAGTAACACACATTTTTCCATAAAGTAACATGTTTTTGTTCATATAGTAACACATTTTTTTCTTCATTTAGTAACACATATTTCTCTATACAGTAACACATTTATGTTCATATAGTAACATATTTTTTTCAAAAATATGTGTTACTGTAAGAACAATTATGTGTTACTGTAAGGTTACTACGTGTTACTAGTCTTTAAAGAATAAAATATTAATTTTGTTCATTAATAACACATTTTTCTTCATACAATAACAAGTGTTTGACCTAATAATAACACAACCTGAGAGTAAAAATTTATTTTTACCTTTGCACAAGTTTAATACACATATTTGTCCCTACAATAACACATATTTACCCCCAAAATCTTATACTTGGGGATCAAATAGACCCATGATTTTTTTCTTAACACATTAAAATCATTTCTCTTTAATATTGAGATCAAATAAGTCATCATCTTAATAAAATCACACACTTTTAATAAGAATAAAGTTGTCGAAGATTAAATACTTATTTGATTCACACATATAATTAGATTAGAGATTTATTTGATAATTTTTTTCATTTTTATTTTTGCATTTGGACGATTATTTTTAGACAAATACATATTATTTATTTTATAGTAACACATATTTATCGTTTAAGTAACATCTTAACCAGTAATTCTGCTGCGAAAATTGTATTTTTATTTTGTTATTGGGTAATTTCACGGATGTCCATGAAATATTGTGTAGAATTTGTGTAAATTAATAAATAAATTAGTCCGGTTTTTTTTTAAGATTGATGTTTATAATTTAAGGATCCATTTTAAAAACATTGCTCTCTATAGATCTAATAAAAATCTATCACGTAACTTTGTCTCAAGACCATTGTTTGACTCTAAAGATCAGATGTCCAATTCGGCTTTCATCTAGCGCTCAATTCGGTTAACACCCATATTTAGAGCGATGGCGATGAACAATTTGGTTTGCTATACGTGTCCTCTAATCTTCAGTTTTGTTCTGTTCGATCTGCGGTTGAAGGTAGATCCCATTTGGTTTTTGTTTTTGTCTTTTTTTTTTTTTTTTTGTTCTTCGCCTAACGTTAATGTGATCGTGTGCTGTCGATTCTCTTAATGGTTACATATGCATATGTTTGTTGTTAAAATTTTGATTTTATAGAACGCGACTTCAATGAAGTCGAACTGTCGAAGCTCTTGCCAGATTCTGCTGCTGTTATTAGACAGTGAGTTTTGACCGAATGATTTAAATTCATGTGATTGTGTAGTGGTGTAATTTTTAGTTCATTTTAAGATTGATGTTTATAATTTAATGGTTAATTCCTGCTAGAAAAGTTCACTGTTGCTTGTTAACGAAGACCTAGCTATTGGACAATTTTCATGAGCCAGTGTGGCCTTAATTTACAACAAAAAAAAAAAAAAAAAAAAAAAGTGGTAGAGAAGTCATAGATAATGGTAGAACCTGAAACTAGTTTCTATTGCATTACTAAGGCAGTATATCGAGGCCATTATCTTTGTTGTCGCTTGTACGAGTATTTACTAAATGGGACTCAAGTGTTTCTATTTATGATTCAAAAATTTCAATGATGCATACTTGCACTAATTTAATTGGAACACAAGCTGGGCCGTATTAGAGGCTAGTTTCACCAAATTTGAGGTTGAATCTGGCAGTGTAAGAATATTTTTGGAAGAATTCCTTTTACTTATACTCTTAAGGTTACCTGTTGTAGTCATGTACATATCAGAGCAATTACTCTCTTTGTTGCCAAAGTTTTCTATTCGTCGACTGCAACTTTCAGAATTTGAAAGGAACACTGGTACAACAAACTTACTTTTGGTGCCAAATTTTTCCTATGCATGTATACTTAGTGTGGTTTCCTTCTAGATGACCCTTCGATACAATATTCTTGCTAGACCTTTTTTTATAGGTTGGCATATGTTGTGACTTAGTGTGGTAACCTTGACCTACCCATGGAATTTTTTTAAAGCAACTGTTAACATATTGAAACTAGAAATGTTGCACACTTTCACAGATAATAGTAGAATTTAAAAGTCATTTCTATCCCATTACCGAGGCAGTATATGAGGTCATTATCCATGTTGTTGCTTATATGGAAATTAACTAACTGCAGTTCAATAGTTTCCATATATGAATCTAGGAATTTGTGATGAATTGAATTCTTGCACTAATTTCATAGTAACACTAGCTGGGAGCTTAGTTTCACCAAATCTTGAGGCTGAATCTTGCAGTCGAAGATATTGTCCAAAGAAAATAGACTTATTGTCCCATATATTGAGTGACCATCAAACTCAAATGGTTATTTGGCTAAAAAAAACGGTATGAGGAGTCTTAGACTAAAGATTTTAACATCTCATACTCTGCAGATTGCAGGGACAATGAATACTGATTTTTTTATTTAACGGCTAATTTCTTGAAGACTTTGTCAGTATTTTTATGTTAACCTAGACCTGGCCATAGACATTTTTCATGAGCAACTGTTGCCTTATATTGAGACTTGAAATATTGCACATATTGGTTCATAGATAATGGCAGTATATGAGGCCAATATCTTTGTGGTTGCTTGTACGGAAATTAAATAACCTCTGGACATGGTCCTAGAGTTTGTTGTTTCAATTAGAGGGATGTTTTGCAATATGTTGTCACCATCATACTTACATGGTTATTTGACCGATGAAAGAAGCAGTATAAAGGCAATTAGACTAAAGAATTTAACATTTTATACTCTACGAATGTTAGGAATGAGGAATATGTCAAACCATGGCCTCTTCTTCTTTCTGCAAATGGAAGATGACATGCGGGTTCATGATGTCTCTGAGATATATACACATCCCTTTGGTGATTGATTGATGAAGTTGAAGCTGGACTCTATGTTAAAAGTTTAGTTCCTCTTGATTTGGCAGCGATTTCAAGTCCTAGCCCCAGTGACAGCAGGTACAAAAGGCTTGTGATTTTAAATTATGTTACATTTTTACATATAGCTCAAAAGGTCATTCATTTGAAACTGTCTCAAGTTCATTTCTTGCATTTTACAGTCTTTGAAACATTCCATATGTTTCATAATAAACAAAGCTTCTTTAAATTCATGTTAATTTTACACATTAATAAAAAACTTGTATGCTGATATATAAATTTCTTGTAAACAATCAATAATTTTGGAACTGTAAATTGTGGTAATCCATGCTTGTTTTGTTATGTGCTGAAACTTTTTGAAGTGGTAGTTCTTTGTGTCTCTTTCAGGTAGAAACTTAGTTTACTTCCTTCTGCTTGGTTCTTTTTCTTTTTTTCACATTGGACGATAATGAGCTTCACTGCTTTATGGTTGCAAATTAGCAAACTTCTTTATGGTAACTTGTGATTTTATCAATTATAGAAATTGCCAGGCACTATTTAGTTACCAACCAGGGTGGTTAATTCTGGAGTACGCTAGGTTCTTCGAAAAATTTAATCTACCATAACCGCATCAATAAATCTTGTAACGTAATGATGTCATGTGAAGTAACTATTGATTTTTTTTTTTTTAATCTTGTGATTTTTTTCTTCTTCTGATAATGCCTATTTTGGCATGTTAATACAAATCTACACTTCATTTTCCCTGGGAATCATGGCTATTCAAATGCCATTACTTTCTTCTTAGAATAGCTCTGCATAAATCCATGGCTCCTTTCTCATGGCTACCTGCAGAGATGTAATGGAGTTAGACATGATGATATTTGTCCATCAGGTTTCTAGCGGCGAAAAGTCAAAAATATACGCGCCTTTTTCTGGATCATACCCTTTAATTCCTCGCATTGAAACAAAAAAACTTTATTTCTTGTAATTATGCTTTAACCGCTTGGTGTAAAAAAGGAACTAATGCAGTGTGTACATTTTCGTAAACGACAATGAATTCACCAAACTTCAACTAAAATTGGGCTCATATATTCTACAATGCGGTGGTGGTATAATCACTCACATCTTCTTCTCACACCTCAAGTTATAATTTCAATGGCAGGAGCAAGCAGTTCAACAGTTTGGGAGCTATCCAAGAGCATCCCAGACGAATTAGTAGTCGACATCCTCATAAGACTCCCGGTGAAGTCCCTCGCGAGATTCAAGTGCGTTTCAAAACCATGGCTCTTTGTAATTTCAAACCCAGCCTTTATCAAAGTGCATCTCAAATCTTCATTCAACATCAAAAATAGCAAGTATTTGCTCAAACACCATCTCTTTTGCATATCTACTTTTCCTCGCCACCATTTCAGAGATTTTCCTCTTCATTTATTAATGGGTGGAGCTCAAGATGATGATTTAGCCACTGCGAATTATAGTGTTTCAAATTCTAATTTGCCAATGCGGATTATGGGCTCATGCAATGGGATTATCTGTATTGCCATAAATGAGCTGCAGCTGTTTATGTGGAATCCTATACTCAGAAACTCGAAGCTCTTGCCTCCTCTGCACAGGCCTTCTGCACTATGTTGTTATGTGAAAGATGGGTTCGGGTATGAGCAGACAACAGATGATTATAAAGTCGTGACGATTTTCTACTGTATGGGCGATAGTGGTCCCTATGAAGTCCAGATCTATAGTCGAAGGGCTAATAGTTGGAAAAGAATCGAAGACTTCAACTATGGCAATCCATTAGATCAATCAGCTAAATATGCCAGAGGCTACTTCCACTGGCTAATCGATAGTAATGGATGCCCGGAAATTGTCACTCTCAATTTAGCAACTGAGAGATTTGCGAAGATGGGGGGTCCCAACCCCGATGCAGTCATTGAATCCTGCTCAACTTGGGAGTATGATGATCTTTGTGCTAGTTTGGGGTTGTTTTCAGACACTCTCTGTCTGTTATACGACGATCATGAAACCAAGATGGATCTGTGGGTCATGGAAGAGTATGGTAATCGAGATTCTTGGGTTAGATTGTTCACACTTCCTGTTTTCGGTACTCCAGGGTTGTACCCCCACTTTCTCCGTGTATGTTGGATGAACGATGATGAGATTCTGTTCTATTACGGGTGTGTGGTTCTCATTTACAATCTGACCGAGAAAGCTTATCGTTTTACATCGATGAGTGTGAATGCTGCAATTTATCAAGGGGAGTTGCTGGTTGAGAGCCTTGCTTTACCCAGTCATGGAGGTCCATAGGTGGTGAAGAAAAGTCTGGTTAATAAGTGCTTTTTTTTATGTGTGTTTGCTTGTTTGAATAATCCCGTCCTTGCAAATATTTACTTGTAGGTATATGTTTGCTCGAGATGATGTGTAGATGGTATCATCCTCTGTTCCTTTTTTTTTTTTTTCTTTTTTTGGTGTGTTTTTTGTGTTTTTGTATCAGTTTTTCTGAATAATATGATGTTGTTGTTTATTTTTAGACTGCAAAAAACACAGGGGAAATTGTTTATTTCTTCTAGTAATTATCTGCATGTTTTGTTTTCAAGCCATAGGCTACCAGCAAACGCAATATTTATATTTTGTGAAATAGTGAGATGAGGCTGAAAAATGATATTAACTCTTGTTTGCACAAGGTGTATTTTATATAATTGGTTTTTTTTTATTTTTTTGCAATTTGTAATACTTATAACTAATGCTTAAAAAATAATATTTCAGCATTTTTACAAGCGTAACACGTTGAATTGTGTAAAGAAAAGTTGGAAGTATTGATTTATAAGTGTTGAAATATTTTTCGATACAATTGATGCATAAAAGAATTACTTGGAAAAAGAATATTGCAAAAAAATCTCCATGCGGGTTGAAAATGTAGCACAAAATTTCCTCATAATTAAATTTGCCCGAAAAAAAGAAAAAAAAACAAATTTGCACGAAAAAAACAAAAAAAGGAAAAAACAAATTTGCACAGAAAAAAAAAAAAAACCAAATTTGCACAAACAAAAAAAAACCAAATTTGCATTGAAACAAAGGTCATTTTTTCATTTTTATTTTTTTATCACTTTTTAATAAAAAATTGCACATAAAAAAAAATCACTTTTAAAAAAAATAAATTTAAAAAATGATAAAATTTATTAAAAAAAAATTTGCACAAAAAAAAAACGACAAAAAAAAAAAAAAAAAACAAATTTGCACGAAATGTATGTGGTTAACAAAATGAACCTCGAAATCTCCAAATTTGTCAAAGTTCAGACACGTGAAAAACATTCTAGGTTGGTGTATCTAGACATCTTTTTTATTTTTTTGTTAATATAAAAGTATCTTTTTCTTTTCTTGCAATTTTGTTTTTCTCGCACAAACCATGCACGATTTTTCTGGCTTTGTTATCATAACTAGTAATTTCTATAAAAATAAAAATAAATATTTTAGATCTAAATTTAATTTATTAATTTTTTTACTATTATTTTTTATTAATATATAAATGATGTTGTTTTATCCATGAATATATTACAACTATTTAATTAATTCTATAATTTTTAATAGTTACTAATCTCATTACAAATATTAAAATTCAACAAAACTTATATAATCTAAAATTCAATTATTTAAATTCAACTCATAATTTTATAATTAAATCTTAAAATCGGAAAAAATTTTAAATTCAATTCATATAAAAAAAATGAAAAAATAAAAATAATAAAATGGGAATGCAAAAGATATTTTAGATCTAAATTTATTTTTATATAAAAAGTTGAAAATACTTTTGATTAAATTAAAATTTTTAAAAAAAATTAAAGTTTGATTATTTATAAAATGTTAAAATTATATTAAAAAAAATTAAAATTTTTGAAGTAGAAAATTTGAAATTGATTGGTAGTAAACTAAAATAAAAATAAATATTTTAGATCTAAATTTAATTTATTAATTTTTTTATTATTATTTTTTATTAATATATAAATTATGTTGTTTTACTCATGAATATATTACAACTATTTAATTAATTCTATAATTTTTAATAGTTACTAATCTCATTACAAATATTAAAATTCAACAAAACTTATATAATCTAAAATTAAATCATTTAAATTCAACTCATATAATTAAATCTTAAATAAAATTATTTAAATTCAATTCATATAATTAAATCTAAAATAAAAATAATAAAATAAATATTTTAGATCTAAATTTATTTTTATATGTGCAATACTTATGTAAAATTAAAATTTTTAAAAGAGAATTAAGTTGATATATAATGTGTTAAAATAAGATTTAAAATTAAAATTTATGAAAATTTGAAATTGTTGGTGTAAAGTAAAAAAGAAGAAAAAAAAAGTTAATTCACTCTCTTTTAGTGGAGAGTGAGACTCACTATTACACTACATATAGTGCATTTATATATATATCCTTACATTTCATTTATTGTTTTTATTTATTATATATATATATATAAAATTAATTTATTGTTTACAAAAAAAAAAATATAGCGGTTAGAGTTTCATTGCATAATTATGTGATTGAGTCATTATTTGCTTGTTATATATATAAAACTAGAGTAGAATTTCGCGTACTTACGCGGCGGGTTGAAAAATATTAATAATTTTAGAGTAAATATTTTAACCATTTTTTAATTTAATAAATTTAATTTAAATATACTTAATTTTTTTAATATTGTATATATGTTTACTTAATTTAATTAATTTGATTTAAATATATTTAATTTTTTTTAATATTGTATATATATTATATATTTTCTTTTAAATATATTTTTAAAGCATGTTGAATATTAATTATATAATCTATTTTTTTGTAGCAAATCCATTCCAAATAAATACTAGAGGTGTAGATTTTATTTTATAGAGGTGTTCGATGTAATTATTTGACTAATTAAGTAATTATATATATATATATAATTTCATCTATTATTTGGTCAAAATTTTTGGATAGAATGTATATATTTTATATTATTTGCTTGTTATATATATAAAATATTATTGTTGTGAAGAAAAAGTGCCACTTTCTAAAAATTAAATATTTTTTAATCAAACTTGAAAAGGAGAGTTCACTCTATACAAATTTATAATAGATGATACCCCTTCATCCCATATTAGATTCATTATTTGTCTAAGGTTCAATTTGGATTGAGTCATTTGAAATTAATGGATTTGAAGAATAATACACCATACATTTATAAATCAAAATAGAGGAAAACTTAAATGAATGGATTTGGTTCACACTAATATTACTTATAAGTGGAAGGATTTCAAATACCCAACAAAACTTAGTCATTTGAAATTCTCTCACTTCTCCACTTGTGATTAATATTTAAATGAATCAAATCCATTCATTTAGTTTTTCTACATTTTAATTTGTGTGAATACATGATATATTATTCTCAAATCTCTTAATTTCAAATTCATCCCATCTAAATGGAGCCTAAAAGATTAGTCTCATACTTATTGCATTATTCTGTATATAGCAAAAAAATAATTTCAATTTTTTATATATTTCTCTCAAACACTTTAATATTACACTGTATGTCATTATTTTTTTCACACTAATTGTAATTTAATATTAAAAAAAATTCTTATTAAGTTGAAAAGACTACCCCATAAAATAATAATTTATATTATTAAATAAGAGTGTGTCTACTGTGAACCAAGTTTCATGGTGAAACTTAATCCATATTGAAAAAATAGATCAATTTACTTTTCAGTTATCCCGACTAATGTCTTTTAGTAATATAAGTAATACTCTTCCGTTATCATGACCGACACTCTTTAATAATATAGGTAATACTCTTCAATTATCACGATTGATACTCTTTAATAATATAGGACATACTGTTCAATTATCACGACTGAAACTTTTTAGTAATATAGGTAATACCGTTCAATTATTATAACTGATACCCTTTAGTTAATGATCAAGTTTCACCGTGAACCCTTGTTTACTGTAGACTTTGTCATTAAATAAATATTAAAATATGTGGCGAAAATGTTAAGTTAAAAAACTAATGAGTAATTATTAGGATTTGAGGTAATTAATTTCAAATTATAGTATTGTGCATATGAAGTGTTAATATCTAAACATTAAATATTTTTTAAAAAGACTTGAAAGAGTTCGCATAGATTCGGATTATAATAGATGATACTTCCTGTCTCATATTATATACACCATTTGTCCATAAGATTTGTCTCATACTTAATGAATTATGCCTTATATAATAATAAAATAATTTTAGTTTTTTTTATATATTTTCCTCAAACATCTTAATATTATATAATATGTCATTATTTTCTAATATTAATTCAATTTAATATTAAATATTTTTCTTATTAATTTTGAAAAGATTATTATTATATCCTATAAAAATAATTAAAATTATTAAATTAATTAATTTTATATTAAAATATGTAGCGAATAATAAATATTACGTTGAATCCTCAACTAATGAGTAATTAATAGGATTTGAGGTATTTTATCTCAAATTACTATTACCGGCAATCTGCTGCAATTAAGGTACTTTTTTTTTTTTTTTTTTATAAGGAAAATTGTATTGATACTGGAGTACCCAAATTTACGAAGTATTTTTACAAGGAATCGATCATTACTCTAGAATTTTTGAGCCAATCAGAGAAATTACAGAGTTGAGGAAAAATAATGGGTCCATTACTACTAGGTACAATATTGAAAACCCCGTTATTATTAGGTACAATTTTTTTTTTCAAATTACTAGGAGATACAACATTTTGGCTATTTTTTTCAATTTTACCCTTTCTTTTTAATTGTGCAGAAACTGTATACTTTTCAATTGTGCAGAAACTTTTCAATTATAATGTCACAGACTACACATTTCTACACATTACATTATTCTTATTTCTGGTTTCATTATTAATTATTGTGCCCAAAATATTTTATCCCTATTTTTTTTTTCATTTCTCCCATTTTCAGTTTTTTTTTTTTGTATCATTTTGTCGCTTTTTTTTTTTTTTTTTGCTACATTTTGATTCAAAATTCAAAATAACACAAAAATCATCATACAACAACCAAAAAATAATTTCAGCACATGTGCAGCTTCTGGCATATTATTGCACATGTGCAGAAGAAAAATTCTGCACATTATTTGTTCCACTGTATAAAAATAACTCTCAGAAGAAAAAAAAATGAATCAATAAATCAAAACAACAAAGAATCAAGAAATAAAAAAAAATAATAAGATTCAAAAAATCAAACTCAAATAGATTCACAAAACACAAAACTCGGTGAGTTTCGGATCTGATTCACACTTGTAGGGGAAGCCAATTTGTCTCAGCCACCGTCGATCCGCCCCCGAATAGAAGCTGCATCAACTCAAGTGTTATTTACGAAAATACAGACATACTAAAAGCTCAACTACGAAAAAAATTAAATTCCTTCTAATTATATTTTGAAATTCCTCATTCTGTTGTTTCCAAATCCCAGCAAGCTTAGCTACGAAAAATTTATTAAATAACACATAGCAGTACCTTTCCCTTGAAAAGTTTCGCAGCATCCTGGATCTGTTTCTTAGGTTTTCTCCAACTACGAAAAAAATTAAATTCCTTCTAATTATATTTTGAAATTCCTCATTCTGTTGTTTCCAAATCCCAGCAAGCTTAGCTACGAAAAATTTATTAAATAGCACATAGCAGTACCTTTCCCTTGAAAAGTTTTGCAGCATCCTGGATCTGTTTCTTAGGTTTTCTCCAACTCCATCGGCGGCGGATCTGTTTCAGTTAGCGACGACAGCGACAGACGGCTCCGACGATCTAGAGTTTCGTTTCAAAGAAAAACCACCGTTGGGACCTCCGACGATCTACTCTACTATGTTCCGTCGGTCACGCTTAGAGATGGGTTCGGTGGTGCGGTGAATCGGTGGTGTTTGTTGGGGCCTACCCTTAGGCCGTGGGTCCGCCGCCTTAAACCCGTCGTCGCGTCAACGAAGTCGAACACATAGAAAGAGAGTGGGATGGGCGCACGCTCCGAAGGATGGGAGCCGACGTGTATGGCGGTGGCGGTGGTGGTGGTTAGAGGGAGAGGGAGTGTAGAGAGAGAATGAGAATGTAAAATGAAAGAAAAAAACGTGATAATCTGATATTTAGTACTGTGAGGGTAAAATGGGGAATGAAAAATAAGGATTGTATCTGATTGTAATTTATTATTTGGATAGTATCTAATAGTAATAAAATTCTTAATATGGTATCTAAGAGTAATAAATCCAAAAATAATTGACACCCAGCTCCATAAACAAATCTTAAGGGGGTGTATTGGATTAGGATTTTAAATGACTTTTTTAGCTGGAAAAAGTCCCGCAGATTTTAAAAGATTTTATAGAATTTTTATGACTTTTAAGATTTTGTCGGATTCTCCTAGACTTTTTAATACCAGATTTTATTGGATTTTATATGATTTTGTAGACTTTGTAGAATTTTATAGATTTGTGACATAAAATAAAAGTTCAAGATTTTTTTCAAAGATTCGAATTTAAAAAGAGCAAAAAAAAAAAAAAAAGCGACTGGATAAATAATAATAATAATAATAATAATAATAATAATAATAATAATAATAATAATAATAATAATAATAATAATAATAATTCTCTGTAATATCATGCCCTCCTATATATCATTCATCCACATATTAATAGTTATACTAAAACCTCCAAGCATTATATATCATTAGCAACATCAAATTTACTTAAACCATGGAAATCATCAATCAAATGAGAGATAGAGAGTATAGAATATATAGAGCTAGTTTTTGGAGGATCCTTCATGTTCATGGAGAATGAGATTTCTTCATCATCCACTTTGAGTTTGATCTTCCCCTCCTTCTCATCAATTGTAGCTCCACTAGTAGCCAAGAATGGTCTCCCAAGGATCAAGGGAATATTGGGGTCCTCCTCCATCTCCATCACCATGAAGTCCGCATGGAAGCTAAATTTGTCCACCCTCACCACCACATCTCCTACAACTCCTTTTGGATGAACGAATGATCGATCGGCGAGTTGTAGGGCCATGTGGGTTGGTTTGAGATCACCGAGCTTCAAACGGTCATAGATAGATAATGGCATCAAATTAATGCTAGCTCCAAGGTCACAAAGGGTCTTCTTCTTCTCACCATTACCCAACTCACAAATCAATGTGAAGCTTCCCGGATCCTTCAATTTTTTAGGTAGACTCTTTTGAATAAGAGCACTACATTCCATAGATAGACTCACCATCTCCACTTCATCAATCTTTCTCTTCTTGGTGATCAACTCTTTGAAGAATTTAACATAAGTAGGCATCTCCTCAAGAGCATCCATCAAAGGTACATTGACATTCACGTTCTTGAAGATTTCCAAGAACTTCGAGAATTTCTCATCAAGCTTTTGCTTCATGAACCTTTGAGGAAATGGTGGAGGGACATAGGTCTTGGGTACCCCCCATCCATCACATTCAATGTTGGCACCTTCTAGCTCTTTCCTCTCTTTCTCTTTCCTCAACTCTTTTGCCTTCTTCCACTTGGGAATTCTTTCTACTTTCTTCTCTTCTTTCAATTCTTCCTTCTCTTCCACACTTTTTCTTCCTTCATCTTCCTCTTCACCACTAATCTCTTTCTCCACTTTGTCCTCATCTTCCTCCATCGGCATGATTAGCCCTTCATATTGAGTACCACTTCGGAGTTTAATTGCCATGCAATGCTCCCTAGGGTTAACTTCCGTAGTAGAAGGAAGTTTTCCTTTTTGGTTTCCACCACTTGAAGAAGCAACTTGTCCAATTTGAAACTCTAAGTTCTTCACTTGGGTGGCCAAAGAACTCACAACGCTCTCCATCTTCTCCATCTTTTGATTTTGGGCTCCCATGAAACTTGTGAGCAAATCCTCAAGGCTTGGCTTCCCCTCATTATTGGGTACACGAGCACCCGGATCAATTCCCGGAGGCAATGCAAGGGCGGCTTTTGGATTTGCGTAGGAAAAGTTCTCATGCTTTCGAAAGTTTGGATTATATGGAGGGTTGTTTGAGGGATATGAATGTGGTTGAGAGGCATGATTTTGGAAATTTGGTGAAGGATTGTTGGGATATCGGCTTTGGTAATTTTGTGAAGGGGCTTGGTTAGGGAATTGATTACCTTGAAAATTTCCTTGAGGATATGATGGCCTTCCCATATAGTTTACTTCTTCCATATGATTAGCAACTTGATGAGCTTCATTGCCACCCCCCATTCCACTTCTCATACCACTTTCTACGATACCATCCACCTTTATAGCCAATTTTTGAACCACATCGGCTAGCACCTTCAACGTCTCATTCTCTTCTACTTGAGCAATCTTGAAGTGACCCCTTCTCTCGGTTAGCCAACTTGCAGTGATGCAAGCTATGTTCTCAATCAACTCCTTAGCTTCTCTTTCGGACTTGTCAAAGAGTGATCCCCCGCACTTGAGTCAAGAATTCTTCTTGATTGAGGATCAAGTCCATAATAAAAGAAGCTCACGATTTGCTCATCTACAAAACCATGTTGAGGACACTTCCGGAGTAGGCTATTAAATCTCTCCCAAGCTTCATGCATGTTCTCCCCCTCAATTTGATGGAATTGAGCAATCAATGTCTTGCACTGGAGGGTCATTGAAGGTGGGAAAAATTTCAAGAGGAATTTCTTACTCAATTCTTCCCAAGAACCCAAGCTATCTCATGGTAAAGAGGCAATTCAATCCTTGGCTCGGTCTCTCAAAGTAAATGTGAAGAGACGAGCTCTCCAAGCATCCTCAGTCACTCCATTCATCTTTACCGTATCGGCATACTCAAGGAATTGAGCACTATGACGATTTGGGTCCTCCTTGGGATCTCCACCAAATTGCTTGCTTTGAAAAATGTGTAGCAAAGCTGGCTTGATTTCAAAATTATTAGCCGTCAATGGTGGACGAGCTATCCCATCATAGTGTATTTGGACTGGAGGCTCAAAATACTCCTGGATTGGTCTTTCCCTTGGATTCTCTCTTGGAGGCTCTCTTTGATTTGCTCTTCCATTCTCTCTTCTATCAACCACATCTTCATTATTATTCTCCATTTCCAGTTCTCTCTCTCTTGCTCGAGCTAGAGCCCTTCGACGATTTCGGTTTCTCCTTGCGGTGCCTTCGATCTCCAAGTTCAAGGGAATTGGTTAAATACCCCTTGATCTTGTATTCATTCATACACACCTAGAAAACAACCAAGTATCAAATTCTCACAACGCAAGCAAGAACAAGATAAACAAAAACAAAAGTAAAAGGCACTATCAACTACTTTCAACTTTCAATCTAAGTTATCTCAAACACCGATTCCCCGGCAACGGCGCCAAAAACTTGATAGGCTTAAAAGTCAACACTCACCCTTCAAGTGTAAAGAGATCGTGTAGCTAGTAAGTTACCCGGTTAAATTATCGATCCACGGAAATCAACTGTGAGATAGCCCTAAATTTACTACTTTATTCGTAATTGTAGCACTAATCATATAATAGGTTCAATTGGTTTTATGCAAATAACTAACTAATCAAATAACTAAATTCTACTAACTACGGAATTCAATCAATAATAAAGACGTGCTCGGGTGCTTATAACAAATGGGTATCAATCATGCAATGAATTCAAATGAGTATTTATCATGTCAATCAATTAATAAGAGCAAACTTTTAATCAAACAATTATTCCGTACTTGGTAAGCCTAGGAATTATTGCTACGGTTTAAGGTCGAAAGTTTGAGAGGACTAAGTCACCCTTTCCTCCCGGGGCTAGAGCAAGAGTCAATAGGTTCCCCTAGCGTGTCTCCCCTTCGATACTAAGGCACCTTACCTATGGTCTCTTCACTAATCACCCGACTACTAATCTAAGCAATTAATGTGGAATTGATGTATTTCTAATGGAATTAACCAATTCTCCTTGCGTTAACCCAATATTAACTCTAATTACCCAATTAATTCTCTCACCCAAATGAGTTATCTAAATATCCAAGTCTCCTTGCGATAATTAAACAACTATGCATGGAATTAGAAATTAATTGAATAAATCAATCAATCAAACCTCATCAATCCAATCAATCAATCAACAATCAAAATCACCCATAAGAATTCCTCACAAGATTAACCACCCATATGCATCAAAACACCCTAGCACAAGGAATTTAGTTGATCATAATTGAAGAAAAGAAATCCATGAAATTAATTGAATATCCGAATGTCATAACAAGAAATTGAATCAAGAAAACTGAAATTAAAGGAAGAATATCACCTAATTGGCGTCCAATCATAAAGAAAGCATCCGCTGATCGTCTAAAATTGAAGAAGAAATCAAAACCCTAACTATGTGTATGTAAAAGTGTGTGTAGGAATTAAAACCCTAATTTTCCTCTCTAATTTCTCTCCTCCTCTCTTGCTCAATGTAATCCCCCTTTTTAACATCTGAAATTGGGGTATTTATAGGATGGGGCTAGGTTAAAATAACGAAAATTACAAATAAGCCCCTAAAAAATCAGATGAATTGGTCAAAATCGCGCAGACGCAGGTCAACTCGGCCAGAGTTGAACCAACTCGGCTAGAGTTGAAGCTCTTCTTGGGCAACAGTGCAATCTGGAAGATTTTCACGCCATCAACTCGGCTCGAGTTGATCAACTCGGCTCGAGTTAAGGCAATTCCAGCTCAAATGTTTGTAACTTATTCTCCCGAGCTCCGATTGACCTCATTCTTTTTGCGTTACGACCGTCTCTCGACCCTCTTTCTATCCATAAAATTTCTCCTTTAATTTGAATATCACAAATATCCTCAATTTGCACTCAAAGTTGACCTCAAATCTGCAATTTAAAATTACAATCTCAAATCAAACAATTAAGTGCAATTGAGCCAAATAATAGTGAATTAACATGAAAATCATATCAATTTGAGACAAATAAGCACACGATTATCATGCAATAATTCACCCTAATCAATATATTTGTTCAAGGTCCAATTTGTATAAAAAAAATAGTTAAGGATCTCATTTGTATCTAGTTGAAGGTCAAAATTGCACTTATCCCAATATTATATAAATGTTTATTAGCATTTCAAGATTAAAAAAATAAAAATAAAAGTTTAAATTATTAAATTTATTATTAATAAAAATTATTGTGCTGGTTTTAGGGTTTTTTTCTTTTACGGGGATTTTAGGGTATTTATTAATTTATTAAAATAGTTTCATCTTTTTTTAAAATAAAATCCTTCAAAATCCCATGAGTTTAGATGGGATTGTTGGTATTTATAAATACACTAAAAAGTCCTTCAAAATTCATCTAACACAACAATCCTTTAAAATCCTTATATCTTTGAATACCAATGAATTATTTTTAAATAGTAAAAAGTCTTGAATGAATACCAATGGATTTTAATGGACTCTTTAAAAAATCTTAAAAATCCAAATTGAATACCAGTGGATTATTTTTAAGTGACATAAAATCCTGATTGAATACCACAAATTTTTTTTTTTTTTAAAAAAAAAAAGTCTTTTAAAATCTACCGAAATCCTCAACCAATGCACCCCCCTTAATCTCTTCAAAAATTACCTCCCATTCAAAGTTCTTCTTGTCAAAAATCAATTCGTTCCTCCCTTTCCAAATTCGTCATATGATACACGCCCAAGCCCCCACTGCTACCCTCTTACTTTTCTTACTCAAAAACCAACCTCTCATGCATTTCAGCAACTCACTTAAATTATTAAGAGCAGCCCCTTGAATGTTGAAGTACTTGATCCAAGATAAACATGACAAATTATTTTGGGTGTATTTATAAATAGATTTAAAAAAATTTAAAATTGTAAATAGGTTCAAAAATATTTGCATGACATCATAAGATAAATTTGCACAGATGAAGTAGAAAAATATTTGCAATTTTGAAATACTTTATGAACTTATTTGTAATAATACCATTATTTTATTGAAATTTCGCTTCCCATTTGAAATTTGATCCTACTTAAGATGAGTGTGTCTACTGTAAACCAAGTTTCACAGTGAACTTGATTCATATTGAAAATATAGATTAATTTACTTTTCAGTTATCCCGACTAATACCTTTTAATAATATAGGTAATACTATTCTGTTATCACAACTGATACTCTTTAGCAATATAGGACATACTCTTCAGTTATCACGACTGAAACCTTTTAGTAATATAGGTAATATCGTTCAATTATTATAATTGATGCCCTTTAATAAATGATCAAGTTTCACCGTGAATATTTGTTGACATTACACTTTGCAACTTAAGATATGTTTTAAATCCATTCTCAACAGTGTAGAATTACATTTTTCTTGAAATTAGTAGAAACCAGATTTCTTTAAAAAAAAATGTTGAAATTATGCTTAAAAACACCACCCTAGTTACTTTATTTTCCTATTTTAGAATAGGAGTTACTCCTACAATTTACACATGTAAGATTTCTTTATATAATTCACATTATCTTTGGTAAAAGAATTAGAATATATATTTATACAATTATTAGAAATTTAAATAACTTTCAAAATTCAATGATGTTTTTTTTTTTAAAAAAAAAATTATTTCATATTGGTTCAAATAAATCTCATATATAATATAGATTTTTGGGTATATATAATAGTTTTGTGTGCAATCAATTCATAAGTATTGCTCCGTGCATTATGTTTTACATTACTCAAAATCAAATGCAATAAATTTTAATAAAAATGTTATTTATTAATATTAAAAAGTGTAGAGTGAAGGTTAAATGAGTTTTTTTAACTTTATTGAAGTAATGAGTAGGGTAGATTGAGTGGTATGAGATGGTAACGGGAGATGTTTGTAAGGGTTTATGTGATATCCAAATCTCTCATTAGTTATTTACCAATAATATTTACTCATTTTTATTAACTTATATGAGTGACACGTTATTTATTTAAAAAAAAAATTCATTTTACTCCTTAAATTTTAAATATATGATATTTTATTGAATTAATAGTCATAAACTTCTACCTAAATTATTAAATATAAAGTAATATAAATAAATTAAGTGCCAGCTACTCATAAGTCAATATACTTCATACAATTGTTTATTTGTGTGCTACTTGCAATCTCGTACTATTTTATCTTGTTTTAAATATTGTATTAAATATATATTTTTACCTACTTATTGGTGAGATAATAATTAACTTTATTATAAGATTCTATTTAATTCTTTTTGTACTACTCAATTATTACTACCTCTAATGTTAACGTGAAAATTAATTATAATTGTGATACTCGAACTTCTCACTACTCATTAACTAATATATTTCATGCATTGAGTGCATTTTTAATTAATTATGTGCTACTTGTGATTTTTAATTATCTTATCTTGCATTATTTTATTGTGCTTTTAAACAGTGAATTAATTGCATATGCCTTTATATGTTTAGTGGTGAGAAAATCAATTTATAAGTGATTGATATTTTCATGGTGTTTAACTACTAATACAAATTATATAATTATTAGTGGTATTAATGAGATTAACTATAATACTAATTGTTTATTAAAATTAATAGAATTAATATGTAAATAAATTAGATTGATAATTGTATATGGTAGGTGTAATCTATTCCTTGATTCTAGCCTAGACTCACGACTGTATATTGTATATATCTTTGACCTCTTTGAGGATAGGGATAATGTTCACTTGTATTTTAGCACTAAGTATTTACGACCAAACAAATTATCGAACCCAAGGGACTAGGAGAACGGCGAAGCCTCGAAAACATGTGTTTTCATAGAATTATAGTGGCTAATTGGGGTGCTAACACTTAAATCAACAACAAATCAAACACGAGCAAACAAATTAAAACTACGAAAGCGAATAAAGTTCTAACGAGTGCAAGTGGTGTGTGAAACAATCGCCCGGGAGTCTTCCTTACACAATCCTTTGGGTATCACACAAATCAATCACGAATCAAGGCATGGAATGGGCAAAACTAAGAGCGATCACGTAAATTCTAGCAAGCTAGCTCCTAGGATCGTTGATCACCTAGACACGTTCACAATCGGGTACTAATGTCTAGGGTCGTCCCTTCACTACACGCCTAAGCATGCAATGTCTACTAATGGAGAATCTAGCAACTAATCCACCTCTCGGTGCAATTAATTACAATCAAAATCATCATAATCCTCTCCTAAGCATATCCAACTCTCGTTGCAACATACCAATTCAACGAATCAAGCTAATGAAGACAATCAATTATGAGATTAATACAAAGCCCAATAGTAGAAGCATCAAAGTCACATTCACATGTCAATCAAAGTGATCAATTCATGATCAACACCAAATTCATGTATAATTCCAACACCCAAGCAATCAAGAGGGTTAGCCCATGGCTAATTTGATCAATAAAATAGAAATGAGGGAGAAGAGATCAATACCCATTGCAAAATTAATGAAAGCAATTAAAAGGAAGAATATCACCTTAATGGAATTGAAGAACTATGAATTAATCCCAACAATAGCTTGATCCTTGCTTGAAAGTAGAAATTACACCAATTAAATCTATGAGCTAGCTCAATCTATGGAAATTGAAGACAAATTATCTAGGAATTTGAAATACAAGAGAAAGGGTAATGAAATTCTAATGCTCTAATCCAATCTAAAATAATTCTAAGTGTGGAATGTGCTCCCAAATGGAATATCCTGCCTTCAATTCAGAAAAATGGGCTTTTATAGCAGGGGGCTCGAGTGAAAAGGCTGAAATTGCAATGGAGTCCTTCGAAAAATTAAATTCTGCAAAAACTGCTCCGAGAAAACTGTCTCGACTCGAGACATATGTCGGACTCGAGTCGAGACACCTGACCCCACAAAGTCGTAGCATGCTCTGCTTGTCTCGAGCTGTACCATCCGTCTCGACTCGAGTCACCCACCTGTCTCGACTCGAGACAGGGTCGAGACGAGCTCGAGACGTGGAAGCTTGCTCACGTAAATTAATTTCGTATCGACTCGAACCACAGCTCGAGACCTGACTCGAGACAAGTTCGAGACAGGCTCGAGACTATGCAAACGACCTCCGATTTTGACGATTCCACTTGCGTTTCGACCCTCATCTTCGTGTCTTTCTAATTTCCACTTGATACCCACTTTTTCTGAGAATATGAGCATGGGATAGGTTTGATGGAAGGTTGAATCATGTCATATAAATGATCAACACCTACAAAACCGATAAAAACCTTCCACAACCGTAAAGCTTCACAAGTGTACGAATAATGGAGAAAATGCTCGTAAAATATATAAGAATAAGCAATTAAACCACAGTAAAAACATGCACAAATTCACCCTAATCAGATAAGCAGAATTACTTTCCTATAAAAATATAATTATATATAATATGTGTGGTGTATATATATTAGTTGATGTATGACATAATTGTGTAATCGCCTATTAATAAATAGGAAGTTTATTTTTCTTGAGTCTTGGTGTCAATTAAAATTTTTTTTTTTACAAGAGTTTGTATTGAGTTTTGCTTATATGTCAAATTTTTGTGTTTTCAATTTCATAGATTCATTCCTCAATTTTGGGAGGAATGAAAGTCATTCCTTTCTAAAATTTTATATATTTTTTTAAAAATTTATTTTGCCTTCTAAATTATTTATTAATATTAATCTAATATTTTAAATATGATTATTATATAATATTTTTTAATATTTAAAAAATTATCAATATTTTTTTACAAGAGTTTGAACCCATCACCTTTCATATAGTGATTATAATACTTACCAACTAAACTAAATAAAATAACACAATTATCTCAGGGGATATGATGGCGTGAAGGATTAACGCCAAGAGTGCTAATGATTCACTTTAATATGGTCAAATAAATGATGGCTAAGTAGGATGCCACGCGGTTTCCAAAAAGAGCAAAATCCAGGAATATTTTGTCCATGGTTTTGAATTGCAAAAGAATATTAAAGAAAAGTTTATTTACTAAAATGCATATGGTAAAATTAGATTGCAAATTTGTAAAAATATGGAGTCTTGATTTATGTGTATTTTTTATTTTTTCAACATCACTACACAGTAACATTTTTATATTAAATAGTAATAGTTTGAAAGCAAAAAATTAATATAAACTTGAATGTTTGAAGTTTTTGTGAAATAAAATAAATAAATAAAAGATAAAGTAAAACAAAGTTAAGAAGAATCGAAACATTGTCCTTGAATTCGAAAGGGAAAGAATAGAAAGCAGAAGGTATTGGGTATTCCCATGCCATGCATGTTTATATGGAATAATTTAAGGCTCCATTTAGATGAATTGGATTTCAAATGACTAGATTTTGTTGGATATTTAAAATCCTTCCACTTATACCCATTTTGATTTATAATTGTATGGTGATCCCTTGATTTCAAATGACTTCATCCAAATGAAGCCTAATCCAAATGGAGCCTAAGGGTTAAACCAATGCATTTTTGTGTGTTCACTAGATTTAATACCACAGTGCAATTGAGAAAAAATAAAGGAAAGTTACAAGCACAAACCAGAGTTTTGAAGAAAGGAAGGAAAGTTGACGGCGGAGGTGGTGGTTTGACAAAAACTAGTGTGAATCGGGTGCATACGATGAACTCTATTTTTATTATCACTATCATGCATATTAACTATCACAGTCATGCACATATACTATCATTGTCATACACATACACTGTTATAAGTAAATTATGACGGTGATAGTGAATGCGCATAATAGTGATAGTGAATGTGCATGACAATGATAGTAAAATAGAGTTCATCGTATGCACCTGGTTCACACAAGTGTTACTCTGGTGGTTTTTGTTCCAACAACAGAGAAGAGAGAGAAGATAATTTGGAGACTCACTTTACCCGTAAGTGTAAAATGGATTGTGTTTTGACATTAATACCCTTCCTTTTAATTTTTTGAATCAAATTTCCCCCAATACTTTCAGGCCTTATTTACTTTACTTTTTGTAGTCAACGACCCTAGCTAGCTAATCTGTGTGGTTACTATGCAAACGGACCGTACGCATATTATATAGTACATATATCATCATATCCCCCATACATACTTCCACCGCATTACCACCATGTATTTCCCCCACCTCAACCTCACACTCATACTAATGGCTTTATCCATCCATACCGTATTCTCACAGTCTCTTGTTGAATATCTGCCCGGTTTTGCCGGAAAACTTCCATTCAAACTTGAAACTGGGTATGCATATAATTTTAATTATTATCTTCTTTTTTTTTATCGGTAAATGTTAGTTGTTAGTGGTTAGAAGTTAGTTCGCCAAGTCTCCTTACAAATCCAAATTCTCCAAGTCTTCTTATATCTCGAATCCAGATCTCCCACTTAAGTGAGGAGCCCGGTGGTCAAGTGGGCTATGCCTACTTGGTTAATTATTATCTTCTTTTATTATATATTTATAATAATTCTTGTTTATATTTGAAGGTATATAGGCGTGGGAGAATCCGAAAATATACAACTGTTCTACTATTTTATAGAGTCGGAGAGGAGCCCTGAAAATGATCCTCTTCTTCTTTGGCTCCAAGGAGGCCCCGGATGTTCCGGCTTTTCAGGCCTTGTTTTTGAGATGGGTATTAATTTCATTTTAATTATCTATACCAAGTTAATTTTATTTTGCATTTTTTTTATAAGAAACACTAATCACATTATATAGTTTGGAAAACATTTTGCATTTTACATATCATTAAAATGGTATCTATATATTGTATAAAAAAAAAAAAAAGGTATCTATATATTACAGAAGGTAACATCACGTGATACACCCAAATTTTTTTTTTATTATTATTTTTTTTTGACAGGGTGATACACCCAAATTGAAATACACGTAATTTTTTTTTATCGGTAAATGTTAGTTGTTAGTGGTTAGAAGTTAGTTCATCAATTCTCCCACTCAGAATTTGTTCTCAAAGATAATCAAACCCAAGTCTCCCACTAAAATGAGGAGCCCAGTGGCCAAGTGGGCTAAGCCCTTTAAAAATACACGTAATTACTATATACACAATATAAGTAATTTGGCGGTCCGCTTTTTACACTTCAGGTTTCGACACTTTTTCCTTCTTCTTAATTAAATTGAAACTACAGAGAAAAAGAAAATCCCTCCGCCAAAATACACAACTCCTTTCTTCAAGTTTTAAGTTATTTTTGTGCAAATTCATACTTGTTTAATTGTTGAGTTAATTTATTAAATAATTTAATATTAATTTGTCATTAAGTAGAGACTATGTTATTCTTACTATATATATATATATATATATATATATATATATATATATATATATATATATATATATATATATATTTATATGAAAAAACAATATTATCATGAGTTGTCCTTCGATTCCATACTATTCTTTTATTGAGAATGGTGTGTTTCAAAAAATTTATGATGATAATGTTGTAAATTATTTTTTAAAAAAAAATGAATACTCGACGATTTCAGTTATAATTTAATTTGAATGTTATATTCACTTTGTGTCTTTTTTTATGATTTTTCAATTATTAAATAATATATTTTATTAATTATTTTTGTATCCCTAACCTAAAATTTTGGATTGCCACTAATATATGCAGGACCTCTCATGTTTGACTACACTAAAACCGATAGCAGAATACCTACTTTAGTATTAAATCCATATTCATGGACAAAGGTTTTAAGATCCCCTATTAATCTCATTAATTAATTCATTACTTAATTTTGCATGACCTAATTTATTTTTAATCCTTGGTAATTTTCTACAGCTGTCGAATATTATATTTTTAGATCAACCTGTTGGCGCTGGATTTTCTTACACAAAACCTGGGGGAACTTATGAATTTAACGATACAAGTTCAGCAAAGCTTACCCACGAATTCCTAAGAAAGGTGAGAAAACAGAGTTCTTTAACTATTCCTGCTATTCAAAATATATGTCATTCTAAGCTCATGCACATATTTTAAGAAAATTATTTACTCCCTTCTATTCATAATATATGTCTTTTTGACTTTTCATATTATTTACAATTTAAATGTCGTTTTGTATTTTTCAATGTGAATTAATTATAGTTTTTTTCAATTTACCCTTTATTTTTAAAAAAAATTATATTGATAATAATAATCTTTAAAATCATGTAGAAAATTTCAAAGCTATTAATTTTCTTTTTGACTTTTCGTATTATTAACAATTTAAATCTCGTTTTGCACTTTTCAATATGAATTAATTATAGTTTTTCCCAATTTACCCTTAGTTTTTTAAAAAAATTATATTGATAATAATAATCTTTAAAATCATGTAGAAAATTTCAAGCTATTAATTAAGGGTATAGAAGGAAGTAAATAATTTTCTTAAAATGTGTGCATGAGTTTAGGATGACATATATTTTGAATTGGAGGGAGTACTTCCTTCTATACCCTTAATTAATAGTTTTGAAACTTTTCACATGTCTTTAAAGATTATTACTATCAATGTAATTTTTTTTTAAAAAAAAAACTAGGGTAAATTGAAAAAAACTATAATTAATTCACATCGAAAAGTGCAAAACAACATTTAAATTGCAAATAATACGAAAAGTCAAAACGACATGTATTATGAATAGGAGGGAGTACACGACATATTAACTGATCCACACTTCGAATAATCGCAATTGGTGCTAATTAATTAGCAAAAAGCATGGAATTAAATAATTGGTCTTATCATCTTATATGTTTTACGGTCAAATTAGTTTACAACTAGTATTTTATAATAAAATAACTAATACATTTTACTGAAACAAATAATATCATTCAAAAATAATATTTTATAGTATTAATAACTAATATTCTTTAATAAACTAATACCTATCAAACCATTTCATGGTAAAATTTGTTTGAAGGTCATTATAAAAGTCAATATATTAACTTCATTATGTCATTGTGTTGAAATATAGGAATTATTACAAATAGGTTAAAAAAGTATTCAAATATTGCAAATAAGTTGATTGTGCAAATATTTTTGAACATATTTATAATTTTGAATTTTTTTAACCTATTTATAACTGACCCTGAAATATAATTCAATACTCCCCCATCCACTAAAAATATGCTCGTTTGGTTTTGACAGGTTTTAAGAAAACGTAGATAAAGTAGATAAAATAAGGGTATTTTGGGGTATTGTGTGATTTATTTATGAGTTAAGTGGTTGTTTATGAGTGTAAAATCGACACATTATGAAAAAATTAAGTGATGGTTAAATGGTGAAGCAAAACAAATTGTTGAAAAAAATAGTGTGAGCGTACTTTTGGAGGATAGATGGAGTACAAGAGTTGATCTCTTATGAGGTGAGTGCATGCATATACTCGAATTTTATTATGATACTTTTCAGTTAATTTATTTTTATTTTTTAATTTTAATTTTCAAGATACTATTATTTTATGCATGATCAACATATATTTTCTTTTTCATTCTTCATGATATTTTGAATCATGATAAGGTAAAATGTCAATATTTTATTTTTTATATTTATAATAAAAAAGAAAATATTCAATCATTTAATTTGAATCTCATTAACTTCATTTTGAATCATAATAATTTCATCTCATTAACTTCACAAAATATTGAAACTATTTCATCTCATTTTGAATCATAACAATTAACTTTTATCATAATAACAATAATAATAATATATATGTTTTTTTTTGTTTTTTTGGCGGGAAAGTATATGATCGTGACACGTGTTGCAGTGGATTATAAATCATCCCAAATATGAGAAGAATCCGCTCTACATAGCCGGTGAATCTTATTGCGGCCTTCTCCTGCCTCTTGTTGTTGACGAAATATATAATGGTAATGCCGTTTGCTTGCTTGCCTCATCTCTCTATTATACAATACTTCCCCCGTCCCATGGGAGTGTGCACAATTGACTTTTTTAACGATTTTTGTGTGAGAATAACTCCTTCCAATCCAGTAAAAATGATGTTTTAGAGAAATGCACTGATATTGAGAAATATGCTAATTTCTCAACATGCCCCTAATTAAATAAGTTGGCCATCATGGTACTTGAGCCTTTCATGCAATCCCCATTTTGCTTCCATATGCATAACTCTCAATTAATTATATTGAAGTAATGAAGTAAAGGGTATATTAGAGATAAATTCAAAATAATGTTCAAAATGTCACTTAATATGCAAATTTTTAAAAAGTTTCTAAACGTCACTTATAAAGGATCGGAGAGAGTATTTCATAGTAATATGTGTACAAAAATTGTTTTATATGAATGGTATGCTAGTTAATAAAATCAACTAGCGTATCAATCATATAAAACAACTTTTGTAAACGTATTACTATGAAATAACTCTCACACAAAAATTATTGAAAAAGTCAACTGTACATACTCATATGGGATGGAGGGAATATTATTTAATCAGCAAAATCAAATCTCATAAATTAATAACACATTTTTTCTTGGTTTGATAGACATTAAAGCAGGCAGCGAACCACATTTGAACATGAAAGTAATCTTCTTTTTCTTGCATTTTTAATTGGTCTTTGTGTGTGTGTGTGTGAAGTTTTCACTAATTCAATTTTGTTGTGATTGACAACTGTAGGGATATATTTTGGGAAATCCTGTTACTGATGTCATTCAAGACTTCAATGAACAAATTCCATATGCTCACCGAATGGGACTCCTATCAGATGAACTCTACTTGGCAATTCCTATTCCTTCTCCATTATCAATATACATAAATCTATAAACTGCCACATTGATTTATTAAGCTTCATTTTTTTTTTTTTTTTTTTTCCAAAAAAAATCAGTCTGCAAAAGAAAACTGCAACGGGAATTTCGTGAGTGTTGAGTCGAGCAACCATCTTTGTAAAAAGGACATGGAAAACGTAAATCAGGTGAATTTTGATTTTTCAATCTTAGCCTTAATTAAATTAATTTACTGTAATAACTAAAATATTGATGTGCATGCAGTGTGTTGAAAAGATATACCTTAATTATATATTAGAACCCTGGTGTGATAGGACAAATGCGAAACAAGAGATGACACATTCATCAGATGAAGAGGAAATTAAGGCACAATCCCTTTCTCTTCATGCAGAATCATGGTGCAGAGTAATATTTCTGTCTCTCGATAAATAAAGAGTAAGTCTTGTGTGAGACCGTCTCTCATTTAATGAGACGGATTCACTTTTCAATAAATTGTTATCACTCTTTAATAAATTATTGAAAAGTGATACATTTTACATTATAACTGATAATAATTTATTAAAAAGTGATAACAATTTATTGAAAAGTGAATCCGTCTCACGAAATGAAATGCGTGAGACGGTCTCACACAAGTTTTTGTCATAAATAAAAGGAAAACTCCTGTATTCGGTCTCTCAAAATTTTGTTTCTTGTTTCCAATCAGCCTGTGTATTATCTATATTCGGCAAATTGGGCTAATATTAAAATTGTCCAAGAAGCTCTACATGTTCGTGAGGTATGTCAATCAACCACAACCCTCAATATGCCCACTTTTATTTTAACATTTTAATCCATCTTGCTTTCACAACAACAAAAAAAATTGTACTCTCTCCGTCCCTGAAAAGTTTGCATAGTTAGTTTTTTCAACGGTTTTTGTATGAGAATTATTTCAAAGTAATATGTGTACATAAATTATTTTATACATATCATTCATATAAAATAATTTTTGTAAACGTATTGCTATGAGATAATTCTCACACAAAACCGTTGAAAAAGTCAACTATGCAAACTTTTCAGGGACAGAAGGAGTAACTTTATACATATATCTTTTTGTAACATTTATATTGACCAGGGAACAATAATTGAATGGGTACGTTGTAATCGTACCCTGAGAGCTGAGTCTTACAAAAATAATGTTAACTCCACTGTGAATTATCACAAGAAGTTCGCAAATCAAAGCGATTGTCGAACTCTAATTTACAGGTGATAGTTGCTTCTTAATTATATACTCCCTCCTATTCATAATATATGTCGCTTTGACTTTTCGTATTATTTGTAATTTAATGTTGTTTTGCACTTTTCAATGTGAATTAATTATAGTTTTTTCTAATTTATCCTTAATTTTTTTAAAAAAATTACATTGATAATAAAAATCTTTAAAGCCATGTGGAAAATTTCAAAGTTATTAATTAAGGGTATAGAAGGAAGTAAATACTCCTTCCGTCCCGGAACTAGCTTCACAATTGACTTTTTAACAATTTTTGTGTGAGAATTATTTCATAGTAATATGTGTACAAAGTTATTTTTATATGAATGATATACTAGTTAATAAGATGAACTAGCATATCATTCATATAAAACAACTTTTGTACACATATTACTATGTAATAATTCTCACACAAAAACCATTAAAAAGTCAACTGTGAAGCTAGTTCCGGGACGGGGGGAGTAATTTTTTTAAAATGTGTGCATAAGAGTAGGATGACATATATTTTGAATAGGAGGAAGTAGGTTTCAACCACTATAGTTTAGTATAGGGGTGTAAATGAGTCGAGCCGAGTAGTGCTGAGCTCGAAACTCGACTCGATTGCAATACTCGAAGCTCGAGCTCGACTCGAACTCGGTCGAGCCTATTTTTTTAGCTCGAGCTTGACTCGGTAAGAAGCTCGATAAACTAAGCTCGACTCGATAACCTTTTTTTTATTATTTTTAATCTATATATTTATATATTATACTATAAATTTATTTAATTAATAAAATAAATGACAAAATTGTAAATATAGTACAAGCTCGATAAGGCTCGCGAGCCTTTCGAGCTGAGTATCTGTGAGCTCGAGCTCGAAAGCTACTCGAGTAGCTCGAAACTCGACTCGACTCGATTAATTTCGAGTCGATTTCGATCTTTTTTCGAGTCGAGCACGAGTAGCACGTGAGTTTGCTCGACTCACTTACACCCCTAGTTTAGTATTATACCATTGTGGCATTGTGTATATCCAAAAAAAACCATTGTAACTTACGGTAATAATTGATGTGGACTGATAAATAAATTATTATTGACAGTGGGGATCATGATATGGTTGCTCCTCATTCGTCAACCGAAAAATGGATAAGATCATTAAAATTGCAGGTCAAAAGTGATTGGAGACCTTGGTTGGTCGAAGGCCAAATTGCAGGGTTAGTTTTATTCTTATACACCATTTTTAAATTTTGTTTTAATGTTATTCGTGATATTTTTTATTTGCTTTTGATTGGATTAAGGTATACAACTGCATACTTCACCAATGACTCAGAGCTAACATATGCCACTGTGAAGGTTAGCAATTCTTGATCATGGCAGTCTCCTTTTGTGAATATGTAATGAAAAGTTTCCAATTTGATGGCTATGTTTTTAGGGGGGAGGCCATACAGCTCCAGAGTATAAGCCCAAGGAATGCCTTTCCTTGATTGATAGATGGCTTAGTGACAACCCCTCTGACAGGGGTGCTCCTCATTTGTTAAATTTACCTTCTCATTAAGAAACATTGTTTTTAAATTTGTTATGTATGATTGTATGGTATGGATGTCACAAATCAAATCTACAATATTGTGCTAAAACAACACAAGTGCGTGTTGCAGTGGATAAATGTTAAAAGGGCTAATTTATTATTATAGTGTGATTTTCATATTTATTTGCAAAAATATAGTGAGGTTTTGGATGTTTATGTATTGGCAAAAACTTGTATGAGACGGTATCATGCATGAGACCGAGTCACTTTTTAATAAATTGTTATCACTTTTTAAAAAAGTGATACAAATTAGTATAAAAAGTGATAACAATTTGAAAAGTGATAAGAATTTATAAAAAAGTGATAATAATTTATGAAAAAGTGATAACAATTTATTAAAAAGTGACTTTGCCTAATATCCGACACAAGAGTGTCCCTTATGTATTTAGGCAAAGTCGCATAGAGAAGTCGCGACTAGTGGTCAACTCTGTCAAATCGCATGGAGAAGTTGCGATATGTGTGTGCATATAAGCAATTGAAGTATTAAGCATAAGTATAATTAATTCAGTGCATTGCAATTGATTGTTTTAAAATTCAGTGAGTTGATATTAATACTTTTTCTCATGTATTACTATATTCTTTCATACAAAAATCAGATTATTTCATAAATGCATTAATTTTTTTAATTCAAAATAAATGAATTAATTTTTTTTAATTCAAAATAAACAAGCAATTAAAATTAATATATATTAGTACAATTAGTGAAAACGTCTATAACGTCCTCTCATGCCGCATTATTTAGGCAAAGTCCGACAACATGTGTCTCTCTTTCCCTATCTAATTGTGTGTCTTGAATCCCCTGTCTAATTGTGTAAATTCCCCTTTAGAAAATCTGAATATGAGATATATACAGTGGAGTTTATTTTCTCAATCACATTAATACTAATTATTCAAATTGGATTCTTTGTCTTTTAACTTCATTTTACAGATTTTATTTTAAAATATTGCAAAGAAGGACCTTAAGATATGAAAAATTCGAGAATAAGACACGCTGCAAAAATCTTTAAATATGTCTTTCAATTATTATTCGAGTAATATTTATGCATCAATTATATAAAAAAAAATTCATTAATTGTCTCTTTTTTTTTTATTGGAAACACATCATACAAATTCCACATAATTATAATAACGGTCGTCATACAATTAATATTATCATTATTTAAATTTAATATTATAATTACAATTTTTTTATACATTACATTATTTTAATATATATATTATTATTTGTGAGGATTCTCGAGTGAAGTGTTCTGGAAGTTTTAAAATATTGCAAAGAAGGATCTTTTGCGAGAATTCACGCCAAATCTGGATGTCTTTCAATTCGGTTGGCATACCCACACGGTCGAGTTGATCGAAGTGTTCTGGACTTCGGATCGAGTGTGGACTTCGGCTTGAGTGGTGGAATCGCGCCTTGGATCGAGTTGTGTGATGCCCGAGTCGCGCTGGAAGATTGGCGCTCAACGACGGCGATGATTAATAAAGAACGACGAATCTGCTGAAGGGCAACGGCTGCACTGAATTCCGACGGCGATGATTGGTGGTGACGGCGGAAAGGTGCGACGGCGCTGGCAAGTTGTGACTCACGATGATGGGCGGCAGCGAGGAGGCGCCGGATCTGTGAATATGGCAGCGGCGGTTTGGAAAGTTGGGTCGACGACGTGGGTTGGTGAAATTTCAGCGACGAGCGACGGTTGTGGTGGTGGGCTGCTGTCGATTGGTGATTTTGCAGGTTGGGTGTGAATGGGGGCGACGCTGGTGCGCGATGATCTACTGAAGACGGTGGGGGTGAACTCATCCGATTGGTGGGTGTAGGGTGTATTGGCTGGTGGGTGTATTCGACAGTCTGATGGGTGCAACTGCTTGTTTTGCCTACCACAACTTCATTCGATCATATCTTCTTTATACGAGCTCCGTTTGACCCGATTTCTTTTTGCATTGCGCTCGTCTCTCGGCCCTCTTTCCAACCATACAATTTCTTATTTGATTTGGAAACCCTGGAATTGTCCTCCAAAATCGCCTCAAACCTACAATTTAAACTCAAAACATCAAATCCAACAATCAAATGCAATTAGCCAATTAATTATGAATTAACATAAAAATGATATCAAATTGAGACAATTAAGCACACAATAATCATGCAATTTTCACACTAATCAAGAATATATGAAATCTTTCATATTTTCCCCATGATCTCCGTTCTTTAAAATCGGGAATATCTTCTCCATTTCATTACGATTAGGGTTTTCGATCTTCAGTTTTGAGATTCAATCTTCGGCTTTTTCTCCGATATTCATCTCCGTTTTCCGATCTTAGGATTTCTCGACAAAGGGTATGCCACCGAAGTCGCCCTTCACCCCCTCTTCCTGAGACGGTGGAGTTTGTGACCACTGAGTGGTTGGAAGATACACCTTGTCCTAATTCGTCTCTTGGTGTGGTGCCTAATTCGGAAGATTTCAAATGGTTCCCTGTTCCTGAAAGCCCTCTGGGCGATTCTGTTGATCCTAATGAGTTCGAGCCTGATTCTGTTGATTTTTCCCTCTGTATGGTGCCTGATTTTGAGGACGATGATGTGGAAGTTGAGTCGGTGGCTTTTTCGCTCCCTAGTCCATTTACATCAGTTAAGATGCAGAACGAATACTATGAAGCCCTTTCCATTTGGTGTCCTCTGGTGAAAACTTTAATACGCAAAGGTTTATTTCTCAATTTTACTGTTTATTATGATGATCTGTTGAATTTTCTATTGTTTACTTTATTACATTATCTGTTGAAATTTTCTACTATGATTATGAATCTGAGGGCGAGCATAATCTGTTGAAATTTTTCTATTGTGATTTTAAGGGCATGGTCTGTTGATATTTTCTGTGTTGCACTGATGTGATGATTTTGATAGGGTTGTTATGTTGTGATTATGAGGGCATGATCAGTTGAACTTTATTGCCCTCTGTAAGTTCAGACTTGATAGCATTTGTGTGTGGTTTGATTGTCCCTAATTTAACCCACTACTTTTGCTCACATCCAGGTCCTTAGCAAGCCTTCGGATGGTCCCTCGTTTTTCAAATGATATGTTCTTCATCATCTCATTATTAGTTGACTTTGAACACATTTAAGAACACCTAACCTTTTAGACTTGAATATCACATGACTGACTGTATTATTACCTTTTTTTGCAGCTGCCCAAACATTTTGAATTGTTCTCTTGCATACTCCAAATGATGCAGCAGCCTCTGATAATTTGCCTTTATGAATGACTCATTTTGTGTTGTGTTGATTGAGGAAATCATAGATTAACTGCTTCTCAGCTGGTGTGAGATCGGTTGTCTTCTAGTTCTAGTCATTTAATGTAGGAGTATTGAATGTGTATAGCTCATGAAGTATTTATTGTAAGAGAATATTATTGTAATGGAGTATTTATGGCTCTTTATTTTGTTCTTTGAATTTGGTGGGAATTTTTTTATCTAATCAGCCATTAATGTGAGCTGATTAGATTTGTACTTTAGGAGGGAAATTTGTAAAAATATTTTAAATTGACAACTTTTGAAATTTTTACTTTTGCAGCTACTCTTCCTTGATTTTTACTGTTCATGGGCGGCAGCTTTTAACCTTTGAGTGTAAGTTAATCTCCTAATTAACTTACACTCAAATTCCTATCTTACCCCTCCTTTATTTAAGTCTTCTAAGTCCAAAAAACAATTTTTCTTAAAAAGTGAGCCCAATGAAGTGTGCAAATTATAAAAATAAACAAATTACTTAAATACCTGAAACCCTAGTCTTAACCCCAAATTAGAACTCCATTTCTAAGGTATACCAAGTTACTGAAATATCGATCAAAATTCGACTTATGAAAAACACCACTACAAGAAAATTGACCTATAATGAGAGAGGTTCTCTTATTGTATCTTCTCTGAACAAAAAGTGAACATTGTATGTTAAATTTTTTGTAGTGAATATTATAAGACGGATGGAAAAAAAAAATATAAAAGATATATTGGGAGAAATTACTTCCATTTTTGTTAATAAAAATTATTCTGAAATTAACAAATCATGACCACATTTCATTTCATTGCTTTGGGGGCAAAAATAAATTTATTGTGAAACTATTTTCTTCTATATTATATTTATTTTCCAGTCGTCCCAAATGAAAAAAAAAAAAATCACTATTGTTTTTTTAAATAGAATAGGTAATAATAAACAAATGAGTGTGTCTCTCGTCAACCAAGTTTCACGATGAAACTTGATCCATATTGAAATTAATTTATCTTTCAGTTATCCTAACTAATACCCTTTAATAATGTAAGTCAATACCTTTTAGTTATAATTACTAATAATTTTTCTATTGTTGACCTATTGTAATATAACTATATATGTTATACCTTTTAGTTATCACGACTGATACCATTTAGTAATATAAGTAATACACTTTAGTTATCACGACTGATACACTTTAGTAATATAAGACATACTCTTATGTTCCACTTTTTACCAACACACAAATTTAATTACCGCAAGCGTACGGGTTTCAAATTATAGCGTGATAAGTAAGAGTATCGATCCACAAGGAGGGAGACTAGTGTAAGAGTAATGCAAAGTGATCTAATTTTGTCTAGAGAATCAAATAAAAGATGTCGCCAAACTAAATTCCTACCAAGTGTCACCAATGAGAAATTTAGAAACAATAGCCACACAAATTAAACACTAGATTTAAACAAGCAATCAAAAGAGCACGAGTGAAATCAACAATTAAAAAGGTAGTCCTAGGAAAATGCTTCACTTAAACATTCATCTATGGTGACAAACTTGATTTAAAAGGTGTTGTGATGATTATGCAAGGTGGATCACTAAACAAGAATTGAAAAAAAAATTCTAACCAATCAATTCAAAGGAAGAACAACATTAACAAGTATCTCTACCCTATTAATGTGATCAACCCAATAAGCACCTAGGATCCCTACCTTCACACTAATTAATCCATTTCTCAAGTGATAATCAAATAGGTCATGCATTAGAGGTCAATTGATGGATTTAAATTTCTCAATCATAAACCCAAGCAATACTAATCAGAGCAAACTCTCATGGCCAATGGTAATAAGCTCTAAAATCATGATAAATCCAACACATGAATCATAATCAACAACAAACACCAAATAAATAAAAATTTAAACCATAGATTTCAATAAAAGGTCCACAATCCCTAGAACAAAGAGTTCTTAGCCAATAAGAATCACCATAATGCTATTACAAAAGATAAGAGACTAAAACTGAATTAAAAGAGAGAGAAAAGGAGTTTAGTCTCTTGGGGATGAAATGCTATTACAAGCCAAGCTCAAAACATGTTTTGTTGCTTCAAATGATGAAGAAATGAAAGAGATGATCCTAATACCTCCAAGTGTGTGTAAGTGTGTGTAATTTTGTTGCCCTCCCGTGAAAAAATGAGTTTGGAGGTATTTATACCCTTTGGGGTTATGGCACTTCTTTCTAGGGCTTAATTCCCGATTTTGTTTGTACAAGGGTGCACGACCGTGCAGGGGGTTGCACGATCAAGGCTAGTCGTGCACGACTTTAAAAAAATGCACTTTTCTTGTTCTACCTGCACGACCAGGCAGGGTTGCACGACCAGGGCTGGTCGTGCACCGACATTTTGCTTGATTTCTCGTAAACTACTGACGACTGCACGACCGTGTAGCTTGTGCACAACCAGGGCTGGTCGTGCACGACTTCAAATTGGTATCGTCTCGTAAATCGATGTGTAGAGCTCGACCGTTCGCTCGTGCTCGATCAAGAGTGGTCGAGCACACCTCCAAAATAGGCTTTCTTGACCATTTCACCTCCTTCTTGGCTCGTTTTCGATTCCATTTTGCTCATTTCTTCTTTGTGCCCTCTTACAACTTTGATTTTTAGGCTTCTCTTTACCAATCTTGAGTTTTCTTTTATTTTAAGCTCGTTTTTCCTTCAATATAGACAAGACACACCCTTTCTCCAAATCAAGTGCAATGAGTTAAACTTAGGAAATAAAAGCATGAAATTATATGAAAAATTAGCATCAAATGCACACTAAATTCATGCAAAAATCACCCGAATCATCTTATCACAACTAATACACTTTATAATATAAGACCCATAATAGGGGCCTTTTAAAGGCTACCAAACGGACCCTAATAGATAAAGCTTTTACATAACCTGATAGTGATAATTTTTATACATGATGGTATTAATAAGCATGGTAGATAAATCGAATTATTAAGATAAATCAGATGCATCCAAGTTTTTTACTCTCTCCGTCCCATAGGTATTTGCACACTTACCTTATTTGTCCGTCCCACAGTTGTTTGCAGACCTATAAATAAAAATATCTTTCAATTTTAATACCCTCACATAGGATTGTATACGAATCAAATACTTTTGTTCGATTCGGTATTCGTGCTCGAAATTCGATATTCGTATTCGAAATTTTATGATTCGAATTCGATTACGAATATTCGATTTGATTCGATTATTAAACAAATACAAATACAAAATTATGATATTCGATTCGATATTCGTAAATATTCGATTCGATATTTAAATATATATTATATATAAATATATATTATTTTAATAGCAAATATATAAAATCTATATATTAGTATTATATAAATATATTAAGGTTCAGATTATTTGCACCATATATTTGATAAATACACCACACCACTCAAATAAAAACACCACAATTTTTAATAAATACACCAATTAAAAATATCATTTTGATTGGATGAATTTTACACAATGTTTCTTGCGATTTTTGGTTCATTAATGTAATTTAAGTAGATTCTTAGAAGACTCTAATGACTTCTTCATCATATGTTCATAACAAAGATTTGGATGTATTATATCTTTATCGTTCACTGTTAACTCCTGACATGGTAGAAATTTTGATTTGTGGAGCAGATTGAGTTCGCCGACTTCATAGGATCAAAAAACCCATTATAACATATTTAAGTTCTTTTAATTTTTTTAATTCATTTGAAATATATGATATTTTTCATGAATAAACTAATTTTAATTATATTTGTATTTTATTTAGAAGCAAGAAGGGTCTATTCATGTCATGTTGCAAATAACTTGAATTTGGTTTGCAAAATCGATGGAAAATTGAATTCTCGTTTTGTAATTTGATAATTAATTTTTTTTCGTTTTGTATTTGATTATGTAACTTTTAAATTTGTGACTTGTATTATGAATTGAAACATAGAAATTCATTTGAATTGAATACTTAAAGAAGAGTTGGTCCCATGTAAGGTGAGTGTGCATGCACTTGAATTTTATTATGATATTTTTCAGTTAATTTATTATTACTTTTATATTTTTAATTTACATGATTCTATTATTTTAGGGGTGAGTGCTCATATGAGACCAAACCCTCAAAGAATATTGTTTAAAACATGTTTGAGAAAAAATCGATTCGAATATTCGATTCGAGTATTCGAATAGCTCCGAAAAATTCGATATCAATTTCAAATCGAATATAAATCACATTTACTATTCGAAAAATATTCGAATTCGAATTCGATATTCGAAAAATTTAACGAATACAAATTCAAAATAACAGTATTCGATTCGATTCGTATACAACCCTACCCTCACAATACACATTTATTTACACCAATGATATTACTTTTTCAACTCAATTAACTAACTCTTTATTTTACATACACATAATTTTTCAATTATACCCTTTACTTACACATACTCTCTCTGTCCCGCCCTAAATGTCTCATTTTATCATTTTCGTCCGTCCACTTAAGTGTCTCATTTCTTTTTTATTCATACCCTACTACATACATATTTACATCACTCATTTATTATATTTAATTACATTTTTCATATCTCTCCATCACATCACTTATACTATATTATTGTTATACTACATTTCATCTCTCTATCTATTACATCACTTATACTATATTATTATTATTGATATTCTTTAATGAGAGTAGAACAGCTCCGGCGATTAAGGAAGTTAGTTTCGTAATCAATTTGAATTTTCTTGCCGAATTGCTGGCCGTCGGTCATGGCGGACGGCTTCGCTGGTCCAGGGAATTCATTTTCGACGCACTCCATCTCGTCTCTTCTCTCTGATTTTCTGAAATCCCATGCAGAAACTTTAGCGTCTGAACTCCTGAATTCCCTTCGTTCTTCGATCCCTGGGCAGGAGGAGATTCCGAATACGACGGGAAATATTAATCAATCGGATGTCAAATCTCCTGATGCAGATGTTGTCAGCGTGCAAGTAGTGAATGTGACTCGGGAGGAATCGGCCAAACCGGTGGACATGGTAGCACAACGAAAAGGAGAATTCCTTTCTGTTAAGGTGGATGAAGCTCTTGTTAAATACGGGGTTTCGGAACTAGCGTTTTCGCTTATCGGTAAGCTTTCTCTGGCGCAAGGAGATATTCCATACACGCTTGACAGTTTATTTACACAATTATCCCAGACTTGGGGTTTGGCGGGGGATTGGAAATTGGTGCCTCTAGGGAGAGGGTATTACAACATTCAAATTCCTAGTCGGGGGGATCGAGATAGGATTCTTGATAAGAGATCATGGGTCTTGAAACCTGGGGTGTTACGACTGCAGAGATGGGTTCGAGGGTTTAACCCTTATAAGGTTAACTTACGCTGGCTCAAGTGTGGGTGCGCATTTATGAGATTCCTATGGAGTACTTTCAGCCGAAAATAATCCATGCGTTGGCCTCTGCCCTTGGGACAGTAGTAAAAATGGACGACCGCACTAAAAACCGGACTATGTGTCATTATGCTAGGGTGTTGATTGAGATTGATATGACGAAAGGATGCGAGGATTATATCATGTTTGAATCTGCTGAGCAAGTTTTGTTTGCTTCGATAAAATACGAACAACTTCCTCCATTTTGCAATCATTGCGGCATTGTCGGACATTCTTTAGATAATTGCAAATCGGTAAATAGTCGCAAAGGGGTAGAGGACAGACCAGCATTGAACAAACCTAATGGGAAGGCCCAGAAAAATAAGCAAAAGGAGGGAAATTGGACCCAAAAGGAACCAGTTGATAACGGGGCAAGTGAGGAAAATATACTTTCCAAAAACGGTTTTGAAGTACTTGCTAACGGGATTGGAGAAGATCCCTTGTTGGATCAACATGAAGAGCAGCCTTTAGTTGAAAGGCCAGTCGGGGATAAACTGGATCATGTGGCAGAGATTGTAACTCATGTGGCAGTCGGAGATAATCTTGATGGCTTGGCGGAGAAGGGTTTCGTACCTGCTCATACAGTAGATGCACGACAGACCTCATCGGATACGGGAAGTTCGAATTTGCACCCGCCATTTTCTGGAAAAAAGGGTGCCAGGGGGAAAGCAACAGTCACTAAGGAATATTACTTGCGTAATAAACCATTGCATAATGCTGGTGCAAGATTAGCATCTTCCCCTCCACATGATACTTCTTATATAATAACTGCTAATGTTGATACTGACGCTCTTGCATCCATGAAACTTGTTGCTAATAAGAGTTGGGCTGACCAATGTGAAGAAGAAGAAAATCCGCCGAAGCACGGATCTCCTCGAGTGGATCGATGAATGTTTTATTCTGGAATATAAGGGGGTTAGGCAACGACCCCGCGCGGCGTATGCTCACTGATATTAGGCGGGTTCATAAGCCGGATATAGTTGCTATTGCGGAACCAAAAATATTGAGAACGGACTTGAATTTGAGATTTTGGAGGAATTTGAATTTGGTTTTCTTGGATGAAAACATAAGAGAAGGGGGTCTACGTCCGAACATTTGGGTGGCTTACAATGCATCTCTGTCGGTGGTGCCTTTGGTGATTTTTAAAGATATCAATTGATGGTTATTAAGCTACAAACAGCTCGAGGGGATCTTTTTCTTGGATTTGTTCATGCTGCTAACAATTACGTGACTCGTCGTAAGTTATGGGCTTCGATTTTAGAATTGGGGTCTCGCAACATTTGCTTCATGGGTGACTTTAACGCAATAATTGGAGCTGGAGAGCAGTTTGGTCAGAGATGTTTATCCCGTATCTCTTGCGATGAATTTAGGCAATGCATATTGGATTCTGGACTATCCGATTTGGAAGCTACGGGACCATTTTATACATGGCGTTGCAGCCACTCTACCCGGATCTTGATGTCAAGACTTGATCGTGCCCTTGCTTTGGAGGATTTTCTGGGGCATTGGACAGCAATCTCTGCGATGGTTCTTCCAAGAACCTTATCCGATCATTGAAATGCAAAGATATTTCTACGGAGACAATGAGGCCATTTCGGTTCCAGAGTTTTTGGTCTTCTCATAAAGATTTTAATACGGTTGTCTCGGAATCATGGAGAGCTTTTATCCCGGCAAAAGATCCAATTACGGTCTGCATCCGTAAACTTAAAAGACTCAAGGCGAGACTCAAAGATTGGAGTAAAGTTACTTTCAGCAATATTTTTTCAAGATTGGAAAATTTGCAACAGGAGTTGTCAGTTTTACAGCAGCGTGATCCTTCCTTAGATCATGAAGAGGATTTTCTTTGCAGAGAAAAGGAATTGATGATTGAAATTCAAGACACGTTACAGCAGCAACATTTGTTGTTAGCTCAAAAATCCAGAATACATTGGTTGGCCGACGGAGATAGAAATACAGCGTTTTTCCATCGGGCACTTCGGACTTCTCGAGCCAAGGTCTCGCTCAATTCAATGATGATAAATGGGGAGCTGTGTGAGGACGCTGACACAATCTCAGCACATATTCAGGATTTCTATAGGGTTTTATTTTCTGATAATGGTGGGGATGCTAATTCGCTGATTTACGTTAGTGAGCTACTGCATCGCTCGGTCACTCAGGAGCATAATCAGGAGCTGGTTCGATCGCCGACAGCTGAGGAAGTTAAACGTGCTGTCTTTGATTTATCTCCGGTGAGTGCCCCAGGTCCGGATGGTTTCGGCGGAGTCTTCTTTCAATCTGCATGGGATATCATTAGCCATGACGTGATCAATGCTGTCGGCTTTTTCTTCACTACAGCTTTGATTCCAGCAGGTCTTAATTCAAATATTGTGACATTAATTCCTAAGTTTGCTGGTGCTGCTAAAATTGAGGATTTTCGGCCAATTGTGTTGGGCAACTTTCTCTTTAAGATCTTTACGAAGATTTTATCTAACCGACTTGGCCCTTTGCTTAATAAAATCCTCTCGCCATCGCAATACGGCTTTATCCCTGGAAAGAAAATTCAATATTGTATAGCTACTTGCTCGGAGAGTTTGCAATGCATTAATAAAGGCTCGGGAAGTATGGCTTTGAAGATAGACATTAGAAAAGCTTTTGATACGATGCGGTGGGATTTTCTTCTTCGGGTTTTGGATTGTTTGGGTTTCGAATCTCATTTCAGAGAGTTAATTCTCTCCATTCTTCGGTCAGCTCGCCTTTCAATTGCAATTAATGGCAAGCTAGAGGGGTATTTCCAATGTTCGCGTGGGGTTAGGCAAGGTGATCCATTGTCGCCTTTGCTTTTTTCCATTGGAGAGGAAGTTCTTGCAAGAATGATGGAATATAAAGGCGGTATTCGTTACATTCGGCCTGCTGAAGCAAAGCTCGGGGTTTCGGTCCCAACTATACTTCTCTATGCGGATGATATTCTAATATTTTGCATGGCGACTAAGGAAAATGTTTTGTTGCTTAGGGATATTTTTGCTCAGTATGGGGGTTCTTCTGGACAAATTGTGAGTCCTTCTAAGTCAAGAGTATTTTTTGGTAACCAAATTGCGACAGCATTTAAGCATTACTTTTTCAGTTCGCTTGGGTTTGTGGAAGGTTCGATCCCATTTGTTTACTTGGGTGTCCCTATTTTCTTTGGGAAACCGAAAATGAGACATTTAAATACGATTGCGGACAAAATTTTAATGAAGTTTGATAAATGGAGTGGGAATCTTTTATCTCTTGCCGGACGTATTTGTCTTGTGAATAGTGTCATTGCTTCTTCGTTGACTCATAGCATGATGATTTACCGATGGCCAAGAAAGCTCTTGAAACGAATTGATAAATCGATGAGAAATTTTGTTTGGAGAGGTAATATCTCGCAAAGTAGCCATGGGAATGTTGCATGGTCGAGAGTTTGTGCCCCGCATTCGGAAGGAGGCCTTGGGATTAGGGACATCAGAGCAGCGAACGAGGCATATCTTTTTAAGCTTGCATGGGATATTATCAAGGAGAAAGATGCAGGACTAAGTTTCATATTGCAAAGGCATTCCACGCAGGGAGGGGCTGAAGTTAAACATTTCATCTCTTCTTCAATATGGCAAGGACTTGATCGTATTCGTGCTGCCATTCGGGCAGATTCTCGCTGGATTCCGGGTCAGTTCTCTTCGGTTAAATTCTGGACAGACAACTGGTTGGGGTATTGCATTGCGGACAAGATTGGAATACCTGTGAGTGATCGGGCTTCTTTCAGTCATTGTGTCTCGGATTTCCGCTCACATCATGGCTGGGTGTTAGGTGAGCATTTTGCGGAGAGTTTTCCTAGCATATGCACTGATATTATTGCGGTAAAAATAGCAAAGGGAGCCACGGATGAGCTGGTCTGGACTCGCCACAAATCCGGGAATGTTACGTCGGCAGCGGCTTACAATGTCTGTCGCAGTAGGTATCCGACAGTCAGCTGGGGGTCGTGGATTTGGGATTCTTTTATCCCGCCAACTCGTTCAACCATGGTGTGGCGTCTGATATGGGGAAGGCTGCCTACAGCAGAAGTGATCGCTGCTTGGGGCATTGTCGGTCCGTCAATCTGTGTCTTCTGTCGTGCAGCGGCGGAAACGATGGATCATATATTCAGCTCGTGTCCTTTTGCTGCTTCAATTATTCGAAGGGTTGCAGATCAGTTTGGGGTCAGCATTGATGTTTCTTTTGGCATTCATGATGTGCTGATACAAATTATGCGGATGGAATTTAGTGCACGTACCATGAGAGTTTGGAGAATTGCATGGGTTACTAGCTTTTGGATGTTATGGGGGGTTAGGAATAGAGCTGTTCATAATGATGAGAGGCCACACCTAGAAAGATTCTTTACACAGCTTATTGTTTACGTTCAGGAAGTGGGTTGCATTGATTTGGGATATAATAATAATTGCATTGCTGATCTTCAATGCATGAGAAATTGGGGACTCATGATCAAGGTAAGGCCTCCTGCGGTTGCTGTTTCAGTTCGTTGGACTCCGCCACCTGAGGGGTTTGTGAAGATAAACACGGATGGTAGTGAGATTAATGGGAGGATACAAGGGGGAGCTGTGTATAGAGATTCTATGGGGTTTGTGTTGGCGGCCTTCATGCGTAAAATGGGCAAAGGACAAGCTTTTGAGGCGGAAATAATGGCGGCAATGGAGGGGGTTATATCTGCTATTATGAAGGGCTGGTCAAATATTATTCTCGAGTCGGACTCGACATATGTAGTGTCTCTTTTCCAGGATCCGGGCATGATAATCCCATGGAAATATAGAGCTTCTTGGGCATGGATGATTGAAGAAATTAAGGGTATTGAGTTCAGGGCGAATCATATTTATAGGGAAGGGAATTCAGTGGCTGATGCAATCTCTACTTATAAGACGAAAGAGGATTTTATATGGTGGGAGGAAATTCCGGAGTTCATTCTTCGCTCTGCAGAGAAGGATAGGCATATTGATTATTTTCGTATTTGTTAATTTCTTAGAGGAGTTTTCCCTTTTCCTTGATTAGGGGTTTTTCCCTAAGGAGGGTTTTACTCTAACAAGGTTTTTAGCGGGGGCTCCGGCCTCTGGATCGTTTTGTGATCTTATGGCTTTTTAGGTTTCTTCTTTTTTAATACAACAATTAATTAGACTATATTATTATTATTATATAATATTTTTTAAAATTTATGCTCAAAAGTGTTGGAACACTTTAGACGGGATGGAGAGAGTAATTAATTCTATAAAAGTAAATTTTTTTAACATTCGTACATAGTCAACTTGCAAACAGCGTGTTGGGCGGAGGGCGTATTAGTCTTTTTACTTCAATTTTCTAACGACCACTACCAGTCTACCACCGAGTATATAATTTCTTGACACTTTGATTTTCAACAGACTAATCATTTGGGGATGGACGCGTTTTCTTCGTTGCCGGAGGATTTCGTATCGGAAATTTTGTGGCGTACTTCTCCACTCGACGCCTCGAGATTTGCTGTAATCTCAAAAGATTTTAAATCCGCTGTTGAATCTGATGCTGTTTGGGACAAATTTCTGCCCTCTGATTGGTCGGAAATCCTCTCCAGATCTGTATCTCCGGTGGTTTACGCCACCAGGAAAGACCTTTATTCAAGCCTGTGTCACTCTCCTATCCTCCTCGATGCCGGAAAATTGGTATATGCACTGATCCTCTTTTGATTGAATCTCTGATTATTTCTCGAAATTTTCTGTGTCAATGAAATTATATTTCGCATTGGTGATTTATGTTATCTCAGCTGGAAGATGAATCCTTCGATTCCATAATTGATTAGTAGAATTTCATTGACTTGTCCTTTTTCTAGGGCTTACTAAGCTAAAGATCAGTGGACTTGTGTATCTTTATTGTTCTTTTCTACCATTAAGAGTTGAATTGTTAATTTTATTCTGCACCAAACTGTTGTGTTTCTGATTAAAGAGTAAAATCTATCTCTGTGTTAGAATTTGCAGGTTCACTATGCTAATTGCAATAGATCAATTGATTCCCCTTTACATTTTTCAACCTCAAGAAATTATATTTATAGATCAATTATTTCATAAAGAACATGAGAATTGTTCAATAATTGAAATGGGGTTTCAACATGCTTTTTAGATTTTAATAGTTTGCTTGTAGCATGCTCAAGATCCATATATGCTGAATGTGAGACTTGAACTTTGAATCAGAGCTTTTCTCTTGACAAAATGAGTGGGAAGAAGTGTTATATGGTAGGCTCGAGAGAGCTTAATATTGTGTGGAGTAATGCCCCTGAGTACTGGGAATGGACGCCTCGTACAGACTCAAGGTCCTTCACACTATTTTGTGTCTTCACTTTTCTCAATGTTTCATCAACAGTTGGCCATTGATTTATATTTGCAGGCTGACATATTTATGTCATATTTAATTTTCGCACAGTTAGACCAAATTGGCCTGAAACACCCAAATTTGGGCTAAAATGTGTCTCGTGCTGCTCACGTGTTGGCCTAAATGTGCAAAAATTTTAAAAATAGCATATATTTGTCAGCCTAAAGCACCCTAATTTGACATAAATGTGCGAAAATTAAAATTTACTACCCTAATTATGCCAAATTAAAATTTAATAGCCTAAATATGTCAGCCCTACAATTGCTATCTCCAATAGTTACGGTCCCGATTTTGTACCACAGAATTTGAAATGGGATCACTGGTTTTAATTTGCAGATTCTCAGAGGTGGCTGAGCTCAAATACGTTTACAGGCTTGATATTCGAGGCAAAATAAAGACAAAAATGCTATCCTGGGATACCACCTATGGAGCTTATCTAGTATTCAAGTTAGCTGAGGAATATGATGGGCTCGAATCGGCAATTGCAGTAGTCAGAGTTGTGGATGATGGTGGTGTTGGTGATGTTGAAGAACATATGAATGTGCATTTGCATTTGCATTTGCAACAAGCCAATGCTGGATATGACCATCTAGATCAAAGAGGAACGCTCCCAGTGAGGAGAGACGATGGATGGATGGAGGTTGAAATGGGGAGATTCTATAATGGCCAACAAGATGACTCAGAAGCAGAGGCACAATTGAGGGGGATCGATGCCCATTATTGGAAGTCTGGACTCATAGTCGAAGGCATTGAGTTTCGACCAATAATGACACAATATCGTCCTCAAGAAAATGATGAAGGGGAATCTAGTAATATGATCAGATAGTATGCTGTCTTCAATGATAAGAGTGAAAAGGAGAGACTTCAGCCAGTTCTTGCAAGAGAATTCACGACGTGTTTAATTGGTTGGTTTCGTACGAATGTGCTTTGTTTGTTATTTCTTAAATCAATTCAGGGAAGAATTATACAGAAATTCTTCCAAATCTGATTTGAAACATATGTATAAACAAACTCATGTAATCTATTCATTCTTACTTGTTTATTTTTAGAGATGATTCGTTTGTCTATAATGGAAGGAACCTTATTTGCAGTATTGTGTTATCTATCTCAATACATTCAGTTGTACAAGGGTACATATTGATTCTCCTCTTCCGCTCTCTCTGATACAGCATACTATATATAATACTCTATTCGTTTAAAGAATTTAGTCTTGTTTTTTTTTTCCACATTTTTTAAGAAATAATAGCAATTTTTGTATAAAATATATATGTTGAAGAAAAAAAAAGGTAGATATGTTGAACCCATTCAAAAGCGGATTTCCCTCCTCATCATTTTCATCCGATGTTATATCTATCAGGTCTAGATATTCTTGCTCTGCAACTTTGTCATTTTCAGCTTCTATATTTCGTACCCTTAACTTCATATATTATAATAGCAAAAGACTAGTTGTTGAAGTTTTGAATATGCAAGACGATTTTGTTGCTTAGTATGGATTAAGAGAAAAGTGCTCCAGTTTCTTTCACATGCAGAAGATGATGCCGTTTGTGATAATATTCGCACTGCCAAATCTCTTATTGTAGGTGATGAATGACCATACATAACCCACCATCTTTTACTGTCCAGAGATAAGTGCAATCGGAAAGGAATATATAAGGAGGCGTGCCTTGACTCAAGAAAAAAGCTCAAATACTAATATTGAACCACTTTTATTCAGTTTTGATTCTATGAATATGGGTGGCACTGATCATAGTGATATATCTCAAGATTCAAATGCTCCTTACACATATGAGTATTCTCAATTTGATTGGACTATTCAAAATGTGTATGGAGGTCATAATGTTTATCAACAAAACGATTAGATTAGTGGACATTATCCAATTCATGGTGAAGCAGTTGAAAGAGATCGAGAAATATATGAAGCACATATGCGTAACTATGTCCAAAATTACTCTAATGTGATGAGTTGGTACCAATATTGTTTGGACAAAGATGGCATTTCACCTACTACATTTGAACCTCATAGGTCTTCATTTTGGTATTAATTGTATTGTATCATGTATATTTAGTCATTTTGTATTGTATCATGTATTATATTGTCACTTATTTTGCATCAGATAATATTTATATAATCTATTATCCATATGGTTGCTTTAAAAATATAATTTTATTGTAATTTTTATTGAAATATGTGCATAATAATATGTTATCTTGTTAAATTTTCAAGATTTTAATAAAGTTTCCGTCAGTTTTTTTAATTTTTTGCGATATCGATATGTGATATCGATATATCCGTAAAATTAAAGTTGTGATATTTGTTGAGATAGCAATATTTTCATCCCTGTATATAATACTCTCTTCGTCTAAAGAATTTAGTCTTATTTTTTTTTCACATTTTTTAAGAAATAATAGCAATTTACGTATAAAGTAGATATGTTAAAGGGTAATGGGATATTGTGGGATCTATTATGATAAAGTTGTTGCTTATTAATAAAGTTAATGGTTATTTAAATAATTAAAGAGATGTTTGAAGGGTGAGGATAAAATTTTGTATTCTTTTTGTAGAACGTGATTAAATTTATTGGACAGACTAAAAATAAAAATAAGAGTAAATTGGACAGACTAAAAAGAAAAATAAGAGTAAATTATTTGGATGGAGGGAATTTTTATTTTTGTTAGGCAGAAATTGAAAACAACCATGTTCTTCTTGCTGTACTTGTATCTCCATCTCTCTATAAGTTACACATTTTGTCAAAACACGTGTCTCAATGTATGTCACTCATTTCCATATTTGTCAAAGTTGTGTTTCAACATCTTTTTTTCAACTTTTATTTATCTCTATCTCTCTCTTATTTTTTCTCATTACATCTCAATATCCACTACATATTTAAATACTATTTTTTCTTAAAATGTGTCTATTTGCTTTAGTCCTTTGTTAGTTTGTTTTATTACAAGGATCCCCCTTTTTGAAACTTGAAAGATGTGTTTGCTTTGTAGCATACCACAACTCTCTGCGGTTGGTCTAAAGAGCAAGCAAATGGCTACATTTTGGTTTTCACATAGCATTTAATCCAAAGAAAAATTGGAATTTTTTCAAAAAAATTTATATCAAGATTCAGTATTTAGATTGAGTCTCCTATTTTATAAATTTCTCGTTCAAATTTCAATTTTTATTTCCTTCACAATTCAAATCTTGATTTATTTGTTTTTAAATTTTTATTCAAGGCCTGACAAAATTATTTTCCAAATTAAAATAATATAATATGATAAAGAAGAAAAAATATTCAAGGTGTACGACATTTTTTATTGCCGTGACATATGACTTGAAATGGAAAAAGAAATCATTGGGCTGAACTGAAACCAAAATAATTAAAATCAAGCCTTGTTTTGAGGAAAAAAAAATGAACCCTCAATGGAAACATTTATAAAAATAGGAATCTCTACGCAAACTCAACCTAAAAATTAATCACATATATAAAAATTTTCCTAAATTATAATTCCTTGTATTACAATTCTAAATGTATCACTTTTTCAATTTTAAATTCCTCCCTTATATTACAATTCTAATTGTGATTAGGTTGAATTGTGCATGATTTTAATGTGGAATAATTGTCTATTTTGTAATAAAGTATTAGTCATTTGCACTAAAAATATTAGAAGAAGGAGATTAATGGTTTTGCAAAGTGTTTTGCCTCGTTTTTAGGATTTTCGGCGGAATTTGAGCAAACGAAGCATATAGGCATTCACACGGGAACGAGACGAACGAGCCGGGTGAAGACGGGTGTCGGAAGCGCTCGTTGGGGATCCAAATATTCCCGGACTCGACCGTCGAGGCTTTTGACACAATCGAAAAATGGCCGAAAACAGCTCAAAGCTCAAGTCGAGGCTCCCAAGCTCGACTCGAGGCTCGAAAAATCATATTCTCCTCCTTTTAAGACCCTTGGACGCGAAAACAGAGCACAAGTGGGTTAGAGGCAGATTAGAAACACACAATACACACATAGTATAGGTGTTCTTCCTTTTCATTTCAATTTCTTGCAAATTAGTGATATAATTCATACAATTGAGTGTAATACACTCTTACAAGGTGACTTCTCTCCTTATTTCATATATCAATTGGTTTATTTCTTTTTAATCATATTTTCCCCTACTTTGATTTTTATGGGTTTATTGCTTAAATTCATGATTGGCTAAATCTTGTAGTGTTTGAGTGTGATAACCCTTAGATGAGTTGATTATGGTGTTTATATGATTGTGTTTCAATTTTGGGGTTGATTGATTACTCTCTTGTGCTTTGCATGAATTAATTACTTGATTATGTCTTGATCCTTTGTTTGATTAATTGATTATCACAAAGTTATTTGGGTAATTGAATTATTGTCTTAGGTGTTAGATTTTAATTGTGTGATTGATATCAATATTGGATTAACACAAGGATACTTGGTTAATTTCACTAGAATCCACATTTGAGTACATTAATTGCTTGATATGATTGCTTGTAATTAGTGAGGAGATTAGAGTGTTGTCTATAACAATCCTACGTATTTATTTGATCATATAGAGCCTAGGCTTACCAAGTACGGTTTTGTATGAGTGTTAGTTGAATACCCCTATAATCACCCCTTGTAATTGTTTTCCCGATTGTATGTTAGCCATAATTGATGAGTCTTTGGTGAATTGCACCCGAATACTCTTCCCTCGTATTTGAAATCTCATTGCTTGGGTACTTACTTGCTTAATTTTGTTGTTTATTTGCTTTAGTGCAATTTTAATATTTGTGTATCCTTGATCGCTTCTATAATATTATGACAACGTTTAATTTTAAAGTTTCACAGTTCTCCTAGTCTCATGGGTTTGATAAACGATTGATCTTAAAATACAGACGATTGATCTTAAAATACTTACACTAAATTGCGAGACAAATCAAAATGTATCACTTTTTCAATTCTATATTCTTCCTAAATTCCTCCCTTATATTACAATTCTAAATGTATCACTTTTTCAATTCTAAATTCTTCCTAAATTCCTTCCTTATATTACAATTCTAAATGTATCACTTTTTCAATTCTAAATTCTTCCTAAATTCCAAATAGGAGGGATTGTCGAATACTAATGAACGGTACTTTGAAATGCATCATTTTTCATTTGAAGATATATTATTTTTCAAAAAGTGAAAACTATTACTGAAAGTGACAATATTTTCTCTTAAAAATAAACTACCACTTAAAACATTATCACTTCCAATTTTTTATTTTTAATTTTTGGTTATTAGGAGGGATTGTCGAGTATTAATGAACTGTACTTAAAAATATACTCCCTCTATCCCATTTGTATTGCTCAAAATCTAAAAATTGACATCTTATTTTTATTTTCTCATACCCAAAAATAGCAAAAAAAAAACATCATCCTCTCAAACTAAACCCGTACAAACATCCCTTATTCACACTCTCATTCCACTCAATTAATCCTTTCAATAAAGTGGATAATAAAATAACCTCCTTCAATAAAATTAAAAATATTCATTTATTCTTCACTTTATATCTTTTAATACTAATAAACAACTACTCCCTCCACTCAAATATTATTTTCGCACTTGTTTTATTTGGACATCCTAACATTACTTTCACACACTAAAAAAGAATATCCTCCATAAACTACACCCTCACAATATCATTTAAATTTCAATAATATCACTCTTATTTTATTCTATTTTATTCTTCTCCTACACTTTATCTCATTCAACCACCCAAAATACTCTTACACGTTATTCTCTCTCCTACACTTTCTTCCTTTTTCTTAATAATTGTATCTTCATTTAAAGATATATTACGTTTTCAAAAAGTGATGAATGTAATTAAGTAATAAAATTCTCTCAAGTGATTGTCACAAAATTTTGAACAATTTTTACGTAAAATACTATCATAGATAATAATTGAGCAGTAACTCCCATTAAAGAATCAAGTCATTGATAACTAATACGGAAACACATGATCGTTTGTCACAAACTGACAATTTCTAAATTTGTTCATGTCATCCAAACTTATTATTTTGAAAGCTTGTACTATAAAGTATTAATTTTAAATGGTATTAGTTGTTCTACAAAAGAGTATTAGTTATTTATCAATAGGTATTAACTGTAAACTAATTTTACTGTACAATTTGTTCACACCATACCAACTGTAACGAGGGAGGGAGTAAATATATGTTTTATCCAATAGATGCAACTATTAACGTCTTTGAAACAAAATACCATTGCCCTTATCAAGTCTCAGAATCAAATCCCAGACAAATTATTGTAGTTCTCTTTACCAGCTATATATTTGTGCAAGTAGATATATGATGGTGCATTCAGCTATGGAAATATCATTTACCTTCAAGCCTACAGGTTAGTCTTCGGTTTACCAGCCGGGACTCGCCTCGTTGGCGACCGCATTGTCACGAATTCTTCAGCAGCCGAAGGGTGAATGCCCACCTGACAATCAATGTAATTATAAAAGATCAATGTTTCATCCATGCGTTTGAACTGAGAAGGAAAATTTGCTCGGAAAAAGTTAATGAAACGTCGAAACTTACTGTGCTGTCGAACTGTGCTTTGGTAGCTCCACACTTGAGAGCAATTGCAATGCCCTGCGATGGACATACGGAAAGTTAATATCACAAGCTCATCGTGTACGTATCATATAAAAGGAATTCTCTTCTCAGTAGATGAAAACTCTAGTGTCTTAATTCCCAATTTGTAAGAAAATGAAAGTAATGTATACCTGCATGATCTCAGGTGCATCCGGCCCACACATGGATGCGCCGAGAACTTTATCAGTCTCCGCATCGACAACAAGCTTCATAACAACTTTCTCTTGACGTCTATACCAAAAAATTAAATATCTTCACGTTAATAGAAACTATCACTACCTACAACAGATTTCATTGAACTAAACAACAAACATCTCCATTTAAGGCAGGTATTAAGCATACAAAACAAAGTTCCAACTGCATACCCGGAGATGGTGTTCTTCATTGGATTAAATGTTGATGTGAAAATCAAAATATCGCCTTTTGCTTGCTCTACAGCTTGTTCCTCACTGAGACCCACTACGGAAAGTGGTGGTATGCTGCCAAGTAATGCATTGAAGGCTCTCAAAAAACAAAACAAAACAAAACAAATTGTTTCATAGAAACAGCTTAAAATATTATTGAACTATGAGTATCTTCACGGCAAGAAATTAATCCTTGGAGAACAAGAGTTGAAAAAGTGTAAGTTGGTGTATCAACCATTGTCATAAGCAAGGACAAAATATTGATATTGGAGGAAATATCGGTACCTTACATTTTCGGAAATCAAAGGGAAAATCGATATCGGTAAAAATTAAAAAATTGATGGAAATGAAACATTGATTTTAGTTATTATAACTAAGTATAATTCATATATTTAACCTAAAATCTCAACAAAATGAATTGTTTATGACAAACATATCAATAACGAAATATATAAACAGTCTGAAGCGATACAATAACTGTTCATAATTATTTCATCATTAACTTTGTTTACTTACAAATTCCCCCTTGAATGTTTAGGATAACTTTTATATTAACGGTTTACGGAATCAGTCTATTTAGCCAAACAGATGGCCGGTTTGCAAATTATATCAAAAATAATGAAATATGTAATACAACATTTGACACAACAAATATGAATAGCCAATAAAAAAGGGATGGTGAAAAGGATGGTAATACCAGAAGACGGCATAAGGAATATTGTTGTAATCAGGTGCTGTAGGCTGTCCACCAAAAACAGTTTTCTGCATGCATAAAAGATAGTCTGAGCCTACTGTATTATTACAGAAGTTAGAGAAAGAGTTCCACAGAAACGTACGGCAAATAAAGATCCTTCCATTAAGGCAACCGGAGTCAGATTCATACGGTTTGTAACATCACCTATGGCCCAGATGCTAGGGATGTTCGTCCGAGAGTATTCATCAACCTGAAATCACCAAAGGTTAAAAATAAATAATTTGAATTTTGTCAATTCAGGACCTAAAAATTAGACAAACTTGTCTAAGACCGCCTCACGGAATGAGTTTGTGAGTCAAAGCTTCATTTAACCAATATAATTAAGGAAAGAAATGAGTTGGATTGGATTGGGTTGGGCTGAATCTTATGTCAGTCAAATATAGACACATCTCACGGAATACGATATGTGAGACGGTCTCACGTGGGCTTGAAAGATTTTTTTTTAACAATACAAGACCTAAAAAATAGGAAACTATCAAATTTAGTCTGAAAGATTGAAACTACAATTTAGGGTTTACAAATTTTGAAGCCATGCTTGATATTTTATAATTTATAATCTTATTTATTAATATACATAATTATTTTTTTATTCCTCCTTTATTTTCTAATTATGTTCAATTTATATGAAATTAATATATCTTTTCTTTTTTGAATTTTGATTTATAAAAATATTGCTGGATAACCAGAAAATGTTGGGTGTCAAAGAAGGTCTTAAAATGTGCAAGTCCTATCGAATTGATAGTTTCTTAATTTTTGGTCTTGAATTGATAGGAAAAATCTTTCAGACCTTTAAGTGATAGTTTTACTATTTATCAGGCTCTGAATGGATAAAACTCCTAAATAAATAGATAAATAAGTAAAAAATAACACCTAGTGCTTGACCTAAAACATGATTACTAATCAAGAGAATAATAGTATTCCATACCAAAAAGTGTGAAAAGCAAAATGATAAAGGTTCAGAAGAAAACTGCTTATCAAATCAGTAATTTCAGACATTTTAATAGGCCTCAATGCATAAATTAGGTAATCCAAGTTTTTGTACTCATGATATCCAACTAAAGAGGATTGTAACTACAACATGCAAATGTCTTTAGTAGATTGACAGTTTTCAATGTTAATTTAGCTATCTTCAAATTCATGAATATTCTAGAAAAGATGATCTATAGAGTGAAAATTACAGAATGTTTGATAGATAAGAACTCACCTTCACAGCTCCAGCCCTATCAAGCTCAACACCTACCGCTTCCAGGTTTAACCTTTTTGTGTTAGGAGACCTACCTGTTATTAATGAGAAGACAGATATAATCAGGTACTCATTAGAAGTAAAACAGATTAAGCCTAAAAGCAGGAAAGCATATCTTAGATAGTGTCCTCTAAATAATTGTGTTGTACAACAAGAAGTGCCACATGTGGGGCAACCATTTGAAGATTTTAAAACGTCAACGAAGATCCCAGTAACCAAATACCAAAAGCATCTACATGCAATCTTTACAAACAAAACATCATCATGAATCTTTACTCAAGCTACATCATATAGTAAAAATGAAATATTAATAGTAAGGCATAAATTATGAATGCAATATGAGGCAGAAGAATTTTCTAGTTTCATGAAGACAGCATCAGGTAAAGCAAGTTTCCATATCAAAATATTTTAAAATTCTCACAACATGAAGCTATGATCATGCTGTCAATCTAAACATCAAAACCCCACACATATTAACAGGCAATTGCTGTAAATTACCTGTGGCAAAGAGTACAACATCAGCCACAATTTCTTCACCATGGTCGGTCCGTACTTTTATGCCCTCATTTGTCTTAACCAGCTGCACCATAAAGTAATTGTCTTAAATAACACAAGGAATGGATATGCAATTATAATGAATTAGAACGCAAGGATCTAAATGATCCGCCATAGTCGCAGAAACAAACCTCTCCTTTTTTTGGTTATCAATCTTTTTTCCATTTTTGTATGCAAATGCAAGTGTGTAAAAATGTAAGAAGAAGCTGATGTTAAAAAGAGAAAAAAGAGAGAGCACCTCTGTTAAGTTTGTCTTAGGATGCATTTTAATACCCCTGCCTTCCAGATTTCTTGCAACCACTGCTCGCATCTCATCATCAAACCCTCTGTAATACGAATTATGCAAAATGGCATGAGATCCACTCTATTAACAATGTAATAACTGAAGTTTCTGATAAGATAAGAAATCATATTTCTAAAAGAAACACACGGTGAATTATGTGGGCTTCACAGACAAACAATGCAGCATGGGTTTTAATATCACAGATGTTAGGTCATATTATCAGTTCAGTGCACTATTTCCAATTCTTTGACTAAAGCTGTATCCATCAGTTTGCTCTTTAATCAGGATATCTCTAAATCTTACAGACTGAGGTCACACTATAACCAAGATATCTTAATATCTTAGTGTGGGTTTTCTAACCTTTTTCGAGGAGTACCACCACATACTTTACCGAAAGGGGTTGAAAACATTTCAAATATTTAAATTATCGAACCTAAGTTTGACTTAACAAGTATCCATTTAAACCAGCATATGCAATGGGTTCACTTGAATCAAATAAATATTATGTTTAGGCACCAACAATTTGCACGGGCCAAATTTTGAATACTTTTACTATTTGGCGGGCAATCGATTCAACTAGCAGTAATTTATAAGTGATGTTAGAGAAACATCTTATTATCTCATGGAATAGGCAGATTATAGAACCTGAGTTTCATTTAAATGGTATGGGACAAAACGAATGGTTTCATAGAAATATCGAATTGACCATCCATTCCTCTATATACAGAAAGGATGTGGCTCTTAATTGTGTTAAAAAGTCCAGAACCCTCCAACCACATTAAGACGGTGAAGACCGACATAGTGGACTTCATAAAGCTTGCTTTCCACTTATGAAAACAGCTTGCACTGACGAATGTTCACACTATCACGAAGCAACTCGTATTTTATAGACACCTAAAATAGAAATCACAGTGTCGAACTTTTTAGTACTCCCTCCGTCTCGTACTTAATGTGACATTTACTATTCACCACAGGTTTTAATATAAGAGTTGTTTAATAATATAAGTTGTTTTTTATGGGGATAAGGTAGTCTTTTCAACTTTAATAAAAGAGCTGTTTAATAACATTAAATTGAGTTAGTATGGGAAAAGTAATGGCATGTAGCGTAATATTTAGGTGTTTGAGGGAGATAGATAAAAAGGCTAAAGTTGATGTATTGCTATTTAAGGAAATGATGCATTTAGTACGGGACATAGGGAGTATAAGAATTGAAACAAATAACGAACAAATTAATATGGTTAGAACTGTTTGGTCCATTGGCCTACATCCACATGCCCTAAGGGTATGTTTGTTTTGAGACTCACACGGATGGGATTAGGACTTTGCAAACTACGTCCCATACTAGTTAGGGATTTAAAATCGGACTTGCAAATCCAAATTTCAATCCTCACCTAAAAATACCTATAAAACCTATTATTACTCTTCCCAACACAAATTACTTTATTCACTCATCCACTGGTTCTCTCTCATACTTTTCTCTCACTCAATATAATATAATAATACAACACCAATCATTTTTAAACATTGATTTGACATAAAGTAAAATCTCACCCTACTAAAATCTCAAACCAAACACACACTTTTACTATTCATCAGGATTTTCAAATCCTAGGATTTCAAAGTCATGACTTCCCCCGCACACTTAAATCCCAAAACAAACATACCCTAAAGGACTGAGATTTTTGTCACTGTTACTATGGCATTACAATGAGTACCTATTATAAAGATGAATTCTTCGTGCAAATATAAGACAGAAAAAATTATTAAATATAATAATATGAATTCAGGATTATCATAATATTAATTATGAATAATTTCATGTTCTTGTATTATAAAGAAATTGAATCTTTCTTAAGAGCACAGCTAGTTTAATTGTAATCCTATAGGTGAATTACACATTGCCTTCCGCCTTCGACATGCGTATTACACAGCTCCTAGAGCCCCAGACCCACTTGGGCACTATCCAAGTGGGTGGCATGAAATTTCTGCATCTTCAGGCCTTGTTTACTTTGGGTGACAAGGTTGAATACAGATAATTATCAAACCTTGTCACCCATCTACTTTAGGTGACCACTTATCCAGGTGACCTGGGGTACGCACGAATTACGAAGGTAGTTTGGCTGATAAATGGTCCTCCTCCACCCTTGGGACAATTACACCAACCTTCCTATTCCACCTAATCCTCTACTTTCAAAGTAAACAAAACCTTAAAGGATTTTTTATCCTGGGACACAACTAAAACAATGGAACTCATAGCTGCAAGTGAAAATCAGATGAACAGGAACTAACTTGTGCAATGAATTGTTCGTGAAGTAATGGTTAAAAGTATGTGTTTGTGCATGATTCAAAAGCTTGATCTCAACAGTAGGTGGCTAGAATCCAAGGAGAAGTGATGAAAGAGACCGGAAATATTATGACCTTAAAGGAAGTTCTTTTCTGAAACACAGATCCACTTCTGCCCCCATTCCACGCCATATTGAGGCAAACTCAACAGCAATGTACCTGCATTGAAGAAAATACAGTCACATAACCACCCTAAATAGCTGAATCAGAAAAAGGCATAATTAGGTAGCAGACCCGGCACCAAGTACGACAGCTCGCTTAGGCAACTCTTCCAAGCTCAATGCCTCATCTGATGTGATTGATAATTCCTAAATAGAATACAGTAGAACCTCCTTAAATTAATATTTTCGGAACCGTGAAATTTTATTAATGTAGAGAGGTATTAACTAATCGATAAATTGATAATTTATTAATAAAAAGAGAGCTTTTATATTCAGCAAAAATTTAATTACACAGGAAAATACATGAATACTAAATAATAGGAACTTGAGTCTTGCATCAGAACTAAATACGTTCAATGTATAATGATGAAAGAACTACTGTATAAACCACTGTTGCAAAAATCGGCCTAGGCAGCCATCGGCCTATTCGATTTTTTGCAAATCCTATGTTTTAGGCAGGGCCTAGGTGGGTCCTAGGCGGCCGAGACAATTATACCTTTGAGGAGGGCTAGTTGGGGTCTAGGCGGGTCCTCGGTGGACTAGGCGAGTCCTAGGCGGCCGAAACTAAAAAAAAATAAAAATACCGGACCGCCTAGGCAGCAACTAGGCGGCCCAAAACTGCCCACTTAGCGATTTCCGACTTCTACAACTTTGGTATAAAAAAATAAAAAAAAAGGTTTTAAAAACCATTACCCAACTATTCAATAGCTTCCCATCTAAAAGTTGTCCAAAAAACCATCATGACAGACCAAATATGTCAGGCATTACTTGAGTACAAAAGAGAACGCCAAACCAGAGTTATTGAACGTCGTGAGAAAAGTTAGAAGTTGAACTTCATTTTTATTTCAATAAAAACAAACAATAAATTCATATTTACTAAATTATTATAGCTATCATGTAATTTTAAAAGATTATTATTTTATGATGTCGATGGGACCATAGACTATATAAGAGTCTTCTGAAAAATTATTATCTTATTATTTTATCGAAATTATTAATTTACATAATGGGTCCAAGTCACCATTTCCTTAAGAGTGCTTATTAATTTATCGAGAATTAATTCAAAGAGATCCTATTGCATGTAAACAGGGTTAAGAATAGAAATAGGTGAAGTTAGCAATCAAACAACAAGTGGATAGGCCTAACAAATCGAGTAAAGAGAATATACAGAGATGTCTAAAATCTGCAGTAGGGTATACTACATTGTCACCATAAAAATTAGTTAGTATGAGACGAATAAAGGCCTTTTAAGAATAAAAATTACTATGGGGGAACTATGATTGGCTAATGCCCGTTAGTCAAACACGAAAGGTTAGTACAGTCAATCATATTCAACAAAACAGGATACCTTTCCTGGAATATCTGGACGCTGTGCCCGGCTGCCAGTAGCAATCAGAATATGCTTTGCTGAATAGTTAATTTTTGTACCATCCAATTGAATGACTTCAACTTCATTAGGACCAATTACTCTTCCCTCACCTTCATATAGCTTGACTCCAGCATTTGATAGTAACCGCTTGTAGATCCCAGTTAATCTGACTATTTCTTCAGTCTGAAAAGGATAAGATGAAAGTTGCATATAGCTTAAGATTATCATGTTATTATAAAACAGTTAAATTGAAATAAGTCTAATTAAAGACAATTTTTGTAATTAAATTATATTTATGACATGCCACTTCATTGGAAACCAACAGACATCAAAACGAAGAATAAGTTATCAATATGCATCCTCATCAGAATCCTTAGATATTGAAAGCCTTGGTCTCCCACAAGATAGCGTCTTTAAAAGTAGCTACAGAAAGATACTTCAATTTCCAAAATCATTAGTACAATACATTCTATATTAGCAGGTAGAAAAAAGGATGTCCTCTTTAATGGTCGAAATGTCAAATGAACACAGTCCTCAATTCTGATCTAGATTCATAGTATATAGCCGTATACACACTGAGTGATGAGTACCAAATACTGAGGATTTAACCAAGTTAAAAATGCTCATAGTTGTGCTGATGTGGCATGCCCACACCTTTGCTGTTTCTATTCTCACTTTATAAAATTTCTCTATAATGCTTATAGCTTTTAACAAAAAAAATATACTCACTGACCTTTTTGTGTAGAAGTTTCTTCCAATTGAAATTAACATTCTCATTCACTTCCCACCCATAATTCCTCGCGTCCTGCAAAACCAAAAAACTATTTTGATCAGACTAATATACTTTACCAGATTACAAATAGTAATAACATTCATAGCACTATTCACTAACAGGTTAATAAAATTGAAAAAAGAAAGATAAAAGGCACAGGAATGAAGCAAAAATTAAGTATACCAGTATCCCGAAAACTGGCATAAACTATTCAATCCTACAACAGTTGAGTAACACAGGTTCTTATGGCAACCCATTTTTCTGTCAACCAGTATAATAGTTCAAAAAGATGGAACAATTTGCGGCCACTGGGAGAAGAATGTAAACAATACTACAGTCAAATATTTTCAAAAAAAGAGAGTATGAGCCTAAAAATATGAGTTAAGAGGTGCGGACATACTCTCTTTAAGCAGTCAAAGAGACCTAATACTGTTAGTGAAAAAGAAAAACAATCAAACAAGCCCAAACAACATATGAACAGCTGAACTTGAACATAGATTTCCCAAAGCACAGTATTCTCTTGTCATCTCTGTATATTATTAAGTTAAAAACTCACCTCCAAATCAGGCCCAAAAGAAGCACCATAGACCAAGATCTTCTTTGGAACACAACCACGAAGGACACACCTGAAATTATAATTAAGGTTGGAAACATTACTTTACATACATAACTAGAACTAAAAGAAATTTAGATAGTGAAATTCATATTTAAAACCATTATAAACATAATTAGGACTACACTAGATTAGTTTACAAAGTTTATGTATTGATAGTCAGGAGGCTGAGAGGCTCAAATTAATATTTTCAACAACCATCCGTCTTCCCATAGAATGTCTATTCACATAATTTTATCTGCAAGCTAATACACAGCAATCAAGAAAAAGAAAATATAATGACTGGCCAAAAATCAACCCAGATAAGATAGGAACCATTTTGATCTCAATTTCTTCTGGACTACATGAAAATTAGATAGTGAACTAAGAAATTATCACCATGACTAGCACCTACGTTTATCCCAAACCTTGAAGATATACATCTTAAAAGTAAATTGTTTGAGTGTTTGTAAAAATCCAATTGCATCCATCTCAGCCAAACAGTCCCAGTTGGATAATCATTTCATATGACATAATTTGAGCATTAGAAAAATGAATTAGTTGAGCGTACACGAAAAATTGTCAATGCCAAATTCTATTTTCAGGGTCTGGTAATATTTCAATGAACTAAATCAAAAGGGATATATGCACGCTACGAGGTGCAGGGAAGATGAAGGGTGAACAAGAGAATATGAGAAACAGAGTAGAAACTAATACAAAATTCATTATCTGTAATACAAGTCCAGAGAACAATTCATTTTGCGAAAAGAGGAGATGCATCACTACTAGTTTGCAACAATTCTATAGACTTACGTTCCGCCAACTCCTCCATTAACTTCGGAGCTGATAGGATGAAATGGAAGCTCACAAATACCTACCTGGCAACATAATTAAGTTTTTTAGTAACAAATAATACAAGAACGAGACACTATTCACAAATACCTACCTGATAACACAATAAAGTTTTTTTAGTAACAAATAATTACAAGAACGTGACATTATCTGAGGAAGAAAAGATGCCAAGATAAAGAAAAATAACGATGCCATGAATTTGGCCTCATACTAGCATGGAGAATGACCCCAGCAGGCACAGATTAGTCAGTTGTCAAGTGACTAATTTCTGGAAGGGACGGTACCAAATTCATGATCAGCCAACCAATATCTAGATCCATTTCAACTATCCAAAAATCAGCCATACATAACGGCACTCTAGCAGGGATATACTAATGTTGTCAAGTAAAATAAACGCAAAATTAGAGTTACAAGCCAGATTCAATAATCATAAATTCATGAAAAGGGACTAAAAAATACACAGCTCAAGGAAGAAAAGCAAATTAGTTTCTTGTACAATTAAACAACATCACCAGAAAAAGAATGAGAAACAAAACTACTTAACTGCACTCTAAATACTTTCCATGCGAACAAACAGACGATTCAGAGAACTTATACCTTAGCTCCGTTCTGTGCTGAAAATCTAGAGGCGCGAACTCCACCACTTCCTGCCCCAATGACAAACAAATCAAAGTCATAGTGACTCTTCACCTCATTTGTCTTTTCCAGTTCTCCATCGATGAGCATCTTCCTTGCCATTATGAATTAACTGTGTACTAAAAAAAATTCCACAGACAAACACGAAAGGTTAGAGAGAGAGAGATGCAATATGATATAACGATATGATCGCGACCTTTATCACAACCGAGAAAAATGAAGCGTAGCAAAAACCAAGCACAGATCAAAACAAAATCAAGATCAACCTACTGCTCAGTTTTTAAGCCAAAATTGAAGACTCTCAACACTTCCGAAAAGCTACAGATTGTCTACAAACTTAGAATTATGACGATAATTCATTAGTTCAACTGCTCTTCTTTTCTACACACTGAAAATTTCCATTTGCCCAAATAAACAACGAAGAAGAAGAAGATTTCAACTTATATGCTAAACAACCTAAAAAGAAGAGAATCTTCCTCAACTATCCTCTTTTTTCTTGAGAATTATCTCTTCCGCAATCCAAGGAAAATAGAAATGAGATTAAGATCATGCAGAGTACCCGTAGAAGAAAATCTCGATGAAAAATCCTAGTCGAAATGATTGCTTGGAGTTGTTCTTGTTCCAGCGAAGGGTTTACGTGAAAATGCTGGTGACAGAGGCAGCGAAGATCGTGATTGGGAGAGAGAATGATTAGAGGAAGAATTCAATTTAGCTACCATTTTATTTTGTCAAAGTCAATTTTACCGTTTATTTATTTATTTATTTATTTTTCTTTTTGTTTATTAGTATTTTATTTAGAGTGAGTCCATTGGGTCAACCCATTCCCTTTTGTTTTTTTGCTATGGAAAAATTGATGCACTGGGTTATTCACACCACTATATATCGTAAATACACCGCCGAATAAAGACGTCAATTACTTTTAGGTAGGGGTGGGAATAGGCCGATCTATCTCGACAGAGCTGACTCCTAGCCTACTAAAAAGCTCTGGCTCATTCAGCCCATTTAATAAATAGGTGAAAAGCAGGCTTTTTTTAAGAAGCCTATTTAATTAAATTGGTCAGGCTTGAGCTTTCTTGTAGGCCTTTTAAGCCTAACAGGCCGGCCTATTTAACTATATATATAATAATATAATATATTATATTTATATATATATATATATATAATATATATATTTTAATAATTGTGAGATACTCATATATTTTATCTCATAAATTTACATATTAGTAAAAAGTATTAATAAAAAATATTAATAATAAACAAAATAACTTACGTCACGTTAATTTACATAAAATTTTGTTATTGCTTTTGCTAATTGATAATTCTTGGTATGTTAATTTTATTCATATTTTGAATTGTATAGTATTTACGGTGTAATATAAAAAATGTGATTTTTTAAAATTTAATGAAGAATAAAAAAGTTGCAACAAATAGGCCTTTAAAAGGCTTTCAGGCCTGGCCTATTTATTAAAGAGGTCAGACCGAGCCTTGAAAAAAAGTCTATCATAGATAATAGGCCAGACTCAGACCTAAAAATTATCTAATAGGCCTAGGCTTTCTTATACAAAGTCTGGTCTGGCCTGACCTATTCCCACCCCTACTTTTAGGGTCGCTTGATTGAGAGTATTAGAATTAGGTTATGAGAATGACTAGTGATTCATTGTCATTGATGAATTTTGGAAAGAAAGTTGAGCATGAAAAAATTTGAGCGAGAAAAAAAGTGGAGTGGAGAAAAAATGAATGACTGTTAAATGATTTACTACAAGAGGGAGATTATGTAATCAAAATAAATTAGTGATTATTTTATTTTTAAATCAATTTCAAATTGTAAATAATATCAAGCATCATGAATGAGAATTATTAATGAGTCTTTCCCATTATCTACTTCTAATATCCTCAACCAAGCGGACCCTTAATTATTTGATAAACACACCTTCTTTAAATTATTTATTTTGCCCTTATTAATTTTGTAAAAAAGTAGTATTAATGAATACACCACTCTATTTCACTTTTGTATCATCTAAGGTCTGATTGGTAGGGGTTATTATCCGAGGTGAAATAATACAAAATTAGTAAGAGTTTGGTTGATTGGTAGGCCATAAAAGTAGATACATGCAAATTTAATTGATAAATCAAGTTTGATTGGTAGGGGTTATTAAAAGATGACATAATTTAATATGATGATTGATACACTATATAAAATCAATATAACATATAAAATTACATTTTTACCCCTAAGCATTGGGACGACGAAGTTACAAAGGCACTCACCAGATTGGCGAGTTCACCCGCCCGCGGATGAGTCCACCCACCTTCCCTTTCAGCAGATCCATCGCGCACCAGCGGCAGCCCCAAATCACAACCAAATTCCACCGCCCTGTTCCAGCCACAGATCACCGCCGACGTCGCGACCAGCGACCCATCTCCTTCGTCGCCGAACCCGCGTCACCGGCAGAAAGTGAAGAGGGCAAATTTGTATTATACCCCAAACCAATTTCACAATTGATCAATTAAAAAAAAAATTGAATTTCTCCTTCAAAGAGGGCAAATCTGTATTTACAAAATCACTGTTGAATCCAGAGAAATCTATCAGAGGGGGGAGGGGGGGTCTGATTTGTTTGATGAAGAGAAACAGTGTTTGGGCGGTAATATAAAGCGGGTTATACCGGGTAGGCCATAAAAAAATGGATCAGTAATAATTTGTCATTTCTACCAATCAAGATAACTTGGATATAAACACCTATAATATGACCCTTTAACAGGCTACCAATCGGACCCTAAAAAAACTCTAGTTTTCTTCCTTCCTCTTTCACTCTGCCACCGCCACCATCCCCTATCTCCACCGCCGCACCTTTGATTTTTTTTTTTTCACCTCTCTTTTCTTGCAGCCAACGCCTCTTTCTTTATTATCTCCTATATTCTCTGTTTTGCAATCCCCAAATTTCTTGCAGCCTCCCTCCCTAATTATTACTTTTACTTTCTTTAATCTAAATTTAAATTTATCACCCCTCTTCACGTTTTATTGTCGCTGCATCAGAGGTACAAAAAGGTTGTGCTTTGAAAATCCAGGTTTTGAAGACTTGTTATGTTTCTTTTTTTAGCTTGAAGATCTCACTTTCTTTCGTTTTTTTTAATGATTCATTTCGGTTGTTTGGGCCGAAAGTTTGCATATTTTCAATTTCGACACTAGTTTGCCAAAATTTTTTAACAATTTCGATTATTTTTTCGACCAAGTTCAATATTTTCGAAAAAACAATTTCGAACATATGTTCAGGAAAAAAATTTGAAATGTTATTCATATTTTGGAAAAATTAAAAAACTATACAAATATTTGAAAAAAAAAGAAAACAAAATTTTGTTTATTTTTTGGAAAAAATTTTTTGAACATATGCCACATTTTCAGAGAACCAAAGCCGAAAATGTAGCATATGCAGTGTCTCTTTTTTATATTGAGATGGTGTTTTTACTAATAAATTGGTAGTGAAACTAAACAGGTTTTCCAAAATTGAGGTGGTGTATTTACTAATATACTTTCTCTGTCCCGGTGAAAGTTTCTCATTGCATTTCGGCACAATATTTAAGGAATTGTAATTGAATAATAGAGATGTAATAGAAAGAGATAAAAAAGTGGATGAAAAATTATAAAAGTGTATTAAATATATTATTATTTGAGTATACCAAAAAAAAGAATAGAAAACTTTGATTGGGACGGACCAAAATGAAAAAATGGAAAACTTTCAATAGGGCGGAGGGAGTATGTAGTAAGAAAATTGAAAAAGGGTAGTATTGACATTTTATGTGCTTACTTAAAAAAATAAAAATTGTATTAAATCTATTATTTGAGTATACAAAAAAATGAATGAAGAAATGGAAAATTTTCATTGGGACGGGACTCGGGAGGGAGTATGTAGAACGGAAATTGAAAGAGGGTAGTATTGACATTTTATGTGCTCAATTAAAAAAATACTAAAAATTTAGGATGGTGTATTTATAAAAAATAATGGTGTGATTAACCTGCGCCAAAATCAATCTGCTTAGAGACGAACCAGGAGCTTTGGTGGACCACTAGGTTTCATTTGTATACTTGGTGAAATTTGGCATCTAAATCAAAAAGTAATCTCGCTGAGAAGAAATTAGAAAAACAATAAACCCTATATATATGCTGACGCCATAAATTTCATCCTGAAAAATCATATTTTGATTGTGTTTCAACTATATCAACTATATTTAAATTTGGGGAGTTACCAATAGGTATAATATGGAGAGTGTCATTACTGTTAGGTGTAAAAAAAATATACACATTACTAGTAGGTGTAATTTTAGATGGGAGTTACCAAATATACCCTCCCTTCCTTCCACCAAAATTTTATTTGTTCAGCAGAATTTATTATCTCTGAAAAGTAGCCTCCTCACGCCCCATCACCTTTCCTCATCTATCTCCACACATATTCATTTTGAGATCTGGTGCAAAACATCCACCATTAATTGTTCACGCTTCTCTCGGATGCCCAACAACCATCGCTGTTCACGCCTCTCTCTGGTGAAATCATCTTCACGCAGCTAGATTAGGGGGAAGTTTTTAATGGCCATCGGTGGATCTTCTGTGCCCAACAACCACCGACGGAATTTTTATACGAACAAAGCACCAAGAATTCATGTGGGTTTCGAAGAATTCCGAGTAAAAATCCATGAATTGAGTTTGACGCATTCGTTGAAAAATCAGGTAATATATTCTATTCTGCTAATTTTATAGCTTCTTCTTCAATTCCTCTGTCGGTTATCGTCACTATTCAAGCTTCTTCTTCAATTTCCGCCGCCGGCTATCGTCAATATTCAAGCGTCTTCTTCAATTCCGCCGTCGATTATCGTCACTATTCAAGCTTCTTCTTATTGACTTTGGTGGAATTTTGATATATGTACCTAATCTGATAATTATCGTCACATTCCCCCAATTTTTTTATTAAAATCTTGAGGAATTTAGGTGTGAAGGTATGAGTGTGTGAAGTATCATTGGTGGAAAAGGATTTTACACCTGAGAAGTTAGCTACGAATATGATTTCCATAAAATTTGAATTTGAATTTTAATTAAAAAAAAAAGAGTAAAAAATTTTAGAGATGGGACTTGGCAGAGTTGTACGAACTCGCCGAAAAAATGGAGAGAGAGTTGTTAGCAGGGAGAAAGAAGAAGTAAGTATAGCGTCCACATGACTTGTTTATTGGGAAATGTAATCTGAGGTAGTTTTGAGGGCAGAAAGGACATGTTTTATTAATTTTACAACTATTAGTAATACTAATTTATTTTTACATCTATTAGTAAAAAGGGTGTGGATTTTACATCTACTAGTAATTTTCCCTTTAAATTTAAATTGCTATTTCAATTTTTAATTTTATATGTTTATTATACATTGTTGATAATTATAATGTCATTTTTTAGGATATTTTGTAAATTTTATGTTTATGAATAATGAATTTAATTTCTAGAAAACTATGTTTGTAATGAATGGTAAACTTTAATTCACAAGAAGAATGTTTGTGACTAATGAAATTTGAATTTAATTTATTTGTGAAATATATTTTGTATGAAATAGTTATTAAAATAAATTGTTTAATTACAATTTATTTTGATGAATTTAGGGGTGTTTCGTTTGATAATTTTTCAATGAGAATGAGTATAGTGGTTGATGAGAATAAAAAATGATTCACAATATTATTTTTCTTCATAAATCAAGTAATAATTACCCAATTTGGTTACATTTTTCTCTTTTTATAATCATCATCCTCAATCATTCTCTTATGTCACAGCCAACAACTTATATTTTGTTCATCTTTTTTAAAATTAGAGCACATTATTAGTGATGTAACCACCATGGGCATGAAGACAATCATTCATTATATAATATATGTGGGCTTAGAGGAAAAATAAATTGTAATTCTCACTCTCATTGAAAAACTCAAAACAAATGTCCCCTTAATGTATTAGAGCTTTTAAATTATATTTTTTATGAAAAAATAAACTATATATATATATATATAAATAAAGGTGAGCTGACCCGCCTGGACACACACCCTACCCGTCTCGCCAACCCATCTCGATAGCTCTAATTTTATGAAAATGTTTTAATTTATTAATAATTAATTATTTTATTAAAATGTATTAATTGTTTCGTTAAAATTATTGTTTTACTATAAAATATTAATTACACAATATGTACAAATAAAATTGATTAATACAAAACTATTTTTCTTTTTTTTTTTTACTAGATGAAACTCAGAGTATTATGCGGAATGTTCATTAAATTCGACTTTACTATATAATGTATTATATATATAATATTTCTTTTTAAATAATAATATAATTTAATTATAAAATAAATATATTAAAATAATATACATGTATAAACTTTTGTATGTTTAATTTAATTGATGGTAATTAGAATCATAAATAATATATTTATTTATAATTTAATGTTATGATTTATCATAATGTGTGCTAGGTATTAGAATTATTAAAAATATGTGAAAATGTATTAAAAGATTTGTTTCAAGTTTATTTTTAGTTAATAAAAAAATAATAAATAATAAAGAAGTCTTATATATTAAATGTATAAATATTTGAATAATATGTAGCGTATATCTACAAATAAATATAAGAATTCATTCCTCTTAGATACTATGTTTTAAGTTTTATTACTCTTAGATACTATCTCAAAACCAAAATACAAATCTATTTTTCCAATTCATATTTTACCCTAAAAACCCACTTTTTAGGGTCACTCTATATCTCTGACCATATCTACCTCTCTCCATACTCCATATCATATGTTTGTCAAGGTTATTATTTCTCTCTCCCTAGCTTCACATGATCACTCTTTCTCTCTCCACCAAACAAACACCATTTTTGTCTCTGTTCTTCTCCCCAGATGTGTCAATTTTTTTGTCGTAAACCAATTTTACAATCTCATTCTGAAATGATGTATATTCGATTTTGGTTTTTGTTCTAATGTTTTTTTATTAATATTTTTAACTTATATCATAGGCCAAGGTTAGATGAGGAAGCTAGGGTTTTTGCTTTTATCTGAGATTATATTTCGTGGAAATGGGTTATCCAGTCATGTCAGTCGTACGACAGTGTCAACGGCGCCTGAAAACGGCAAAACCTCATCATTCAGGTCATGGGTTCATTTCAAATTTAAAATTTCTTGCTCATTTTTAGTTTTTGCAGTATATTTCTCTCACACAACCTTTATATTTCTCTTTATCTTGTCTCTAGAACAAAAACTCATTTCTTTCTGATTCTGCGTATTTTAATGTCTTTCAATGTTATTTTCGCAGTTAATTTCAACGGCGATTGCAAGTTAATATCTGCAAATGAGGCCACTACATTTTCAGACTTTGTTTCTAAAATCAAAAGTAAGTAGTTGGAACTCTCTGATGTTAATCTCTCGATTAAGTGTTCTTTTGGTAGGATTAGCAATTGTTGTTTGGATTCTCAGATTGATTTCACTCTCTGTATTACTACGTGCCAAAACATGTCTAAAAAATTTGTTTATGTTGATGTTCATTCCTCTGAAAACCTATTTCCAAATGTGAACATTCGCTCATGATCTGCACATGTTAACATCAATTCACGATCTGCACATGTGCAGTTTGAGAGTAGTGTTTTATCGCAGTATCACATTGCTCTCCAACATCTTCCTCTTTATTGCTTTCATCACCCCTATCCCCTGTCTGTTCATCTAAACTCCATGTATATATCTTCTCACCGCTACCGTTATTTTTTCTTTCATGGTCAAATCCTTCACTCCCTTTGTCACCATGGTCATTTGCAATTCCGAAACAGTCCATCACAGTCCTCATCTTTGTCTCTTCATCAGAAGTTGCTTTCAATCCAGATTCATCAAATTTCTGCAAGAATTCATACTTAAAACAAACAAGCCACAACAACAACAACAAAAAAATTTAAATTAAAACCAAATTTATTAAACCTATTACAAAACTTACACATGATTTGTACAGCTTCGAAACTTTGGTGAGATTCAAATAGTTGTTCAGCCGACTAAGATCTTATTTCAGAAAACGCGGGAACATCTCTTTCATCCTTGGTTTGATTAGTTTTGTGTGCTCCCAAAGAAAATATTGTGTAAAAGTTAAAACGTGCACACAAGAAATAAGTAATATTACAATTAAAACAAAAAAATCTACTTAGGTAAAAATATGCGCACACCCTTCAGCCTTCAGACTCTTAGTTGTGACAATTTGTCTTGTCAACATTTCTATTATAAACATACACCAATCGTACAACCCAACATCTTTCAAATTATTAACACACTCAGTCAAGTGCCAAGACAAACTTCCATTTTGATTAGGTTCTAGTAAGGACACAAGCAAGTAGATATGAGTCAATTTAGCTACATCCTTATAACTTCTTTAATCTTCATACTGAATCACCTCTTTCAGTTTGTCAAAAGATTATATTGTTGCACATCACAAAAGGGCCCACACAAAGTCGTATCTCTACCCCGAAACACCAGCTGATTCATTCCCCCATTGTGTATTTTGAACATTTCACAGGTTATTTTCCTACTTCCCCCAAATATTAATTGAACGTCCCTACTTGACACTTTTGTCAATTTCCCCCCAAGAACAAACCCTGCAGCAGGCTCATCATAACACATTAAAATTTTCCTAATGTCATCCTCATGTTTTGCACACTTTTTCATCATCTTTGAATCACTTATTTGGTAAACAACATTATATAATAGCCAAAATGGGGTCCTTTGAATCTGCTCTATGTGCACAGATTTTAATTTTAGCAAAAAAAGTTCACGTACACAAGTCCTAAGATTGCTCCTGTAGTATGTTACGCTTTTGTTTACTTTAACGTTACCTACCAAAACATCAATACATAAATCATACATCACTATGCATATAATAGATATTTAAAAATCAAAATAAAAAGAATTCTTATACCAAAGCAATTACGCGGCTTCTTATTAACAAACATATTCATCCAAACTATTGTACGATTCATCCTCACTAGCAGTATTACGTTCTATGTCAAGCAGCGAGGATGAATATACATCTATGTCAAGCAGCAAGGATGATGAAATATGCTTTGTTAATAAGAAGCCGCGTAATTGCTTTGGTATGAGAATTCTTTTTATTTTTATTTTTAAATATCTATTATATGGATAGTGATGTATGATTTATGTATTGATGCTTTGGTAGGTAACATTAAAGTAAACAAAAGCGTAACATACTACAGGAGCAATCTTAGGACTTGTGTACGCGCACTTAAATCGCTAAAATTTAAATCTGTGCACATAGAGCAGATTCAAAGGACCCCATTTTGGCTATTATTTAATGTTGTTTACCAAATGGGTGATTTAAAGATGATGAAAATGTGTGCAAAACATGAGGATGACATTAGAAAAATTTTAATGTGTTATGATGAGCCTGCTGCAGGGTTTGTTCTTTGGGGGAAATTGGCAAAAGTGTCAAGTAGGGGCGTTCAATTAATATTTGGGATTGGTGGGGGAAGTAGGAAAATATCTGTGAAATGTTCGAAATACACAATGGGGGAATGAATCAACCGGTGTTTTGGGGCAGAGATACGACTTTGTGTGGGCCCTTTTGTGCTATAAAAGAATATAATCTTTGACAAACTGAAAGAGGTGATTCAGTATGAAGATAAAAGAAGTTATGAGGATGTAGCTAGATTGACTCATAACTACTTGCTTGCGTCCTTACTAGCACCTAATCAAAATGGAAGTTTGTCTTGGCAGTTGACTGAGTGCGTTAATAATCTGGAAGATGTTGGGTTGTACAATTGGTGTACGTTTATAATAGAAATGTTAGCAAGGCAGATTGCCACAACTAAGAGTCTGAAGGCTGGAGAGTGTGCACATATTTTACCAGTAAGTAGGTTTTTTTTGTTCTAATTATAATATAACTTATTTCTTGTGTGCACGTTTTAACTTTTACACAGTATTTTCTTTGCGAACACACAAAACTAATCAAACCAATGATGAAAGAGATGTTCCCGCGTTTTCTGAAATAAGATCTTAGTCGGCTGAACAACTATTTGAATCTCACCAAAGTTTCGAAGCTGGACAAATCATGTGTAAGTTTTATAATAGGTTTAATAAATTTAGTTTTAATTTATTTTTTATTTTTTTGTTGTGGCTTGTTTGTTTTAAGTATGAATTCTTGCAGAAATTTGATGAATCTGGATTGAAAGCAACTTCTGATGAAGAGAAAGATGAGGACTGTGATGGACTATTTCGGAATTTCAAATAACCATGGTGACAGAGGGAGTGAAGGATCTGACCATGAAAGAAAAAATAACGGTAGCGGTGAGAAGGTATATACAGGGAGTTTAGATGAACAGACGGGGGATGGGGGTGATGAAAGCAATCAAGAGGAAGATGTTGGAGAGCAATGTGATGTTGCAGTGAAACACTACTCTCAAACTGCACATGTGCAGATTGTGAGTTGATGTTCACATGTGCAGATCGCGAGCGAATGTCCACATTTGGAAATAGGTTTTCAGAGGAATGAACATCAACAGAGACAAATTTTTCAAACATGTTTTGGCACATAGTAATACAGAGAGTGAAATCAATCTGAGAATCCAAACAACAATTGTTAATCCTACCAAAAGAACACTTAATCGAGAAATTAACATCAGAGAGATCCAACCACTTACTTTTGACCTGAGAAACAAAGTCTGAAAATGTAGTGGCCTCATTTGCAGATATTAACTTGCAATCGCCGTTGAAATTAACTGTGAAAATAACGTCTAAAGACATTAAAATACCTAGAATCGGAAAGAAATGGATTTTTGATCTAGAGACAAGATAAAGAAAAATATAAAGGCTGTGTGGGAGAAATATAATGCGAAAACTAAAAATGGGCAAGAAAATTTGAAATTTGAATTGAACCCATAACCTGAATGATGAGGTTCTGCCATTTTCAGGCACCGTTGACAGTGTCGTACAACTGACATAATGAATAACCCATTTCCACGAAATATAATCTCAGACAAAAGCAAAAACCCTAGCTTCCTCATCTAACATTGGCCGATGATATAGGTTGAAAATATTAATAAAAAACAAACATCAGAACAAAAACCAAAATCAAATATACATCATTCCACAATAAGATTGTAAAATTGATTTACGACAAAAAAATCGACACATCAGGTAGGGATGGCAATGGGGAGAGCAGTGCGGGTATCTAAATACCTAGGCCCACCCCGCGCACTGCCCCATCCGCCGCCTTGCCCCGCGCCCCGCTGTGGGTCGAGAACTTTCGCCCCAAGCTCGCCCCGCACGGGGCGGATCTGCCCCGCCCTGCCCCGTTTTATTTTTTATTTTTTAAAATTAATTAAATTATTAAAAAAGTTCAAATAATATTATATATATTGAACACATACAATATATGTAATATTATATTATATAATAATATATTTTTATAACATAAGATATATATATATATATATATAATATTATAAATATTGTAATATTAAATACATATATATATATGTGTGTGTGTGTGTGTGTGCGGGCGGGTCGGGGCATAACACATACCCATGCCCACCGACCCGTGCGCGGGCGGGGCGGACCTACCCGGGCGGGGCGGACTGGGCCGCTGAATGGGGCGGGGCATGGCGGGGCGGCCTCGGGGCGGGTCGTTTTGCCATCCCTAGTCATCGGGGGAAATTTTTTGAGAAAAATAGAGACAGAAATGGTGTTTATTTGGCGGAGAGAGAAAGAGTGATCCTGGGAAGCTAGGGAGAGAGAAAAAATAACCTTGGCAAACACGTGATATGAAATATGGAGAGAGGTAGATAGGGTCAGAGATATAGAGTGACCCTAAAAAGTGGTTTTTGAGGGTAAAATAGGAATTGGAAAAGTATATTTGTATCTAATTGTATTTTGATTTTGAGATACTATCTAAGAGTAATAAAACTTAAAAAATAGTACTCCCTTCGTCCCAAAGCTGTTTTCACAGTTGACTTTTTAACGGTTTTTGTGTAAGAATTATTTCATAGTAATATGTGTACAAAAGTTATTTTATATGAATAATATGCTAGTTGATCTTATTAACTAGGGGGTGCTTGGTTTGTTCAAAGGAATCAAAATGACTATGAGTTTGAAAGTAGTGAAAAATGATAATGAATATGTTAGTTATTGTTGAGTTGTTTGGTTTATACATATGTATAATTATTATTACCATAAAAAGTGTTTGGTTTTAATAAAAATTATTGATAATCATGCTTAGAATATTAATAAATAATTTAGAAGGGAAAATATATTTTTAAAAAATTATATATGAAATTTTATAAAAGAATGACTTTCATTCCTCCAAAAAATGTGAGGAATGAATATATGCCTTTGATTACTCACTTTTAAAATATCAAACATTTGATTTGATTCCCTCAACCAAACATCACACCCTCCTTTCATTATTATTCTTTAACTTTAAAGGTGAGAACCAAACATCCTCTCAGACAAGTTATATAATAAAAATATAGTATCAATGATGTGATGTAGGGAGAAGAAAAAGATACTCCCTCCGTCCCACTTAATGTGTCCCATGACTTTTGGGCACATGTTTTAAGAAATTGTGTATAATAATAATATAGTACATGTGATGTGATAGATAGAGAGATGAAGGTAGTATAATAATAATATAATATAAGTGATGTGATGGAGAGAGATGAAAAAATGTATTTAAATATATTAAATGAGTGGCATATTGCGTAAATATGTATGTAGTATATGGATAATTATAAAATAGAGTATGGATATAAAAAGAATGAGACACTTTGGTGGGACGGACGAAAATGGAAAAATGAGACACTTTGAGTGGGACGGAAGGAGCAAGAGATTTCAATAAAAATAAAAATAAATAAGTAGCATATGTTTAAAAAATTAAAAAATGCAGGAATTTTTCGAAAAAAAATAAAGGGTAGGAATATAATTAGTGATTAGTCACCAAAAATAAAATGAATAACTTATAGTGGGACAAACCAAACTGAAAAAACAAGTAACTTATACCAAGGACGGAGGGAGTAATTTTTTTGTGAGCTTGTATCTACGAGTAAGTGTTCATTCCAAAGTGTACCTAATAGTGAGGCACCCTATAAACTTCTCATCACTAATTAATCTTAGGATCGAACCTCAGTCTTGTCATTACTCTAAAAAAAAAAAAGGCTAGGAGAGGAAACAATTATAGACTAATGATTTGAATTATATATATCTTTGTTTCGTGTAATAACTGTTTAATCAATCTACATATAATCAAACATAAATTATCCAGTTATTTCTACCACTAGTCAATCGTCCCCTCCATCTAATTTTATACTTGAAGCATATCCTATTATACAAGGTAAAAGATTTTTGTCCATGAAGATTTATGGTTATGCATTCTTGCTTTAATCTGAACTATATACCCGTTCAAAATCCTTCATGCTGAACTTCCTTTGCCTTTTAATAAAACAAAATATTTACAAGATCAGTCACAGAGAGAGACGGGGGATGGGGGCGAGAGCGAGAGCGAGAGAGATGAATGATGCACGTACCAAATTCGCACATATATTAAGAAGAGTGTGTGGCTGGTATTCCCCCACAGACATCACATGTTGTGAATCCACGACCTTCGCAGTAAGGACATTTTGATCCTTCATCTACCCACTCCATAAACTGCACCACACAAAATAAGGACCATTTGCATATCAGAATATCATGATTTTGATATAGCATCACCTCTTCTAACCCAAATCCTTAAACACTTTAATCAATATTCAGCATGTTGAGAAAAATGGCCAATAAATCCAGCCAAATTTTTTTAATATACGAGACCAAAAGACCCTTAGGACAAAACTAAAATCATGTATAACGTTATTGAATATGTCAAATTAACAAAAATGTGAAGAGGTGGTGAGAATTGATGGCTTAATATGTCGTACCTTCATTGGATTGACCAAAAAAATTAATAAGTAGTACTTTGAAGAAACAAGAGTCCTTTATAGGGAAGGGGAGGAGTATGAAAAGTAAATGCATTGCAATTATCGAAAGGTTCTCTGACCTGTGGCTCAACATTTGGCTCCCCAGTTCCATCACATTCTGCAGGAAAATCGAAATATATTACTCCCTCTGTCCCACATCAGTTTTCACACTTTCCTTTATTATCTATCCCACATTAGTTTTCACATTCCAAAAAAGGAAACCCCTCCTTAAACTTCATCCTCACAATATTCATATATTTACACAAAATGTCATTACTTTTCACACTCAATCCGACCACCTCTCTTACTTAAATAATAAAAGTTTACAAAATTATCCTTCAATACTCCACTCATCATATTTTTTCTTAAAATGTGTGCCCAGATTAGTATGAAAACTAATCTGGGACGGAGGGAGTAGCTGTTAAAACTGGATTCTTATTTTGATTTAGATACATGTAAAACTACAACCACATAATCCATCACTAGGAATCTTGGTGTGGTTAAGCCATTTCAGAACACAAACTAAGCTCAGACAGTTTTAGCCAAGTGATGCTCTTGCGACTGGTAAAAGGGGACGAACTTAGATAAAATCTTACGAGACCATTTCATATAAATTGCATGTTTACTTTAATGATCTACAATAATCATAATTTTATACAGTTAGCAAGAATAGGATCATGTCTAGCTAGATATCGACTTGATTGTACAAAACTTTATCAACAAGGGTTCTGTAGAGATCCCACATACTTTATATATGTGTATGTACTAGACATTGTTCTTATGGAATAAGGCTATGCAGTTTGGATAAATTATGAGTCCTTATCGTCTTATAGAAGCATGGGAATTATAGAACCCTTGCACACAAAATGCCAGATGTATTCATTGTCTGTATCCCTGGTAAAAGACTTCATTAAGCAGAAAAGATAAATTGGTGCTTCGAGGACTACATGAATCCATTTACAATCTACGTTGCACTTCCAGTAGGTCTTTTTCTTGTCCCCTCATATTCAGAGATATATTGGGCAAATAATTTTATATTTATTGAATTAATATACCAAATGCAGATTATATATATAAGAAAACAGAAGTGGAGTTGTACCCATGCACAATAAACGGCCTTCTCCACGACAAGAAATGCAGTTGGTTGTACCCTTTCCAACTGAACTCTTGCTTCTGCTACCCTTAGAAAGCCTTGATGGTTCTTCCCACCGATTCTCTCCAAGAAGAAATACTCTGTGATGGGACACATCACTTTCGTCTGTTACAATAATCTGCTGAACATCAGTCGTATCTGCAATGGATGCAACTGGAGCTCCATTTGCTCTCTTCAAAGAAGAAAAAGACCATACATGTGATACTCCATTTTTTAGTATCAAATAACCTTGTATTTAGATGAAACCATTGCATCAACAAACTCATGCATGAAAAAACTATGTTAAGCACTAGTGTGGCTCATCATGCCAAAAAGTTCAATCAGCACATCCGCTATCTACGAGCATAGTTGTCAACTTATACTGATATATATTTTCTACAACACTATACTAATGTTGAGGAATCAATCACTAATGATATGTAAACTTGCCAATGTCATTACTTTAAACACCGAATTAATGAGTATTAAAAATGTCGACTTATCCTAGGAGGTACAACGTATGAAGATACAGAATAACAGGTAGCTCTGCCAGCTGCCACGATTTGGCCAGCTCTTGGTATATGAACAATATTTGTAGTTGCATTTTATTTTTTTTGATTGGGCAAATTGAATCGAACCCATGACCTCATGGCACAGGTAGTGGGGCTCTTACCACTTGAGCTACACCACTTCGTCATTTGTAGTTGCATTTATTCTATGTGGCTCCAATCAAGATGTTCATATGAACTGAAATATACCAAGTTAAATCCCAAAAAAGTATCTTCCTGAGGATGGCTAGTTCCTGTTCAATTCAAAATCAATCCAGTTTGGAAAATTATTTCAATTTCAGCAGGCCAGTTTCCCATACTTAAAGACACTTCTTGAATGAGACGAAGCAAATGAGACATTCTGTTGCCCATCCTATTTTCTCTCATATTCCATTATCAAATACATGCCATGTGTAAGGTGGTGGTGGTAGTAGTGGTGGTGGTGGTGGCAAGCACTAGTTCAATGAAACAAGATGAAGCGTGAGTACACTATTTCTAATAATAACCCGAAGGGGAGAAAACTCAAAATACTTCCTCTTGTTTTTACAATATGGTTGAAACACAGCGAAAAAGGTGGGGAGTAAATCTTTAATAAGAAGAAACTGAAGCTGAAGATTTGTTCTTTTCATTTTAAGGATTCATCGTTACCTTTTTCATGGAAGTTGTACTTTTTGGTTGGATAGTTGCAAATATAAAGAAAATTAATGCTTTGCAACTTCGAACAACTTTAAAATAATACTCCTTTTAGTCCCCATCAAACATTCACTCCAAAAAACAACACATTCACTATTCATCCCAACCTACCTAATTAAACTATTCTTAGCATTTCACTTAAGTTGAGAAGAAAATGCTGTTAGACATGCCTGCTTCAGCTTGTACACTCTTCACTTCAACTAGATATAAGATGCAGGATACAATTATAACCAGCCTTTCATTTTCTAGCTTGGGTGTATTTTGCTGGAGTGAAGGAGATGAATCACAGAAATAAGCTAAATTGTGAACAAGAAAAGAAACTCAGAACCAACAAGAGCTACTCTCGTCCCGCGCCTTAAAGGCTGGAATTCCATATATCAATTATTCAACACTGCACACTAAAAGACACAAAGCAATATAAATAAACTTACTAACCATAATCCTATCTTAAGCCCTAAGTAACTAAGCCCATGGGCGAATTTATTCCATAACTCAAATTAAAATCCCTAAACAATAATAATTAAAACAGTAGTGTATCATATTTTCAGTAATAAGGCTTAAATTGGATAATCATTACATCTCCATCACTGTATCATTCATAACTTACACCCCAAAACCAACGAACCAATGAACACCACCGCAGTTACTACGCATGGAAAGAAAATTGTGGCTCATGGATAACACAGTAAAGAAATGGCAGGAAGGTGCTTGGTGGTAAACAATATGAAAAATATTGAAAAGGAACAAACGAAAGGAAATAAGAAAAGGAAAAGAGATTAAAAAGGAGCAAAAGAAATGCAAGGAAAGGAAAATAGTGGGATGCTTACCAGTTTTGGCCACTACTGAGGAAGAAGGAAAAATTGTAAGGAAGAAGCAAAAGAGAAAAGAGAGCAAAAACTTTGAGATATCGAGGAATAATCTTTTATGGCACAAGTCAGGTCAAAAATAGGTCGAAAAAGCATTTGATTCAAGTCCAAACTATTAGCAAAATGGATTTCTCAAAACAGAAGATTTACAAGGAGAAGTAACATAAAAATAGACAAATAAGTAACTAGACATTATTAAATCAGGTAGTGGATCATACCTCCTCTGGATCGGTTTCTTGATTTTTAGTTCCAAATAGCCTCCCCAAAAGATCTGTGGTCATAATTCCATCTTCGGGTAATTCTAATGTGGACTACGGAGAAGAGGAAAAAAAGAGGTGGCAGTATTTCAAACATCAGTGGCAGTGCCTTTATTCTACCGATAATAATTTAAATGGGCATTGATGAGATTATCTAGTCAAATGTTTCTTGAAATATGACATACTTGCCAAGTTTTAACAGCACGTTCGGTGTCACTTGAGAAGAAAGAAAATTCCATGTCCTCTTCACCAGAGTAAAACCCAAGTTTCATTAGAGCTTCCTATTCAAAGACAACATAAAACAAGTAAACTAGAAACTATTAGTCAACACAGCCACCATTTCACCATAGTAACAGAAACCAACGGTCTATGGAACAGAGTGAAATATCCAGAATTCAAAACACAGTTTGATACATGTTGTGTCATATATGCATTCAATAAATGATCGTTTCCCACATTGAAACATATTTACATATACTCCTCTGACCCCAAAAAAAATATGCTCAAAGGGACGGACACAAATTTTAAGGAAAAGTAGATTAAGTAAAGGGTATTGTAGGGTATTGTGGGATCCATTTATGAATAAAGTTATTGATTTTTAGTAAAGTATAATGGCAATTTGAGTAAATAAGTGATAGTTGGGTGTGAAGATAAAGTGATTGTATCCATAAAAGGAATAGGCATACTTTTGGAGGACGGACAAATAAGGCAAGTGAGCATACTTTTGAGGGACGCAGGGAGTAATAATCAGATGATAGACTACTCAAGAAGCTAAATCGCAAAACAAACATAATCCACTCCAATCAAGTACAACCATGTAAGGCCCCCATAGGTGAAACCATAAGACTGGCCTCTACATGATTGGCTATTATAAATCAATAGAAGCATAGACTTATGCTCATATTTTTGCTTGAAGCTGAAATTAACTAGAAAAAATAAACAGTACCATACTAAACAAACCAGGAAAAATAAGTAATGGAAGTTTCCTGCTTTCCTTTGAATAACAGTCAATCAAAATGCAATTGACTTGAATATCCCACCTTCAGGAATATATCAATTTTAATTTAAGAAAAAAAAATAAATCTCTTCCTCAAGAAAAAAAGAAGCATTAATTAGCCTTTCTATGGCAGTAATGGCCGTCACATCAGGATCACAAATGGCTGTCCTCAATATTTTACGTGATACAGACAGAATATTAACATTCCAAAGGTGGTGTTTAGGGTTGAAGGAAAGTTGTTGTTTGCTCCATATTAGCAATATGGATAGAACATGTCTTGGTGATAATTTCACGGCATTATATTATCTATATATTTGTTCGTCATAAATAGGCAAGCATAAGATACATATGAAGGAGAGCGATAGGAACTCATAATTGCTAGGATCATACCTGCATAGCTCGTACTTCATCCCCTTCTGACCCTTTTCTCAATGTTTCCATTTTCTTAACTGTTTTCTTTTTATCAGGAATACTGATTACTTCCTTTACAACAACTTCCTCCTCCTCCTCTACCATTTTAGCTGCCTCTACCATGAATGGGATAGCACTAGTCCCACTATCAGCAATTCTGTTTATATTCTTCCCTAAATCTCCATCCTTGAGAACCTAAAACAATATACTGAAATATCTATAACCATCAAACCATAATTAAAGAAACATAGAAGACTAGCAATAACAAAGTTAATACATCAACCTTATTATTGTGAGCATTTTGCACAAATCAACTAGTATTATACTTATAGTATTAAAAGGCGCGCGCTATGGGCGATGCGCCTTTTTGGTTGAGGGTGGGGTACAGATCAAAAGGCGCGCACCTTTGTGCACCTTTCTTGCCTAGGCTGAGGCGACCAAGGCGGGCCTCTTGGTCAAAACGTGTTTCAGGTCATTTTTCTAGATTAGACTAACACTTTTAGGTTTTTTTTAACATATATTAACACTTTTAAGTATTAAACACGTTTTTTTTTATACATCTGAAATTGATACACACACATTAGAACTAGGTTAGATAGAAACTAGGGTTTAGAACTTAGACAACCATCTAATTTGCTGAGAATGAGGACTAGTTAACTAGAGTCCTAGACTAATCACTAATGAAAATCTTAACTCTTAATTTCTTAACTGCTGGTTTTTTAACATTTGATGATGGTTTTTGTGTGAATGAAGTTTAACGTCACTGTTTTAGTATTAATTTCATGTTTACATTATGTTCTAAGCTTCTAATGTTCATTTACTGACTTTTTGATAGTATTATGTAGAAAAATCTGTGTGAAATGTGTTTATAGGGATTATAAAATGTTGTTTCGAAAAAGGACAAGTGGTGCGCCTCAGGCACTAGGGTACCTCTTACGCCTTTTACACTATGCCTATCTATAAGCCATAACCAAGCCCTCCCTTTCATAATTTGCAAATGGGAATAAATAAAAGGAGCAATCCGAAGAACAAACTTTAAGGCAATATTATCTTGATGCAGTAGAATTCACGGATTAATAGAGTCAGGAATTGTAGAAATTAATCGGGATATATCCGGTGTGGTTCCACAAATTTAGCTTGGATTTAATGTGTGAAGGAGACTAGTCATTCCCCTATTGAGGATTCATCCTAAAACCAATTGGTGATATTAGATGTACTTGTAAACTAGTCTCACTTCTTTCAATAATTCGATGCAAACAACTCATATGTGTAATTTTCAATATTCTCAATACGCCCTCTCACATGTGAGTCCTCGTTAATCGAGATAGGATCACCCATGCTCCATAGTTTCGACAGCCCATCCGACTGGGGCATGGACCCGCTCTGATACACATGATAGAATCGACACACAGAAACAATTTTATTCCACATTTTTCCTCCTCTGTGTCGATTCTATCAGAATATATATATCCTAGATCAAAAGCATATTGATAATAACAATAAAAAGAACAAAAACACATACACACAGCATAATAAAATTCGGCATCTGCATATACCTGCAGCAACTTCGCAACATTTGCAACAGTTGAAGCGCCCTGTGAAGAATCGAGGCGTTCAAGCTCTTGGATTCTGCGCTCAAGGCTGCTGATTTGTTGCAACAATGCTTGGCGCTCGGCGTTCCACCTGGCCTCCTCCCTCAACCACCGCTGCTCTTCCCTCAACCACCGCTGCTCCTCCCTCAGCCATCGCGCTTCTTCGCCGATTGGGTTTTGATTTGAGGGTGAAAAGGTGAAGCATATGTGGGATTTCGACAATGTTCTGAAGGAAACTGCGAGGAAATGGGGTTTGTCTAGGAGAGGTAGCAGTGTGGGGCTTGAGAGAGGTAGAATTGATGGCAACATTTTTTGTGCTCAGTGTGTGTGTGTGAAGATTCTGGAGAAGCTGATATGGGGTTGTTGGTTGGAGGGGGAAATTCATGGTGATTGAGAATTTTGAGCAGAAGATAATTATCAAGACTTCAGGTTTGACAGTTTGAATTGCAGTAAAAAAGAAAGGGTAATTAATGAAACACTATGCTGAGTTAATATGAGAGGGAAAAGAGGGGCATTTTCAATTAATTTAAAAAAAGAACAAAATTAATTTTAAAATATTAAAAAATAAACATATTGTTTATGATGATTTTTACGGTTTACAATTTTTTGGTCAGGTTGAACACAAATTTTAAAAAATATTAGTTATTTATGTATAAAATAAATAAATCGTAAAAAATTGAATAGTGAAAAGTTATTAAAAAAAAGTAAAAAAATTAGTATTATAAGAAATAAACCAAAGAGAAATGTGTAAAAACCAATCAATAGGTATAATTAATTAAAATTTTGAGGGAGTAGTTTTTAATTATTTTATAATACCTAAAATTACCGAGTTTTTTTTTAAATTTTTTTTTAATAAATTTTGAGACCTTTTCTTTTGAATCTTTTTTAAAAATAATTTCTCAACCAAAACAAGTAAAATATAAGCAAACATAAATCATTTATACTCTAGGTTCCAACTTCCAACATAAAATTCAAATCCAAAATATCAAACATCAACATAAAATATCAAATACAAAATTTAATACAAATTTGTAAGATTATATATATATATATATATATTATATTATTTGTAATCTTTTTTTCTATATTATATGGCCCACTAATATATATAAAAATAAAATATAAAAAATATATAGTTCATAAAATCAAAATTATCAAATCCCAAATACCAAAATTTTTAAATTTTAAAACCGAATATCAAAATAACTAAGAGCTAGAAATTAAATTTTGCAGGTTCCATTTGGTGAATTCAAAGGACAATCAGCGAATTACCATTAAAAATCTAATAATGCCAAAGAAAAGAAAATGGAGAAAAGAAAACAGGGGCAGGTTCAAATGACAATAATGTAAATAAATATATATTGTAGGGGTAGAAATAAGTTTAAAAAAAAAATTATTTTGGGGTGACATATTAAAATTGAACGGATCAAAAAGGTATATTGAATAATTAAAATTGGACTGAGTGAGTAGTTTTTTATTATTTTCTAAATCGTTTTTAAATTATTACCGAAGATTTAAATCTAAACTTTTTTTTTGGCATAAAAAAAAACTTTTTTTAAAATAATTATTTGTTAGCTTTTGTCTTTCTTTTTCCCTTAAGACATGACACTAATCAGCCAGCTTTAAAATATAAAAGAGATAAAAAAAAAAAAAAAATACTCCTACAACATAAGCGACCCAAACAAAATTATCGAATTCTATACATTTTGCATGATTAAAAAAAAAATCATTCCGGAGCAAAATGAATTTGATTCGTTTGATTTAGAAAGAATGACTAGTTGGGATGGATACATTAATCCTAAGTAAGATTGTGTTTGGTTGCCATGTGTCTATTTGTTATTGGAGGTTGTGATTTTATGACTAAAATTTAGTCGGGTTAGAATTCTCACCTTATCACGTACATAGTTGGATTTTTTTATTCAATGCGTGTGGGTGGGATATAATTGTCCTAATTACAAAATTTCAAAATCACCCTTCAATTTTAACTTAGAAAGACATTATTGTGGGCATATTTGATAATTAACAGAGTTATCCTATTGTATCCTACAATCCAAACATAAATAATTAATTATCATAAAAAATGTAATCAAGCAATTCAAACATACATTTTTTCAAACAAAATATCTAAACATTACAATCCTACTAAATCCCATCACAACTAATCCATCTTGTCCCATAAAGCAAACGATGCTAATGGACTAAGAGATACTTAATGTCTTCCTCGTGATAAGTGAAGATAAAAGTTAAGACAAAAATATTAATTTGGGCACACATTTTAAGAAAAAATGTAATGAGTGGAATATTGAAGGGTAATTTTATAAATTTTTATTATTAAAATAAGGGAGGTGGTTGAATTGAGTGTAAAAAGTAATGATATTTTGTGTAAATATATGAATATTGTGTGGGTGGAGTTTAAGGATGAGTTTCTTTTTTAGGAATGTAAAAATTAATATGGGACGAATAAATAAGGAAAGTGTGAAAGCTCAAAGAGATAGAGTGTAGAGAGATGGGTATTCCATCCCCACGAATCAAGAAAATACAAAAAGTGGTCCAAATTAGATGGTTGAAGCAAAAAAACGTAAGATAAGTTTCTTCTTCTCGAGAGTGATCAAAGTTCGGAGGAAGTCCAATGAAATCTGGGGCATTGAAATAGGGAGGGTATGGACGAAAGAGCCTCAATTAGTGAAAGAAAGAGTTAAGACACATTTTGAGAACCACTTCAAGAAAAGGCAGGGTCCGAAATTGAAGCTGTTTACTGGGTTTGTAGAAACAAGACTTGAAGAAGTGGAGAATGAATTTTTAACACAACGTTTTACGGAATCAGAAGTTAAAGAAGAGGTGTGGAATTGTGATTCATCCAAAAGCCCAGGTACACTAATAAATGTTTTGAAGCATGCTCGACTTTAAATCACATTACTTTTTCAATCCACTAATAAATATTTTGAAGCATGTCCGTCTTTAAATCACATCACTTTTTCAGTCCACTAATAAATGTTTTGAAGCATGCTCGTCTTTAAATCAGATCGTTTTTTTAGTCCACTAATAAATGTTTAGAGTCATGCTCGTCTTAAAATCACATCACTTTTTCAGTCCACTAATTATTGTTTTGAAGCATGCTCATCTTTAAATCAAATCATTTTTTCAGTCCACTAATAAATGTTTTGAAGCATGCTCGTCTTTAAATCACATCACCTTTTCATATCACTATTTTAGTCCACTAATGGTTTTTGCTTTCTTTAAATCACATCACCTTTTCATAAACTATTTTAAACTATGGTTTGAAACTACATCAAACTTATCAATTCTTCCATATCATCACATTTTCATATCACCTCATCATTTCTACTTCAATTCTTTCCAAATGTCTCTGAATAAAAATCAACTGTTAGATAATGATACATATTCCGAATATTTCACTTTCTTAAATGAATGGGAAGAACGGATTTGCTCTGGAGAATCAACATTTGGATAATATCATCGAGGACTGTTGTTAAAAAATTTTATTCTAAATGAAGGAGAGCCCACTCCTAGAGATAGAAGAAGAAAAAGGTATATTAAAAGAGAGCGAGAGCAGGGTGAGGAACGTTTGATGAACGACTATTTTGTTGATAGGCCGACATATTCTCCCAAGATCTTTCGACGAAGATTTCGCATGCGAAAATCGGTATTCCTTCGTATAGTGGAGGTCCTGTTACTGCCAACGATGAATATTTTCAACAAACACCTGATGCAACAGGTAGACAAGGTCTTTCACCACTACAAAAATATACTGGAGCCATTAGATTGCTGGCGTATGGGACATCAATTGATGTCGTTGATAAATAGTTGGGAATGAGTGAAGTCGTGACAAGGCAAGCTCTCGTGAATTTCGTTGAAGGTATCATTTCCTGCTTTGGTGTCGAGTACCTCAGAAAGCATAATGGACAAGATTTGGCAAGGTTACTCTATGTCGAGTGAATAGCGTGGATTCCCGGGCATGATAGGCAGCATTGACTGCATGTATTGGGAATGGAAAAATTGCCCTATTGCGTGGGCTGGACAATACGTAGGGAGAAGTGGAAAATCAATAATAATTTTGGAAGTTGTTGCATCATATGATTTATGGATATGACACACTTTCTTTGGGACACCAAGTACATGCAATGATATTAATGTACTCCACCGATCTTCAGTTTTTAGTGATGTCTTAAAAGGTCGATCACTAAAGGTTAGTTATGTCGTGAATGGTCGGGAAAATGATAGGGCATATTATCTAACTGATGACATATATCCTTCTTGGGCTGCATTTATTAAGTCCATTAATTCTCCGCAGATTCAAAAACACAAGTTGTTTGATCAACATCAAGAGGCTGCGCGAAAAGATGTCGAACGAGCATTTGGAGTACTACAAGCTCGTTTCGCATTTGCGCGACGCCCATGTCTTGTTTGGGATAAGCTTTTGATGGGTAAAATTATGATGACTTGTATCATCATGCACAATATGATAGTAGATGATGAATGAGACACGTACCAAACTTATTATGATCCTACATAATTTATGATGGATGATCCTACAGGTGATGATCAAACTTTTCAGTATTCTACTGAACGCATTACAAGTCTATCCTCATATATGAGAAATAGGAAACAACTTCGTAATAGAAAAGTTCATGCCGCTCTTAATAACGACTTGATTGAGCATATATTACAAAAATTTGGCACTAATAATTAAATATATAATTTGTATCATTTGTATTGTTATTATTTATGCACCTACTAGTAGTTTGATTTATGTATTTTTTTCTCATGTATTTCAATTCTTGTAACTTTAATTTTTATGTATTTCAACTCATGTAATTTTAATTTTGTTGTAATTTTTTTATATGTATTGTATTTATTTTTAATTTTATAGTAATTTTTTTTAATGTATTTTAATTTATTTTTTTATTATAATTACGAATTATGAATATAATAAATATTGGTTATACATAATATGTAATTATTAAAAAATAAAAAAGAATTTATTTTATAGGTTGGGTTGGGTTGTTGATAAAGTGGAAAAAGAGATGAAAGAGATTATGAATAGATTGTGTATGTGGGAGATTGGGTTGTGGGGGTTGTTGATAAATGTAGTCTTAGAGGATTTCCCTTCAATTTCTCTAATTGGGTGTTCTTACAAGGTTCTAGCCAAAATTCTCGTTGGGCGCTTGAGCAGGGTAATTGACGGGCTAATTTTGGAGTGTCAAAATGCTTTCTTAGGAGGCAGATTCATTCTTGACGCCGTAGTAGTGCTAAAAGAGGCATTGGAGGAGGCAAGAAGGAAGAAGCTCGAAAGGTTATTTATCGAAATAGACTTCGCAAAGGCATATGACTCGGTAGACTGGGAGTTCTTAAATGAAATGTTTCAACAGTTCAACCTTAGTAATAAGTGGAGAAGGTGGACCCTTGAATGCGTGACAATGGCAACGACTTCCGTTCTTATAAACGGGAGGCCCTCTTTGGAGTTCAAGCTAGAATGGGGACTGAGGCAAGAGAATCCCTTATCCCCTTTGCTTTATCTAATAGTGACAGAGGGGCTGAGTACACTAATAAATAGGGTTGTCCATTGGGTTCGACAAGATCAAGATATCTCACCTCCAATACGCTGATGATACAATCCTAATGTGTCCAGGACAATGTGGAGAATATTAGGGCCATAAAGTACATTCTCAAAAATTTTGAAGTTTTATGAGGGCTTAAAGTGAATTTCCACAATTGTTCGATTATGGGAGTGAATGTTGACCAAACAAGATTGGAAAATTCACTTTTCTTACTTGGGAATAAAGGTGTGGGCTTCTCCTGCCAAAAATTCAGATTGGAGACATATAATATAAAGGGTTAGCAAGAGATTGAAAGTTTGGGAGGGCAAAAAGCTATTTTTGGGGGCCGAATAACATTAGTGAACTCGGTATTGTCTGCCTAATATATCATTTTTCTTTTGCCGCAATCCGAAGAAAATCACTCATTAATGGAGAATGAGAGAGATAGATGGAAATGGAGGTCGAGCAAAGAAGGAATTTGCATGACAAGAGAGGTTTATAACCTGACAGCTCCAACCTTAGAGACAAGTATGTGACCTAATGTGGAAAAATATTGCGCCAATGAAAGCATCGGCCACGCTGTGGAGACTCATCTGGGATAGATTTCCTACTAGAGCCAATCTTCGAAGAAAGCAGATTATTCATTCTGAAGAGGAAGCGCTATGGTCGGCTTCATCAGTTGAGACGGCATCTCACCTTTTCTTGGATTGTGACTTGATGGACAAAATTTGGAAAGAAATACTGTAATGGATGAAGATTGAAAAGCTTCACATAACTGAATTCAAGTACACTTTCTTTATTTCTCGAGTTTATTATCTAATAAAAATTGTAGAAAACTTGCAGATGGTATTTAGGTTGTTTGTTTGGGTGATTTAGAAAAATGGATAAAATAAAATAATTTTTGAGAATTCGATTTGTGACTGAGAGAAGATTGTGGATGAAATAAAAAGTAGAACATGGAGTTTAGTGTGATGAGAATGTGAACTACTGTGATATTAATGTCGTAATGATGTAAACAATGGGTACTTCTGGTACCATTTTAAAGCATTAATAAAATTTATTTTTACAAATTACAAATAAAAAAACAATTGTAGTATTTTTCTTGCAATCCTCGAATTGTAGTTTGCTCGATTAAATTCCAACAAATGGATGTCAAAAGGTTAAATGCAATAAAAGACGTTGAAAAAAAAAAAAAAAAATCAAGCACATTTATTTCCTACTGAAAGAGCTTTAGCCTTTATGTAATTACATAACCAAAAGCAACATAATTTATGGGCCAAATGTCAACAAAAAGGTACCTGATACACAGACTTATAATTCAAATCGATCATTAAATACACACCATTGCTCAGATTCTATCGACCTCCTGATTTTGAGCTTGAACCTTCCATCGAGATTAATACATTTTATGCAAAGTTTGAGCTACCCACTAAATAATCAATTGAACAAACAGCTTGCGAAGCCACGTGGTCACGAAAAAGTGTTGAAGAAATCACAGATTTAGATCTCATTGAGATGAAGTTTCATGAGGCATTTGTGTTTCAATGACAAGAACGAACTGCTAGTTGGCGATGATCAATCAAGCTTGACATTACAATATAAAAGGGTATCCTTGGTGATTGGCATGTTGAAAAGAAAGTGGATCTGCAGGGAAGTAAAAAGGGAAAAATATGAAATTGTCTCCCATAAAATGTGTTATAAATCACAATCCCCGGTTCTCAAACAATTCTTTTTCTAATTCATTTTTCCGTAAACCCCCATCTATTACTCCCTCCTTCCCAAATCAGTTCCTATATCTTTCCTTTTTTATTTGTCCCACATTAGTTTTCACAACCAAAAATGAAAATTTTACTCACAACTCTTACCTTCACAATTTACACTTATTTACCCTCTAGTTCGTTACGTTTTCTTACACAATTAACTCACACTCACTATCAAAAAGTGAAAACGTCTGAAATGTCCTTACTATATCACTCTAATAAAGCAAAAAACTACCCTTTATTCTAAATTTGGGATCATATCATTATTTCCTTTGTTTTCTGCTACTCATATCCATTCAACTAAGGAACTGCTTGGTATGGGATAATAGGAGTGGGTAACGAGAATGAAAGAGGATTCACTGTCATACCTTATGCTTGGTATGGGGTAATGAGAATCCAAATATGTTAATCATTATCCCATTTTTTAACTACCTCCCCCTATAATCATTCTCCTTAATTGTTACCCCATTTCATTAAATGATTCTCGTTGCTATTCCCATCGAAAAACTTGAACTAAGTGCCCTCTAAGTATGTTGCTTCTAGATGCTATATGAAATTATTATGGTTTGCCTAATTAGAACAGTTTAGTTTAACACAAACGACAGAGCACAACATCTGGCTTAAGAAAACTTACCCCCAAAAGAGTGGAAATAAGAAGAATGATTCCTGTTGTCCAGGCCAATGTCTTCCTAACAAACATTATTTCTGCTATAATGACCGCAGGTGGGACTTCTAGTTCCTCCAACAAACGAGCAGATGGTCGAGAAGTTAATGTGACATGGAACATATTCTCTGGCTCTGAGTCAACACAAGCCCCATGGGCAATGACTCCAACAACTTGACCTGTCATACAACAATAAATTAGTTTCCAAGAAAAATATAGAAAAATGTGCCTAATATTTTCAAGCAAGATTCATTTGCAGGCATGATATGTCTCTATGCGCCAGGCAAAGCAACATAAAAGATAGCAATCTCATTAAAAGAAAACTAATTCAACTCTTCAGTCTCTTCTACATCATCAGCTGAGAAAGCAATACATGCTGGGCTAAAAAATTTCATCATGATTTTAAGGAGTAGAGCACCCAACCTTGGTATGCTGCCTGCAAGGAGTCAAATATTTTCGAGATGGAATTAACAAATACTTGCAATCCACTTTGAGTGATTCCTTCTTTCCCATAACGCTCTCGTAAAGCCTGTGTAGCATAGCATCAAACTAAACTTAAAAACATGCATAGCCATGAGATGTACATGTGTAATATCACATAAAAGTTATTTCAATTTGCACATGATTAGCTCCCTGTTCATTGAACCAGATGAAGTAAGCAGTTCCGAAGAGTCCTCCATTATATTACAACTAAACAGATGCACAATTAGCTAAAACTTAAAACTTTACTACCTAGTCCATTGTATTACAGTTGAAGATGCACAATTAGCTAAGTGGAAACTGTTTCTGATGACATAACTTCTTAAAGTTCATTTATTTATTGATGTCCAAATTAGCCAACAAATTAATAATAAAAAGGAATCTGGTTCCAGATGCATGCATGCACTTGTATCATACTCAAGGGAATAAGAGAGAAAATCTGGTAAACCAAACAATTTCCAGCCTACAATAATGTTAACTTTCCAGGAATGGATTCTTGGGGCCACCTTCTATGTGTGTGTTTGCAGACCCAATTTCATGGGGTGAATAACTTTTATTTTGAAAAAGATCACTTATATAATGCTTGCAACCACTTTTTAAGCACTTAAATCAACATATAATTACCCCCCACTATTAATAAAAATGTTTTTTTTTTTTTTTTTTTTGCAAAACATCACTTTTTCAATTTGATTTAAAATCACTTTATTTTCAAACACTACTCACTTTTAATTTTACTACAATAATCAATTAATATTACTTTTTTAAAGTGAATAGTGTTTCAAATCACACCCTATGTTTTAGCAAAATTAACTGATCAGAATATTGATGTTTTGATTGTTGGTAAGATCTAAATACTTCTTTTTTTTTTTTGACAGGATCTAAATACTTCTTCTGAAACAAATAGAATTCAGTAAATTCTTGATTACCTTGATTCCATCAAATCTCCCAATAATTAGCTCTGCTGGACTGCGCTCACTTTTTGTCAGCACTTGATGTATCTCCATTGCACTTCTAATATTGTTTAAAAGCAATACTAGACTCGTTGAAAATTCCCTGTCAGCTCTCTGTCCAATTCAAAACGTCCTTTAATTTCTTTAGAAATAGAGAAATTTATGGGTTACGAATGTAACACCAAAATTGCACAATACTAACCTCTGACATGTGAAGTCTCATAAAGGCGCCATTAGCCATGGGAATGACTAATTCTCCATTCAATGGTTGGGATGCATCTTCAACATATGATCCACCCAACCAAGAGGCCTACTTCCAAAAAAACCAAATATCTCATAACTTAAGCTTAGACAAAAGTAGGGTGGAGAGAGAGAGAGAGAGAGAGAGAGAGACTTACAAAATCACTTAGTTCTTTATCTGAACATTCAGCATCGCTCAACACTCCATTTAGTGAGACCATAGAAACTTCTTCTTCTGCACAAAAATAATACAGAGGCCTTTAAACCAATCAATTCAACAGTGGATAACTTCTTTTGCCAAGAGCCAAACAGTTTCATGGAAACTCGTCTCAGAGACCAACCAGTACTTCAATAAGATTACAACTGTCAGGTGATAAACGGATCACAAAGGTCAGTTACCTGGAAGCTGTATGTCCACCCTTTGATTACCTTCAACCTTGATCCTCTGAACCTTACTAGATGGAGTTTTGTCTGAGTCTGCAATTAGTTGAGATTCTATATACATAACATTCAGTAACTAATTTACAACACAAATCAAATCTGTAGGCAGCAGCTTATAAACAACTTAATTTAAGCAGCATACCTTCAGCTCCAGTAACTTCAACAATCAACAAGGCCCGCGGCCTATCAAAAGGGTTAGGCATAAGCACCTCGTTTAGCTGCAAAATGCTTAGTTAGAAAACATAGACAATATAGTAACAGCTGGTGCAGGTAAATAAGAAATATCAATTGCACTGTACCGTGCTGTACCTTGGATGAGCTAGCAGAAGTGAGTGTAGATGAGGGTGCAAACCCAAGCAACACTGATGCGGTGGCACCAATTTCAGCCGCGGAAAGTGATAAAGACTGCATAAATAACAAAAAATTGTTTAAAATAAATATACTTAAAATAAGTTTGGAACTCTAATGGATAGCAACATGTGATGGTTTAAACTGTGTGATTCATAAATATGGCAACTGCTAGTTGACAGCTGAACCTCAAGCAATATACAAAGGCAATGATTGGCTAGAAATATCAATAGAGGATTTCAACATAATTTCTAAGGAACCACATCCACATAAGTCCATCAGTCTATGGAAATATAAAGCATTTAAAATTGTAATTCTAAACAAGAATTATTTAACTAATTATATATATTGTCTGTATATATGTGTGTACATATATATACACACACACAAATTATTCTACATGGTCAGACATCTTTTAAGGTGATTTTTCACATTCTAGGTTTTGTTTCTTTGAATAAATGAAAAGGTATCATTTGGTTGAGTATCTTAGTTGACCAATATGCAACTTCCCTACTAATGTCCTAATTCTTAGCATGTCCCAATTTTCTAGCATTTGCAAACACCGTCTTCCACCATTTCTCTGATGTCTTCCCTTGAAACATCGTCTCAGAATATCTTGATGATTAAACAGAAGACCAAAACTTATAATCTGGAAAATGCAACACAACGTATCAACAAAAAATAAAGACATTCCACTATTTTAATGTTTTGCTCAGTCTTAAGGAGAAACTCATCTCACTTTGGCTTTGAGGAAGATAAATGATGCTTAGGTTAGACAAAGTGTAGGTGGGAAAAATAAAGAATTGGGTATTAACATTAGCTAAGAAGCTAACTTTGAAAAACTAGGATATTAAAGTAAAAAGGGTCACTTTTTTCCATCCAAAAGTTAATCAGGATCACCCCTCCTCCAGAAACCAAACTAGGACATAAAAAGGTAACTGTCCTTGGGAATTTTCAAGATTATCTTTGCACCAAATTAGTGTGGCATCTATCATGCGCAACAAACCCTAAGTTGTTTTAGAAGAATGTTGAAGCTGCTCCTATATAAACATACTAAAAGAAAAATAAACTTTAATTGTTACAATTGTCTATAGACTTGCTAACACAAAATTGGCATATACTTCAAAACTGTATGCTTTTCTTTCATTGTATTCAACAATTGGCAATCCATAATAATATTTATGGAACTGCTACACTGCAATCGATCAGCATAGAATTTGTTTCTTCTATTTAACTAATTCTTGATTTGTTACTAGGAAACACAGTAATATACAATCAAGTTAATCTATGTTATTTCCACGACATGCCTAAAACAAGAATTATATCCTTTATGAGGCATGTTATATATATTCTTCACCACAGGATACAAATTGCAGCAAGGTGCACCTCAATCTCTAACTATCCCTACCTGAAAAACTGATTTTTATAGCCTCCTGCTTAAAATTTAGAACCACTAGTCATCTCAGATCATTTGTACTAATTCAAAACCAAAGGGCAGACAAATCAAAGCCTGAAAAGCTTCTCCAATATCGATAAACAATTTTAGGAAATCTAAAAGAAGAAAAAACTAGAGATGAAGGCTTTAAGCATTCATCACTGATCAATGACTTGATACGGCACCACTCAAAACACACGCAGCCATCAAACCAGTGGCAGATAACCAAACATAGTCTTCCCAGCTTGTGGGATGCCAATTTAACAATTCTGAACAAATAATCGCACCAAACTATATCACTTTTTTTTCGCATTAATTCGTCATTGAACTTCAGAGGGGATACCTAATAATTATGCAATGATAGAACAACAAGGATATATCCAAAATTCACTTCATATCCATAGAAAACGATACACCACACTTTAAAACAGAATATACCTGATCTGATGAATGATGAAAATAACGACGAGTAGGGCTATCAAGTAAAAGAACCGAAGAATCCCCATAAATCCCCTGAAATAAATCAAAACAATATTTTTGATCAAGTTCCAATTCCAAAACCAATTCAGCTAATTGCACGATTCGCAATCCGAAGATCGAACAGATTGACTAAATACGAGTGCGTGTCCGTAGAGAAGCAGACCTTGTAATGGAGAGAGAGAAGAGAGAAGATGAACAGAAGAGTAACAGTAGATTTGTGAGGATCCATTCTAGAGAGAGTGAGAAAAAAATGATGAGGTTCTGATCTGTGAATACGGGACAGGATTCACAGGAAGAAGATCGGAAAAGACGATACGACCACGTTTCACGCCCGATTCTTTTTTTTTTTTTTTTTTTTTTTTTGAGTGTACGAATGTGACTAAATATTTATAAATTTCGACTTTTTTATTCTTGAAGGAAAAAAATCCAATTAATTTATTTAAATATTATAATTCTCAAAATTATTTGCAAATACATAAAATCTTTTTTTTTTTAAAAGAAAAAGAACTAATGTATTAGCAAATGCAAACGTAGTTGGAAAGACACTCCACAAACGATGGAGGCTCGACACAACAAAAGGGACTAGGAAAATTCCTAGCTCTCCTAGCAAGATGATGCGCTACAATATTAGCATCTCGAGGGACTAAATTAATCTTGTAGTTAGGTTCGGTCTTTTAACAAATTTTTACACTTGGTTATGATGTTCTCAAAGATCGTATCGTCTTCTACTGACGACTTTAAAGCATCATGGACTAATTTGGCATCCACTTCCATAAAAACATTCTCAAACCCTAGCTCCTTAATCCAAGATAAAGCTTCAAGAAAACTCATTGCTTCACCTTCATCCACGTTATAGTAACCCGGAATAATAGAGGAGCGACAAGAGATAAACTCACCTTTATCGTTTCGAATCACCATTCCCATGCCCATCTCCAAGGACTCCTCGAAAAAACCTGCATCAATGTTCAGTTTACCTGCTCCCGCAGGCGACGGATGCCAAGCACGACACGAGGCCACACGCCCGCAGTTTCCCGGAACCCGACGGGAGTCCCAATACATAAAATCTTTTCAAAAGTTCTTTATTTTTTTAAGCATAATCACATGAATGCAATATATTAAAGAATTTATTACAACCTAGTACAATTTTAGTATTAACATTGCAAAATCATACAATTACTATTTCTTATAGTAGTGGGATACAATCTTCAAGCTTGATTTGTCCAGAATAACCCTTGTTGTTCTCTTGCAAGTTTGTATTTATTTAATATTTTATGTCACATCATAATGATGTTTGCAGCAGTGTGGTTATTTCAGAATGCTCTTCCATTTAGATAGGGACTATTGGGTTAGCTTCTCGAATTCATTTACTGTTCGTTTGACTAGATATTTGTACGGATTATTTTTTTTTTTAATTTTCATCTTTCAAAATTTGAATTCGTAATGAACTCCCAATTTCCTGTTTATACTCAGCTGATTTTTGTATCTGTATTGTTGTATTTCTTCTTGACAAAGTTACTTTGTGTTCTGTTGGTACAATGAGTTCGGATTTTGAGATTATTTTGAAAGTTCAGTTTAATGGAGAGTGTAAGATAATCTTGATTGACTCTCACACGTCGTTTGATGATTTTTCTAAACAAGTGATTGAGATGTGGCTGGAGTTGTGCGTTGATAGGTTTCGTTTTCAATATTCTGCAGGTTATATTTATAACTGCGTTTTAGGATCTGATTCTGATATGTTGAATTTGATTTCATTATGTTCTCATATATCTGAAAGACTGGTAGTAGTTGTTGTGTCCTTACATGGAAATGCTTGCGATAGTGTTGATGCGTCATCAATAACCAATTCGAAGAGTATTAGATATAGTTATTCAACATTAGTTGACTCTGTTGATCACAATTTTAATTTTTGTTCTCTGCCTTGTTATCCATCATTTAACATGAACCTTTCTTATCATAGTCATTCAACGCATGATTTTAAAGAAACAGAAAGCACCGTTATGTTCAGTAGTTCAACGTATGATATTTGTCCATCGGTTGAGAAAACCCCTTTGCTATCTGATTGGTGGGGAGATATATTTGCTGGGGGTGTGGGTACATTTTTTTTCTGATGGTGCAGAACATTTTAGGGGTCAACTTATAAAATATGCTTCGTGAACAGCTTCTCTTTAAGTATCTTCGGAATGACAGTGACTATATTCATGCTGTATGTGTTGAGAAAACTAGTTGTGACTGCCAGTGGTTTGTGAAGGCCAGGAGGTTAATTGCAGCTGAATCCTTTGAGATATATAAGTTAAATCTTACTCATAAGTGTAGCAATAAGTTTTCGTCTACCAAGAACAGGAGGTTGTGCCCTAGAATATTAGCTAAATTAGTTGAAGAAGAAATTAAAGGAAACAATAAAATTTGAGTGAAGGATATTGTTGAACATATGCGTATTTATTATGGAATTTGTATTCCATATTACAAAGCATGACGTACAATAAAACATGCCAGAGATCAGTTATATGGATGCTATGCAGAATTGTACGATCAATTACGTTGGTATTGTGCTGCCGTGCAACTCACGAATCCAGGTTCATTCTTTTGATGTCATGTTGTATTAATTTTCATGTCATTCATTTTATGTGTAAGCATAGTTTATTTATTTTTTTTTTCTTTTTTTTTTCTACAAGTTTTTGTGTGCCCCCTGTCTTTTTTTATGCAGTATTGAATGTTGCATGTGTTGTTATTTTTCTTCATCCCATTTTTTTTTATGTAATGCAGTCTGTTTATGTCTGTAGGCAGCATTGCTGAGATTGATGTCAATAAGGACACTAAACAATTTGAACGTGTTTTTTTTTTTTGCATTTAAAGCATGCCTTGATGGGTTTAGATACTGTCGTCCACTGTTATTTATAGATGGTACGTTCATGATTGGTAGAGCGAAAGGAACCCTTTTAACAACAACTGCAAAGGATGGGAATGATGGTAATATTCTTGACCTGCTTTGTTTTGATATACTGATATACTATATACAGTTTTTTTTATTAATAGTGTTTCAGTTGTTTATCCTTGTACAGTAAATTTGTTTTGGGCTATTTTTGTTTTACAGATGCTATTTTTTTTTGTAGGTTTGTTTCCAGTTGCAATGGTTGTGGTTTCAGTAGAAAATACTGATAATTGAACCTGGTTTTTATCAAAGATACGTGATCAATGGCGACACGACGAACATCTAATTTTCCTATCGGATAGGAATTGTGGACTTATGTCTGCATTCCTTATTGTATATGATAGACCTGTTCACTTTTTTTTGTTTATTCCATTTAATGTTGAACTTGAAGAGCCGATTTGCAGGTGTTCGTAAAAACACCAAAAGGATTAAAATTGTAGATCATTTAGAGATTGTGCTTATGCACCCAACATGCGTATTTTCCAATATAAACTAGCCATATTTAGGGAATTCAGTGGCACTCGAGTGGATGAATGACTATTGGACTTACCCTTTGAGAAATGGGCTATTGCATTCCCTCCTGATGTAAAACGTTATGGTGAGATGACTTCCAATGCAGCAAAATCGTTTAATAATTAGATCAAGAATGCGAGGGTCTGCCAACTACGCACATGATTGATTATATACGTACATGTTATTTTTTAAATAACTTTCTTCATGTCTTTTATATATGCACATTTTTTTAGGTGAATTTTGATTAATTAAAATAAGTTTGCTGATAGTTTTTTGTTTTTAGAGATAAGTCTGTTATATTTCAAGCGAAGGACAGAAAGCAACTTTTGGAGTTCTATTTTGTGTCCTGTCAAAGATGGTCAATGGTCGTATGGTGTTGATTTATGTAGGTCTCTGAAGATTAAGCAATATAGGGGGGTGTATTGGATTAGAATTTTAAAGGACTTTTTTATTGTAAAAAAGTCTATTAGTATTCAATTAGGATTTTATGTTATTTAAAAATAATCCATTGGTATTCAATCAAGATTTTCAAGATTTTTTAAAAAGTCCATTAAAATCCATGGGTATTCATTTGAGACTTTTTACTATTTAAAAATAATCCATTGGTATTAAAAAAAATATAAAGATTTTAAAGGATTGTTGTATCAAATGGATTTTGAAGAATTTTTTAGTGATATTTACAAATGCCAACAATCCCATCCAAACCCATAATATTTCAAAGGATTTTAAAGGATTGTTATTTTACTGAATTATGCAAATGGTATATTATCGATTTAAAAAAAAAATGTTTGGTATATTATCATACCGATAGTTCTGTGATTGAATAGGAATATTATGCCATATTTTTTCACGTTATATTGTGTAGAATTATGACATATTATGTGAATAGGTATATTAGGTGGCTTGAAAATATTATGTGACGTGAAAATATTATGCCATATTATTTATGTGTACATATCATTATGTGATTTTATTACCAAATTAATATAAAGGATGATATTATTAAAAGTTAGGGTTATGGTCCCTAAACATCAGTACATTCATCACACATTTTGTATTCTCTCTATGAAAAGTGAGGAAAGAGTGAGTCTGATTGTTGAGAAACCAATCCCAGTTGAGACTCAAATTAATCTATGGATTCAGGTACGCTTCCGATATTATAATTTAAGGTCTTTTTAATTACAGTTGATCATCGTAGATCTATTAAGAGAACGCTTGGTTGAAAATTCAATGAGAATGAGTATAGGACAATTATGGTGGTTAATAAGAACAAATTAGAGCACAATACTTGTGATGTAACCACAATGAAAATAATTCTTGTGATTAATGAGTATAGGACAACTATAATGGTTAATGAGAATGGATATAGAGCAACTATGGTGGTTAATGAGAATGAGTATATGGTAATTATGGTGGTTAATGAGAATGAGTATATGGTAATTATGGTGGTTAATGAGAATGAGTATAGGACAATTATGGTGGTTAATGAGAATGAGTATAGGGCAACTATGGTGGTTAATGAGAATGAGTATAGGGCAACTATGGTGGTTAATGAGAATGAGTACATGGAGAATGAACAACTATGGTGGTTAATGAGAATGAGTATAAGAAAATAATAGAAGGGAGCGGGAGTTTGTCCATTTTCAACATTAATACGAAAATGATATGTTACGTGTTTAGGCCATATCTCAAAACCGGTTAACGTGCATGGCGTCTTACAAGGCTTTCTTTATTAAGTCCTGATCACTACAATTCAAATTCGATACATTTGTAAAAATTAAAGTGTAACATGCAGGTCAAATATATTATTATAAAAATAAATATATATATATATATACTAAACTCACGCAAATATAAAACTAAAAACTCATTTTTAGGTTGTATTATTATAAATTCAAATACGTGTAACTATATAAAGAAAAATGTATTACTATATCAACAAAATCTGTACAACACATGCAAAAATATTTTATTATTATTCCCATTGAAGAATTTACAACCAAGCACCCTCTAATTTATTGGACGTTCATGTTGAGGCATGTTTATATATTTATTAAAGCATGCTATTTGATCTAATTATTTTTCCTAATATGAAGTGCATGCTTTGGAGTAAAAATGTTATGGTTGGTTATCTATGCTAGATGTTGCATACTCCTATTATTTGCTTTAATTCATTGACAGAGGGTTAAGTATCGTTATTTGAAATTTTCAAAATATGCATAATTCATAGATATTAATTATGTTTGGGTTCCATATGAATTGATTGCATCATATTGTCGAATTGAAGAATAATGTATTAGGAACCCATTCTTTTGAATTTTGCTGTGTAATTATTTTTTTGCATTTTTGTCATTTGTGTGGTTTTTTATGCGGCCTTTAAAATATGTTGTGCATAGTATTTTTTTTTTCATTTAAAATCTTTAGTGCATTGGTTGTGAATAGGAGTCATGTAAAATTCAAAGGTAACAAGCTTGCAATGTTATTTCGAGCATCTTTAATGGAATAGAGTAGGATAAAACTTCTACATGGTAGCGTAGCTTGTTAACTTTTTTTTTATTTTTTTTTAGTAATTCAAATGGGAGATTTACAAGGAAAAGGAAAAGAGAAAGAAAGCTATGAAGTTTGGACCAAGAAGGATTCGGATGAATTGTTACACCTGATAGTGGACGCTATAAAAAGTGGACTGCGTGATGCTAATGGGTCAATTAGCAAACTAAATGTAGAGAGAGTCATCCTTCCTCGTCTCAATGCTAAAATTAAGTTCTCTAAAACATATAATCATTATTTGAGTCAGATGAAGTGGTTTAAGAAACAATTTAACAACATGTCATCACTAATGCGCAATAATTCTGGCTTTGGGTGGGACCCAATTTCAAAGACATTCACCACTAGTGATGAAATATGGAAAGAGTACTTAAAGGTGAGATTACTTTGTAATCTTTTTAATATACTAATAGTTTACAAGTTAAGTGCATTATATTATTTCAATATATTAATTATGATTTTTTTTTCGTTAGTCCCACCCAAGTCACAAAAATCTTCGAGGAAAAAGTATGGTTGATTATGAGGAATTGAAGATTGTTTTCGGGGGTGGAACTGCTAGTGGGTACATTTCCATATCAATAGATCCTTATGATACTGATGCTACAACTTTTGTGGAAGAAAATATCAATTTTTGGATGGAAAAATTTTCATATGATCCTAATAATGACACATTCATAGCACCAGATCACTATGAAACATCTTATCAGCCTTTATCACCTCGCCCAAGCATTTCACCAGCGCAACCCTCTTTAGGCTCGGAGGTTCCCACTAAAAACCCAATTAATCGAAAGCGGAGTAGGCCCGAGGATGGAGGGAGTTCTAACTCAGTTGGGAACAACAATAAAGTTATAGAAAATATATCTGTTGGCATTGAGACTATAACTGTCAATTTTAAAAAAATGTCTAACTTGATGGAGAAAAGAGAAAGAGACAAAGAGGCAAAGGGAAATATTTGGAGTGCTATAAAAGAGATCCCAAATTTGGATAACCGAACTCGCTACATGGCGGCTGATTTACTTGATACTAATGCAAAGAAAGACATTTTCTTGAAAATGTCAATTGAAGAGCGTCAGATTGGATAAAGTATAAACTAGGATGAACAATATTGTTTTGATGTTATTTTCGGGGGTTTCACTTACTTGAAGCATTTTCTTTACAATTTGGTTGTGTATGAACACATGTTGGTTTTGTCAAACTATATTATTTTTGTGTACTTGATTGAAGTATTTTAGCATGTTTTAATTTCTTTATTCTATTATTATTTTCAGTTGTATTTTTTTATATAGGCATAATGTCACATTCGAGTATGTATGAAGGTAGTGACATATATGAAGAAGAAATGGATGACGAAGATAAAGATGACGACGAATTTTATGAAGCCATGTATGCATGTGTAATGGCAATTCATGCATTAATGTATGTGTTGGATCAGTTTCTAGTTACGATACGTAATGAACAAATTCAGCGTCCTGCTCGGAGAGTGTTCAATGTATAAATAAAAGCCCCGGAAATATGGCTCGTAAGATTGACATTCGGAAGGCTTTTGATACTATGGGTTGGGATTTCCTTCTGCATGTTATGGATTGTTTGGGTTTTGAGGCTCGTTTCAGAGAGCTTATAAGCGCGATCTTTCGTTCAGCACGCTTGTCAATTGCTATCAATGGTAGGCTGGAGGGGTTTTTCCAGTGCTATGGGGTGGTTAGACAGGGCGATCCTCTCTCGCCGCTTTTGTTTGCCATCGAGGAGGAGGTTCTTGCCAAGATGATGGAATATAGGGTTGGTGGGCGTTGCATTCACCTTGTTGAGGCAAAGCTTGGGGTTTTTGTTCCTAAAATCTTGCTTTATGCGGATGATATCATGATCTTTTGTATGGCCACTAAGGAAAATACTTTGTTGCTGAGATTTTTGAGCTTTATGGGCAGTCTTCGGGGCAAGTCGTGAGTCCGTTCAAATCGAGAGTTTTTTTCGGCAGACATGTTTCTACAGCCTTTAAGCATTATTTTACCAACTCACTCGGATATGTGGAAGGCTCGGTACCTTTTGTATACCTTGGTGTTCCCATTTTCTATGGGAAGCCGAAGTCAAGGTTTCTTTACAACCTTGCATACAAAATTTTATTAGAGTTTGACAAATGGAGTGGGAAATTATTATCGCTGGCTGGTCGTATTTTCCTTGTTAATAGCGTTTTAGCTTCTTCTCTTACACATAGCATGATGATATATCGTTGGCCAAGGACTTTACTGAAGCGGATTGATAATGCAATGCGCAATTTTTTGTGGCGAGGCAATATTTTAAAGTCCAGTCGGGGGAATGTGGCTTGGTCGAGGGTTTGTGCCCCTTATTCAAAAGGCGGATTAGGTATTTCGAGATATTAGGGCGGCGAATGAAGCTTTTCTCTATAAGCTTGCTTGGGATATCATTAAGGAAAAAGATAAGGGGCTAAGTTTTATCTTGCAAAGGCACACTACGGTAGAGGGGACGGATGTTCGTTATTTCATTTTATCCTCTATTTGGAATGGCCTTGATTGTATTCGGGCAACTTTACGTGCAGATTCTCGTTGGATTCCTGGACAGAATTCTTCGGTGAAATTTTGGAAGGATAATTGGTTGGGGTATTGCATAGCTGACAAGATTGGCATTCCCACTAGCGATCGTGTGGCTCTTTCTCAGACCGTTGCTGATTTTCGTTCAAACCAAAGTTGGGTGTTAGGGGAGCAGTTCACGGAGGAGTTTTCTGATATATGTACTGATATTGTGGCTGTTAAAATTTCTAGAGAAGCCAACGATGAACTGATTTGGACGCGGCATAAGTCAGGAAACGTTACGTCAAAAGCGCCATATAATGTTTGTAGAAGCAGATATCCTACAGTAAGCTGGGGTACGTGGCTTTGGAGTTCCTTCATCCCGCCGTCCCGATCGACTCTAGTTTGGCGACTCGTCTGGGGAAGGCTGCCGACAGCAGAGGTGCTCACCGGTTGGGGAGTTGCAGGTCCGTCGATCTGCTCTTTGTGCAAGATGGATGCGGAGACGTTGGACCACATTTTCAGTGCATGTGCTTTTACAAGGGAGATTATCGACAGGGTTGCGACCTCTTTTAGCGATAAGATTGATGTTTCTTTTGGCATTCTTGATGTTCTTCTGCAAATAATGCGAAAGGAGTTCAGTCCGAGAACCTCCAGAGTTTGGCGTATTACTTGGATTACTTGTTTTTGGATGCTATGGGGTGTGCGGAATAAAGCTGTGCATGGTAATGAGGTGCCGCACAGGGAGAGATTTCTTGCCCAACTTATGGTGTTTGTCCAGGAGGTTAATTCGGTGGACTTGGGCTATAATTACAACACTAATTCAGAACTTAGTTGCATGAGAAGTTGGGGATTGTCGGTCATTGCAAAGCCAACAACTGGTATGATCTCGGTGCGTTGGTTTCCTCCACCATAGGATTTTATCAAAGTTAACACAGATGGTAGTGAAGTGAATGGTTGCATTCAGGGGGGAGCTGTGTATAGGGACTCCATGGGTTTTGTGTTGGCTGCTTTTGTTCGTAAAATGGGAAGAGGTCAAGCTTTTGAAGCGAAAATTATGGCGGCTATAGAGGGGGTCTCTTCGGCTATTATGAGGGGCTGGTCGAAGATTATTTTGGAGTCGGATTCAACCTACGTTGTGTCCCTTTTCCAGAATTCGGACATGATAGTTCCTTGGAAATATAAAGCTTCGTGGACTTCGATGATGGAAAGTTTACGTTCTATTGAGTTTAGAGTTGAGCATATTTATAGAGAAGGGAACACTGTGGCGGACACAATTTCTACTTACATAGCCAGTGAGAATTATATTTGGTGGGATGTCATTCCTGAGTTCATTTTAGACTTGGCTGCTAAGAACAGATATATGGAGTATTTCTGTTTACATTAATTTCTCTTAGAGGGGTTTTCCCTTTTCCTTCGTTAGGGGTTTCCCTAAGGAGAGTTTTACCCTAACAAGGTTTTTAGTGGGGGCCCCGGCCTCTGGATCGTTCTATGGTCTTATGGCTTTTTAGGTTTTTTCTTCTTGAATAAAACAATTAATTAGACTTTATTATCAAGTTAATTGAAATAAACATCTTTTTTTATTCCAAAAAAATAGTAGATGAGGGGTCTAATTATAAAAAATTATATTATCACATGAATTAATTTTCAATACACACACTTAAAAATATTATGACTTGTATTAAACTATTTTGTACTATCTCCGTCCCAAATCAGTTTTCACAGTTGACTTTTTCAACGATTTTTGTGTGACAATTATTTCATAGTAATATGTGTACAAAAGTTGTTTTATATGAATGGTATGTTAGCTAACCTTATTAACTAGCATATTATTCATATAAAACAATTTTTGTACACATATTACTATGAAATAATTTTCACACAAAAACCGTTGAAAAAGTCAACTGTAAAAACTGATCTGAGACAGAGAGAGTAATATATATTAATAAATATGTGATCACTTTCAGAGCACGTAGATGCATACCATATCCAGCAGCATGTAAAACAGCAAGTCTTGTTGAAAGGCCTTGCTTCTCTGTTAATTAATTAATTCAAACTCCTGATTAGAGGATTAGGGTTTGAAAAAACGATCTGAATTTTTCGTGTGATTGTAAAATTGTGATTGTTATTATTTGGTGATATATAAAGATTATATAGATAGTATGCAAAAAGTGTATATTTAATTTATTTGGTGATATATACAAATTATATAGATATTATGTAGAAAATGTATATCTAACCTATTTGGTGATATATTGAGATTATATATATAACAGAAATTTATCTTGGGATATATAAACAGATTATACACATAGTCAGCAGAAAGTGTATATTTTATTTATTTGTTATACAAATTATATAGATAAATTTTTAGTACAAATATAATTATTTATTATACATATAATTTCTTTTTCATCTTCGCAAATTTTGCGATATATATATATATATATATATATATTGTATTTTGATATATTATTTTTTAAATTTTGTAATTTGAATTACTAATTTATTTTTCGACCCAATTTAATCTTACGTGGAGTCATCACTACTAAATATTTTTTCTAATTCAAATAATATATTAATTATGAAATCCAATTTTTACCTATCGCTGGAAAAAAGATGACTATGCATTCTATTGTACTTGCTTAAGATTTTAGATTTGAGATTAGTGAAAATTGTATCAATCATTTTGGAATTAAAATCGTAAAAAATATAAGTGTGAATTAAATTTAAAATAATAATTTTAAACATAGCATCTCTTGTGTCAAAGACGATGGTTCCAACATTCACGTAGAATTAAATTAGATAAAAAAATAGTGATTCAAAATGAAAAAAAAAAAAATTACTCCATTCCATATACTAATTTTTTACACTTTTATTTTTTGTCTATCCAACAATACCTTTCATCTTTAACATTTATAAAAACTTCTTCAATCCAATAAATTTATTTTCTCATCATTCTTTTGAATTCACACATACACATAATTCAATTCACTCTCTTACTTTATACTTCTTCTATCCAATAAATTTATTCTCATTTCTTTGGACACGAAATTTTAATGAAAATTAATAGTTTATGTATAAAGTAGGAATGAGTGTGAAATAGAGTTATTTCTATAAATGGAATGCCAATAAATTTTCTGAACGGACCAAAATGAAAAGTGGGAATAAATTTATTAAACGGAGGGAATATATAAAAATTTACAAAATTACTCCTCAAATTTATACTCCTTTCACTTTTTAAATTTGTGTATCATTTCTTCACTGAAGAGTTTTATAGGATGAAGAGAGTGTAATTTATAAACTTTTTAAAGACGCTACATTTTTTTACAATTAACAATAGAACCGAGTCACTCTTTGCCCGATAAAAAAAAATAAAAATAAATAAACAATAGAATATTTGATAAAAGTGAAAAAAAAAAGAGAATAAAAATAATTTGACTATTCTTTATTGGCCTGGCCATCTCGAAAAGTCATCATGCTTTCACTTTTAAATTTATTCAAATTCCATTCCCCTAATAAAGTTTAATTCCATCAAAAGTGATGGAACCACTCATCCAAATATTGTCAGCCATTGATAATGTATCATGTATGGTGTTCAAAATATATTACCTATAAATAAACGAGATGCTCGTGAGTTCGATTCGTAGTGTTAAACGAGTGTAGCTCGAGCTCGCAAAATACTTGTTTATTTAACGAGTCGACTCGAACTCGACTCCTTATACTTGATAAATAATTTTTTTCTTAAATTTCCATTAGACTCGGCTCGACTTGTTAGGTTCGATAGGCTCATTAGGCTGGTTAAACTCATTTGCGAGTTGAGTCGAGCCAAACTCTATTGTTAGCTCGTTAATATTATCGAGCTGAGCTCGGCTCGAGTAAATGCTCGCTCGAACATCCAATACTCGGCTCGGCTCGAATATCAGTCGACCTCTTGTACTGTGCTTGATTTTTTGATGAGTTCTTTTATGTTCATTTTAGGATAACATCATGCTGTTGATTGTTGAAGCACTCTCTCTCTACTTTCCTGACTCTCTCTCTCTCTAAACATATGGACGAAGCTGCTGTTGGTGCCACAATTCAAGTTCTGCTCCAAAATCTGATCTCATTTTCAACGAACGAAATCAAACTGATTCTACATTTCAAGGAAGACTTGGAAAAGCTAAGAATTACTTTGAACACCGTTCAGCAATTCGTTTATGGCGCTGCGGCGCTGCAAATCTCCGACGTATCAGTCCAACAATGGCTGAAGAAGCTTGAGGATGTTGCTTTCGAGGCTTACAATGTTTTCGATGAGGTCCATTATTTCACTCTCCGTAAGGCCAGCAACAAATCTGCAATTAAAAAAAAGTTCAATTCCGTCTTCTCCAGCCCTAATCGCCTCAAATTAGGGCATAAAATTGGGGATATCAATAAGGAGTTCGAGTTAATTAACAGAGAAGCAAGCGATCTCGGCCTTCCTACAAGGCTTGCGGGTTTACATGCTACTGGAGATGCTTCGCGAGCATCTGCAAGCTCTGAAACAGATTCATTCACTTTCGACCCTGTTTTTTACGGAAGAGACGACGACGTAAAGGAAATAGTGGAGAAGCTTGCTAATATCCCGAGTGAAGAAGTACTCTCTGTTCTTCCAATTGTCGGAATGGGTGGATTGGGGAAGACGACGTTGGCTAGGGAAGTCGTCAAGGTACAAACTCAATTTGGGGCTCATATTTGGGTTCATGTTTCTACAAATTTTGATCCAACTATTCTTTTCAAAAAAATTCTCGAGATATTAACTTCAGAAGAGGTTAAAGTTGAGAGCAAGGAGATTGTTTTGAAAAAGCTTCAAGAAGCTTTGGCAAACAGAACGTATCTTCTTGTTCTCGATGATGTGTGGAATGAAGAACAGGTCAAGTGGGAAGGCTTTATCAATTCCCTATCTGGAATTACTTCTACCAAGGGAAACAGCATCATTGTTACGACCAGAAAAGGAGATGTTGCTTCAATTGTTGCAACACTTCCCATCCATAAATTACAAGGCGTAACAGAAGATAACTGCTGGTCCATAATCAAAGCAAAAGCATTTGGAGGAGAAATGATCCCATCTGAGTTTGAAATTCTTGGTCGAAATATTGCAAAAAGTTGTCAAGGCTTGCCGTTAGCTGCTAATGTAGTTGGGGGAGTTTTGCGTGGTAAATCGAAAGCAGAGTGGATCTCAATTCAAGAGAATTGGCTTTCTGATCATGTTGGAGGAGATTTTATCAAAAAAGTACTAAAATTGAGCTTTGATAATTTGTCTTCCCCATCGCTGAAGAAGTGCTTTGCATACTGTTCCATTTTTCCCAAAGGTGCTCGCATTGAGAGGGAGCAGTTATTTCAGCTTTGGATGGCTGAAGGATTTCTTCAATCTTCTCACACAAATGATATGGAGACTGCAGGCAACACTTTTTTCAATCTTCTTCTGCACAACTCTCTATTGCAAGATGTGGATAGAGATGTCTACAATAATGTGTTATTTTGTAGCATGCACGATCTAGTACATGATGTAGCTATGAAGGTGAACAATAATATTTCAGATGGAGCTCATTACACTGGAGACGAATTGAGTTCTATCCCGAAAGAAAAGGCGAAATATGTGCGTACACTATTCTCCAAAGATGGAATTATGTTCTCAGATTTCAAAAGCCTGCATGTTTTAACAATGATGGGCTATGATGTTAAAGAATTGTCAAGTTCAATCAAGGAGCTAATACATTTGAGATATCTTAATGTATCCTACACTGGTATTGAATATTTACCAGATACGATAGGTGAACTCTATCACTTGCAGACACTTAGAGCACTTTCGTCTAGTTTGAAGAAGCTGCCAAGTAGTTTAAAGTACTGCATTAGCTTGAGGCATCTTCATGTGTATGATCAAACAAAATTGCCTGGTGAGCTGGGAAATCTGACATCTCTCCAAACAATACCTTACTTTGCAGTGAGGGACAAGAAGGGCCACCGAATTGTAGAGCTTGGGAGCTTGAAAAATCTTAAAGGGGAATTGAAGATTTATAATCTTGAAAAAGTGAAAGATGAAGAAGAGGCTAAAAGTGCATGTATACTTCAAAAGTCGAAGATAGTGAAGTTAGTTTTGAGATGGAATGAGTCCAAAGAAGGTGAAGCAAATTACGAGAATGTGTTGGAAGGCCTCCAACCTCATCCAAATTTGAAGAGCTTACACATTTTTGGATTCAATGGGACACAATTTCCGTCATGGATGAAAGGGCTTAATAATTTGATGGAGATAATGCTAAAAAGTTGCTATGAATGTGAAGAAATTCCAATGATGGGGCACTTACCACATCTCAAATCTCTGTATTTGGGTGATTTGAAGAATGTGAAATCCATAAGTTCTTCATTCTACGGCATTGGCCACTGTAATGGCGTCGTGTTTCCAGCACTTGAGCGCCTCGAATTGCGCAACATGCCAAACATGGTCGATTGGGAAGAAGTCGAATTGCAATCACTTCAACGTGAAGTGAAGGTATTTCCTTGCCTTGAATACTTGGAGATCAGAAATTGCAGACAATTGAGGAGTGCTCCAACTCAATTCCCATGCCTTAAAGAATTGGAAATTTATGACATGCTTAGTGGCTTGCCTTTGGCAAACATATGTGGAGGCATCAAATTAACATCTCTTACAAAACTCCAAATCCGGAGATTAGAAGAACTGGAATGTCTCCCACATGATTTATTCTACAACAATCAACATTTGTCAAAGTTGATCTTATGGAATTGTCCGAGGCTGAGAGAATTAGGAGACGGGCTGCACACCCTCAGCTCCCTCGAGGAGTTCAATGTACAGCGCTGCCCAAGTCTAAAGTCAATACTATGTTCTTCAAGTGTATCACTTCGTAGTTTGGTGGTTGAAGACTGCGAAGAGCTGATGTATTTGTCGTGTGAAGCGCCGTTTCTGGAGTGCTTGCAGCTGCGGAAATTAATGAGGGTAACGAATATGCAAATGATAATCGATTGTCTGCATAGAATGCCTCGTCTTAGAGTGTTGGATATCACTTGTGTTCCCAAATTTATAATTACAGAGACCCCTGCTTTTCGTTGCTTGCAGCAATTAAGCATGGGTCCTGATGAAGATTCTTGGGATTGTGTGTCGTTCAAGGAGGCCGTCGATGGAGTCTTGCGATTAGGATCTCGATTATCTGTTGGTAGACTAGAGTTGAGAGGGATGGAAAATTGGAAGTCTCTCCCGGATCAGATTCAACATCTCTTTGCTCTACGAGAGTTGAATCTGTTCGATTTTGGAATAGAAGAATTGTCCGAATGGTTTGGAAACCTGTCGTCTCTACAAGAATTATCTGTGTCTGGTTGCAAAAAGTTGAGACGTCTGCCGTCTGTAGAAGCAATGGGACAGCTGACCAAGCTTAGTACGTTGTATATTCGTGATTGCCCGCTGCTAAAAGACAGCATCGAACGACGAAGAGACGACGATGATTCCGAGTGGCCCAAGATTTCTCATCTTTCGGCCATCTGGGTTGATTTCAGAAACATCAGAGAGTGAAGATTTGTATCCTTATTGTGCTTTAGTTGAAATGAATGCATGATGATGCCGAGACTTAGTGGTGCTTGGTTAACTACTCTAGGAGGTGTGTAATGGAAATCAAAGTCATAGTATGTGTTTGGAATGACTATACTATGATTTTGATTCCCAAAAACAAAGAAATTATTTATAATTCACCTATTTGAGTGGAATAATCTTGATTCCATATCCTTTTTATTCCTATATTCATTTTACTCCTTACAATTTTTCCAATCTACCGTGTAATTGTTGTGTCCTAAATCCTAATGTGATGTTGATTGTTTTTTTGTTGAACTGCTATGTGTGTTTTGGAGAAAAACCAAAGTATGACCTTGTTTGTTCAAAGTATCACAAGAGTACCTCCCTCTTAGATAGACCAACTCCACTGCATTTCACAAAATAGAGATTTTACTCATTTTTTAGTATGAAATTGTTCCAATGGTTATGGAAATAGAGTTTTGACCAGTGTAATACTTAAAATAAAAATAATATTTGAAAAAAAATTATTTGTATCTTATATTTAAACTTGCTAATCCGATATTCGATTATATAAATTAAATTGATCAAATAATTTTAATGTAAATATTTAATGATTGAAATATATTGAAAATAATAATATATAAAGCATAAAGGTTGGGCAATTTTTTTTTTTTAAATAGAGTATGAAGTACTGCATTTTAGAATATAGAAATCTACATTTTAGAGTTTTAGATTGGAGATGGTCTTATACTTATCCTTCTATTTTTTTTATGCTTTGCTTCTTTGTTGTTAAACATGAACTCTCTCTTTTCTTTTTTTTTTCCGCCATAATAATATATTAAAAGACTCTTTAACTATTAACATTTGTTGATGCAGATACTTTGGTTGTTTTGGGGTAATGCTGGTATCTTTAGTTGATATATAAAATTATTTTTTATGATAAAAAAAAATATTAACATTTGTTTTGAAAAGTTCCTTATGTTTTAAAAAGCTCTTAAGATGTATAACTCTCTTAAGATTATTTTTTGATAGTTTGTTAGTTAACAATTTTTTTTGGTTGAAATTTGATCTTAAATGTCATTTGAATAAAAGAATATTAAACTGACTCAACAAAATTAATGAGTTTTCGTTACCCAAGATATCTGAAATACGAATTTAAGATCAAATTACAACAAAAAAAAAATCGTCTCTAATAGACAGTAAAAAAAAATCTTATAAAACAAGAATTATATATTTTTAAACAATTCTTGTTTCATAGGATTTAAGAATCCTATGAAACAAGAATTGTATAGTTTAAAAATTTTTTAAAACAAAAAGTTAGTGTAGGGCCTTTCAACGCATTATGTAATTTTTGTTTTTTGTTTTTTGTTTTTTTTTTAAATCATGTCATTTTGTTTTTAGAATGTTGTAATATTAGTTAAAATAATGTTTTAAATGAATACATATAAATGAATTGGTTTTTTCACACACATTTTGTTTAATATTTTTCAATTAATTTTTTTTTATATTTTTATTTTTAATATGCATGATACTATTATATTAAAAATAAATACATGAATGGATAACATTATATGAGACTAAACCCATATAAATACAACTAGTCTATTTCATCCATATACATATTTTTAAAAAAAGAAAAATTATAGAACTATGCAACACATTTTTATTCTTTAACTACAGTAAAATCTCTATAAATTAATAACCTTGAGTCAATGAAATTTTATTAATTTAGAGAAATATTAATATATATCGATAAATTAATATTTTATTAATTAAAAGAGAGACTTTTTAAATTCATCAAATTCAGTACATATGTATTGAAAATAAATGAATTTATATATGTTTTATTGATTATATTCATGCATCGGCCAATTCTTTGTAACTAATTAAATATATTCATGTATAATATCAATCCATTATATACAATTAACTATTATATTCATGGACGCATGTATCAATTTATTAGAATTACTTAAATAATTATTACAGTCAATTAAATATATTCATGCATGATGAATGAAACATATACTATATAAGTCTCAATATAACTAATATAATTGTAATATTTATGAATTATTAATTTAGAGTTTTAATAGGACCTAATATTTATAAAGGGATTTTTTAAAAATTATTATCTTATTATCTTATCGAATTTGATAATTTTTTACAAAGTCGGGACCGAAAGATTTTATTATTTTAAAAAGTTTATTAATTTATAGAGGTTTTACTGTAACTAGCTTTAGTAAAGATCATAAGGAAAAAAAAAGAAAATAAAAGAAAAACTATAGCTCTAATAAATAAACAAAACAAATTGTATATGTTGTGAAATTTGATGTAATTAACAAATAAAATATTGAGAGCAAGAGCTAGATTTTTACGATTATTGCTATGCAAATACATTATCACTGTCATACACACACTGTTATAAGTAAATATGATACTGATAGTAAAAATACATAAAAATATAATTCTATCATATATAATCGTCGGTTCACATAAATTTTTACATCTGCTCGAAGTCAGTTGAATGCGGGAGTTTGCGCCATAAATAAAAAATGACGATTAAAATTAAATGGAGTGGTATTTTGCAACTTGTTGTCTCTACAAGATTTATCTCTAATCGAATATAAAATGAAATTAAAATGGAGTGGTATTTAACATATTTACATGATTTTGTTTTATCAATTTAATATATTTTGTAATTTAAATATAAAATGAATATCAATATTTATTTTACAAGTTATACTAAAATAAATTGATAAATGTATTATAAATATAAATTATTATTGTATAAATAAAAAAATAATTAATTAACAAAATATTTTAAGAGAATATTCAATTTTAGTGTAAAAATAGTTCAAATATTTTTAGAGAATAATGTTGATTACTGGAGATAATCCAACGAAGCCAAGAACGAGATTTTGCATAGGTTGCAACTCTTTAAAGTAATTTATGCAGAGTATTCTATTTTAAGAGTGCGAAAATAATTTTGGAAAGAACCGAAAAAAAAAGTGTAAAAGTAATTTTGGAACGAACGAAAAAAAAAAAGTGTGAAAGTAATTATTGAAAGTAATATTTAGTAAAATAAATTAATAGATATATTTAATTTAGATAATTATCCCCATCCATTTTACACAAAATAATCTTATACTAAAATTTAATAATATTCAAACCGTCAATCACAAGTAAAATAAAACCCAATATATTTGGGCTTAACCCTAATTACAAGACCATAATTAGAGGCCCTTTAAAACTGATTAAGGCCTATTTATAAATCTTTGTAAATAAAGCATCTTCGCAAAGAGATTTAATTGGCATACCAACAAATGGCAAATTAATTCTTGGGATTTTCCTTCACAAATTACCCATATAATAATGAAATTGCACTCAGCCTAGCCCTAATTTGTAGAACAGAATTATCTGAGTCTGAATTTCAAGTGTTGGGTTGCGATTGCTTTTCCAATCAGGTAATTTCTTCCCGCCATAGCTTCGTGCTTGCTAAATTCAACTTTGTTTACCCGTATAATTTACAGTGGAAATCGCTTTTCCAAATTGATTCTAGAGTTAAATGTTGGATTGGGGAAATGGATGTATCGTAGTGGGTTTTGGTAAAGCCCTTGATTCAGGTTTTTTGGATGCAATGCTTTTTTTTTTTTTTTTTTTTGAGAGGTGCATGCATATATTGTTACTTGCTTTGTAATTTCAGTAGGTGATGGATATGTGTTTTGCCATAGAGCATCAATGCTCTCTCTCTCGGTTCTTTGGAAGAAAAAAAAATTGTCTTACATGGTATATATTTGGGGGCGTAGGGGGTTGCTAGGTGTCCCTGTGATGGAGCTCTCGCAATTTTGTGGTTAGGATTGTAAATTTGTATGTGGATTCGAATTTCGATTTATTTTATTTTAGAACTTATTGTTTGTGCGAATCAGTGTGATCAAATTGCTCATCTCTTCAGAGAAGCATTTTTGCAATGTGGTTTAATATGGAACCAGATCAATCATCACTTTCATTCCATGCATAAATTTGAACTTTAGAAACTCAGTTGAATTATCGGGCATGGCGCTGTTAAGTCATGAAAGGTGCCTTCTAGACTGTCTCAGCCCTCCCCCTCCCACTTTACAACATAGTTTTTTTATTTCTCACCGTCTCTGCAAGTGTCACACATAATCCTTCACCGCCACATTGATAACAAGAATTATTGTTCTCATTTCTCGCGTTTATCCTTCTTTCTGCAGACTTTTATTATTCACGCACTGACAAAGTTTAAATGTAGTATATTATATTATGATCTTAATAGAAAAAACAAATGAACTACAAGATGCATGTGTAAAATGTTAAAGTTTCTAAGGCTTGGGTGGAGCGACAAAATTTTTAGTCCATCATTTAAAATGTTCTTTTAGCAAGATTCAAAATGTATTCTGCCTGTTATGGAAACAAGGATTTATCATATATGATATATTTTCCATAGTAATATGGTAAACAAGGAAATATGAATCATCAATTATCTCATATAAGTATTGGTTCTGGTCTGTGTTAGAGCTATTGGTTGCTAAGTTCCGCTTCAACAACCTACTATGCTGTCGAATTTGGCATGTAGTTCAATAATAGGTTTGATCTACATGGTTTCCAAGGATGGATTTAGTTTTAGTAGTGAATTGCTTTAAAGAATAAAAAGAAATGCTAAGAGTACTAGAAAGGTCTTACAATTTACCAACACATCCATTCTAAATAACCATGTATGGAATTCATATGATGATGAGAAACCTTGAGAAGGTCAGGTGAAAGCCTGTTTGAGTTTATTTACTTGTAAAGGACCAGAAGTTGATGTTAGAATATAGGACGCGATATGAAAAGGGAACGTGGAATATATCTGTGAATCTTATCTTTAAGTATTTTTCCTCTTGGGCCTAATAATGAAGGTTGAACCTGCATTTTGCAATTTTGGCATTATTAAGATTTAAGAGTGTGAAGAAAGGGTAGTGGGATAGCTGTCCTGATTGGAAGAGGGGACCTGCAAACGCATAAGAGGATGTGTTTGGGTATTTCCGTGGAAAAATGGAAGCAAAGCCAAAAGAGGCTGTATTTGGGTATATCCATGCAGAATATGGCAGTTATTTTCAATTTCGTACACATATCCAGCCACTTTATGATACTTCATTGTTGCTCCCTGGTAACAATTAAAGATTGATAGGCTTATTCCTGAATATTATTTGGACTTATTTAAGAATATCCCTAATAATCGCTTAGCCTAATTTTTATTCAAGTTTATTTTCCTACCTGTTTTGAGCTTTTCAAAATATGATAAGAATCAATGGGAAAATAACTTTGGGTATTTCCATTGTCTGGTTAATTGTTTGATTTTAAGTTTAAGCAATAACCATGTTGTCGTTTCCTTGGAGAATGATCTGTTTTCTTGAGCTTTGATTAGTGAATTTATTAATGAAGCAAACTCAATCTAAGGTGTGATTTCTATAAAATTGTGACAGTGTGATGTGGGACACACTTGCAGAGGAGCAAGGTCAACATTTCAACCGCATATGCAAAATTTGGGGTGAGGACCTACCAAAGGTAAGCAAGTCTTGCATTTTCGAACTGAAATATCCCAAATTTCTTTAACATGTGCTGTATCAAGTTGGTAATCCCAGTTAAAAGTTTGATCTGCATTTTTAGATTTTGTAATTATTAATATATGTTTCCCTTTACTGATGCTACAGATGGATGGTGAAGCTAGTGAACAGCAAACCAAGCAAGAGCGTCTGAGGACAAGATGGACAGCAGCACTTGATAAGATTTTTGCAGACATAGTCGTGGAGCAGATTCAACAGGGTAACAGGCCAAACAATGTTTTTGATAAGAAAACTTGGAATCAAATCCGTGAGGAATTCAATAGGCAAACCGGTCTCAGTTTCAATAACAATCAACTGAGAAAGCATCTTGACGTTCTTCGTACACGCTATCACAATCTTCAATCATCTTTTACCCAAAATGAGGCAATGCAGGATCCCTGCTACATGGGTTTTGACCTATGGGAAGACATTGGGGTATCCCTCTCTGTGAGTGTGTATGAAAAGTGTGAATTCCATTTCTTTCTTTTTTCTGAGACATAATTGCTGCTAAAATCACTATTTTTTCCCAAATTGCAGTTGAATCTAAACTGTTGAGTTTTGAAAAATAAAATTCTATTTAAAGTTTTTTTGCAATTCGAACTTTTGGACAGATTGGCGCCTGCTTGTTTCTAACTTGTCATCCTACTTGACAACAATTTAAATCTCAAACGACGTCATTCACCCTAATTGCATTTCTTTTTAAAAACGGAGCTTTTCTTTTGTCAAAATTCAGAAGTTTAGATTAGATTGCAATTTATGAAAGAAGGTGGTGATATTATCAGCAATTAAGATTTTTTCTTTGAATTTTTTTTTTGATAAATCATTATATATTCAGGCACAAACCAAGATTGAGCCAGTGAAGACGAAGGAGTGTCCTATTTACGAACAATTATGCACAATATTTGCAGATTCAGGTGTTGATGGAAAGTATGCCCAATCAAGCCATTATGAAGAATTTGACAAATCAGTTGGGGTCAATCCTTTAGGTCCAGAAGGCGCTAACCCGAGTCCTAAAACTCCATCAACATCAAAACTTGTTCAAGGAAATGGGTCTTCACCCCAAAATGCTGGCAAGAGTGCAGCAGACAAGAAGAGAAAGCGATCATCTGAAGTGGGACCCGTATCTGAACAAAATCATTGGAATCAAGAATTGGGCGATGCAATGGTGGACGCCTTATCAGATATGGTCAAATCATCAAAGCTACGAACATTGGCAAAGGCTCAAACTGTTGAAAGATTCACCATCACCGACTGCATTAAAGCTTTGGATGAGATCGAGGGCATTGAAGATGATCTTTATTATGCTGCACTGGATTTGTTTGAGAATCCCAATTATCGGGAGATGTTTATTTCCCTGCAGAGCAACTATGTACGATTAACGTGGTTGCAGGGGAAGTGTGGCGGTTTCGTCCCATTTAGCTATTGATGATTCCTAGGTTATTAGAGAGTTTCTGTTTTGCATGTCAAAACCACAGAATGTTTTGATTCTTTAAGGGGTGGTGGATAGGGTGATATCGTTTTAGAGATTCACATAAATGGAAAATTTATAAGTAATGCAGATAAAAGATCTTTTTTACTAGGTGTTTCTCAACTTATTATGGTGTACAGTTTTGCCCCTATAGGAATGCAGAGGAAGTACGAAACAGATAAAAATTTTATGTTGATTTATTTTGCATTCAAGATCAACATAATGTAGTGTATTTCCACCCTTTGATGGAAAAAGGTCTGTTAATATGGTGATAAATGGACATCATTCTGTTGGCAATCAAGAGGAGTCGCTTTTGAGTTATTTGGAATTTGGGGATTTAATAATATCACCGAGTCTCATACGCATTTTATAGACTTTTGTACTCGTCACGGTACAGTTATATTAATCCGTACATTTCACTCTTGTGTCTAATTGCACTCACAACCCTAGTGATTTCATATCACATCATCACAACCATCATCATCATTACTCCCTCCATCTCAATTCTCATGATCTTTTGACACAATATTTAAGAAATGTAGTAGAATAATAATTCTAGGAGTGTTTAGCTACTTGATGAACTAACTATTAACAAACTAACATTTACCGATAAAAAAAAAAAAAAAAAAGTACAAGTGATTGATAGAGAGGTAAAAAGATTTATTTAAATATATTAAATAAGTGACATTTTGCATAAATTGTATGTAATATAGGGATAAATATATTATTGAGATATTCTAAAAAAGAAATGGGACACTTTGATTGGAACGGACAAAAATAGCAAATTGGGAAACTTTCAGTGGACCAGAGGAGTATTATTTATATTTATATAACCTGTTTTGATATATAAGCCAACACATTTAGTTTCAAATTGTATTTTAATCAATACAGATTATATATATCAATGTTGCCAACTACAAAAAAACATAAAATTCAAAGATGAAAAAGTAAATAGATTTGTTCTTCATCTCCCATGAGCTGCTGATTACTGTTTTGGACCAGGGTTCTAACAAAACCAACAAGAACCCTGCTTCCACTTCAACAATTCAACGCCTTCCAAGGACTCTTTATTGCCTTCCTACATATCAAAGATAAATGAAACACCTACTTGCATATCTATTAAACTTTCCCACGAACCAACTTGAGCAAATGATGAACTCCGAAGTACGTATGGTACGCCAGGGCCAAGGCAGTAAGCTCGAGAGAGATGGGACCGAGCTTCGATGTATAATAGAAGAGCTGGTACACTTCTTCATAGGACAAGCAAATTGGTCCTACTTTCAGGCAAAGAAGACAATAGCTCAACGGGAAAACGGTTAGGATGACCCCTGTCATTCTGTTGAAAATCGAAACCGTTGAGCTGAGTTGGGGCTTATATACAGGAAGATGAGGAGACAACGGTCGAAAGGTAGGCTTCATAGGTTCGTGGACAGACAAGATTGTGGTCTCTGATTTGGATTTTGCATGCCATGTCACTCCCTTTTCGATTGAAACTCTCAACTCGGTCTTGAGCGCCTCGAGTCCTTGTTGCTCGTAATCAGAGAGGGGGCCGAAACCTAAGATTTCTTCCACACCATTCTTCCCAAGTCTCACCTGTTAAACAATCATTATTACTGTTTCAACCAGCTAAATCTTTTGAGTAACACTTGAGTGCACCGTGCAATTAGTGCACAATTAATATTATTCAATGAAAACAATTAATACTGATCGACTAATAATTTTTTAGTAACATAACTAATACCATATAAAAAATCACTTGAATTGCACTGTGAAACTGATGTATAGAAGTATTTGCCAAATCTTCTACATCTATTTGGGATTGTCATTTTACAAGCCAACTGGTGCCTGTGTAGTGAGAAGATTTAAAATTATCCGCACAGAATTATTTATCTCACCTTGGATGCGAAGAAAGGTAGCTCAGTCACAGAGGATTGCACAAACGAACATTCCACAACATCTGGGACCCCATTGAGTCCTTTTAGGCAAGAATCAGCAAACAAAGCCCCAGCGTAGCTGCACAGAAAGATTGTTGTCAAAAAGACCTCCTTACCTTGACATGGGCATAAATCACAGATCAAAAAATGATAATATTTGTAAGCATATAAAGTCCACATCCTACATCATACCACTTGAATTAAAGATATTTTAAAGAAAAAGCTACTGAAGAACTACATTAATTACAATTTCTTTATCAACTAGTCAAGTAATCATTACCTTAAGGATCACTTCGGACAAATATTTAGTGCATCAAAATGCAGAGAATGAGGAAACAGATTCAGACTGCTAATAATTGCACTTAAGTCCATGGGGAATTAATTTGCAATATTCTGCCAGCAGAAAATTGCCTCGATTCTTTATTCCAGAAATTATCAATCTTCAAATACCCAGAGGAGCATACCTTCCAACACATATATGCACACCAATACAAGTCCCAAGCAGTAAGGACAAGTTAACGACGGGTTTCTAAAGTGAGCTATTTATAGTTGGTTCCACATGGTGACTCATGCAAAAGTGAAGCCTCAAAAGTCTACACAAATCATCTCACATGATATAACAGAGCAAATGCCCCAAATCAACACTCTTTCAAGAAGCTTGAAAGTAAAATAAGAGCAACACAAAGCAAGTAGAAGTCCAGCACTTACGCCATTGAAAGTGTAGCAGAACCCTTTCCAGCCTTAGCTTCAACCACTTCTGTCCCACCATCTTGTGTTCTTTTAGTAAGAGCTTTAATGTCTTCATCCGACAGATTTGCTTTTGGTGTAGCCTGCGAGAAAAGAAACAACAATCAATGCTCATATTTTAGAAAAAATATGCAATTAAAATTAAGAAAAAGCATCTCGGAGGAAAAGAGCACTTGTGAAAATAAGGGGAGAATGGTAATTCCAGCATGACCACCAATGACAGGTACATTGACATCTGCAGAGGAGACAGAAACAATAATACTAAGTAACCCAGATATCCAGGGATGTATAGCAAGCTTGAGATAGGGGCAATACCAGCTACGTTGACATTGGCCTTATTGGCATAGAATGTTTTTGCCCTAACAACATCAAGAGTGGTCACACCAAACAGTTTCCTCTCATCATATACTCCCCTGCTCTTGAAGACCTCAGCAGCAATTGGTACAGTTGAATTTACAGGGTTACTAATCATATTGACAAGAGCCTACAATGATTTTACTTCCATTAGATAATTTACAGCAATAGAAAGTCACAGCCAAAAATAATTAAGATGAGAGATAGCATGAGCATGTAAGAAAAGATAAGATGGATATGCTACATTGGGGCAATACTTGGCAATTGCTTCACAAAGAGATTTCACAATGCCAGCATTAATCGCAAAGAGGTCATCACGGGACATGCCAGGCTTCCTGGGAACACCAGCTGGAATGATGACTACATCTGAACCCTCCAAAGCCTGTCCAAGCTGCTCTTCCCCTGCATAACCCTTCACCTATACATTCAAGCAAATACGTCCCAGTTAAATTCAGATACAATTTTAGACAGCACATCATCAGAATAAATGAAATAGTGTCGCATACTCAGAAAAAAAGAAGCAAAGCTATGACAACAAGATATTTGCAAGGCACTCGAAGCATAACAGATCACACAATTCAGATGCAATTTCAGTCAGCAGAAACTTGCAAATACATCCCACTTAAAGACAGCACATCACCAAAATAACTGAAATAGTGTTGCATGCTCAGAAATCAGAAAGAAGCAAAGAGTACCAATTAAACAGGATATTTGCAAAGCACTCGAAGCATAACAGATCAAGCTGCTCAGATGAAAATACATTCAGCAGAAACAATGTCCAGGAGGAATGCTTATCATGCAATCTTAAATTAAAAGGCCACGAAAAAAATGACATACAAAAGAACTCTAGGGATACAGATGCACAGTTCAACAACTATAAATGATATTAAGCGCACAATTTTACATTATTCTTATCATCGAGAGACACTGAAAAAGACAAATTAGCTTCCTCAAAATTTGATCTGTCTTCATAAAACCCAAGCGAAAAACCCACAAAATCTGTGCAATTACAGAAGAACGGCGGGGAAGTTCAAGAGTCATAAATATGATTGATAGTAACACTTCTAATCCAAAACCCTATAACATAAATGGGCCGCATAAATGCTCCAAATATTTAAACAAGCAACCAACAAACACGAGCAGAACCTAACTGTGACAGAAGAAGAAGAAAAGGCAAAAGACTACCTCAGATCTGGTGTTAATGTGGCTGACGTCAGCAGCGACGCCGGGGGTGCCGCCGATATCGTAGAGAGCGAGGCTGGAAACAAGAGGGTTCAGCTTCATCAGAAGAGAGAGCGGCTGCCCGATTCCACCTGCGGCGCCCAAAATCGCAACCTTCCGTTCCGGCGCCGATGAGAAGCTGCGACTGCGAGTGGACAAATAAGACGACGCCGTGGTGGCGGAACGTGACATGGTGCTCCTTCGAATAAAAGATCGCAACATTGCCACCTTCATATTCAGTCGATGGTCGATACAACAGACTTGGGAGCCGCCGGTGTAGAGATAGAATGTCCCGGTGGAGTCGAGAGAGGGAGAGAGAGAGAGAGAGAGAGAGGGGGAAGAGAAATGAGATGTACAGTCAGAAAGAAATTAAAAAAAAAAAAAAAAAAGAAAGAAAAAAGAACTTGACATTAAAAATTAAAAATACAAAATAAAATTGAGTGTCCGTTTGGTAGGCATGTTTAGCAATAAGATAAGGATCCAATTTAGGCTAAATTATGTCTTTATCTTATTGCTAAACATGCCTACTATTTTTTTTTTTTTTGTATTTCATATGCACAAACTTAGTGTTAAAAATTTAAAATATCAAATATATTTAATTAAGAGTATTAAGAATTGCATGTGTCAAGAATTAAAGTTAGTGATCAACAATAAATTAATATTTTTACTATTTAAATTATTTATATTTAATATAAAAAGTACAATATTATAATATTTTAATTTAAAATAAAATTTAAAGTATCAAATATTTAATCAAAAGTATAAAAAAATTAGATGAAATTGAAAAGTGAAATTGTTGTGGCATCGGGAAGTGATCCTTTGGGCATGCCGTATTTAAATTAGTGAAGTGTATGCATAGCCTCCAGGATCCATTGGACTTCTTGATGAGCACGGCGTTCGCCACCAATTGGGGCTCATCAACTGCTTGTTCAATTAGTTTAATGTCAAGCAACTTCTTTACCTCTTCAGCCAAAGCCGCATACTTTTTTGGTCCAAACTTTCGTCTCTTTTGGGAGACAGGCTTGCGAGCTGGGTCGATTTTTGAGGTGGTGGCAGACATGCTTTGGGTCTATGCCGACCATATCTTGGTGCAACCAGGCGAAAACATCCACATTGCTCTTGAGGAAGTCTATGATATCACCCCGCATTTCGGCGGGAATCTTGGAGTCGATAGTGACTTCCAACTCCGGGCGAGTAGGATCCATCTAAATGCATTCCAATTCTTCGACTGGCATTAGCTCGAAGCCGAGGCGAGATTCCAGGTCTTGCTCGCCCGCCTGGCCGAGCTCCACAGGAGTTGGGGCGGGGTGGGCGAGCTCGGCTTGCGAGAGAGCGGATGGCGTGCAATCCAGTGGAGTTTGTTCATTTTGAATGGTGCCGAGCTCACTTGAGGAGATGTCTTGAGGGAGCTCGACGTCTTGTTGTTCGGCGAGAGCGAAAACAAAAGAAGAATCTAAACTAAGTGCAAAAAGTAAATCTGGACACGTGTAATTTAAACACTTCTTTGACATTTTTTTATCTCCTTTTATTGTACCAACTTCCCCCTCAGCAGTAGGGAACTTGACACAATAAAAGTAAGAGGAGGCAATCGCCTCAAGAGTTTCCTAAAAAGGGCGACCAAAAAAGCCGTTATACATGTTCGGCAGGTCAATAATTACAAATTCAACAGGCCTAGTTATCCTAACCCTATCATTTGTAAAGTCGACTTGCTCGACGGAGAGTTTGATCTTTCCAAATAGAGAGACGACCGTGTCGTCGAAGCCGCGAAGCTGGAGGTCGTAGGGCTTGATATACTTGGTGAGGTTGCCTATTTGGTCCAAGGAGGACTTGAAGAGGATGTAGCAAAAGCTGCCATTATCGACCAGAACTCGGTCCACCGTCATACCCAGGATGGTGGCTGAGATGACAAGAGCGTCATGTTTGGGGCAAAGGATCCCCTCGCGGTCAGCATTAGAGAAGGAGATTACCGCAGTCTTGGGGATGGTGGGCTCCGGAGGAGCGCTGACCAGGTGAATGTGGTCAATGGCCCTCAGCTCGGCCTTCCTCTTCCTGTTTGACTGGCTGAATACCTCAACCAATCCGCCTAGGCTGCCCCCCCAACTTGGATCATGTCGATTCGCCCACCGGGGCGAGCAGTTGGGAGCTCGTCGCCAAACGACTCCATGTCGGCCGCTACCTCGACCGCTGCTAGAGGTGCCTAACGGTTCCGAACCGCCGGTTTCGATTTCGAACCGGCAGTTTTGATTTTTGGAAAATTAGAACCGGAACCACCGGTGGTTACACGGTTAAGGTTCCGATTTTCGAACCGGCGGTTCCGGTTCTGAACCGCCGATTTGGCCGGTTTTTTTTTTTTTTTTAATTTATTTATTCATTTATTGTGTTTGATATTTTAATGTGCATTGTTATTTGTTTATTTGTTACAACTTTGAATTTATTTTACATTGAAATTGAGTTTATTTTAACTTACAACTTAAAAATTGCAATTGTAAATTATTTTTTTTTAAATTAAAATATTATAATTTAAAAGTTACAACTTACAATTGAAATGAAATTGAAGTATAAATGAATTTATTAAAATAAAAATATTTACAACTTTACAAGTTACAACTTAGAATATTGAAATTGAAATTTAAATATTACAAGTTTACAACTTACAAATACAATAGTAACAATACATTACAAATACAAATTTAAAATATTGAAATTGAAATAGTACAACTTACAACGTACAAATAACTAATTGAAATAAATATCAATTTACAAATTAAATATAATTAAAGGGAAGGGGTATGAATTAAAACAATTGGACTTGAGCTTAGTTTTAAGAAATTAACTTAGAAATCCTAAGTCCATAACTTAAAATTAAGTTGCCTACGTATCCAATCATGAATCAAAGTTCACGTAGTTCTTGTTGTAACACGAATATTTTATAAAATACTCCACCTCGGTAGGCAAGCCAAGGCCTCATAGGGGTATCCCGACGTAGGCGTAAAGGCAAGCAAACTAGACTACTCCTCATGCCTAACTAGTTCTCCAAGCTCAGCAGCCAGGCAGCTCGGCAAGCCCGGTAGCTCGGCAGCTAAGCAACTCGGCAACCAGACAGTTCGGCAAGCCCGGCAGCCAAGTAGCTCGGTAGCTCGGCAAGCCCAACAGCTCGGCGGCTAGATAGCTCATCAAGCGACAAAGTACTGACACCTTTATGAGACAAGACAAGACCATTTAATATAAAATAGATCTTGTCAGGAGTTTAGATCAACGGTTGTAAATAAATCCTAAAATAAAGGATTTATATTTATTATTTAGCTTTTTATCTTTATTCTTTGGGAGCTCTATAAATAGAGCCCCAACCCCTTGTAAAACATAACTCATTCTTGCCATCAAGATTATACACTTAAGGCTAGGGGTCCTGATAAGTGGAATTTTGTGTGTATTTTGTGTGGTTAATATAATTATTTTATTATTAATTAAGTGCCACTATTTATTATTTTCACTTATTTTATTTCTGTCGCCTTTTTACTGTGATGTTTCGTTTCTTTATTAAATACAGGTAAATAGGTAATTTTGGGAGCACGAGAAAAAAATCGAGAAGTAGAGAATCGGAAGCCGCGCGCTCAGAATGGAAAGAGGATGATTGAGAGAGAAGATTGATTGCTTCCTTGTGGAGAAAAGTCAACTTGAGGGAAAGGGGGATGAACCTGGACGAAGGAGAAAACAAGAAGAACATTTTACTATCATCCTTTTGTAATCCTTGTTGGTACGTTTTCTTGTAATCGTGCATACTATGGCCTCGCGTAGAGGCTAAACTACTTTCTAATCCGAGGATGCCAGAACCTGAAATGCTTCGTCGTTTTTAATAGTAACGTACCTCTATCTTAATTCATTTTTCTCGTTGTTTGTTTAATTGCTAGGTGTAGTTCGAATTATTATTTATGTGAGTCTGATCATCTTGCATGCCTAATATTCGTTCGTAGCTAAATTACATGCTATAATCCGTAATTGTTATTTGCGTGTAATTGTGGTAGTGAATAGAGTTTGTAGCTCTAAGGACAACGAGTTCTAGATTGTATGATTCGAACGTTTCGTTTTCATAGTCTAGTTCGCCCTATTAGTTTGGCACGTTAATGCATCGCATGAATTGAATCCTAAATACATGTTTTGGGGTTATTCGTGAGATAAATTAATTAGGGGTCGTACTCATTAATTAATTAAACTTAAGAACTAATTCGAGCTAGTTTGGTCGTACCACTAGTTTAGGGGCGAGATTCGAGATAAGATAGAGGTATTAGTTGCTATCACGAAGAGGTATTTCAGGGGAGGTTATCCTTGGATTAGATAATTTTCTCATCGATTGTCAGTTCCATTGTATTGCTTTTTATCTTATTAATTTTGCTTGAGTTACGTTAGTGAGAATTATCCAATCCCCCTATTTTACTTGTTTTGTTACACGAAAATATTTAATATAATTAACTAGTCCATGTGGGTTCGACCTCTTACTTGCCCTACTACATTAGTAGGTTGGTTCGGGTAACTAATTTATTTTTGGGTGCCGGCGACAGCACACCAAATTTTGGCGCTGTTGCCGGGGACTTGTTAATTTAATTTAATATTTTTCGTGTCTTTAATTTGTGTTGAAAAAAATTCTGGAAAAAGCTTTCAAAAAAAATTCTGGAAATTTCATTCTGGGAATTGTTTGCGTCTTTTTTTTTCCTGAGTTTAACACTGATCCCCTCAGTGTCCTGTTTTATTTCTGGAAAATTTGTGAAAAAATTCTACGAACTGGTGCTGTACATTCTGGAACTTTATTTTTTGTTGTCTGCTTGCTAACACTGACCCCCTCAGTGTTTATTCAGAATTTTATTGCAGTGAATGATCACTCGTTCAGATCGAAGTGCATCACTCGAGTTTGATCCAGAGGTAGAAAGAAGAGCCAGACAGCTTAGAAGAGAGACTCGTTTGCGGAGATGAATTGATTTTGCATCAACAGGAGATACAAACAGTGACGAAGGGAGTGATAGTAGTGAAGAAGTAGAGTCTGCATTTACGTTCACTAACATAGCTGCAGGGAACGAAGAGAGGACGATGAATGAGTTGGCAAATCCGGCCACAAACCATCAACCTCTTTGCATTACTATTCCTACTCTTGCTGCTAATGTTAATTTTGAACTTAAATCTGGGTTAATTCACTTATTACCTTCTTTTAATGGTCTTGCAGGTGAAAACCCACATGCTTTTCTGAAAGAGTTCCACGTTGTATGTTCAAGCATGAAGCCAACAGGAGTTTCAGCGGAGCATGTCAAGTTGAGTGCATTCCCGTTTGCACTAAAAAGCACCGCACGAGACTGGTTATATTTCTTGCCTCCCAGATCGGTTACTTCATGGAATGAGATGGAGAGGTTATTCCTCCAACATTATTTTCCAGCCACCCGAGTGGCAGTCTTGAGGAAAGAAATTTCAGGTGCTAGACAGGGGCCAGGGGAGACACTGTATGAGTATTGGGAACGTTTCAAACGTCTCATAGCTTCGTGCCCACAACATCAAATCAGTGATCAACTGCTCATCCAATATTTCTACGAAGGTCTCACTCTCACCGATAGAAACATGCTCGATGCAGCCAGTGGAGGAGCTTTGATGAGTAAAACACCAACAGCTGCACGGGAATTGATTTCTAGCATGGCAGCAAATACCCAGCAGTTTGGAGTACGTGATGCCATGAGCAGACCTATGGAGCAGCCTAAAAATGATGCCTTAGAAAAAATTGCAAGCATGATGGAGATGATGATGAAGGTCAAAGCTCCAGAAGTCCGTCCCTGTAAAGTTTGCCATACTACAGAGCACTCTACTGAAGATTGTCGAGTCCTGAGTGATAGGTTAGAACAAGCTAACGCAGTTGGTTATGGGTATTCTCAAGGTCAAAGGTATGATCCATATTCCACCACCTACAATCCTGGGTGGAGAGATCATCCCAACCTTCGTTATGGGAACCAACAAAATAATCAATCAGGGGACAGTTATAGACCTCAATATCAGGAACAAAAATTTCAATTATTTAGAGGGAATGATAGAGGTGCTCAGAGCTCTGGGCAACACATGGGTGAAAAGGATTCAGGACCTTCTTTGGAGGATATGATGAAGGCATTGACATCCAACACCATGAAGTTTCAGCAAGGCACTCAAGTGGTGATAAAATCTCTAGAGACTGGTCAACGAACTTTAGAGTCTGGCCAAAGGAATTTGGAAGCCCAAATGAGCCAAATAGCCACAGCTGTCAGCCAACTACAAGCACAAAATAGTGGCAAGCTATCTTCTCAACCCGAAACTAATCCTAGGAATGTTTTCGCCATCACCTTGCGGAGTGGTAAGCAATTGGAGGAAATTTCGTCACCCACACGTCAAGAAAAAGGTGAGGATCAGAATAAAGAGGATGAGGGGGAGCAGCCTATGGTGCAAAGTGAAAAAGTGGAGAAAGAGGAAGTTGTCCTAAGAAATCTGGATGCAGAATGTACTAACACTGACCCCATCAGTGTCAGTGTACCAGAACAGAAAAATAAGGTAAATTCTCGTAGTTCAATTCCCATTATTACTAATGAATTACCCTTTCCTTCCAGGTTAAAAAAAGCTGAAAAAAATGTCAAGGACCAGCAGTTGCTTGATGTGTTCCGTAAGGTTGAAATTAACATACCTTTAGTGAACGCAATTAAGCAAATTCCGAGATACGCTAAGTACTTGAAGGAGTTGTGTACCAATAAGTGTAAATTGGCTGGTGATGAGAAGATTTTTATGGGAGAGACTGTCTCGGCAGTATTCCAGAAGAAGTTGCCTCCAAAGAGAAAGGATCCCGACATGTTCGTCATCCCTTGCTCGATAGGGAACCATAAGATCGAGCAAGCTATGCTTGATCTTGGGCCTCAGTCTTAAGTGTGGGATTGGGAACCCATTTATTGTGCCTTGTAGGTCTTATTTATACAAGTTGGGTGTTGCCCTAAGATCCTATGAAATGGGGGATCTGCATTTAATGCTGCGCTTTTCATTTAATGAGGATGTACCTCCCCTGTACTTGGGACAGACGGCTGACCTCTCATGTCCTGCCAGCTGTCCGCTGGCAGAAGATCTTCTGTTGGCAGAAGGGATTTTCTACCAAACTATGTAAGGTTGACATTCCTAACATACTGTTACATTGTACTCGTTGCTATTCTGAGGGAAGCTTAACTTGGAAGTCATTGATCTGCCGAGCTTGGCAGATGTAGGTATTCGCCGAGCTCGCTGTCTTGTGTCGTACTTGGGGCCTTGCTGCACTGAATATTGTCCACTCCACGGGTGGCTGCGCTCGCCTCGATGGGGCGAACGGGTCCCTCGGCGGGCCGAGCCCAGAGGGTCCGACCCGCTTAGCCATACTTGCTCGCCGCATCGGGGCGGGCTGGTCTCTGGCGGGGCTGAGCTCCTTTGGACTCGGCCTGGCTGGATTGGGCCTTGCGGACGAATAAATCGTCACACAACAACTTGAAAAATGTATAATCTAAGGAAAATTCTGTAAAATATCAATGAAATTCTATATTGGATGGGCAGAAAAAAAAACTAATACTCAAATTCCAATATTTTGGACTTTTTAGATGAAAGCCAAGGGTAAGCTTTTTAAGTTCATATTAAACTTTAGAATAATCTTAGAATTTTTGTTTTCCATATCCATCATAATTAACTTCTCATTAGGTTTCATTTTCCTGAATAGTTTAGGCTTTCATAAATATTTTGTCGAACAATTGTTGGAGGAATATTTGTTTTCAGGAGTTACTCCATAAAAGTTCAACAAATTTTCCCTTGTAGTCGTGACTTCTAAAATTGAAGGCCGCAACTCATTGTATATAGCTTAATCCGATGTTGTAAATATACATTTTCACCATGTTTTCAAGATATAATTTCCTATTTTTGATGTAATGGACAATGTTGTTGACATTATACAGTACTAAATTTCATTTTTGATATATAAAGTTTCCAATAATTGTAACCCATTTTGAATCTCAATTCCAATTCTTTACATCTACATTTTACGATTATATGGTGTTATTGTTTCCTTCATTTTCTTCTTCTTTTAGAGATGCCATGTTACTTAATCTGATTCTTCTAATGTTTGAAATCATGTGTTGGGACAATGCCAACTTTGAATTATATCTCAATAACATGAAAAGATGATGATTTATTCTATGTTGGTTAGCATTTAGGAATACTTAATTAGTCAGTAAGTTTTATTTTACAGGTATTCAATTGATGGAGAACTCAACTGAAGTCATTGAAGATTTGAAGACAATGCTGAAGTCAACCTAAAGAACAAAAAGTTTTGCCATTGAGTACGAACCTAATCTTACTAAGCTGGTCAGCAAACTACTCAAGTAAAGAGTATGATCTTGAATGATCATTACTGAAGTCAGGAAAGCCTGAAGGAGTAAGTCTTACATTGATTGTCGGGATGACTTGAATTATGAGCCAAGTCATGCAACAAAAGAATGCTATGAACAATGAAGACACTGAATTTAAAGCGCGGGCCAGTTAAGTACTAAAAGACAAAGCCTCAATCAGGATGTTTGATTGTCTGAATGGAGACGTAGACCAATCAGAGTTCAACCGCACTGGTAAGAACTTGACAACTGACACCTAACTGACTGCAGAAAAGCTGCATGCATACAATTAATGTGGACATCCCTTAAGCATGTTGATGGTATGTGTTGCGGATATTTATGCCCGTTGCACATCCTAAAAATAGATACTAGGAAGTCTTTTTCTCCAACAAGAATATTATCAAGTTGTCTATAAATACAGAAGACTTACCCCAAATAAGGTTACATTAAATTTCTAAAATATATTATAATACGATGTTACATAAAATCAATTATGTTGTAATGATTATTTTATTCAAGCATTCATTGGTGGATTAATCATTCTCAATCATAAATTACGTTGACCTAAAATTAAGGTGACTCCATATATATCTACAATTCAATTTTTGTTTTTTTAAAAAAAAACTATTAGAAAATAACTTAATAACATAAACAATTTAGAAATCTTAATAATCTGCATTAAGTGTGTATTTGCAAACCCAATTTTATAGGAAAAATCACATTTTTTTTTAATAAGAAAAAGAATTTTATTGCGTATGAGGTACAAGTTTTACCTCACAAACGAGTTTACATATACAAGTTCACCACTACTCTCGCAACAAACTATTACGGGGATAAGATACAATTTGGACCCTCAATTAGTGTCTCAGATACAAATTAGACCCTAAACTATTTTTTGATACAAATTTGACCCCAAACTATTTTTTTAAACAAATAAAAATCTTTACTTTTAAAATTGAACAAATAAGTCTTTCAACTAATAAAATAAAATATGGAGACCCTTTCATTAAATGAATTGACATAGAACATTATTATATTAGTGGATAAATTGACAAGAAAGTTAAAAATATTATGATAAATTATAAAAAATGAGTGAAACATCAACAACATTTTTTTTTAATAATGGAATCATATTTTTAATATACAATATAATGTTAAACTATAATAAAAAAGAAGATAACTAATTTAATATAATGAATTGAAAATAAAATTAAAATTAAAAAAATCATAATATTAAAATTCGTAAAAATAATAAAAATACTATTTTTTAAAAATACGAGACTATTACGTTTACAATTTTTATATATACTTTTATTGTTTTAAAACTATAATTAAAGGGACCTTCATATTTCATTTTATTAGTTGAAGAACATATGTATTTCATTTTAAAAGTTAAAGTATATATTTGTAAAAAAAAAAAATAGTTCAAGGTCCAATTTGTACTCAAAATACTAGTTCAAAGTCCAATTTAGAATTTATTATAGTTTTTTTTATTGATAAAATAGTTCTTTTTTATTATATATAGTTATCATTATATTGTATATTAAAAAAATATGACTCCATTTTTTTTAAAGTGTTGTTGATGTTTCACTCATTTTTTAGAATTTATCATAATATTTTAACTTTTTTGTCAATTTATCAACTAATATAATAATGTTCTATGCTAATTCATTTAATGAAGGGGCATTCCGAGAATCAAAATCACAAAAATTCTCAAACACAAAAAAATTTTTAATAAATTATTATCACTTTTTCATAATTTGTTATCACTTTTTCATAAATTGTTATCACTTTTCATAAATTGTTATCACTTTTTAATTTGTTATCACTTTTATACTAATTTGTATCACTTTTTTAAAAAGTGATAACAATTTATTAAAAAGTTATTTGGTCTCATGCATGAGACGGTCTCATACAAGTTTTTGCCTTTAATGAAAGAGTCTCCATATTTTATTTTATTAGTTGAAGAACTTACTTGTTCAATTTTAAAAATAAACGTGTTTATTTAAAAAAAATATAGTTTGATGTCCAATTTGTACCTGAGACATTAGTTCAAGATCCAATTTGTACCAAAAAATAGTTTAGGGTCTAATTTGTACCTGAAACACTAATTAAGAATCCAAATTGTACCTTATTCCAACTATTACGGGAAGAATTAATTTGACCTAAAATAAAATTACTTCGATAATATTTGCAATTACTATTTTAAGCACTTAGAATTATTTTGACAATTTTGTAAAAGTCATCCTCATTGATAGAAGAGAAAAAGAGAATTACCCACACATATAATTACCCCAATTATTAATAAAAGTGTCTTTTTTTTTTTGCAAATAAATACTTCTTCATGAATTTGATTTAAAATTATTTTATTTTCAAACAATTCTCACTTTTGATATTACTATAAAATCAATTAATATAACTTCTTTAAAATGAATAGAGTATCAGAACATGGAAAAAAAAAAACAACTTAAACAACTAATTAAACAATTGAAATAGCATAAACAACTTAAAAAACCTACACTAATTAACATTTTAAACAACTAAAACTAGTTAAGCATTTAAACAACTTACACTAATGAACAATTTAAACAACTTACACAACTAAAACAACTTAATTGCGCAACTAAACAATCTCAATTAAACAATTTCTATACGCATCTAAACAACTACGATTAAGGTTTATATATATATATATATATATATATATATATATATATATATATATATATATATATTAGCTAAAAGAAACTGCAAAAAACTATGATAAAAATGGTTACTATGATAAAAAAACGGTCAACAATAATCAAACAACAAATACCAACAACTCAAACTAAGAAAAAATATACTAGAAGGCTTTGAGCGCAGAGAAAGAAAATGATATGAATCTTTAAATTTTAAAATGGATATAAAAGGTGCAGATGAAAGAAAGTGATAATAAGGGTATTATTATAATTTAATACATATACAAAATATTATTTTAAATCATTTATATAAACTAAGACCATTTTTGAATGCTTTGTATAAGTGAGACCATTTTTTATAAGTAAAGGTTTGACTTAGATCACCTTAATTTTATGAAAATTCCTCGGCAAATATATATTTTCTTTAGTTATATTTTAATAAAAGTATTGTTTAATAATATTAAAAGGTGTAAAGTGAAGGGTAAATAATTTTTTCAAATTTATTAAAGTGAGTAATGAGTGTGAGAGATTTAATTGTAGTGGAGAATTGAGTGACATGAAGTGTAAATAAGAGATGTTTATAAGAGTTTAGTTTTAAAAGAATCCACGGGAAAATTATAGTTTTGGTCTTATGAAATTTTTCAACGATAATTTTAATCTCACATTATTTTTTGGTCCTTTTTAAAAAAAAAAATAGTCTCAATCATTATTTTTTAAGACCAAAACTGCAATTTTATCTCATTTTTTGGGACTAAAGTGTAATTTATTATTCTCTTAGGACCAAAAATGCAATTTATTTGGGACTAAAAATGTCAAAGAAAATTATGGGACCGAAAGTGTAAAAAAAAGGACCTTTTTGCAGACCACTCATTCTCTTGGAATCAAAAATACAATTTACCCTTTATGTATGTAAAAATAAAAATGTAACATCTATTTTGAAATTTGAACAATAAAAAAAATATAACACAAGGAATATAACAAGTGTTACAAAATATATAAATTAGAAAAGTGCTACCATAATACATTACATAAATTAAAAGTTTTATAATACAAATTCATATAAAATCAATTACTTTTTTTTTTTTTTCTATCAATAAATGTTAGTTGTTAGTGGAAATTAGTTTACCAAGTCTTCTTACAATTCTAAATTCTCCAAGCCTCTTTATACCTTCAACTCCAAATTCGTTCCCAAAGGGAATCGAACCCGGGTCACCCACTAAAGTGAGGAACCCGGTGTGGCCAGGTGGTCAAATCAATTACTCTCTCCGTCCCAATGAAAATTTCTCATTTTTCTATTTTGATCCGTCTCAATCAAAGTTTTTCATTCCTTTTTTGGTATACACCAACAATATATATAATACACTTTTCACCACACATTTTTATTTTTGTCTATCACATCACTTAATATTATATTACTCCCTCTGTCCCAGATCAGTTTTCACAGTTGACTTTTTCAATGGTTTTTGTGTGAGAATTATTTCATAGTAATATGTGTACAAAAGTTGTTTTATATGAATGGTATGATAGTTAATAAGGTTAACTAACATATCATTCATATAAAACAACTTTTGTACACATATTACTATAAAATAATTGGAGTTGGGAGGCACAAAACCTTGGAGTGTTTGGAAAAAAGTCAACTTCTAACCAAACAACTAACATTTACCGATCAAAAAAAAAAAAAAAAATTACTTTACTATAATTCCTTAATTATTGTATCAAAAAACAATAGAAAACTTTCACACTCCATTTAAACAGGAGTCATTTGAAATCAAGGGATTTGAGAATAATCTACCATACATTCACTAATCAAAATGGAGAAAAATTAAATGAATGGATTTGGTTCACATAGGGATGACAAAATGCCCCGCCCCGAGGCCGCCCCGCCCCAATTGGGCCCCGCCAGCCCCGTTCAGAAAATGGGGCGGGTCCGCCCCGCCCCACGCACGGGTCAGGTCGGGCATGGGTATGTGTTCTGCCCCGCCCCGCACACACATATATTTATATATATATATATATTATATGTATTTAATATTACAATATTTATAATATTATATAAATCTTATGTTATAAAAATATATTATTGTATAATATAATATTAAATATATTGTATGTATTTAATATATATAATATTATTTGAATTTTTTTAATAATTTAATTAAAATAAAAAAAAATGGGGCAGGGCGGGGCGGGCTTGAGGCTAAAGTTCTCGACCCGCAATGGGGCGCGGGCGCGGCGGGGCGGATGGGGGCGGTGCGCGGGGCGGGGCAGGTATTTAGATACCCGCCCTGCCCCGCCCCATTGCCATCCATAGGTTCACACAATATATATTACTTACAAGTGGGAGAATTTCAAATGAAAAAGTTTTGCTGGGTATTTGAAATCCTTTCACTTGTAAGTAACATTTGTGTGAACAAATCAATTCATTTAATTTTTTTCATTTTAATTTTTGAATATATGATATTATTTTTTCAAATTCCTTAATTTCAAATGACTGCTCTAAATGGACAGTGATTATTTCACTCAAAAATTTATTGGTGCATTCATTTCCAATCATCAACATTTATTTTTCTTTGATAGTTATTAAATCTAACCAATTAATTCCAATCACATCCACTTAAAAGAATTCTTAACAATCAAACATATCCAAATACAGTAATCTATCTCAATCAAACAATCGCAAAGCTGGTTTGATTGTGAAAAAAAAAAATAGCTGAAAAGCTGTAAAAAAAAAAAAACCCTAGGTGGTCCAAACATTGACATGAAAACCACTAGTACTATAGGGGTGTTATGCAAATATTAAACAAAAGAAGGACAGCCATGAAAAAGCTGTAAATTAAAGCTGGTCACGTGACGATTCATATATATCTCCTGGCTAAGGTAGCATTAATAAAACCCTTCCCTTCCCTTTCCTTTCCTCCAATACCCCAAATTCTCACAAATTTATTAAAAAAAAAAAAAAAATACCCACCTTAATCAACACAAATAGTAGCACACTTGTTCAAATTTAGAGGTCCAATTGGTTATGAGTACTCAGTTTATCGCGTGTAATTTTCATTCTTTTCATCATTCTGTCAATTGTGTGGCACATTCTTTTGCTAAGGCTTCGAGATTTTATTTAAATTCTCGTACTTGGATCGAGCCAATCGAGCCACGTTCTATTGTTAGGGTTTCGAGATTCTATTCGAGTCCTCGTACGTGGATCGAGCCACATTCTATTGTCAGGGCTCGAAATTCTGTCGAGTTCTCATACTTGGGTCGACCCAATTGTGTCACATTTTGATGGCTAAAACCAGGAAAAGATTTGCAGTCATTCTCTTGCTATTCTTGATTGTTTTGCCAATTCAATCTAAAGGGAGACATTATATTTCTGAGAGAGAATCATCGTCATCAATATCCCACGTGATGAACGAGCATCAAAGTGAAACTACTCATGATAATCGTGTTGCTACAAGAAAAACGACGTCGGATCGACAGTTTCGTGGTGCAGCTCATGAAGTGCCTAGTGGTCCGAATCCCGAGTCCAACTGATGATCAACTCAGTCCAAATACCGAGTCCAATCAACTCAGTTGTGCTTCCATTGCCATCAACTGTATAATTTCTCTCAGGTTTTGCTACTATTTCCTAGTGAAGAGTGGATATTATTTTTTTTAATTTCTTCTTTTAATTAATCACAAATATTTCATGTATGTAAAGCACACTCTAGTTTTAATTTATTTTGTGAGGGGTGTTAATTCTTATACACTAGTTATTGTTCTTAAATTTAGTTTTTCAATTAAATATGGGGATTTTTTAAATTTTCTATCACAAAAAAGAAAGAGTTGATGTAATGTAAATCGATCAATTTCTCGAAATTGGTTGAAAATTAATTTCATAAATAAAAAAAAAATGTGTCTATTGTGAACCAAGTTTTACGGTGAAACTTATCCGTATCATAGAAATATATTAATTTATTTTTCAGTTATCCCACTAATACCTTTAGTATTATAAGTAATATTGTTCCATTATCATGACCGATGACCGATATTCTTTAATAATATAGGTAATACTCTTCAGTTATCACAACTGATACTCTTTAACAACATAGAATATATTTTTCCTGAAACCTTTTAGCAATATATGTAATACCGTTCAATTATTACAACTGATATTTTTTTTACTAAATGATCAAGTTTTACCGTGAATCCTTGCTCACAGTAGATTTTGCCTTAAAAAAATACTAATACTCTTCTAATAAAATAATTAATATATTTTAATTAATACCCTTTTAATAAAACAATTAATATTATTCAAAATTAATATTTTAAAATAAAAATAATTAAGGGTTTTTACCATATAGCTAGCTTGTATATGGGTAAATTCGTATAGAATGATGCCAAATAATGATACACGTTAGATCTTTTTAGAGTATTTTTTCACAATCTCATTTTTGGTGAAATTCATGTGATCTCCTGCAAACATTGAAATGGAAATTTCAACGACGAACAGTGATGGCAGTTCAAAAGATGAGAAGTAGGGTTGTCTCCATGCACACTATTTTGAATTTATTCTAATTTTCTTACACTGTTGAAAATTATTTATCAGTAGGGGATATGGATTTTTGCATTTGTCCTGCATGGACCAGGGGGTGGGGTGGGGTGGGGGGGGTGTCGTGGACAAAAAAGAAAGTGATTTGATATCATGATTTGGACGTAGTACAGGGCAGAATTCGAATTATTGATGCTTTTTATGTGACAAAACATGTCACATAAGCTGCTAGTACCTAGGTATTCAACCATAAACGTTATCATGACTTCACTTTTGTTAATTCCAATGTTAATTGAACTCATTATTTTTGGGAAATTCATCCACCATTTTAATCAATTTTTCATTAAATTAATATGTTCTCTCAACTTCGTAAATAAATTAGTTGAATTATATGAGTGAATGGTGTATGAAGTAAATAAATTAATTGAATTGTGTAGGAATGAAGATTATGTATCTAGTAGAAATTAAAAAATAATAATATTTTATATAAAATTAATGTTATTGTAAGAATTGATGATTATGAAGATTTTTTTATTCATTTTAAAGATCTTATTGTAAAATAAATTAATAATAATATTTTATATAAAATTAATGGTATTGAGCATCTCCAACCTTGGTGGTAAATTTGCCAAAAAAAAATATCAATTTGCCACAAAATTTGCCACCAATAGTAAAATCATCTCCAACCATTAAATTCAAATTACAACTCAAATGATATAATTTACTTGAGTTAATAAAAATAAAAATATATTTATTTCAATGATATAAAATACTCCTGTAAAAAAATATGACATAAAATATCAAAATTAAACTTGTATTTCATTGTATAGTTATGTTTACGTGTTATTATAAATTTAACATGTTTGTTGTATTTTCTAAGTTTAAATTAGTATGTAATATTATTTATGTATTGTAGTAAACTTTGTATTTTATAATTTAAATTATTAATATTGTCTTATTAAATATTTATAAGTTACAAATTACATAATTTAATAAAATCTAAAATCATTTAATATTACACAAATTAAATAAAAAAAAATTTGCATTGTGAAGTGGCAAATTTGCCAAACACTGTTCACTTGTGGCTAAATTGTAGCAAATTTGCCACTGCGTTGAAGGTGCAAAAGGAGGCAAATTTGCCTTTGCCACAAGTTTTGCCGCAGCGTTGGAGACGCTCTAAGAATGAAGATTATGATTTTTTATTTTTATTTTAAAAATGTTTAAGGTATGTAAAATAAACTGTTGAAAGATATTTTGAAACAAATGGATTAATTTACTTCATTGGGAAATTGCTTTTAATTAACATTAAAAGTAATGGAAGTTGATCGCTATGTTGGATTAATTAATTAATTTACGCAACTCTTAATCTTCTAAAAGAAAATTATTGTTATAATATTATATAAAATATTTGTCATTTTATATATATAATTGTAATTTGCATATTAATTAGATATTTTATTAGAGTAACTCTTATATGTACCCATTATAAATTTGCAATCTCCTTTAGCAAAATCTTTCAATTTGCAATACATTATTACTTATCAAGTAATACACTAAGACCTCATTTGATAGGGTCTCTTATATTTATAAGGGTCATATTATTTAGCTGGGGAAAAAGGTATTATGCTGCTTGGTAGAGTGTAATACAACATTTAATACATCACTTGGTAAACAATATAAAATTTGTATAATTTGGTACTCTACTTGGTAGCACATATAAAATTGAACAACTTTAATTTAGTTGCTTGGTAGCATGTATAACATCCATATTCATATAAACAATACAAAATACCTATTTTACCCTCCAATTAAAAAAATAGGTTATCCTTTCCTTCTTCCTCTTCATTACGCAGCATTGTTTATGCCCACACCTCTTTACCAGCTATTTGCGGCGACGAGCTGAGACGGGTGAAGAGCTGGAGTCGGGTAAAGAGCAGGAGATAGCGGAAGACGGACGATTCACGGCGACAATCCTGGGCATACGCGTGAACATAAATGTGGGCAAAAGCGTGGGAAATAACCTGAAAAAAAAAAAAAAAAAAAAAGATTACCATGACATGACTATTCAAAAATAAATCTAATATTATCACAATGGGCAGAAGCGTGACTATGAACAGAAACAATATATTTGGCGTGGGTATCAACAACAAAAAAAATCATGAGATGACTATTAAAAAAAATATGAAGTTCTGTCACAGTAGGCATATGCGTGGACATACGTGTGGGCAGAAGCGTGAGACTGAACAAAATAATACAATGTCTAGAGATCAAACGAATAAAACAAAGTTCCTGAATTAATAACAGTTCAGGCAGAAGCTAAAAATGAAAAAAAAATACATAAATAGCAGAATTGAGCTCCCAATTTAATAAAAGAGCACAAATAGTAAATGATCTTGCAAAGTAATAGTTGAAACAACAATCATGTAGATAATTTTATGCAATAACTAATATTTTACTCAACAAAAATAATATATTTGGCGTGGGTATCAATAGAAAAAAAAAAATCATGAGAAGGATATATAAAAAAAAAAATGAAGTTCTGTCAAAGTAGGCATATGCGTGGACTAGGTGGGGGTAGAAACATGGGATTGAAATAATTGTTCATAAATAACAAGAATCCTGCGAACAATGAAATAACAAGAATCCTGAAATAACAGTAAAATAACAGAAAATAACAGTGAACAAGAATCACGAAAGCGCAACTCGTCGAACGATTTAAGAATCGCGACGGCAATGCGCAACTCGTTGAACGATTCAAGAATCATGATGGCGACGACGCAATTTATCGAATAATAATTGAATAGCGATAGTGACGGCGCAAGCCGCAACTCGTCGAATGATTACAGAATCGCGACAGCGACGGCGATGTCGAGAAACTGCGAGACAAATTCGACTTACCAAATGACTCGCGACGGCTAGAGTTTTTCTACAGTGGAGAGAAGAGAAGAAGAATCAACCAAAAATGAATTCAAATCTAAAAATACCACGCCCTTGAATCATTGACGAGGGGCAAATTAGGGCGAAAATAATATTGTAGAACTCACCTTTGATTAAGAAGAGGGGTCGAGACCTTACAAATAATGTAGAAGGGAATAATGATCTCGCTTTCCCGCAAGCCCGGGTCGGCGGCGATGGAAGGAGTGGTACCAAGCAGCGTATTACGCCGTTATACGGCCTACCAAGTGAGGCCCAATTACTTATCAAGCAATACATCTATACTTATAAAATAATACCTTCAATATTTTACATGCATAACATGCCGAATTGTGTGAAAAAAAATAATTGGATATGATTTTATAAGCATTGGGTATTATTTAATAAAAGATAACATAATGCAAATTAATAACAAAAAACACAGCAATGTAACAAATCGAGCGTCCAGTCCAGCTCATTGGGTCCAATGATGTTTATAGACTGGGTCAAATCGGCCCATGAATAAATCAGGTCTATATAATATGAGTCTATCCCAACACTAGCTAGCGGGCTAACGGGTCAGCTTAGCCATAACTTTTTTTCTATTAGCAAATGCTAATGCAGAAATTAATTCTTTGAGACATAAAATATTTCATGTTGTTAATCAGGTCAGTATACAATAATAATCATTATCAATACTGATCAATTTTGTTGCAAATTTTATGAACGAAAAAAGTAAAAATAAATTACAATATTATATTACAAATTGCAATGATCCTATAACGACTAGTGCATAAGAAAAGAATGAAATTAGTTAAATTTTAACTCTAGTACATGACTTGTACACATCAATCCTCAATTAGGTAATTACATTAAAAATGACAATTAAAAATATATATATAGACCTTGTTTGGTTTCCTTTATTAGGGGTGTATTGATCTCTAATATAACTTTATCACTTGTTTGGTTTGTTGTATACATTATACTTCCAGCCCGTTATTAAGAATGAGCTCGTTTCAAATAATACTGAATACATGAGATTATAGATTCCATGTTTTATATGGTATTTGTAATATTTATTATTTGTCCAACATCTATTAAATTTTAAAATACCAAAAACACCTTTCCCTTTTTATTTTTATTGGTCTAAAATAAATTAATACTAGTTATAATACTTCATACCAAACATAATATTGATAGCTAATAATTAATTATTTATCTGAATTTTCTGAAACCAAACAAAATATTGATAAATAGACTGATATTACAAATATAAGTGTTATAATTCAAGTATTATCTATAATGACAACCAAACGAGGCCATAATATATATGGGTTAGGCCGGCCGGTCATAACCCGATGAGCCAAATTAGCCCAATGGGCCGGGCCAAATCAGTTTGTGAGATTTTGTTATTTCGGCTAGTATTTTTTTATTGTTTATTATTTTATCAGTTTATGAAATATGTACAAAAAAATTTCTTACAAAGAATCCAAATTTAGTTCAGATGCCAACTAATGTGACTTTCGTATGAATGTAATTGTACATGCCAACCGGTTATATTATATATCACCCCTTAGTAAAAATATCGAAAATTTCAACGTGCAGTACTTATTTTATAAAGAAAACAGTGAATTTTGTCAAAATTTTTTGATATACTAAATATTCCGGCACAATAATAGTATGTAGGTTAAACAAAAATGCCGAAAAAAGGGTTCACTGATTCACTGTAACGATTTCTTTCGATATACTTAATTTCACGGGCTCACTAATTCTCCTAGTCTCATGGGTTTGATATATAATCGATTTGTCTTAAAATAGTTACACTAAATTGCGAGACAAATCAAGATTTGTAAGTTATTTCTATGAATCTGTATTTCAATTTGCAGTAAACATTACTTAGCAATATTTTAATCATTGGATTACTTAGCATGTGTGAAATTGATGATACTGCAAAAATCCCAAAAAAAATAAAAATGAATAACTAATGAGGCTGATTGTTTTTTACCAATTTTGAATGGACAAGGGGTATTAGCGAAGTCAATTTGGCTGACAAATTATTCGGGCCAAGCTCATTAATAAACCCGCTGTTATTATTACCAAGTAAAAAATACTCCCTCTGTCCCAAATCAGTTTTCATAGTTGACTTTTTCAACGGTTTTTGTGTGAGAATTATTTCATAATAATATGTGTACAAAAGTTATTTTATATGAATGGTATGTTAATTAACCTTATTAACTAACAACTTTTATACACATATTACTATGAAATAATTCTCACACAAAAACCGTTGAAAAAGTCAACTGTGAAAACTGATTTGAGACGGAGGTAGTATAAAATTACCAAGTGACCGATTAAATTCCCATTCCATACACCGCTATCTCACCCATTCCAACCTTCTCCATTGACGCCGTCGCCGGTCAAATAGCAGAACCCCGAACAGTTCACCAGCGAAATTGAATCGTCCATCGCGGAACCCATATATATAAGGTAATGTATTTTAATTTTTGATAGACTTTACTGCCTAAATAGTTTGATGGGGCGTGAATGATTGCTATGACAATTTTTGTGTTTGTGTACATTTGTCCATGAATGTGTTTGTGAGAAGTTTTCTGTTGACACCCATAAATATATATACGTATATACCATATTATGCGGCGTACATTTTTTTGTAGGATTTGCATGTGTTTGTATATTTCAGTTTCAATTTGAAAAGCGCATTTGACCGCATTGACACGTTGGTTTATTTATTTTAATAATAATATGTCCCAATCGGTGTATTTGTGTTTGTATATTTCGGGTAAACATGTTTTAGATAATGACTTTTTCCTATTTGACCGTTTACCGCATAAGACACATTTTTTGGTAGTTGCAATGGGATACAAATTCGAATTCAATTTTTGATTGTTCATTTTTTCATTGCAACGTTTCGAACAGTTTATATAGCAGTACATGGAATGGTTCTTCTCATTGAAACATAACAATTCATAAAAACTAGAGATTGAAATTCATTGATTTCTTTATACCTTACGTTGTTTGTTGTTAGATGGCAATATTGGATGCCGATGATTACTTCTCTGCAAGACTTAGTTGTTGGGCCGATCTAACCATTATTCAAACCATAAAAGATCGGTTGAGTAAAGAGAACAAACTCCTTTTCAAAAAATCCTGTTTCGGCCAATTTTACGACTTTGAAAAGATACCATTTCAAGGCCAACTTTACCTGCATTTGCTATTTAAACAAGATAAAAGCATGAAAGGTGACGAACTTGTGTTCCATATAAATAATGGTGAGACACAATTTGGGCCGATGGAGTTCTCGCTAGTCACGGGATTAAAATTCGGTCCTAAACCGGTTATCCCTTACAATACCAAGTTCTATAAGGCGGTTTTCGGTAAAAAAATACACTTGTATGTTCGTGATGTACAAGATGTCTTTATGAATGCATCATCGGAGGAAGATAAAGTTGAGTCAGATATCATCTTAAAACTTGCATTATTATGGGTGTTATACGGAATTCTGCTGATGAAGGACAACACCACCAAAAAAATTGATACTCAATATATCCATCTCTGTGAAGATCTCACTGAATTTAATGCGTACCCTTGGGGACGTGTGTCGTATGAGTTCCTTCAAAAATGGTTTCGTGGTACTATGAGTGATAAAGCCACTGCAAGACGGGAGAAGCACAAGGGTCACAAAGGAAAGCAAAATGTAACACACATGGACATTTACGGGTTTGCGTATGCTCTTCAAATTTGGGCTTATGAAGCAATACCTTGCGTTGGAAGTTATTGTGGTGGAGACAGAAGCCTAAGTGTTGTACCTCGAATGCTACGTTGGAGTCCAACGAAGACCTTTCGTTTTAAAGAGTTGACACAAAATTGTTTTCCTATATTGGAGATTGGAGATGAAATTGCCGATAGGGTACGTTTCATTCATTTATCCATTCAACTTTATTTTATCAATATATGATGAATTTATTAGTATTATGTTTTTCATCGCTAGCATAAAATTGTGAATAGCTAATATCTAATTCATTTTATAGTATTTCGAGTAATGCATGTTTTAGGAATATTGCATGTTTTTCGGGTAATTGTATTAATTTTTTAGGTTGTTACTATCTACACCTCCACTTTTATTAGATACACCCACTCTATAGCTATATTTGAAGGTACATTAAGCTATAAATTATTGTACATAGGGGTGTATCTAATAAAAATGGAGGTGTAAATAGTAGGGCCCAATTTTTTAATTGTATTTTGAATTAGGTAATTAAGCGTTTCAAATAACAGTTTGGAAATAATTGTATTTGGAATATACCATATTTCACCATAATTTCGGCCATTACATGTTTTGATAGTATTTCTCTTGTATTAATAGTTGCTGCCAACTTAGTTTGATAGTATTTCTCTTGTATAAATGGTAGTTGCATTTTTTTGAATATTCCCTTGCTTATGCCATTGTTTATTTCGAATACACAGTTTTTGCTTAAATGGTTGTTGCATGTTTGCTTATTTAGAAGATAGCATGCTTAATTGTTTTCACAATTAGCAGTTTTTCACGCCAATTTATTCTCTTGATAATTGGATTTAAAGCATAGGAATTCATGTCTTATGAAGCAGATTAATTTTACCTATTTATACAGATTAAGGTGATCCCTGCTTTGACCCCCACAACTGCGGAGAAAAGAACACCTTATTATTTAAGCCTTGTATCTTGGGAAGAGGGGTTCAACAAAAACAATGATGTGCCATCCACATTAAGAACCCGTAAGCGAAAGAGGAAAGATGTTGAGGTGGAATGTGAAGGGAGTAAGCTATCATATACGCCCTTGTTGAAATCGTTGAATTTGAAATATCGTAGAATGAAGAAATCTTTGAAGCTCATCATTAAAAACCAAAACCAAATCATGACGCTTTTGGGTATACACGATGAAGATGAGGACAAGCACGAGGAAGCTGATGAGAAAGACGACAGAGATGAGGAGAAAGACGGGGGAGAACCACATGAAGAAGACGAGGAATTTGAGGAGAAAGACGAGGCAAGAGTTGAGGAGAAAGACGACAGAGGAGTTGACGAGAAAGATGAGGGAGGATCACAACAAGATGGCAATACTAGCGACAAAGACGAAGGAAATCGGTGCAACACAGATGATGAGATAAAGGATGGATTTGGGTGCAGCGATGAGGATGAGAAAACAGATGGAGAAGAGTGTGCAATGAACTTGTACAATGAGTCAGTCGACGAATTTGAGCAATGGTACATGAATGACCGAAATTCGGGGTCGAAAGTACAAGTTTCGGTTGAAAATATTGTCAATGTGGATGTCATGTGGTTTAGAAGCATCCACGATCCATTAGGCTGGCTTACGTGTGAGGTAATTTCACAAACTCAAGCTAGTTACATTCGTCTAATGCAATATATCACCTATTTAGTTATAAAAGGAGGGGTAGACTTTTTTTTTTTGAAAAGAAAAAGGAGGGGTAGACTAATGCATGCTTATTTTGGTGTACATTCGTGATGTACAGTTTTTTAGTTCTTAATTCGACTACTGCCATTTGCTTATTGAGCTTGTTTTATTTGTTATGGTGCATTCGACTAATATTGCATTTAAGAATGTCATTTGTTTGTTGTAGTTGAGTGTCTCGTAATGCAAATTGCTTATTATGCAGAAGGGCTTATTATGCTTATTTTGGTTCATTCGACTAACATGCTTATAATGCAATATAATTTGTTTGTTGTAGAATCTAGACGCGTTGATAAATCTTATTGTTTATAAAGCTAAGAGGTGGCCAAATAATTTCCACACCGGATGGTCTTGTGTTGATGTATCGTTTTGGGTAAGACTATATATATATATATATATATATATATTGAAATGCATTTTAGTTATTTGGAGCTTAATTAAGGTAATTCTTCGCTAATTCAACTCATTTCACAAATGCAGACTATCATGACGGAGAGAGTTTATAATTCTTGGAAAAAGGCGGATAACAAGGGTCACTCGCCTTGGTTGTGGTCTATAAAGGAAAAAATGGTGATTGATTATGTGACAGGTAGATTACCCCTACATGGAATGGGCGTGCCATGGACGGAGGTCAAACGTGTTTTTGGGATAGGCCATGTCAATCAAAACCATTGGATCCTTTATGAACTATCCTTGGTTGACGAGTGCATCATTGTTTATGACTCTCAATCGTTTGGTGGAAAAATGGGTAATCCAAGGTACTTATCAAAGGTCTGCCTACTAGCTTCACTCATGCCGAACATCTTTGACCAACTCGTTAAGACCGGTCCAAGTAAAGACAAACGTCCAAGGAAAAAGGCGTGGGAAGTTAAAATATCACCGGATGCAGTGCAACAAGTTGATTCATCTTCTTGCGACGTAGTATGCATGAAGATGCTCGAGTGCCTCGTATCTAACCGTCCTCCTAACGCATTTGATCCACAAAAATGCGTTGATTTTCGTAAGAAGTATTGTTCGGAGCTTTTCAATGTCAACAATATTATGAGCACTTGTTACTTTTGAGACTAGACGGGATAATATTTCAGTTGATTAGGATGAATATAACTAGCATTGAACGTTTTATTTGTTTGTGTAACTCTCGAATTTGGTAGAATTTCATTTCACCGTTTGCATGTTTGTTGGAACTCTGGAAGTTGATTTGCTTATTATGCAGGGATTGAAGTTTGTTAAATAGTAGCAGTGATCTAGCTTCTGCTTAGACTAATGCATTGTTATGGGTGTACAAATTTCGTGGCTTTTAAATGGTTTCATTTTGTAACAATTTTTGTCTATTACTTGAATAATGGTTTCATTTTCTAACTATTTTCATATCTAATATTTTGCATTTCATTTTATTTTATTATTAACTTTTCGAATAAATCACGGAATTTGGTTGTAACAACAAGTCGAATAAAGGTTTTTGCTTGTTCAATTGTGAAATCTTGGTCGTAAAGTACGCATTTGAGGTTGCAATTATCCAATATTATGCTTGTTTTTTAAATGTATCATATTCAACTAAAACAAGTAATCTATATAAATAAAAGGAGAATGTGTCTTTCTCCAAACGCTGCCAAGTGTCAGCACTGAGCTTTTGCCATGTGTCCAAAAAATTTCAATATTCCTAATTTTTTTTTTCGTAAATCCTCCTCTCTCTCTGACTCGAAAAAGAAAACTGAAGAGTTGAATTTGGAACGTTGCATCTATCGCCTTAAACTTTTCTTTCCCCAATTGATGAATCTTTCTGTTTCCCCCACCACCGCAGGAGAAGTTCGCGATCCCTTTTGAGAAGGGTGAAGCTCTTCACCGTGAGATTCCAAATGTTTATAAAAAAGCCCTAAAATTTGACAGAGAAGCAGCTAGAGATTGCAGTGAAGGAAGTTTGTGAATTCGCAAAACAGATAATTATGATTCATGAACAAAAAGCAGGAGAGATCGTCACTCAAATCAGTGTATTATCTTCTCTCAAGATTTCTAAGCTTCGTCCATTATCGTCACTGATATTTCACATTTTTGTCTCCAGGATCAGAATTATGGATGTTCAATGAGGTTCCTGAAAAGGACAGAGAGAGAAAGTTAAAAGATGGTGGGCTAGATATTTCTGGATTGGCAAACTTAAAACTTATCCATCGTGAAGGGAATGCAGTAATCCGTCGGCATCTAGAGAATCTACCATTAGAAACATTTGATTCTGTAAGTATATATGCTGCTCTTATATATACCTCCACTCCAATTGCAACATAGTTTGTTGATAATGTCACCAGTTGTGATCTTCAAGTCACACTGAAACAATATGGTGTTCTTTTGGAGTGTTTAGTATAAAGTACTTGAGAAAGTTGAAATGCATGTTAATTTTACTAAGCCAAAATATTGATAGAGGTGGAGAATATCTCAGTATAAGTGCATGTTTTAGTAGAAAATTTAATCTGTTTTATAGACTCTAGAATATGTTATTGTTCAGAAGGAACTAAATAGATGGAGAGGTTTAAGTAAAGATGATTATTCTGTAATTCCTAGCAAGGGGTTGAAGAAATTTTTATTATGGTGAAATATCCAACTATCCATCAAACAATTGCAGGACAAAACTAAGAATAGAGTTGCTTGGTGGGAGTCTAACCATTTTTGTGTCAAATATTTTATTGTGTTTTGTAGGCCTTTCTGTCATTTGGTTTGGAATTCTTCGTCCCTTTGTACTCATTTTTCTTATACATCAACAAAATATTTGTTTCTTATTCTATAAAATAATTAGAACCTCCTTTGTAGTATGTGATATTATGATTGTCTAAATATGAATTAAAAATGCTTTACACTGTACTGGAGAATCTTAATCATACTTTGTCAGTGCCCAATTTAATGTCAGTATGACATTGTGGATGTTTGGTGATGAACCACTATTAGCTCTTCTGCAAGTAAAATCATTTTGTGACCAGAATGCTTTATGTAGAGGGTCCAAATGAAATGTGGTACTATTAGTTTATTTAAGAGTAAATTGCAAAATTGGTGTTGTATCTTTTGGGCGTCTTCGATTTTAGTCCCATATGAATCAATTTTCTCAATTAAATTCAATAAATATTGAAAAAGTGTAATTTTGGTCCTATATTGATCAAGACTGCAGGATTTTTGCACGTGTTGCTTACATGTGCCGAAAAAACCATGTAGCAACCGGACTAATGACTTGGTGCTGCAGGCGTGGCATAATGAAACTCAACATATTAACTTCATTTTTTTTTTTAAAAAAAATAACAAAATAATTATCACCACTCTAAAATAAAAAAAAAAATCAATATAGGATTAAAATTGCAACATTTTAACCATTATGAGACTTAATTGAGAAAATTAGTAGTATGAGTCTAAAATTGCCAACCCCAATACACGTGAGATCAATTTTTCAATTTACTCCTTAATTTAGGGTCTGATTTTGCAAGTTGATTTGAAAATGGACCTGATTATATTGGAGCCTTCACTTTTCTGAAGCAGACAAGGAGTTGTCAAATTTTAGTTCTAGGTTTGATAGAATTTACGTAATTTTTCTATAACCTTGTGTTTATGTGGATTTTGCAAGTAGGAATTCCTGCATTTTTACTAAAATGAGGCTGGCGCCTACAATCAAGAAGAGAGTTGGTTGAGCAGTGGGATTTAGAGGCTCGAAAAGCACAACCAGGTTTTCAATTCTACTTTTTTTTTTTTTTTTTTTTCAGATGTCACTCCAAACATGCCTCTGTTTATCCCTGTCAGTACATAATTGCATCTCATGATAATACACGCCACATCAAGTCGCCCTTTCTCATCTTCTTTGGAACAAGTAATTAATAATAATAATTTAAAAACACACACATGTTCTTCATACCTTGCAGCCAGCAAAAAGAGTTTGTTTGATTTGGGGCCTATTATAACCTCTTGTGCTCTGTTGTTCTGAAAGAGCCTCATCACATCTCATGAAATAGTTTTCATACCATTTATATTTGTTTCTTCGTTGTGATTTAATTAAATTTAGTTTATATATATGTATCTTTGTTATGATAGGTGTTGTGAGTTGTCGAGGGGTTCTCATGGCCGGGTTTCTTTCCATGCGAGCGGTCATATATGGAGGGAGTGAAGTATGACAGGTTTAGGTAATTCTTCCCCCCGTTTTTCTGCATAATTGTGGCCACATATGGAGTGAATGAAGTGCAAGCGATCAATTGAAGTCTTGCACTTTTGAGATTCTTGGGTTGGATCTTGGCATTGTGAGCCCTATGTACACTAATGATATCATTGGTTGTTTTCTTTGAGTATCCAAGAATGGAACTGAAAAATATAGTGAATCCTTTTCAATATTATACATATAAGTTGCATAAGCTCATTGGAGTAGAATTTTCTCAAAAAATAACTTTACAAAATATATATATACACAAATGTCAATTGCTTACTTTTTGGTTTTCTAATTATAGTTTCGAGTGGTTTGAGCAAAACATAATTATATAAGAAAAATTACTTCTTAGATGGATAACTATAGCAATTGCTAATTGATATCTGATGGGGCATAAAAGTTTTATATTTAAGTTTCAGTGTGTTAATTTTAAATTTAACATCCAAATTACACCATCACTAAATAAATTCATTCCTATGTTAAGAGCGAAAACTCAAATATAAGGCCTATTACCAAGGGTGTTTTAGTTTTACTGCAAGTTTGTCATCAAATGAGGTATTGTTGCTTCCTAAAAGAATATCCGATTTGCATGGTGCAACTAAAAGAAAGAAGAAATAATCATTGATGAAAACGAACAAGGAAAATAATTTCTATAATTTCAGAGCAAACCAAATTCAAAAAAATAATAATAGAAAAACTACATTTGAGATGCAAGAAAAGGGCATCCAGTGAAAAATCTGTTGAAAATTCTTATCATAATGATTTGGTTAAAATTTTGTTTGTGGTTGAAGATTCATATCTCAATTTTGCATCAGAATAATGATTTGTTCAATCATATCTCAATTTTGTTTTTTTATCTGTGTCCTTCTACGGTTTGGTTATCTCATATGTTCGGTGCTGCGGTCTACGTATCAATCTTCGGTGCCCCTGTTTCCAAACTCTCCATAGCCATTGTTGTGCAAACAGAGTGTCGCCACCTTTATCCCGCAGGTCCGTCATGGATATCCACTATTGCAAATTTCTTTTATTCATTTTTTGTTTTTATTTTTGTTTTTGGCCACACATATGGAGTTTTTTGAGGTACACATCATGAGTTACTTTTTTAATTCGAATGTGTAAATATTGCATAAAACATAGATGATTAACTATGTATTTTTCTTTTCGAAAAAAAAAAACTATGTATTTTCATTATTTTGCAGATTGTTCCCATGCTATTAAGTACCTTAGTCCTGGAGAGTGGCTCTTTCGCACTCAGTTTACATGGTGTTAGAATATTTACTTCCTTTTTTTTTTTTTTAAATTGCTTAAGTAATTTTTTTTTATGGATCAGATACTAATGTAGAATTTGTGATACTCTTAAACACAAAGTACGATAACGATTCATACATGTGACTGTTTCATAGAAAACTATCTAATTTTTTACCTAATATTTAATATTTTTTAGGAAGATTATGAGAGTGTTTTAATAAAACTAGAAAAATATATACATACACTTATTCTTTTACAGACTAAAAAAAAGTCTACAATAGACCCGTGCATAGCACGGGTGAAAAATCTAGTATCTAAAGTGTGGAGAAATGTACATTGATTTCTCAGTCCTACTTTCCATGCACCTTCACGATATGACAGTTTTTTTTTAAATAAGTTTTATGATAAAACTGTATTTTATTAAAGTGTGTAAATTTTAATAACAGTTATAATCTATAATACTAAAGAACATATCAGCTAAACTATCCCGACCATTCCTAATGTAGCATCCCATCTTCATTTTATTAGATGTGATAACTGAAAGATATGCATTATAAATTAAATGGCATCAATCGTGATAACTAAATAAGATGACCTATATTACAAAACTGAAAGGTATGACTAACATTAAAAATATATTAGTCATGATAACTGAAGTGTATAACCAATATTACTAACGAGTATTAGTACGGATATCTAAGGGTATTAGTCAATTAGTTTGGATCCAATTTTATAATGTGAATCCAATTCACTTTAAAAAACTTATTCACATGATATGCACTTTCATAATATAATATCATTGTATGAATTTGTAACTCAATGTTTATTATAAATTGTAGGAAAGATATTTTTAATGGACCGTAATTTTTGGGGATTGGCAAAATAAGGACCTTACATTTTGAGTTGATAAATTAAGGACAATTACTTTAAAAAGTGGCGAATTGAGGTAAAATCAGCCCAAATCTTCACAAATTAGGCTAATTGGCCCAATTTGAGCTTAAATTTGGTCCAATTTGGTCTGAACTCGGGCTGAATTTCGGGCACAATATAGATTGATTTGGATTGATTTGACCTCATTTTGTTATTTTTAAAAGTTATGGTTTTAAAAATTTCGAAAAATAACAGTTATTTACTATTCTCATTTTTTCACCTCGAAAAGTTAGAGTCCTCATTTTTCACACTCAATAAATTACTTCAGTAAAAAGTAATTTATCCTAAATTTTACACGAGATCATATTTTTCACATATTGGGAATAGTGTGACTTGGAAAATATATATTCCTCATTTTGATTTTCTGAATAATATTCCAGAAACCGTTTTCTCTCCCTTCAAACTAACTCATACTCTCCCACCGGAAAAACCATCAGCTCAACAATGTCAAGCGGTGTTTTATACCTCGACAACCTTTCGACCAAGGCCAATCGTTTTTACGAAGTTCGAGTTCCCTTCTCCGGCAGAGTCATCTCCACCATCGTCACTAATCTCCCCGAAGCCGTCAATTGGTGGATCTACGAAATCAAGACCCTAAAGGATCACACTCCCTATGGCCTCATTATCGGCCTCGATCTCAAGCTTGTGCCGTCAGACGGGCGCGTCGCCACCCTCCACCTCTGCGTCAGCAACAGGTGCCTGCTCTACCAGATCCACAGGGCAAACTCACTCCCACCCTCCTTAAACACTTTCTTTACAGACCCCAAAAATATTTTTGTTGGGGTTGGTGTTAGAGACAAGCTGGATATGTTGCAAAAGAACTATAGCATCGGAGGCCACGCGCAGTACAAAGATTTGGGAACCCTAGCCGCGATTAGGTACGAGCGGCCGGAGTTGAGCCGCGCAGACCTGACCGAATTGGAAATCATTTTGATCGGCTCTGCCATCATGAAACGACGTAACATTGTGGATCCAAAATGGCATTACCATAAGCTATCACAAGAGAAAGTGCTGTCTGCGACTATAGATGCTTTTACGTCTATGGAATTTGGAAGCCTTCTGCTCAAACCGCTGATGCCTAAAAGTACTTACCCATCTCTTAATTAGCTAGGGCTTCTTCCATCTTTTCTTTTCATATATTATAATCAAGATTATTTCCTTTAATATCTTTGAAACCTGTTTTTGGTGATTCAAAAGAAGTGAATTTCGTTATGAACTAACTGCATTCATGAACTCAACTGAAAACTAATCCTGAGTACTCCATCCTTTCCCACGAATGACAGTTTATTTGATTCGGTACAAATTTTAAAGTGGATATTATTTTAATATTATCTGTAATTAAGTTTCTTTTTAGTGTTGGTAAATAAATGATGTAAAAAATGGAATTAAGTTGGTTTGTAGTGGTATATATTGTGGTAAATGAAAGATGTAAAAGTTAAGAGGGATAGTTATTTCCATAGGAACAATCTAGCTTTATTATCATGTGTCATTAGGTACAAAATTCATTGTAATCATTTGTGTCATCAAGTACAACATTCAATTGATGTATAGAATTGGATAAATATATTATTATTAATATATACTCCCTCCGTCCCGAGAAGTTATGCACAGTTTCCTTATTTGTTTGCCCCACAAAATAGTGTACACACCAAAAATGGAAATAAAAGTCAACAAAGTTGTGCACACACAAATTAATATCCTTCTTTATTTAATCAAAAAGTCAACAAAATCTGCTTTTTTTTTAGTTTCCGTGCCCGGGGAAGTATGCACAACTTCCCGGGACAGAGGGAGTATTGTTTTAAGTAATGTCTGACAATCACAATGAATGAATCGTGCATGTTGAAGAGTGGATCTACGGAGAAAAGGGCGCGATCGAGCAGGTTGTTTACGTTAAAATCTTTAAGAGATACATCCTTACCACCGTCACTAAGCACCAAGTAGCCGTTGAAAAGTGGATCGACGACGTCATGAACGATGGCTGTTTCCACCGCTACATCGGCTTCGACCTACAGCTCTTCTTTATCAATAAGCAACAGCGTATCGGTACTGTCCAGTTCTGCGTCGGCACCCACTGCCTCATCATGAGGTTCTACCTCATGAACGGTCGAACACTTCCCAGCCTTGAACGTTTCCTTCTACAAAGTAACAATACTTTCGTCGGCATCGGCATAGTACCCAAGATGGGAATGCTACTGCAGATGTTGCGCTACAAACGTGGAGGCCGGCTGCGCGGCATCGATATAGGTAAATTTGCGGCGATTAGATATGGTTGGCCGTTGCTGAATTACGCCGGGAATTTCACGTTGGTTAGGCTTTTGTTAAAGACACGCTTGGAGATGTGCGACTTGGAGGAAACTGATTGGTATCGCCGCAATAAGCTTTCATATTGGCAAGTGGTGTACGCGTGTGTTGATGCTGCTGTGCCTTTTGAAATCGCAAGCCGCCTCTGTCCGGTACATTAATTCTTAAGTGTCTTTAGTAGGATTTCTATCATGCATGGATTAATGGATCCTGTTTTCAAATATGAACGAATAATTGTTTATTTTCCATACACTGCAGGTAGTGTTTTTGGAGAGATTATTTTCTGGTGCAACCTAATTACGCTGATAGACCTAAGCTGAAAGACAACGGTTCTATTTTAGACAACATATTTTTTACTTTAGATAACGGTGTTTTTAGAACCGTTGTCTTTCAAGCGTTACGTAAGCTCATTTTTCTTGTAGTGTAAATTTATATATTTATTACTCCACATCTTTCATTTACTATTGTGTATAAAGTATACCCAACATAGTTCTGGATCCATATATTAAAGATACAGAAAGTGAAATATCAAATAAAATACAAAAAATGAAAATCATGCCCTATCACAACAAATTAAAATCACCTTCAAATAAATTCATCGACACTCATTTTCTTCCTTTCTCTCCATTCTTCTCCGTTTCGAAAACCGTTCTCTCTTTCTCTAACTAATGTGTGATAAATAAGACCGATGCTTCTTGGACCAAACCCAATTCACATCTCCATGAATAAGGTCCCAATAAACTACTTGAACCCACACAAAAAACTCTTCAGAGGATACAATTCTTTTAAGTAAAAAGGGTGTTCGAGAAAATATTAAGTACATCATCTGAATTATTAAAGGTACTTGCCAAATAGCTATGAAAAAAAATGAGATCGACCTAATGAAATTAGCAAGTATAAAAGGAGTAAAGAGTTATTATAAAGAAAAGACCTAAAAATTTAAATATGACCAAAGCTCTTTTAAGATAGGTTTTATGGAATTTAAATGACTGAAGTCATAAGCGCTGTTTAAAGAAGAAAGAGCTATGTAAATAATCTAAAAGATCTCTGAAGCTCCTACAATGGTGGCAAAATATGCATCCACAACGCTCTCTCCCTTTTCTGACACATAGTACGCTTTAGCCATTTGAAATCTGCAGAAACATGTACTACTTGTACCCTATCCAATCAGGATTTGACTACTGTTTAGGATGTTTGCTAATCCCTTGACCAATAAAAAAACATAACTACTACCTCCGTCCCAGATCAGTTTTCACAGTTGACTTTTTCAACGGTTTTTATGTGAGAATTATTTCATAGAAATATGTGTACAAAGGTTATTTTATATGAATAGTATGCATATCATTCATATAAAATAACATACCAATAATATAAAATAACTTTTGTTTACATATTTTTATGAAATAATTCTCACACAAAAACCATTGAAAAAGTCAACTGTGAAAACTGATCTGGGACAGAGGGGAGTATCACTTAAGGACCAAGTATTATAAATAGCTTTCTTTCCCACTTGGTAGGAATTAGGATTAACCTTTTAACTCATAACTCAGTATCAATATTTCATCTACTAAACATTTTTCTCTCTTAAAAACCTCTCTCTTATTTGAGCGTCGGAGGCCGACTCTAGATATCTTCTCGGTAGTTTTTTTTTTTTAGGTCACAAAGGAGTTTAGATGTGAATATTTCAAACCTCTCTAGAGCTCTGACGAAGGATTTAGAGCCTCTGAAGCACACATTTGGAGGAATATTCTCACGGAAATAATTTTATACAATGCTTTTGTGAGGTTTGAAAGACCACACTCCAATTATGTATTTTATTGGAGACTATTTCTTGGGAAGCTTCGAATCCTTTCCATCACACTCACACTCTAACCCATACTCTAGCCTACAAAAAGCGTCATCATCAACTTAAACCGACGCCTACTTCAATGTATTTATATTTGTATGAATCATTAATGGGATACTATATGAGTACGTATATGTGATGTTGATGTATCGATCTGTTGGAATATATAGATATATTCAAGAGCTTATTGTCGTTGAATCATTGGTATAATGAAATATGGAATTAAATTGTGGTATTTAAATGGGTAGTTAAATATATATATATATTATGATCACATCTTTTATCTTAAACAAAGTCTTATTTGTTTCGTATACACAGTAAGTTTACGGTGTTTCATTGATACTTTTAGATAAATATTTGATAGTTTAAATATAATTTTTAAATTTCATCAAATTTTTTATACTCCTGGTCAAATTTTTGATACTCTCGCTCAAATATGATTTTATTGAACCTAATTTTCTATACTCCTGACGAGATTTGTAATATTCTTGATCAAATATTTAATACTTTAAATTTTTCAATAATTGCAACACCATAAACTTACGGTGTATACGAAACACAAAACTCTTACTCTTTGGCTTATCAACCAACACCACTCATTTGATTTTTTTTCCAGTACCCCCAATCCCATTCAAGAAAGTAGAAACAGATCATTCTCTCTCTTTAAACTAACTAACTAACTCACAGACAAATCTATATCTATGAGAGAACCATATATAAAGGGGGAAATTCGCATCCAACCAAATATATATATACATATAGATATTTATCACACGTACGTACACAGTGCACTATCCCAAGAAAATTAAATTTAGTTTGAAGAATGTCAAACAGTATTCTGCAGCGCTACTCCTTCCCCACAAACACGGCCTCGCGGACCTACGACGCTTGCATCCTTGGCGAAATCAATATCGACGCTACAGTGACAAATGTGAACGTTATCGTGGACGATTTTCTGAGCTGCAGCGTCAAGTATCGTCGCAAAGACAGTCCTCACGGCCTCATTGTGGGCTTCAGCATGGAGCTAATCCCGACGGAAGACGAGCTCGGCATCAACACTATCCACCTCATCGCCACCATCAATTTCTGCATCGGCCGCCGTGTCCTCATCTACCATTTGCCCTATCTACCCTATAATGTTCTGGGGCCATTCTTCGCAGATCCTAAAAATATATTTGTAGGCCTCAATGTGAAAGGTATGCTGCAGCAATTGAAATCCGCGTTTGGCATTGGAGGCAACGCGCGGCACCTTGATTTGGGTGACCGCGCCGCCGAAAAGTATAATCGGCCGGAACTCAAGCACGCAGATTTGAAGGGACTGTGCACGGCTGTGCTGGGGAAAGAGCTTCCCACGCAAGAGCTGCACGTTACTGAATGGGAAAACGATTTGCTCTCGGAAGCGCAAATCATCCATGCGTCAGTCGATGTTGTCACTCATGAAATCGGACAAGCTCTGCTGGAACCCCTGCCCACACATGAGAATCAATCTTCCGATTTACACGGATCAGATCACGCTAGATCATAGGAAATTTATTAATAAATCATCCAAATGCATGGACGTTGTTGGGATTCACTATTTTTTGGCGGAGCACATAATCACTTGTTTTGACTTTTTCTCTGTTTTTCACCAAATCTTTACCATATATAAATTTTTTGGCGGAGCACATAATCACTTGTTGTTGGCGCAATCTTGCGGCGTATGCGTATTCGGGTCGAAACTCAACAGCTCAGGGCTTGTCAAATTGGCGGATGTTGTGCTTTCGTTAAACATCCTGAGGCCGGAATTGCGTAGACGCTGGAATGCGAGTGTGCTCTCAGATCCAGATGTGGAGTATGCGTGCATCGGTGCTTACATCGCTCTTCAAATTGGATTGGTGCTTACCAGGCCCATGCCCAAATTACGTGCTCATTCAATCCGAATTAGGTAATTGATAATCAAATGCAATGTTGAATAACTGCTGCAAGGATACAAGTTAATTGTTGAATTTCTTAGGCTGATCATTGATATGTGCATGGATCTTTGTTGATATATTTGTCTTGGATTCCTGGTGTTTTTAATGTATTTGCATGCATAATCAAGATAATTGTTGAATAACTGCAAGGGTTACTAGTAATATTAAAAAGAGGTTGTCATGAACATGTGAAATTCAAATTATTAACTGTTCGATATTGTTTGTGTAATTAATTTTTTGAATAAATCATGGAATTTGGTTGTAACATTAACAATTCAAATTGTTTATAACATTGCCAATTTTGTCCGATATTTAAGCTAATTTTTTTTTTTTTTATATTTTATGTGTAATTAATTGTTCTAAAGAATATTAGTACTCAATTTGTTTTGTGAAATCCAAATTACTAACATGTGAAATGAACTACACTTATTACTCAATTTACGAAAATTGAGCACTAATTTCGCTTGTTTTTTTTTTATTAATTTTGCATGATTTTAATTTTTTATTACACTTAATAATATTGCTTAAAAATTCTAGCTTAACGTCTTTTTAATATTCAAACATAAAAAATGCGAATTTAAAACACATGCATGGACAAATTTAAAAACTAAAAATGCACATACATGCAAGCCTCAAGACATGCATTTTAAAAAATGCAACTTCAACAGAAAGAACAGTTAAAAAATGCCACCAAGTCAGGAACACTAACAAAAGCACATTCGATTACCGATGGGATAATTCAAACAAACTACATGGACAAATTAAAGATTGTTAACATGGAACATGAAATAAACGTGACAAGATGCAATGGGATTAAAAGTTGCTATTACATAAGGCTATGTTTATCGGGGATGGTCATGAGATGGGCGTGGAGGTGCGGACAAATTTTTTTTTTTTAAAAAAAAAAAAAAATAGGTAGAATTGCCTTGACCTTGGGCGCCCCAAGGTCACACCCCAGGACCAATATCTCAATATGACATGTGGCGTTACTCTATTGGATGTTGTGATTTTTTTTTTTGATATAGTTAAGGTTTTTTTTTTTTTTTTTTTTTTTTTTTTTTTTTTTTTTTAGTATTGAGCATATATGACAAAAATCCGGTCTTCAAAATTAAATACGTAATTTGCATTTTATGTATTTGTAACTTTATATTTCATGTATCTATTTGTAGTTAATTTGTTTGTTTCTTTTCAATTTCGAGCTTTCATATCTTGTAATTTTATTATTGAGTTAGTAATTTATTTTAAGCGTATGATAATTTTTTTTTATTATAATTTTGTATTTAAAATGTCAAATAATGTACGTATTTTTTTATATTTTAAATATAGCAGAAAAATTAATTATACAACATGTATTTAAAAATAATGAAGAAAAAATAATTATTTTAGGTTGGGTTGGGGTCATTGATAAAGTGTGAAAAAAGTTATATTTGGGTTGGATTGAAAAATGTATATGTGGATGAGTGAGAAATGAATATTATATTAAAAGATTGAGTTGGGGGTGGTCACGGATAAATATAGTCTAATAGCATGCATGCAGAAGACACGACCAACTATTACAGAACCCAATATCAGTTATCCTCCTAATCTCTTCTTCCTTGGAACGATAACCACTTGTAAGGGTTCATTGATGATTCGGACGCCTGGAATGGTGGTGACAGTAGTTCCGAACGTTGACCAGTTTTTTGAGGGCGCGTATGTTGAGACACACGAGTCGAATGGGGGGGTGAATAGATTTCATAGAACAGCCTTCTAGTGGTAGCATTGTTGGTATCCCGAAATATTGGAGAAATCACTTCTTCACTCGAAACCAACAAATCAATAGTCGGGGCTCTTGATGGCCGATCCGTATGACGATAGCTGACGGTATCATCGTTGATCTCATTAACAAAAGGGCTTGGCGGAATGACGTACATGAGATTCGTCAGAAAGAAAGAATAATGGTTTCATATTATCGTACTCGGGTTCACCCCGGTACTAATATGCCCTCGCAAGACGGTTCATCTAGGACATGTGAAAATTTAGTGAGAAGATATATAACATGCAACCGATGTTGTTCAACCAAATATTCAACAAAAAAATGATCTATTTGTTTCGACCATTTTTTTTAATAGAACATTTCATCTTGTGGAGGGATATTTTTTAGAGACATTGTAGGCAATGGGATGTTTTAGAACAAGTGACATTGAATAAAAGGAGTACAACATTGTTATATATAGAAAAAAGTTGCAACAAGAAATCACATGCATACAGTGTGAGATTTACAATCCATCCACGTAAACACCCACAGAGTAGACTACAGAGATTCCAGTTTTGACAGTAATAGCTAATATTTCCAAGAATTGAATAATGTCAAATTTGGGTATTCACATGGGTATATTACCTCATTGAAATGGGTGATTTACTTCTTAAAATAGTCTGGATGAGATGAAATGGTATCAGTCCCTGGCATAAACATCCAAATTAAAAAGAAAGTCAAATATTTCATCATGGTGTAGTTGACCATCATGCATGCCAACATTAAAAAATTAAAGTTGGTCAATTTATTTACAAATAATATATTCTAAATCGTGTACTTCATAAAATTCTCACATGCTTTTTTCCGGTTTAACAATCTCTCAAATGATACTACAAATTCAAATAGATCTCCATGATAAATAAATATCGAACTACCGATTTGACCTCAAAACCTCGTACATAGACACGGCAAACTCCTCCCTCCAGTTATTAAACTCCATCGAATATTCAACCGTGTCAATAATATCAGCAGGCTGAGTTTCACCATTTTCGAAATACTGTTCTCTGTCTACTAGTTGCTCCAAAGGATCAACTGACATCTCAGATCGAATGAAGTTGTGGAGTAGAAAGCAATCCATAATAAGTCAAATTTGAGTCTTCATAGGATAGTAGGTAGGACTCTTAAGAATGACAAATTTTTTAGAACACCGAATGCACGTTCGATGACATTACGTGCTCGCGTATGTCTCATGTTGAAGTGTTCATGGGGATTGGAGGGACGATCAGTGTTTGGACCCCATTCCTTCAAATGATACTTGCATCCTCTATACGGAGCAAGAAAACTCTTACAATTGACATATCTATTGTCACAGAGATAGTAGTTTCCTAAACATTTCAAATACACAGAGAGGGTTACAACATATCGAGCACTGACAACAGAGGAAAATGTGACGGAAAATTGGCACGGTTACCTTTTGGGACCTTCAGACCATTGGGTCGAGAAACAGAATCTCGCAGGACACGGGAATCAGTGGCCGAACCTTCCCAACCGGGAAAAAGGTAGACAAATCTAATTTTCATATCACACACACCAAGGACATTTATCGATATACGGCCTTTCTGAGTTCTATATCTTCCTCTATCTTTCGGACCAACAGTGACATTGATATATGTGTCATCTAGAGCTCCTAGACATCCCTATGCCAATTACAAAAATATTAAATGATTAGAATATAATACTTTTTGTGTGAAATTTTAGAAAAACAAGCCATTATTATTACCTTGAACCATTTCCATCTTGGATTGGATGAATTATCGGGGACAGGAGTAAGGTTAACAAGGAATAAATAGTGTAATTTTAGAATGGCTTTCAAGACGAGGTGAATGTAATGAGAAACTGTTTGACCTGACCTTTGGTAGTTAAATTTAACAATGTTTTGTTTTTTGTGATGAGATAACATCGATAAGAACATTGCAACTTGTTCTTCCACACACAAATACCTCTGGTTACTTAGGTCTCCTAATTCCCGTAGTATAAAACTGACACGGGTATATTTCGTAAGACAAACGATCTTAACGAAGGGAAGACAAATATTGTTTCTGAATTTAAAAATGATCAAAAGCTGCATTACAAAACAATGATTCACCATTTTATAGGTGAAGGAAATTGAAAAGGCATTCAAACAAAAAAATTAAATAAAGGATAAAAACAATAAAAGTGGTCAAACTGCAAGATTAATTTGTCTTTGACCGCTGATCCCGATTAGTCACCGCAAAGTTGTGACTCTTCGTCGTCTCATCGTTCCGATTCCAAAAAGATATTAAAATAGAAATTCCGAGCCAGGAGCCAAAAGTTATGCTCGATTCTGTACCACATCAAAAACATAATCTTGCAAAAGTATTTCGGTCTTCATAGGTTTGCCACACACTCGGGATCACCAAACATATACAATCTATTTAAAGTTGATACTTGTTCCGGTATATTACTTATCATGGTATAAGAAAGACGATTACCGACACCCATCCAAAAAACTCTTTTCCGTTTACTAAGAATAAGATGTGCTATGATCATGCAAATTATCTTTCTCCGACGTCTTATTCGTTCTACCAATATATAAAGAATCAATTTTGTCACTGCTAGGGACAACATATTCAGGAATCTGCATAACATATGAAAACCTATTAAAATGAGGACTGAAGCCCCATAAATCAACAAGCAAAACTAGCCAAAGGTGATAGACCACAAACCAACAAGCACATCTAATCCAAACACAATCAAACAACAAATATAACCAGTCCAAACATAATCTGCATTCGTGAATTGATAGACCACAATAAATCAAATAACCCATAGGCACAAATCTATCTAGTAATCAAGAATATGAGTATAAATATACATTGATATAGTAATATTTATTCAGAAAGAGATGTGGGTGTAAATAGAGTATGATAGAAAGATTGCTTTTCCGGTTTTTGGGTTGTGCAGTAGCATCCTTTTGAGTATATGAATTAATTAGATGGCAAAAAAATTATTAACATGTTTTAAGTACGAACCAGTGCATTCATTATTTGTTGGATTGTGACATGAAACTAAGAAATCATTTGTAGTAACACAGTTGCAGTTTTCGATAAATATACATCATTTGAGGATAAATGTACATTGAGGATCACCAAACACAATCTATGTAGTAATCATTAATTTGTCACAGTTTCAAATTTCAAATACATAACATCCACAATGCAAACCATCCACGAGAGTTCGAAAATGCCAAATTTATCTTGATATGAAAATAACACAGTCCAATAACACTCACCAAAATCACAATTTTATTTACATATAAAACGAAAGACAAATATTAAAACGTAACCTAACAACAGATGAAACCCGAAACCTAAATCGAAAACGAGGATAAATACAAACAACCCATAGAAATTTTATTTTCAGTGAATCGGCCTTATGAAAAGCCCCAATTTGCCCTAAAATGGTGATTAATTTTTAGGGTCAATTACTGTTAGGTACAAGATTAACTAGCATACCATTCATATAAAACAACTTTTGTACACATATTATTATGAAATAATTCTCACACAAAAACCGTTGAAAAAGTCAACTGTAAAAACTGATCTGGGACAGAGGGAGTACAATTTATTTTGTAATTACTAATAAGTACAATCTTTTTAAGTAGGAGGTCAATAATACCCTTCAGCCATTTTCGGTAGACTGACAGTCTTTTTTTGGTGAATTTTTTAATTGATTGACATAGTTTCCAAGGTTCAATTTTTTATTTTTTTAATTAATTTCCTTTATATTTTTCATTATTAATTCTAAAAATAGTAGCTTTAATTGAGGGTTCAAAATTAAGGATAAAAACTGAATACATCATTCTTTCATCGATTAATTTGAAATTGCATATCTATACAAAAGAATAAATGTTTCTGTAAAAAAAAAATCATGTTTTTCTTCCTCTACCTTCCTTCTAAATATATATTTGTAAATACGCTGAAAAAATCAGCGATCTTCTTGCTCTGTCTTCATTCTAAATATATACGCCTTTCTTCTGAATATTGCACATGAACAATTACGTCTGCATATGCAATATAACTGCACAAGTACAATACAACTGCACAAGTGCAATAAAAATTAATTGAATAAAAATTTTCATTGAAATTCCATCAAAATCTCATTCGTGATTATCTTAGGTTTTGTATTTTATTTATCCGATTAACATTATTTTAATGTTGCTTGCACATGTGCAGAAGAAATTTAAGAAAAACTCTGAAAATCTAGAAATTAAACATATACAGTGCAAAAACATATACATACATCAAAAAATCAAATCACCTAATAACAAAAAATCCCAAAAACTTACATATACATATATATTTTTTTTTATAAAAGAATGAATGTTGGCCGTCAAAAGGGATGGTACTGTAAATACTACTACCATTTAGAATATTGAATCTGGTTAATGACATTATAGGCAACAAGGAAAAGAGGGGATTAAAATGGATTTAATCACCTGTACCTACATGTGGTATTATTACCCACGACAACTATGGTAACTGAACAAGAACTTTTAAGTATTAACTATGCTTTTGAGCTCAAGGACAAGCCGTGAGGTTTCTTTTCAATTTCCATTATTTCCAACAAGAAGCTTAAGCACATGATTTCTAGAATGAAGGATAGATTATAATCAACCATCAGATCGTGAAGGTATGATACATCTCTCAAAGCGACATACCTGCACTAGTCCACCAAGATTATCTCTTAGAAACAGAAGGAAGCATGGTAGGTCGGTGGAATCGCATCAATAGGTTGGAAAATACACACGCATGGTAGGTCGGCGGCGGAGCACGACAGCGGCGGCGACGCGCGGAGCAAGACGACCGTCGATCTGTCTTCTTTCTTCGTCGCCGTCGATCTGCCTTCCTTTTTCGTTGCCGTCGATCTGTCTTCTTTCTTTGTCGCCGTCGATCAGCCTTCCTTCTTCGTCGCCGTCGAACTGTCTTACTTTTTCGTCGCCGTCGATCTGCCTTCCTTCTTCGGTAGATATCATATATAGGGAACCGCCGTCAATTTGTTCTTCCTTCTTCGTCAACGGGGCAGTGGTGGCGGCAGCGGTAGGTTAGGGTTTTCTAGAGAGGGAGAGAGGGGGAACAAGAGAGAGGCAGAATGAGGCGTGTGATCCATTTTTTTTAAAGAGAAAGAGACGTGCGTGAGAGAAAAAAGAGACGAATGTGAGGAAAGATAAAGAGACTAACAAATGTGACTTTTAAGGGTAAAATGGAAATAAAAACTATTAATTGTATCTGATTGTATTAACTTTTTGAGCTTGTACTTTAGAGTAATAAAAATCTAAACATGGTACCTTAGAGTAATAATTCCTAATTTTTAACCCATGCTCTGAAAATGCAAATTCATTCCTCTACAAACACATACCTGTGTTGAGCAGTGTGGATCCGAAAAAGGCGAACAAAAAATCGGATCGATCGAGTGGGAAAATTACCTATTTAACCCAAAACTAGCTGTCGACGTCGTAGATGAGATGAGCCACCACCGCCGGCGAGGTTCTCATCGTCTTACCTGACATGCAACGAATGTCGTGAGTAGCGGCACAAAGTGACGAGGAAGAGAAATGATAATACCTTAATTTAGAAATATCTAACCCCAAACCAATTGTGAAATGATCAATTCAAAAAATATTTGAATTTCAATTCAAAATTGAGGAAAAATTTGTATTAAGGATGTCACTGTTGAATCCAGAGAAATTTGTAGGAGGGGGGGGGGGCTGATTTCTTGTTTGAAGAGGAATAGTGTTTCAGTCGTACGTAATAAGGGGCGGGTTGTACAGGGTCGTCGGAAAAAAATTATGATTTCGTAATTATCAATCTAGGCTACCAAGTAGGATAAGTTTATTAGTAATACTCATAATAAGGGTCGTATTTGATCTACCAAGCGGAGCCTAACATTAAAGAAAAATAATATAGATGTACCAAAAAAAGTTAAGGAATTTAACTGATCTCATTTGACCCTTTTCCCTTTTGGTAAAATAGTTAACTATTGGGATACTTTTCTGAGTGAAGGTGGTGTTAAGTGATAGATTATAATAAGTTAATTAGTCCTAAAATTAAATTATTCGGGTATGATATGATCCTCTCTAGACCATATTAACAAAATGATAAGAACAAATAAAATAATACCTAAATGGTATCCTTCAAGCTTCCAAAGATGAAAATGAGATATCGTCTCCTCCCCATATTCGCTTGATTCCTGCAAGAAAATCGGGCCAGAAGGGTTTCGGGCAACGGCCCTCCGATGCTTGAGTCAGTGACAAGTTTGTTGACAATGGTGTATAAAGAAAAGTATCAGTAATATGTAGATAAAAAAGAAGTAGATAACTTGTATTTGAAGGATAGGCCTTTGCCATGAAAAGGGCAAACTTATCATTGGGTTTGTGAACCTCTTTGGAAACTCTAGTCACGTCATTGTACGAATCTGACATTAAACAGCTATTTTGGCAGGGATTTTTTGGGGTTGTGTCAGGGAGTATTTCACATTATCTCTGTCACGACGGCTAAACTTGTGCCTTTCCTCATCAGTATTTCTCTCTCAGATTACTTCAGCTTAGAAATGCCGGATATCTAATATTCAGATCCGACGTTCAGGTCTAAGGACTAGGTCCTAGATCTCTTATTTCAATTTGTATCCTCTGGATATCCAGATCTGATCAGAATGGTTGGATCATATTATCCTGAGTGACTGTTCACTTATGATATAAGGATAATAGATCCTTATTTTTGTTTCATGGATTATTTCTATCTCAGATTCTGAGCTGACCCTTATTAGGGTAAAATATATTTAAAATATGCAACTCTCCCGTACAAACTTTTGATTAGGGTGAATTATTGCCTGAGTTTTGATGGATTTAAATGCATAATATGATGAAAAGTATTATTGTTTAATCTTAAAAGTATAGAGTATCACTTCTTGTGCTTCAAAGTATTACTACTTTGGGTTTAATGAATTTCGTTTGGTTTTTGTCTCGTTTTCAGAGTTTTCGGTGGAATTTGACGAAATGGAAAGTACCGGGATTCATATGGCGATGAGACGAACACGTAGGGCGAAAACGGGGGTCGGAGGTGCATATCGGGCCTAGAAATTTCCTTGGACTCGACCTATGGTCGAGCCAGGGAAGCCTCGAGTCGAGGGATTGGCCAGAATTTAAAAATCGGATTTTGAAGATCCCTCGAGTCGAGGTCCAGGCCTCGAGTCGAGGAATGGTCCAAGCCTCGAGTCCAGGTTCAGCCCTCGACTCGAGGGGCATGTTCAGCGAAAATTTTCCTTTTTTCTATCCAATCAAAGCATGACACGTGTCATGACGGTTATATACATATATATACACGAAAATACACAATTTTCTGGGCGTGTGGAGAGAGAGAGAGAGAGAGAGAGAGAGAGAGAGAGAGAGAGAGAGAGAGAGAGAGAGAGAGAGAGAGAAGGAGATCAAGAACACACAATTTTACACACTTTTTCACACACACATAGTTAGGGTTTGGATTTATTCTTCAATTTAGACGATCAACGGATGATTTCTTTATGATTGGACGCCATTTAGGTGATATTCAACCTTTAATTTCAGTTTTATTGATTCAATCTCTTGTTATGACTTTCATTTATTCAATTAATTTTATGGATTTAATTTCTTTAATTATCCTTGGCTAAATTCCTAGTGCTAGGGTGTTTTGATGCTTATGGGTGATTGATTTTGCGAGGAATTCTTGTGGGTTATTTCGATTGTTGATTAATTGATTGGATTGATGAGGTTTGATTGATCTATTTGTTTAATTGATTTCTAATTCCATGCATAGTTGCTTAATTATCGCAAGGAGACTTGGGTATTTAGATAACTCATTTGGTTGAGGGAATTAATTGAGTATTTATAGTTAATATTGATTTAATGCAAGGAGACTTGATTAATACCATCAGAAATACATCAATTCCACATTAATTACTTAGATTAGTAGTCGGGTAATTAGTGAAGAGACCATAGGTAAGGTGTCTTAGAATCGAAGGGGAGACACGCTAGGGTAAACCTATTGACTCGTGTTCTTGCCCCGGGAGGAAAGGATGACTTAGTCCTTTCAATCTTTCGTGCATTTAATGAAGCGTAGTTCCTAGGCTTACTAAGTACGGGATTATTGCTTGTGTTAAAGATTGCTCATATTAATTGATTGACATGACAAATGCTTATTTGAATTCATTGCATAATTGATCCCCATTAGTTGATAAGCACCCGAGCACATCTTTATTATTGATTGCATCTCGTTGTTAGTGATTTAGTTATTTGATTTAATTAATCTTAGCTTGAATCCAATTGTTCCTATTAAATTGCTTGTGCTACAATTGCAATTAAACTAGTAAATTTAGGGCTATCTCACACTTGATTTTCGTAGATAAATAATTTAACCGGGTAACTTACTAGCTACACGATCCCTTTACACTTGAAGGGTGAGTGTTGGCTTTTAAGCCTATCAACTTTTACGTACAATTATAGTATATTTAAGGACGGGCAGAAATTTTCCAGACCTTAAACGAGTGAAACCGGGTCAAACATATTTTTCCAAAAAAATTGTGTCAAGGCAAAAGAGAAAAATTCGCATCGGGTATGTTATTGCAACGGTAAGTATGTATCAGTGTAAGGGTGAAAATATAAGGACAAATATTGTTCATAAGAGGCAAATATGTGTCTCTCTTAATCAGTCTTTAAATCTAATTTTTTTTCCGTTTGTATTAGTTTTGTTCATGTAGTAACACCTTTTGCGTACATATGATAACACATATTCACAAACTGTCTTGTGAAACTTGTTCACGATATTAAATTGATACCATTACATTTATTTATTCAATAATATCATTACACTTTTAAACTAATATCATGGTGTAAAATATTTTGATATTAGTTTATAAGAGTAATGGTATTATTGAATGAATGCAATGTTATAAGTTTCCTACACTGAACAATTTTTTTTTTTTTTTTTTTTTGAAAGGGTACAATGAACAAATTTAACAAGAGATGTGTCCTATAAAGACAAATATTTTGTTGTTACAGTAATACATACTTGCTCTTATAGTAACAAATATTTGTCCGTATAGTAATACAATCTGTGAGCGGATTTTTATATTGTTTTTGTGCGATTTTTTTTTTAAAAAAAAGCTCCGCTTGACCTGGAGCGACCCGATAAGATCCACAATTTTTTTCTATTGAGCTATAATTTCACTTATCCTTAATTGTATAAATTTTATTATAAGTATTTGTCTTTTAAAATTATTGAAATATATATCATAAATCATAATAGTATATACACATCAAAGAATTTCGTAATTATATGCACATCACTGCCTGATTTAGAAGTGTATTTATTGGATTATAATTAACGTAAAATAAAGGGGCAAAGTTTTATATAAAAATGTTTCATGATAAATTTATATATATAATATTGTGTAGATCAAAATTTGTGTGACTAAGTGGTTAGAACTTCACTACCTATGACGTAAAGGTCATGGTTCGAGTTATCATTTGACCGATAAAAAAAAAAAAAAAAAAATCAAAATTTGTGTAATACTCCTCTATCCGTGATAAATGTTTTAAATCGCAACCGCTTCTTTCTTCTTCTTTCTTCTTTCTCATCTATCCGTGATATGTGTTTCTTCTTCGCACATGTTTCCAAATTCCTTTAGGCTCCATTTGGATGGAATCATTTGAAATCAAGGGATTTGAAAAATAATAACCATAGATTTACAAATCAAAATGGAGAAAAACTAAATGAATGGATTTGGTTCATACAATTACTACTTACAAGTGGCCAGAAGGATTTCAAATACCCAACAAAACCTAGTCATTTGAAATCCTCTCACTTCTCTCACTTGTGCTTAATATTTGAGTGAATCAAATCCATTCATTTAACTTTTCTCCATTTTAGTTTGTGTGAATGCATGGTGTATTATCTTCAAATCAATTGATTTCAAATCCACTCCATTCAAATAAAGCTTTAATATTTTCCCTCTTTAGGCTTCAATTACATATGGTTTATTTATATTTCTCAAATTTAGTGAAGGAATCTAATGAAATCAGTTAGGTTATGTTTGGTTAGAGATGGTGGTGGATGTGATGGAGGATGGAGATGAAAAATGGGGATGTGGGTAATCCTGTGAATAGTAATGTGTTTGGTTAGGGATGGAAAAGTAGGGGTGGATGAAGCTTTATGTCAAATCAAAGTTGATGTTGTATTATTTTAATATTGTTAGAAGGTTGAGGTAATGATTGAATGATTGTGATAGAAGATGATATAATATTATATTATTGTTGGTTAGTGGGATAATGATTAATTTAATAAGATATATTATAAAGTGAGAGAGAGAAATAAATATAATATAATATATTTAATGTGAAAGGTAGAGTTGATGTGATTGTATTGAGATATGTGAAAATAGATGTGTAGACGTATTATAGGGTTGAATGGAGATTTGGATGGGGCCAATCCAAAATAGAATGGAATGGGGGATGAGCCATCCACATCCGGATGACCCCATCCTTAACCAAACATACCCTTAATGAATGAATATAATGATATTAATGAAGGAAGCAGTTTCATACTATGAAACTGATACTGATACCATTATAATCATTCACTGATACTAATAAATGTAATAATATTAATTTTTTATTATGAAATTGAATCAAACTAGATATATAAATTAGTCTTGGCCTTCCTGTTTGTCCAAATCAACTTGAAAAGAAATCAAAATAAAATGAAGAATAATAGCGTCTGCCAATTAAAGAAAATGACAAGCAAAATATTGGAAATATCATGGAAGGCATTCGGTTGATTTCGTTGAGGGGAATATATTTTCTTTTTATATTTACTTAATTCAAAATATTTGTGAAAGTACTATTATGTCCCTAATTACTTTTAAATTGTGGGACCCAGTACTCCTTGACTCCTTTGCAGCGCTTTGTCTTCCTGCCTGTTTGTGCATGTCCTTTCACACCAGCCTGTGTTTCGCTGAAATTTAAACTTGGACAAAGTCCACTATGAATAAGGGTTCACGGTGAAATTTGATTAATTTTAAAGAGTACCAGTTGTACTAACTAAAGAGTATTATCTGTATTAACTAAAGGGTATCAGTCGATAACTGAAGAATATCTCCTATATTATTAAAGTGTATCAACTGTGATAAATGAAGGATATTACCTATATTACGAAAGGATATTAGTCGAGATAACTGAAAAGTAAATTGATATGATCTTTCAATGTGGATCAAATTTCACCGTGAAACTTGGTTCACAGAAGATAAACCTACTCCTTTTATCTCTGGTTTTCATACCTTCCTTTTTTTATTTATTTTATATTAATTTTTACACCCAATTTTTTTTTTTAATAAAATCTATCATAATAATATTCATATATATTTTAAAAAATTCTTGATTAAATATTTGGTATTTGAAATATTTTTTAATTTTGATATTTTAAACTTAAACATTACTCCCCCTCCCCCATATAACCTTTCACATTTTCCTTTGTTATTTGTTCCATTATAAATTTCATACCCTTAAAATGGAAAACCCTTTATAAATTCCATCCTCACAATTTTCACTAATTTACACAAAATGTCATTACTTTTTTATGCACACATACACACTTATACATAAAACTTTAAAATTACCCTTTAAAATCTCAATCATTATTCTTCTTTCTTAAAGTGTGCACTCCCTCCTATGAAAGTTTCTATGGGACGGAGACAGTATAATACTGTATTTTTTATTTTAAACATGAATAATTTAAAAATTAAAAAAATTCACTAATTAATTTGTATAATTTGGTGGACACACAAAATAAGAAAGTGGAGTAATGAGTTGAGTTTTGAGGGATAATTTTGTAAATCTTTATGTATAAAGTGTGTGTTTTGAAACTCTATTGAAAAATCAAAAGTAATATTAAGTGATTTTTGTAGTAAAATGAAAAGTGAGGATTGTTTAGAAACAAAGTAATTTTAAGAAGTGAATGTGTTTGGAAAAAAAAAAACACTTTAATAATAATTTTTAAATTTTTTTTTAAGAGATACACCTTTTGTGCATTCTAAGGTGAGAATTAATTTTTTAGAATCCAAAAATATGTATTAGTTGCTTCTCTAAAATCAATTTTTAGAATACACCTTTTTTATACTGATACCGTACTGAAATTTTTGGTATGGTAAGCATACCGTACCGAAAATTTTGGTATACAAAAAATTTAGTATTTTTCGACACGACAACCTTGGTATACCAATATTTTCGGTATTTTATCATTTTTGATCAAATATTTGATACTTTTAATTTTTCGCGACGAACTCCACTTTTTTCTTTAAACGCGTGAAATGTGTGTGGCTGATATATATCAACATTTATATCAACATTTATAGTCTAGTAATTCTCAAACACAAAACAATCAACAATAATGTGCTTCTTGGCCTTGGCAATTCTTGCAACTGCATCATCACTTGCAACCACCACCAACCCTCAAAACTTATCAATAGCAAAGCCTAACTGCATCGATCGATGTGGGAATGTAAGAATTCCGTTCCCTTTCGGAACGACCCGGAGGTGCTCGTTAAACGAGGATTTCGTCGTCGTTTGTAAACCATTTCCGGACCCCGTCTTATCACGGCTGCCCGGGGCACAAATCATCAGAGACATATCACTCGACGGGCAGCTCAGAATCATGAGCTCAATAGCTCGCGATTGTCATCATAGAAATGGCTCATCTACTGCTATTTCTAATCCTACTCTACGGATGAACTTATTTCCATTTACACTGAACAACACTGCCAATAAGATCTACATCATCGGCTGCGATACTTATGGCTTTGTTACTTGGGATCACAAGGTACTACTCCCGCCGTCCCATAAAATCTTTCATATTTGTGTGGCGCATAATATAAGAAAAGTGGAGTAATGAGTGGGGCTTTAAGGGTAATTTATTTTATGATAAAATAAGTTGAATTGTGTGTATGTGTGGGATCGAAAGTAATTACATTTTGTATAATATTGAATATAAAGGGTAGTGTTTATAAAATACCTTCTATTTTTTGAAGTTTGAAAGTTATTGTAGGACGGATTAAAAAGAAAATAAGAAAGTTATTATAGGACGGTGATATTTCACAAGTATATATTTACTCCATTTGTCCCAAAAAAGTTTGTGGGAAATCTTTGACACAAAGCTTTGTTACTTGGGATCACTAGGTACTACTCCCGCAGTCCCATAAAAATTTTCATATTTGTGTGGGCGCATAATTTAAGAAAAGTGGAGTAATGAGCGGGGCTTTAAGGGCAATTTTTTAAATTTTTTTATGATAAAATGAGTTGAATTGTGTGTATATGTAGGGTCAAAAGTAATGACATTTTGTGTAATATTGAAGATAAAGGGTGGTGTTTATAAAAAAACTTTTTATTTTTAAAGTGTAAAAGTTATTGTGGGACGGATGGAAAAAGAAAGTATGAAAGTTATTATGAGATTATAATATTGCACAATATTTATTTACTCAATTTGTCTGGAAAAATTTGTGGGGAATCTTTTTAGCACAAAGTTTAAGAAAAAAATTATTTATTGGTGAATAAATTATTTTATTCATTCAACTATCTTTTACTCCCTCTGTACAATTTAGATTGCTCAAAATCAAATGATACTAGTTTTAATAAAATTGTTGTTTGTTAATATTAAAATGTGTAAAGTGAAGGGTAAATGGTCTTTTAAACTTTATTGGAGCGAGTTTAAGTGGAAGAGATTTAATTATAGTGAGGAATTAAGTGACATACGGTGTAAATAAGAGATGTTTGAGAGATTATAGTTGTGGTTTTTACTATTTTGGGTATGAAAAAATAAAATTGTAACATTCATTTTTTAATTTTAAAAAATTTCAATTGTAACGGAGAAAATATATGGTAACCATAGCCTTTTCCCGATCCCCACGTTCACTCAATCTGATCAATTCTCTAAAAAATCTGGTACTGGTGCCTTAGGAAGTGTCAATTTGCACAGTATTTACTTATATTGTATCCCACATTGGTTATGCAGAAACTTTTAAGTCCATTGTACTTGTAACTATTTACTACTCCATATCCCCTAAATCAAATTATTTTTTTTTATCGGGCAAATGGTGACATTTACTACTCCATATATGAATAAATTATTTTTTCCATTTAATTATCTCTATAGGTACAACACCAGATGGGGTGTTGTGCAATGTGTAAAACAACGGACGAATTGAAGCAAGGGTCGTGCAACGGTTCAGGGTGCTGCGAGATACCTATTCCTGATCGAATTTCGACACAACAAGTATTGTTGACGAACCACAAAAATTATAGCAAAGTGTGGGAGTTCAATGATTGTGGCTATGCTTTTGTAGCCGAGGAAAGTGGTTTCACTTTTTTTCCAGAAAATTTTACGAACTTGAAGATGGTAGAGGAGGTTCCGATGGTTGTTGATTGGGGCGTAGGGAACATAACGTGCAACGAGGCGCGGGAGAACTCTTCGACGTATGCGTGTGCAAGTGTGAATTCAAGGTGTTATGAGCCTAGTAATGGTTATGGGTATCGATGTTCTTGCGAACAAGGATATGAAGGAAATCCCTACCTAGTTGATGGTTGCAAAGGTATGGTTTCCAGCTTTTATTACCTTTTAGCATATAAACTACTACTTTTAATAATTTAGTAGTATATCCAAGTATTTACATATATTGGTTGATATGATCAGCTAATAAGACTTATATTGGCCAATCTAGGAGCAATTTGTTTATGAAAATTGAGGGTACGCTTGGTTGGGGTATTAGAAGTAGGTAATGAGAATGACTCATTAGTTGGTAATGTTTACAATTTGGAATGAAATTAAAAATAAAGTAATCATTAATTTATTTTGATTACCTATTCTCCCTCCTATAATCAGTCACTCATTAATCATTCATCTTTCTCCAGCTAAACTTTCTTTCCAAGCTCATCAATGAAAATGAACCACTAGTCATTCTCATTACTTATTTCTAATACCCCAACCAAGCGAACCCTGAGATATAGGCTATAGCCATATAGGGATATAACCAAAGGGCTTACTGAAGTAGAGTGGATGTTAGAGTGCGAACGATTGATTTAATATCGATGAATTTAGAAACGAGGCTCGACGGTTGGGGCGAATAATATAGCAAAAAGTTCTTGGCATTCTTCATCTCAATGTATAGTGTAAAGTCACATCTCTCTGGTTAATAGGATCCAAATGGCAGAGGTGGCCGTGGGGAGGTGCTGCCGCACAGGGCCCCTAATTATACATATAAAATTATATATAAATTAGAAGATTGAAATATATAACAAGATGTCCTATAGATGAGTTAGTCTCTTATCCTTAGAACTTTTGTGAAGGTTTCTTATAGCTTATTTTTTCTTATCGTTTTTATTTATACTCAGAAAAGGGTATTAGTAGATTTTTTGTTGTGAAAGAACAAAATATGAAGGGTCTAATTTTTTTTTTTTTTTTTTGCATTAGACCCCTTAAGTGTAGAACCGGCTCTAACCCCCCATGGGTTGGCCTAGTAGTGAGAACTTAAAGTTTAGGAGTGTGATGCTCTATAGGTCTCAGATTCGAAACTCATTCGGTCAAACAATTCCTGTGGGACAGTCCATACAGAGTTTTGTTCTGCTTTTAAGTGGGGCCCCCGCTAGTGGACGGTGGAATTGGTCCCCCGCCAGTCGGTCCTTGGGTCGGATATCGAGTTATAAAAAAAAAAAAAAAAGAGTCTAGACTAGTTCTGTCAAATGATTTATAGATTCGTATTAGGTATTTTTTTATTGTACATCCCTATATTACTAATAGGGAGTTTGTTTTTGCTTAGGTGTCATCATGAGGTTAATTTGAATGATGTGTCATATTCTTATTAAATGCATATATATGTTAATAATCTATGTGTCATTTTCCTATTGATTTATAATTAATATATGGTATATATGTGGCATTTTAATATAAGAATTAATTAAAAAATATATTTCTAAGGAGGTTTGAACCTTAGACCTCTTGCACAATATGTATATTTTTTAATAAATAAGTTAATATATAAATTTTTAAATATTTTAAATATTTATTTTATATCTAAAAAGTGTTATCATATGACAATTTTTAAACATAAAATTATATTTAGGTTAAGCCTATAAATGGATGTAAGAAAATTGTGGTTGTATCAACTTTTATATAAAAAAAAACTTAATATAATCATATATGATATTTATTGTAAATATACGATATATATATTATTCGGAGTAATATTTATGCATCAATTATATAAAAAAAATTCTATTAATCATCTCCCTTTTTTTTATTAATTGTAAAATAAATTTGAAACAAATCTTATAGTAAATTTTTTCACATAATTATAATAATTCTAATCACTAGCATGAATTGTTATACAACAATTAATATTACCATTATTTAAATTTAATATTATAATTATAATTTTTTTATACATATATATTATTTTAATATATATATATATATATATATATATATATATTATTTGAAAATATTATATAATATAATATATTATAAAGTTTATTAATAAAAATACCGCGTAATACGCGGGAGCTTATCTAGTATATATATATATGTATAAGTGCTCATTGAAATTATTGTATCTTTCTTTTTATAGATATAGATGAATGTCAAGATCCTCGTCTCAACAACTGCGAAATTCATTGTGTTAACAAACCAGGAGATTTTAAGTGTGTTTGTCCAAAAGGGTACCTTGGTGATGGCAAAAGAAATGGGCGAGGTTGCATTCGCGATAAATCACTTGGATTTAAACTTGCAGCAGGTGGAAATGATTTTTCCTTTTGTTGTTCCAAACAATTATAATAATCACTTTGTCTTTTGGTTAGATTGCTTAAATTTTCAAAAATTTCAAACTAAACCCTTACAAATATCTCTGATTTGAACCTCATGTTACTATATTAACCACTCTTCCTTTTCAAACTAAAGTAACCTCCTCTAGCAAAGTGAAAACGACTTATTTATCCTTAATTTTATACCTTTTAATACTAATAAACAACTATTTCATAAAATTTGTATCATTTTGGTCCGAGCAATAAAAAAAGGGCAAAGTCTTATGTGTTTCGTATATACCGTAAGCTTACGGTGTTTCACTGATACTCTTGGTTAAATATTTGATATTTTAAGTGTAATTTTTCAATTTATCAAAATTTTGATACTCTTGGTCAAATTTTTGATACACTCGGTCAAATATGATATCATTGAACCTAATTATTGATACTCCTAATAAGATTCTTAATATTTTTGATCAAATATTTGATACTTTAACTTTTTCAAAAGTGATAACACCACAAGCTTATGGTGTATACGAAACATAGGAGACCAACTCTAAAAAAAAGACAGAGAGTAGTTGTTAGTGAAGATGATATGTATATATCCCATATTAATTGATCTATTTTTGGTTCATGGAAATTTGAAAGCAGGTGTTGCTTTAGGAGTCATTGCTTTACTAGTGGCTGGTTGTTGGTTACCCATAGAACTCAAGAGAAGAAGGCTTATCAAGATGAGACGAAAATTCTTTCTCCAAAACGGCGGCGTTTTGCTGGAGAAGAGGCTCGTCAGAAGAGGCAATTCATCAACTACAAGGATCTTCTCCGAGTCTCAACTGCGAAAGGCGACGAATAACTTCCACAACGCAATGATCGTTGGTCGAGGAGGCTATGGCACCGTCTACAAAGGCATTTTACTAGGCAATGAAACAGTTGCCATCAAGAAGTCTATACAAGTTAATCCGAGACAGATTGAGCAATTCATCAATGAAGTGATTGTTTTGTCCCAAATCAACCATAGGAATGTTGTCAAGCTCCTTGGTTGTTGTTTGGAAACACAATCACCTTTGTTGGTCTACGAGTTCATCAGCAAAGGAACCCTTTCTGAATGCTTACACAATAGAGAAAATGCTGGTTCTTTCTCATGGGACACGCGTCTAAGAATAGCTGCAGAAACAGCCGGCGTGCTCTCATATTTACATTCTTCGGCTTCTACTCCAATCATACACAGAGATGTGAAATCATCAAATATACTATTAGACCATAATTTAACTGCAAAAGTGTCGGATTTTGGAGCTTCGAGATTATTTCCTTTGGATAAAACACAAGTAACTACTATAGTGCAGGGGACTTTCGGATACTTGGATCCTGAATACATGCAAACGAGTCAACTGACTGAGAAGAGCGACGTCTACAGCTTTGGAGTAGTCCTAGTGGAGTTGCTAACTGGAAGGAAAGCGGTGAGCAATGATAGGCTGGAGGATGAGTTATTTTTAGCCAACTTTTTTCTTGCCATGATGAAGCAAGACAGGTTATTCCAAGTTTTTTTTTTATTATTATTTTTTTTTTATCGGGCAAATGGTGACTTGAACCCATGACCTTTGGGTAATAAGTAGTGGAGCTCTAACCACTTGAGCTATACTACAGGTTATTCCAAATTGTTGAAGCTAACATTTTGAGGAGGGGAATGAAGAGCAAGTAATGAAAGTTGCATTGATTGCTCAAAATTGCTTGAGATTGAAGGGGGATGAGAGGCCTTTCATGAAAGAAGTTGCAATGGAGCTAGAGGGGCTAATAGTTGATGGAAAACACACACAATTTTGCGTGGGAGACGAGGAACCGTTGCTTCGCAAGAATTTTGATGGCTTCAACAAAGGTGAGGGGAATTGCTCACGTGCTGCCTTTGATAGCCTTAGTCATAGTTTGATGTCAACAGGCATTGGAAGATAATTGATTAAGAGCATCTCCAGCAGTTATCTCTGAACTCATCTCTTTCTTCTCCGATTTATTGCTCTCTCCTAAATCAACATCACTTGACATAATAACTTGTGCGTTTCAATTGTAAATTGTAAAAAGCAAAAAAAACTTGTGCGAAATGGGTGTATACAATTAATTATATTTTCACTATCATTGTTATACATATTCATTATCACTGCCACATTTAGTTATATCATTGTATGTGCATATAGTGATAGTGTATGTGCATGACAGTGATAGTAAAAAATAGAATTAATTTTTTTAAACGAAAAATAGAGTTAACTGTATGCACTCGGTTCACATAAATTTTTGTATATATTTAATCAATATGTAACACACACAAATAAAAAAAAGGAAAAGAAAACTTTTGTTTTTCGGGTCAATTGCTAAAAATCCATTACATCCATTTTTAGAGGCTGACTTTCATTTTTTTTTACTCGTTAAAGCTCAATTACATCATGTGCCAGGTTATGTGGACTTCTTTTTTGTGAACTTCACTCTCTGGTTCAGTTTATCACCGTTTCTTTCAGTTCATTACCCATGTTTTATCTATTATACCCCTCTTTTCAATTGTAAAGGGTGAACTCCCTCCATTTTTTTCTTTTAAATTCTCACGTCAATACCACCGCCGTCCACTGTTGTCAATCGTCGTTCGTCCGACGACCACCTCACGCCAATACTTAATTTTTATATGTTTTTGTTGTTTACTATTGCAATATTATTTGATTATAGTTGTAATGAAACATATTTTACATGTTTTTTGTTGTATAATCAATATTTTGCAAAAAAATTAATAAATCTGGCAAACACCCACATTCGCTACTGGTTTTCCAAAAAACTCGGTTTTGTTCAACTTTTTTTTTTTTCGAAATTTGAGTTATGTACCGAAAAAAATGTCGAATATTGTGTTAGTTTTCGAAAAAATTATCGAACAAATGGTGGAGGAGTTGAACTCAATAATTCTTATTACTGGAATTCAATAGGTGTATTTTGATCTTTTTAACGATATTTTTTTTTTAAAAAATCAGGGATGAACTTCTAGAAAAAAGGGAGATCATACCTGGCCTGACCTTACATCATCTCTTGGAATAAGAAAATTTTAATTTCAACGGAAGCAAATTTTTTCCTCTTAAAGCCCAACCAATTACATCATCCATAGACTAAGAAAACTTTAATTTCAGCCCAAATGAATTTTAAGAGCACCCTCTTTTCCAAAGGGGGTGGGGTTACGAATTATTTTCTGTTTATATATAATATTTTTAAAATAAAAATATTATGAAAACGTTGTATTGATTAATCCACTTTTTATTATTATTATTATTATTTTTTTTTTTGGCTTCAAATGAGCTAATGATTCCATCACACTTGCAGCAAGACCCAACGTGCAAAGACCGAACTTGGGCGTAGGGGCAAAAAGACCGAACTTGGGCACGAAAATTTTGGCGACCGCCGACACGATAAGAACCGATAATATTAAAACTAAAAATATAATTTTTTTAAAATTTTTACGATAATGACACGATTAAACGATAATATTTAAAATTTTAGATTTTAAAATATTTAATTAAAAATATTAAAATTTATATTATGTTGTATTGTTTAATTGTATACATGTCATTAACATGTTACTATCAAAACGTATTAGTGATGTATATGGATCACTAGTCATCAGGTTGCTAACGGGTTGCGTGTAAAATGTTAATTTTTATCGTGTTAACGGGTTGACACGTTTTATTACGAAATTTTCGTGGTTCTTATCATCGACACGATAAGGATACGAAAAAAGCTATAAGCCCAAACACTAACCCGCAAAAACTTTATCACTTCCAAATTGCCACCCCTAATTAACCCATTTTTCTTTTAATTAACCATCAAACCTTTTTACAATGTTTTGGCAAAACATAGTTGCACTAGTCATCCTATAAATGATTTGTCTTATTAGTTTTATGTATAACTACCATCACTGTTATATACAAAAGCTATTACGGGTCATGCAAAAACTTTATCACTTTCATGTACAATTATATATTATTATTGTAATAATCAACTAATATCACTATTATATAAATAGAGTTCACGTGAATTCTAAAATGGGTAGAATTCATACAAGAGTTCACTGGCGGATCTACATAGTAACAAGGGGTACAATTGTACCCCAAAATATTTTTTTTTTAAATTTCTTAAGGTAAAATAAAAAAAAAAAATTATTATGTATCCCTAATATTTTTCTCTCCCCAATAAAATCTAGCTATTGCATTCTCAATGTTTTTGCAAAGGCCTTTAGGAAGCACAAAACAACTCATTGGATATGTAGGGATTGCTTGGATGACGCTCTTGATTAAGACTTCCCGGCCCACCTTAGATAAAGAAGTTTCCTTCCATCCCTTGAGTTTGCTGAGGACCCTGTCGAGAACAATCGGAAAAATCTAGAATTTTGATCGCCCAATGAGAGTGGGCAGCCCAGGTACTTGGGAAAGAAGGGAATCGTTCGAGCTCCAAGTTGTCGACCCATCTCGTCCTTGTCTTCATTCGGAATGTTGCCGCTTGCAATAAGTTCCGACTTATCCAGATTTATCCGTTGCCCAGAGGCCGCTTCATAGATCGAGATGATGTCCTTGATCTTATTTAACCCCACTTGATTAGCCTGGAAGAAGAGAACACTGTCGTCAGCAAAGAACAAGTGAGATACCGAGGGTGCTTGACGGGCCACTCTAATTCCAGTGATTTCCCCTCTTCTTTCGGCTCGATTGATAAAAAATGAGAAGCCTTCTGCACACAACATAAATAATTAAGGAGAGATGGGGTCTCCTTGACGGAGACCCCTTTTGGGAACAAAGGTCTCTGTTGGTTTACCATTAACAAGTATAGAATAGGAGACAGAGGTAACATATCTCATCACAAGGTTCACCCACTTATCACAGAAACCAAGTTTTTTACATATGCATTTTAAGAAGTTTCACTCAATTCTATCGTAAGCCTTGCTTATGTCAAGTTTTAGGGCCATGAAACCCTTTTTGCCTCTCTTATTTTTTCTCATGAAGTGAAAGGTTTCAAAAGCTATCATCATAGCATTATTGGTTATGAGACGGTTTGGAATGAAAGCACTTTGGTTTGGGGAAAATATACTCTCAAGGATTAGCTTCAGTCTATTAGCAATTGTTTTTTAGATCACTCGGTGTTGGTCCCGAGATTGAGTTAGAACTACTAGAAATAATCTAGAAGGGGGGTTGAATAGATTATTTCAATTTCTTGCGAAATTCAGACTATCTTTCCAAACCGATCTTCCAAATTATTGCGAGTACCCAGCGGAAACTAATTATACTCAATCCTTTTATGAACAGATCTAAAAAGCTTCTTGATCGAATTTACTTCACAAGTAATCAACTGAAATTAAGAACAGAAAGTAAAGAACACAAGATTTATAGTGGTTCGGATTGAAAAATCCTACATCCACTCTCCTTCTCCAACTTGAAGAAGAGACTCCACTAGCTTCCTTACTTACTCACTTCCTTCTCTGTTTACAAATTACAATGACGATTCACGTCTTCAGATCTCCTTCAATCTACAAATCTATCTTCTAATCTAGAATTATAGTGTAGATGATTTTTTGAAGGAATTACAGAAAGTGTTCTATAAACACTTAGAAATATCTAATATCAAAGTGTTTCTAGCTATGAGTGCTTTTGAAAGTATGAATCTCAGAAAAATGCAAAAGTCCTTCTAAGGACTGTGCTTAGGCCTATTTATAAGAATATAAGACGGTTAGTTTGTTAGAACAAACTCTAACCGCTTAACAACTTTTCTTGAAAACTAATCTTGACCTTAGCCGACCTTCTTGAGTTAGTTGCCGGATTGACTTAGTTGAAATCCATCTTTATTATTCCACTCAGCTGATTTCCACCTCGTCTCGAGCTCTTCATTATTCTCTCTTTATCAGATGACTTCTTCAAGATTGTCTTCAGATGACTTGAATGTTAAACCTTAGCTGACTAATCTAAGTACCTAGTCTGAAATTTTTGACTTACAAACTACATTACATCAACTGCTCTATACATTATCAGCTGGTCATCTTACTTTACATGAGTTTATTTATTCTATACATTTTAACTCATCAAAACTATCTCCTGATCTAACACTCGGCATATGATATTACAAAGGCTAATTGGTCTAAAATCTTTAGGGTTAATAGGGGATTCACTTTCGGAATGAGAACTATATGAGTGTGATTCAAAGTAGAAGGGTCAGCATTATTGTTTAGAATATTAAGGAAATAATAGATAAAAGCATGCTCAACAATACTCCAATAGTGCTGAAAAAAGAAAGGGGGCATACCATCGGGTCCTGGCGATTTCATGGGGTGCATCTACTTGAGGGCTTTTCGAATTTCACTTGCAGTGTAAGGGCGGGTGAGGGTGTCATTCATGTCCCCTATAACTTTAGCCTCCACTGCCACAATGACCTTGTGTGTCTCACTAGGACCATCTAATGTAAACAATTCCATGTAAAAGTCCCTGAGTACCTTCTAAATCTCTTTGTCATTTTTAGTCCACTTATCATTTTTCTTGAGCAGTCTCTTAATGGAGTTCTTGTCTCTCCTTTGTGATGCCTTCTTGTGGAAGAAGGAAGTATTGCGGTCCCCATCCTTGATCCAAAAGGTTTTTGCTCTTTGAAACCACATGGATTTCTCAAGTTTTAGAAGTTCCTCCAAGGTAATGTTAATCATTTTCTACTCTGAGATTACCTCTTCTCTTTGTTCCAGGCTTTGGAGGATTTCTAAACGGTCCTTGTGATCCCTGATTTTTTTTTCCGATATTTCCGAATGCACTCGATTCCCAGTTACTAAGAAATTTACCACACGCCTTAGTACGAACAGCAAATTCCCCATCCCATCTAGCAATTTCCCAGCCCTTCGCAACTGCTTCTCTACACTTCTCATGCTTGGTCCAGAATTTCTCAAAGCGGAATAGTTTTTTGTGTCTTCCAAATTGCTCAAGAGGTTGTTCCTCCTTCTTATTGAAGTTGAGAACGATGGGTGAATGATCTGATTGGATTCGAACCCGATGATGAACAATATGTGCTGGGAAAAGAACTCTCCATGTTGGGTTGGCGAGAGCTCTGTCAAGGCGTCCTTGAACGTTGTCGATTCCGCACCGCCCATTTGTCCAAGTGACTTTATAGCCTCTGAAGTCTAGGTCCTGGAGGTTTAAAGCATTCGAAACCGATCTGAAGTCTTCCATAGCAGATAGGCTCCTCATATGTCCCCCGAATTTCTCCATAGACCATATAATTTCGATGAAATCGCCGATGCAACACCAGGGGATATCACCATTTGGACCAATTTTTCTCATCAGACTCCAAGTCTTGATCGTTCTCTACGATCAGGCCAGCCATATATACCCGAAAACCACCATCTCTTGTTGTCTTCTAGTGTGTTGTCGCGGCACTCAAAAATATATTTAATCCCAAACCAACCTATTAATGCAGTAGGAAAAGGGGTCGAACCCACAGGGACTAGCTAATTATATCGAATAAATTCGTGTATAAAACAACAAATAAAATAGGAAAAATTTGTTATCTTATCTAACACGTAACAAAAGCAAAGAGTAAGACGAATGTAACACAATGAATTTGACAACAATGAGAAAATTAATCTAACCCAAGGATAACCTCCTTTGAAATACCTCTTCGTAATAGCAACTAATACCTCTGTCCTATCTCGAATATCGCCCCTAAACTAGTGGTACGACCAAACTAGCTCGTATTAGTTCTTAAGTTTAATTAATTAGCGAATACAATCCCTAATTAACATATCCCACAAATAACCCCAATTATTGTGTACGGTTTTGTGTGAGAGTTATTTAGGATTAACAAAAAGTTATTTTATATGAATGATATGCTAGTTAATAAGATCAACTAGCATATCAATATAAAATAACTTTTGTAAATGTATTACTATGAAATAACTCACACAAAAGAAAATGTAAGTGTGAAATGAAAACGAGTATCTAGGATTCAATTCATGTAATGCATTAACGTGTCAAACTAATAGGGCGAACTAGACTATGAAAATGAAATGTTCGAATCATACAATCTAGAACTCGTTGTCCTTAGAGCTACTAACTCTATTTGCTACTACGATTACACACATATAACAATTACGGATTATAGTACGTAATCAAGCTACGAACAAATATTAGGCATGCAAGATGATCAGAGTCACATAAATAATAATTCAAACTACGCTTAGCAATTAAACAAACAACAAGAAAAGATGATTAAAGACAGAAATAAGTTACTATTAAACACGAAGCATTTCAGGTTCTGGCGTCCTCGGATTAGAAAGTAGTTTAGCCTCTAAACGAGGCCATGGCATGCACGATTACAAGAAATTGTTTTCACAAGAATTACAAAGGAAACAGATCATAAGTGTTCTCTTGTTACTCTCAGAAAAAATCTCAACCTACTAATGCAGTAGGGCAAGTAAGGGGTCGAACCCACAAGGACTAGCTAATTATATCAAATAAATTCGTGTATAAAATAACAAATAAAATAGAGGGGAATTTGTTATCTTATCTAACACGTAACAAAAGCAAATAGTAAGACGAATGTAACACAATGAATTTGATGAGAAAATTAATCTAACCAAAGAATAACCTCCCCTGAAATACCTCTTCCTAATAGCAACTAATATCTCTGTCCTATCTCGAATCTCACCCCTAAACTAGTGGTACAACCAAACTAGCTCGTATTAGTTCTTAAATTTAATTAATTAGCGAGTACGAACCCTAATTAACATATCCCACAAATAATTCCAAATTGTGTATCTAGGATTCAATTCATGTAATGCATTAACGTGTCAAACTAATAGGGTGAACTAGACTACGAAAACAAAATGTTCGAATCATACAATCTAGAACTCGTTGTCCTTAGAGCTACTAACTCTATTTGCTACTACGAGTACGCACATATAATAATTACGGATTATAGTATGTAATCTAGTTACAAACGAATATTAGGCATGCAAGATAAACAGACTCACATAAATAATAATTTGAACTATGCTTAGCAATTAAACAAACAACGAGAAAAGACGATTAAAGACAGAAATACGTTACTATTAAACACAAAGCATTTCAGGTTCTGGCATCCTCGAATTAAAAAGTAGTTTAGCCTCTAAACGAGACCATGGCATGCACGGTTACAAGAAATTGTTTTCACAAGAATAACAAAGGAAAAAGATTATAAGTGTTCTCTTGTTACTCTCTAATTGGAGTGAATTGATGCATGATTTTAGGGTCTAATTTAGTGCAAAAAGTGATCAAAAGTGTTAGTTTTTGTGCATAAATGTGTAGAGTATCACTTTTTTGCCTAAAAAGTATTATTTGATGAATATTTGATGTTTTTCGTCCGTTTTACAGGTAAATAGGTGGAATTTGGCCAAACCGAGAGTACCGGCATTCTTAAGATGAAGAGACGATCAAGACGGACGAAAACGGGGGTCAGAGGCGGAGCTCGGGTCGAGAAAATTCCTTGGACTCGACCTCTCGACCCGAGGGTGAAGGCATTATGGTGAAATTCAAATTTCGGAGGATGCCTGAGCCTTGAGTCGAGGGAGAGGGTGTAACGCCCCGAATTTAATAGTAACAAATAATAGCTGAGGCGCTACCAAATTGGCTCGTTAACTCAATTAAAGAGAAAATTGTAATTGAATAAACGAGATTTATTACAAAATAATCATTTGAGATTTACAGCGGAAATCAACATAAAATAAATTACATGCAACCATCGCCTCGTGCCCTGCTCGAGCTCCTTTGACCTGTAGAAAATCATAACTGTGGGGGGATGAGTGTTTGAAAATACACCCAGTGAGGGAAACATCAATGATTGCACAGTTAAACAACATTTGTAAGCGCATAAAATATTTTCATATATAGCTCATGTGAACATTTAATATTTTATCACATAGTACGGGTCATTACCCGGCTTGAACATTGTACGGGCCATTACCCGGCTTGAACATAATATTACGGGGGTCTTGAACATATTACCATCATTACCCGGCTTGCACATAGTACGGACCATTACCCGGCTTGAACATTGTACGGGCCATTACCCGGCTTGAACATAGTGCGGGTTACTACCCGTCTTGATTAATAATACAATTTAACATAGCAATCATAACATTAAATATTAAACTCGATTAAGAGTGGAGATTGTCCTCACCTTAAAAACAGTAGCTGCAACAAATGATGCAATGCAATATCCCTTTAGTAATCCTCAACTCCTTGATAATGCACAATCATAAAGGTCTCAAGTTTCTCCTCATATCCTACAAATAACATATACTCTTAATAATCTCCAATTCCAGACGCTACGAGTGAATACAAACATTTTGATATATAATATCTCAATTAACAAAGATCAAATACTTACCAAAATGCTTAGAGCTCTCTCTCCCTCTCTCTCTCTCTCTTTTCCCTCTCTCTCTCCCTCTCTCTCTTCTTCCTTTCTCCTGCGCCATTTTTTCTTTCCTTTCTTTCTTTCCTTCTTTCTTTCTTTTTTTTTTCTTCTTTTCTTGGTCATCCCTTTTCTCCTATTCTATCTAACTATGCGCCGCTTTATATTTAATAGGTAAGTTTCCACCGCCTATATAAATCTTCCCAGGTAAGTTTCTTTATATTAATATTATTATTATTATTATATTATATGTTAATAACACACGCCTAACTCACAATATATATTATATATATTATATAATATACTTTATATTTTCTATTTTAAAAGATTTATATATAATTTAATTAAAAGCTAATTATTAATACCAATACTCAATTTATTAAAAATAATTACATAAAAATATAAATAATTCACGTAATAATTTTAGGATATTACAATCTACCCACCTTGTAAAAATTTCGTCCTCGAAATTCAGTTATAGCTTAGATCATCACAACCCACTTTCCATGCTAGATTATCCTATAAATTATTTCTTCATCCTTTAAACTCAAAATGTGGTTCACATCTATACTATTAATCCTTATTTAGAAAGTTAACCCAAAATAATTTCTATCACACAATGCATAGATCGCACTACATTCATCACTCTATTTTCCTCATATTTAATGCAAAATGGTAGCCCAATTGCATAATAATTATTACACCACAATCCAAGATCCATATCAGAATAATTAATTTCATTCTTAAATTATTACTCCAAACCTAAACCACAAAATCATAAGTCACTGCATATGCACTACAAATTTCATTCCTAAATTATTGTTTCGAATCTGAACCACAAAACCATAAGTCACTGCATATGCACTACAAATTTCATTCTTAAATCATTGCACCAAATCTAAACCACAAAACTCAAACTCACTGCACACGCACTACACATCAATGTACCAGCATGACCACACACGCTCACGAGCACACGCTGTCGCGGTTCAGCGGCTCAGTGGCGGCGATTACACTAGGTATATTGACTATAATGACATCATGCAGAAATAAGGTAACTAAAATCAGCCGTATAGTCCACTACGTATCCCATATCAAGCAACTTATAATGATATTTCATACCTTGTGGAGCTGTCGAGACAGGGAAGATGGAAGCAAGTAATTTAGAAACAATCTTTTAAAAGAGAAGTTGACTTATAATTATGAAGTAAATAAATATTTTTTTTAAAGAAATAGTAGCAAGTACAGAACCGAAATGCTCTGATACCAATTGTAACGCCCCGAATTTAATAGTAACAAATAATAGCTGAGGCGCTACCAAATTGGCTCGTTAACTCAATTAAAGAGAAAATTGTAATTGAATAAACGAGATTTATTACAAAATAATCATTTGAGATTTACAGCGGAAAACAACATAAAATAAATTACATACAACCATCGCCTCGTGCCCTGCTCGAGCTCCTTTGACCTGTAGAAAATCATAACTGTGGGGGGATGAGTGTTTGAAAATACACCTATTTAGGGAAACATCAATGATTGCAAGTTAAACAACATTTGTAAGTGCATATAATATTTTCATATATAGCTCATGCGAACATTTAATGCTTTATCACATAGTACGGGCCATTACCCGGCTTGAACATAATATTACGGGCCATTACCCGGCTTGAACATATTACACGGGCCATTACCCAGCTTGCACATAGTACGTGTCATTACCCAGCTTGAACATTATACGGGCCATTACCCGGCTTGAACATAGTGCGGGTTACTACCCGTCTTGATTAATAATGCAATTTAACATAGCAATCATAACATTAAATGTTAAACTCGATTAAGATTGGAGATTGCCCTCACCTTAAAAACAGTAGCTGCAACAAATGATTCAATGCAATACCCCTTTAGTAATCCTCAACTCCTTGATAATGCACAATCATAAAGGTCTCAAGTTTCTCCTCATATCCTACAAATAACATATACTCTTAATAATCTCCAATTCCAGACGCTACGAGCGTCAAATCAATAAACTAATTATAATTCTATAATCTACGAGTGGATACGAACATTTTGATATATAATATCTCAATTAACAAAGATCAAATATTTACCAAAATGCTTAGAGATCTCTCTCCCTCTCTCTCTCCCTCTCTCTCTTCTTCCTTTCTCCTGCGCCATTTTTTCTTTCCTTCCTTCCTTTCTTTCTTTCTTTCCTTCTTTCTTTCTTTTCTTTTTTCTTCTTTTCTTGGTCATCCCTTTTCTCCTATTCTATCTAACTATGCGCCGCTTTATATTTAACTAGGTCAGGTGGCACCTCAATTCTCTAGGTGTCCACCCATAATTTTAATATTTAATTTTATTGTTAATTGCTTAAAAATTAAGGTTGATATCTTGCAAATGTTGACGGAAAATATAAAGGATATTACTTAGCATTTGATATTTAAAAACTAAGAAGTTATAATTAAAATTCTCACATGCTTAAAATGGTTCCCAATCATGTATGACATATCTATGTTTAAGTCGGTAAATTAGATTCACAATTAGTGTTCCCACATGCTTGATATGTTTCAAAGTGATTCTCAATCATGTATGACGTATCTATGTTGAAGTTGGTAACCTAGATTCAGTCTTGAGCTTTGATTTGCCATTATTCAGGTAAACTGAGTGACATTAGATTCAATTTTAATATAAATTAGATTCAGTTCTGACGGTTCCATGTTTCTTCTAGTGCATATGCATATTTAGAAATACTCCTCAAAACACTCATCGTCTTCCATTTAGAAGATAGTTGGATCTCTGATTAGTGTGAAAATTACATGATTATTGTGCTTAATTGTCTCAATTTGATATCATTTCCATGTTAATTCACAATTAATTGACTAATTGCATTTAATTATTTGAATTAGTTTTGTGAGTTTTAAATTGTAGGGTTGAGGCCAACTTTGAGTGCAAATTAAGGACATTTGTTGCATTCAAATTAATGGAGCAATTATATGGGTAGAAAGAGGGCCGAGAGATGAGCGCAATGCAAAAAAAATTGGGTCAAACAGGGCTCGTATGAAGAAGATATGATCGAACGAAGTTGTGGTAGGCAAAACAAGAAGTTGCACCCATCAGACTGGCGAATACACCCACCAGCCAGTACACCCTACACCCACAAATCGGATGAGTTCACCCATCATTTTTTCACAGATCCGTCGCGCACCAGCGGCAGCCCCAAATCACCAGCAGTTATCACCACCGCCGCGCAGCACCAATGGCACCACCACCAACATCAGCGCCATCACAACACTGCGAATCGCCGCCATTCTCCTCCCTCCGGCGTCGCTCATCCTCGCCGATACCACCACAATCACCGCCACTTCATGCGACCTTCCCGTTGCAGCCCTCGTCGCAGAAGCAGCATTATCGTCACAAACGCCATCGCGCCGCCCATCCGTCACCGTCGACAACCCAGCTCGCAGGCATTTCATCGAACACCTTTCACATACGACTCAATAGTCTCAATCCACCAGAAGCAACATAATTCAATAAAATCGAAAATTAAGAAAACAAAAAACATCAGAACTCAGGAAACACCGTAATTTAGGCATCAACCCCTCAAAAACTGAATTGAAGATACACTCAAGTAAGAAAATGAATAAAAAGAAGGGTGGTACCTTCGGCTATTGGAATCCATTGTGCTTCACAATAAACTTGAGTGAGACTGTGAGTTGTTACTGTAAGCTGTTGGGGAAAGATGGGTAAAATGGAAGAAAAGAATATCTGGTGGAGTTGCGTGGAGGGATGAGGGAAAAAATTTCAGAGAAATAGAACGGCGCCACGTATGTGGGCGACGCCCGCTGTGTTGCCACCGAAAAAAAAAAAGACTGAACACCGGGAGGAAACTAGCCGGATGACCTGCGAATCCTCTTATATAGTAGTATAGATAGGTAAGTTTCCACCGCCTATATAAATCTTCCCAGGTAAGTTTCTTTATATTAATATTATTATTATTATATTATATGTTAATAACACACGCCTAACTCACAATATATATTATATATATATATTATATAATATACTTTATATTTTCTATTTTAAAAGATTTATATATAATTTAATTAAAAGCTAATTATTAATACCAATACTCAATTTATTAAAAATAATTACATAAAAATATAAATAATTTGCGTAATGATTTTAGGATATTACAGAGGGCAAAAGTGGATCCCTCGAGTCGAGGGTTGAGCCTCGACTCGAGGCTGGCTGCGAAATTTGAAAAACGTGATAGCGACTTTGAAGCCTCGACTCGAGGGCCCCAACATCAAGTCGAGGGATGCCCAAAACAGAATTTTTGCAATTTAAACCATTTTGAGCGGAAAACAGAGCATAATCCTCCTAACATAATTTAGAGCAGTTATTAGGCAGTTTTCTGGGCGAAAATCTCATTACATAGCTTAATGTTGGGATAAAAATGTACTTAGTTTTGATGAGTTAAAGTGTAAATCTAGGATGACCAGCTGGAGACAATGTATAGTCAGCTGATGTAATGAGAACTCTAAATAGACTAAGTATAGAAAAATAAGATAGGAATGGTTCAAAGGAAGTCAGATGGAGACAAGAACAGAATCAGACAAGGTAGAAGATCAGATAGAAGTTAAAAACAATGACATAATCAGACAGGATGAAGAATCAGACAGGGTGAAGAATCAGACAGGGTGATGAATCAGACAGGGTGAAATATCAGACAGGGTAAAGATCAGACAAGCAAGAGTTGGTGAAAGTCAAAAGTTAGTTTCAACTAATCAAGAAGCAGTTTTCAAGAAAGGATTAGACGGTTACAACCAATCAAACAGAAATCAAGGAAGTTACAACTAACATCAAAGGGAGGTCTATAAATACATTCATCATTCCAGAAATCAGGGTGGTCAACATAATAAGCAATTTCACTATCAAGCAAGTTCACTCTAGCAATTAATGATTTAGAGACTCATTTCTCTAAAATCTGTATACACACGAACACTTAGTGTTCATTCATTTTCTGGTGTTTATAGAACATCATATTCTTGTAAATCTTCAAAAAGCCAATTAGAGATAGTATTATCAATTGTAAGACTGAAGAAGAATACTGTAAAGGAAGAAAGCAAGAAAGTAAGCAAGAAGGAAGAAAGTAAGAAGAGTCCCTTCTTCAAGTTGAAGAAGGAGAGTGGACGTAGGATCGTTTGATCCGAACCACTATAAATCTGGTGTTGTTTACTTTTTGTTCTTTACTTATTTTCATTGATTGTTTCTTGATCGCAAATTCGATATCTGACAAACCTTTAGATCCTATTTAAATTGAGTTGAATCAACAACTGTTTCCGCTGTTAAAACTGGTTTTGGAGTTGATAGATTATCTAAGCTCGAAATTTTTTTTGATAATCTATTCATCCCCCCCTTCTAGATTATCACTAGAGGGTATTCTGTTTTTGTGATTAACTCTTTCTAAAGGGACCCAACACTTAATTCTCTTTGTAATTGGATTAGATTCTTAGTTTTAGATAGATTTTCATTAATTGTACCTTAGATTAGCATTTGATCCTTTAGTTTTTCAATTCCAAGTTGTAATTCAAGTGGAGAAGAGATTTGTATTTGAAGATTGCTTTGAAGATTCAAGCATTCCTATTGATTTGGATTCTATTGGTGATGTTCTTTCACTTTTCTCATTTAAATTCCATAATTATTGTGATTAGTTTCTTAATTGCCCAATTAGATTTTTCACCCATGGGTTTTGCTCTTTGCACCATGGGCTAATACTCTTGTGCTTGTGATAATTGAAATTGGGGATGATGTGATTGCCTTATACTTTGATTGTTGATGATTGTTGATCAATTGAGTTAGATTGCTTCCTAATTGTGATTCTCATTGTGCTTCATGCAAAATTATCTCTTTAGATTAATGTTTAATCACTCTAGCAATAGGCGAGAGTTGAGCTAACGTGATTAGGGATTAATCGGGTTATAATTGTGCATGATTGTATTAATTGGGTGCTTCTTAATTGAGAGATTGGAAGGACTAAGGATACTCACATTAGACATTGTGTTATTAATGGAGTGATTAATTGCATGATAGTTTTATGCTTTCTATCTTGATTGATCTACAATTTGATTCAATCATAGCTTGTTGATCATTGATTCCTTGATGGAGATTATCCCTAGCACCCCAATCTTCCATTGATTTTAGTCTAGCTTATTTGTTATTGCATATTAGGTATTTGATCATTTACTTGCATAGTATTAGAATTTTCATTCTTGCAATTATATTGTAGTGTTTAGTGCCAAAACCCATCTTGCAACTGATTAGTGTAAAAATTGTATGATTATTGTGTGCTTAATTGCCTCAATTTGATATCATTTTTATTTTAATTCACATTTAATTGACTAATTGCATTTGATTATTTAATTCGGTGTTTTGAGTGTTGAATTTATAGGTTTGAGGCAAATTTTTAAGGGCAAATTGAGGATATTTATTGCATTCAAATCAATGGAAAAATTACATGGATAGAAAGAGGACCGAGAGAGCTTCGCAATGCAAAAAGAATTAGGTCAATCGGAGTTCGTATGAAAAAGATACAGTCGAACGAAGTTGAGACGGCAAACTACACCCACAATCACATACACCCTTCAGATTGGCGCATACACCCACCAGCCAGTACACCTGCACCCACCAATCAGATTAGTACATCCACCTTCGTTCTTAGCAAATCTGCCATTTCTGTCACAACCCAAAATCTCCAGATCTGCAAATCAACACCAACCACCACCAATATCAACCACCATCCACGTCGTGGCGCCGTAACCACCATCATTCACTATCAACCGCCGACGACAACCACCTATCACCGATAACCCACCACCATCACCGACGCAACCAGCGCCAATCACCTGCGCCGCTGCTGTTAATCCCTCGCCGCCGCCGCCGATTCGCAACACCCAGCAAAATGCCGTCGCATCACCCATCTCAGCCGTCAACCACAGCAGCCCTCGAACCACTCGTTGCCATCATTGCATTCCTTATCCGGCGCTGCGTCTCTCTCGATCCGAACCACCACACTCACTCGAGTCGAGACAAAACCAAATTTACATAGCTCACCCAAATCATCTCGAGCTCGTCTCGACTCAGCGCCATCCCCACTTCGACTCGAGACGTCGCCTTTCTAGCTCGACTCGATCGCCATGCCTCGATCCGAGGCGGCACTGTTGCAAGCAGAATCATAACACGTTTTTTTTTCTTTCAGCGAGTTTTGTTTTTCTTGGCCAATGGGACGCTTACACGTGGATATCAAGAGAAGGGAAGAGAAGCGTGAATACAAGGAAGATTCAGAATAGAAAAGGCAGACTGAAAAATAGATAGGAATACACACACTTAGAATTTAGAAACACACACCCACACATAGTAGTAGGTGTTTTTCATTTTCCTTTTAATTTCTTGCAAATTAGTGATAGATTTAATTCAATCAAGTGTAATCAACACATTCAAGGTGATACCCATCCTTATTCTCTTAATTTTAGTGGTTTATTTCTTAATTATCATGCTTTCTTCTCCTTTAATTCTCTTAATTTTCATGGGTTTGTTTCAATTTAATATGTTTGGCTAATTGTCTCTTGTGTTTGGGTGTGATGACCCTTGGATGAATTAATTTTGATGATCATGTGATTGGGTGTTTCATTTATTGAGGTGATTAATTATTCTAATGTGATTTGCATGATTTAATTGTTAGATTGAGTTTTGATCCTTTGTTAATTGATTTAATTTGCTCAAAGAGATTTGGTTTATTAAATTGATGCTTAGGTGTTAGGCTTGGTTTTGGTGATTGAATTCAATATTGGATTAACGCAAGGAGACTTGGTTAATTTTCATTAGAACCTACATTAGAATACGTTAATTGCTCGATTTTATGTATTGTGAATAAGTGAGGAGACTTAGGGTGTCGTCTCTAAACTATCTTACGAGCTTATTTGATATATTAAACCTAGGGTTATCAAGTACGGTCGATATGTGATTTTTTGCTAGATAGCTCCTATTATCTCTCGTTATTTGAAACCCCGATCATGTGTGATTTGTAATTAAGGATTCCTTGGTGATTTGCACCCGAGCACATTTATCTTATATTTGTTATCCCTTGGTGTTTGCTTGTTGCTTCATTCTAGTTGTTTAATTGTTATTTAATTTTGCAAACCCGTGCCCGACTCTATAATACCATGCCAACTCTTAGCTTTAGGGATCCTTGCTCTATTAGTTCCTTTGGGTTCGATAACTTGGTTGTGTCTTAAATATACTTGCTACGAAAAAACTACAATCAAAATGGCGCCATTGCCGGGGAACTAATTAGAGTACTAATAGGGACTTAGAGTTTGTTGAGTGGTGTTACTAGTGTCATTTTACTTGCTTTATTTTTATTTTTGTTTTGGTTTATTGCTTCTTGGGAATTTGATACTCGTCTCTTTCGTAGGTGAATGAACACAAGGTCTAGTGGTATTCAACCCGAACCTATCAACCTCGAAATTGAGGCTACCGCAAGAAGGAATCGAGGACGTAATCATAGGGAAGCAAGAGAGAGACAAGAAATGGAGGATAGGAATGTTATGGAAAATGAAGGGGGGAGACGGTGATCCTCCGATTCAAGAAGGGAATGGCCATCCAAATCCAAATGGAAATGGCAATGGAGTTGGTGTTAATCAAGTGCTAGAAAATCAAGGGGGCAATGGAAACCAACCACAAAATTTTCAAATTGGACCTTTCCCTCAAGGTTACCCACAAAACCAATTCCCATATCCACAACAACCATACCCCTACCCCCAACAAGCTCCACAATTTCCATACTATCCACCCCCACTCCAACAATATCCACAATACTTCCCACCATTCCCACAAATGCCTTATCCTCAAGAACCACCTCATCAACCACAAGCTCAAAATCCACCCTTCCAAGAGCCTCAACCACAAGGCCGTCTACTTCATGAGTATTTTGAGCCACAATTGAGAGAGTATTATGATGGGATTGCTAGGCCACGGATTGAGGCCAATAATTTCGAGATTAGTCCGGCACTTGTACGGATTTTGAAAGAGAAGTCGTTTGAGGGAAGTGATGACAAAGAGAAGCCCTTTGAGAGAGTTTTTTGAGCCACAACTCCGTGAGCACTATGATGGAATAGCAAGGCCGAGAATAGAAGCTAATAATTTTGAGATAAGTCCCGCTCTTGTAAGGATGCTTAGAGAGAAACAATTTGAAGGCAAGGATGAAGATGAGTGCCCACATCAACACATGGCACAATTTCTAGAGATTTCCGACACAACCAAGTACAACGGAGTGCCCGAAGATGCAAAGAAGTTAAGGTTTTTTGCCTTTACACTTAAGGGGAGAGCCAAAGCATAGCTCAATTCACTTCCTCCCGGGACCGTACGTACATGGGAGGACCTTTCAAAGAGATTTTTGATGAAGTTCTATCCACCATCCAAAACCGTGCAAGCTAAGGAGGCGATTTCTCACTTTCACCAAAAGAATGGAGAGACTATACCGGAGGCTTGGGAGAGGTATGGCATGTTGCTAATCAATTGTCCCCAATGTGGTTTTCCGGGGGAACAAACCATTATGTACTTTTGTAACGGTTTGACGGATGGGGATCGGTCATTTTTGAATGCTTGTGCCAATGGTTCTATTTGGTCGAAGACGGTGGGGGCAAATGAATGAGATAATGGAGAACATAGCCCAAGATTCGTTCCAAATGTCGGTTATTCGGGGAGCACACCATAGGGTGTCGCATGTTGAGGAGATAGAGTCGATGAAGAGTGTGATGATGACTATGATGGACCGTTGGGGAGCTCTTACCACTTCCCAAAGCCAACAATGTGTGAGTCCATCCATCCCTCAAGTTGATATGTGTGCAAGTCCTATGCCGGTTGAAGAGGTTAGCTACATGGGGAGGCCTCCATTCCAAGGAGGCAACTATCAAGAAAATTTTCAAGGAGGAATGCCTTATCAAATGTCATATCAAAATAGGCCACAAGGGAGTTATCAACCTCAACCTCAAGCTCAATTCAATGGCAACACTTGGAGGAGACATGGAAATTTTTCTTATGCCAACCCGAGAGGCGCCGTCCAATTTCCTCCCGGATTTGATCCGGGTGCCAAAGCGCCTAATAATGAAGGGAAGTCCACTACGGAGGAGCTTCTTGGTATGATAATGAGAGGTTGGAGGCAAATGACTCTAGGCTTGATGACATTGGAAAGCAAATGGATACACGATTCAAAACTATAGAGCATCAAGTGGGATAATTGGCCACCACGGTTGGGAAACTTTCTTCTACAGTGGACCACTTGCAAAATAAGGGGAAGTATCCATCCACCACCGAGCCCAATCCGAAAGAGTTTTGTAGTGCTATTCAACTAAGGAGTGGTACTAGTTATGAAGGCCCAAAGATGCCCGAATAAGAGGAGGTGGAGAAAGAGGAAGAAGCTAGTGAAGAAAGTGTGGTTGTGGAAAAGAAGGCAAGTGAAGAGGTGAAAGCAAAGGGAGAGATCAAGAAAGAAGAAGAGAAGTCCAAGAAAGATGCATGGGGAGTTCCTATGAAAGCCACTCCGGTTCCATTTCCTCAAAGACTTGGGAGGAAAAAGTTTGATGAGGAATTTGGTAAGTTTTTAGAAGTTTTCAAGAGCTTGTATGTTGATATCCTACTATTAGATGCCCCAGAGCAAATACCCCACTACAAGAAATTTTTAAAAGAAATCATGTCTAAGAAGAGGAGTTGGGATGAAAAGGGTATGCTTAAATTGGTGGAGGAGTGCAAGGAGATCCTAGAAAGACACTTACCTCAAAAGCGCAAGGATCCGGGGAGCTTTATAATTCCATGCGAGATTGGTGAGAATGGGAACATCCAAGGCTTGTGTGATTTGGGAGCAGGTATAAATGCCATGCCTTTGTCCGTTTTTAAGAAGTTGGAGCTAGGAGAGGTGACTCCTACAAATATCAATCTTCAATTGGCGGATCAATCATATGTTCATCCATTTGGGATCATTGAAGATGTATTAGTAGGAGTTGGCAAGCTCATCTTCCCGGTTGACTTCATTGTTCTTGACATGAAGGAAGAGCTTGAGGCACCTATCATACTTGGTAGACCTTTCCTTGCCACCGGTAAAGCCATGATCAACGTTGAGAAAGGGGAGCTAAAGTTGAGCTCTAATGGAGAGGAGGTGACATTTACTAGGGCTCATTTGGAAGAAGTTGCTCCAAGCAAATTGGAGAAGAAGACGTGTGGATACATTGAGATCATAGATTTATACCCTTCCATTGATAGGGATGATTCTACACCTTCTACTTCTTCTAATTCCTTAATTAACGAGCATTTCATTCCCTCTTGTAAAATAATTGCTAACAAGTTTCGTGTTTCTTTGGATGATTCTAGGAAGGAGAAAGATCTCATGGAACCTTTGCTTGACCCGGTGATAAGAAGTTTGAAGGATGTGAGAAGACCTTGACCAAGCTTGAGCATGGCTCAAGTTTGGGGGTGTTAGAGGAGAAAAGGACACCACTTAAGGAGAAGGAAGTGAGCTTTGAAGTTGGAGACCATGTGGTGTGGAGTGAGTCGAATTGGAGTCGTCTACTTGGAGTTGAGAGACTCAAGGAAGTGTTGATGGTGAAGGAAATAAAAGAAGAAGGAAAGCTACTTCTAGAGGACAAATGGGGATGTTGCCTCTTTGCAAAAGACAATCTAGTGAGGCACAAAGAGGATCCTCATGTCTTCGATGAAAGAAAAGTATGAACTCCTTGAGTTCCGTCCAGCAAAGGACGTTAAACCTAGCTTTAGATGGGATGCAACCCATCCTTTTTGTTGCTTTGGTGTGTTATTTTTTGTGCTTTTTGTTTTTGGTCCATTTCTTTGAGGATTTGCTATGGATTTGTATTGCTCATGCTTAGGTGATTATGTTATCATGCTTTGTGATATGTTTGGAGTATTGAGCTTATTGTTGATATCATTTGGAGTTGCATATATTTGTATCACTCTCATTCCAAACGTTGAATTCATGTTATCATCCAAGTTTGGGGGGGGGGGTTGATCGGTTATTATTGAAGTGCATCTCTTAGTGGTAATTATTTGATGATTGTTATGCCCGATTGTAGGTACACTCACTACATTGATTGGAAAAGGGATCGAAATTGCAAAGGAATTCAAGATCGAAAAGGAGGAAAAGCTTAAAAGTTGGTGAAAATGAGCAAAAAGGAATAGACCCAGGTCTCCTCGATCGAATGAGCGACCGGGCTTAAATCGAGGGACCAAAATAGTTAGTTTTTGCATATTTGGGTTCGTTGGGGTCGAATAGGTCATTTTTAGGAGTTTCGGGGGTCGGGCCGGGTCCGGGAATCTGTAAAAATTCCCTGGACTCGACCCCGGGTCGAGGAGTCTTGCCTTAGTGAAATTTTGCAAAACAGCTTATCCATCGAGTCGAGGGTAGAACCTCGAGTCGAGGAGGTTGAATTTTCTGAATTCCTCGAGTCGAGGGTGGAGCCTCGAGTCGAGGCTGGCGGCATTTTTAAAAGTCGCGATTCAGATACAGAAACCAGTTGCACGAGTCGAGGGTTTGCCATATTTTCAATCCCCTTTCTTCTCCAACATATTTCCGACCACTTGGCTCACGATTTCCGACCACCTACCGATTATTCCCATCACATTCATCATACCTTGCATTAATTTCATATTTTGAGGGTTTTAGAAGCATTAATTTGGGGGTTTTTGAGATTTGCTTGGGTGTTCTTCATTTGCATTGCTAGGCCGAAATTAACGACACAAGGTACGTAATTCTCACATTTTGACTCTCTAATTTCGTTGCTTTGGTCGATTGTTGTATGGGTGTTTTGGGATTATGCAAATTTTGCATTGGATTGGATTCTCATTTGGGCATTTCTTCGAACACCTTTTATGCATGATTAATGTGATCGAATTTGGAGTATTTGTGAGATTATTTGGCTTGTTTGATGAATTCAAAGGCATGTTTAGGAATGATTATGTTATCTTGATGTTGCCTTAGTGAAATTTTGGACCTAGGAATGAATTGTGCTTGATTTGTGAAAATTCCTAGTGAAGGTATATAGGGAATAGTTGGTCAAGTGTTGATAATTGATGATAGAAGTGCATGATTTGTGATTATTACTTGTCTAATTACTTGATGAGATGGCTTGTTATTGTTGGATATTTTATGGAGCATATTGGCATAATTTTGGTGAACCTATTGGTTGTGTTAATTGTCAAGGCCATTCTTGTTGAGTATGCTATTTTGTTGGGATTTATGGTTGAGCACTTCTATTGATCCTATGTACTTAGTGGATTTTTGACCATATGTTGAGGCTTATTGCTTATTCACTAGGAATTGTTTGTGATTGGAGATTGATTAGTGACTATTGACTCGTTCATGTGCTTGATTGCTATCTTGCTTTGCTCATATTGCTATTTTTTGTGATTGATTGTTGCTTTGGGGAATTTTTACAGGAAAGATGTTTAGAGGAGTAGATGGCCACAATTTTTCTGATGAGGAATCTCGAAAGAGAGAAGAAGCCATTTGGTTCGCACACAAGATGCCCGCAGAGTTAGGGATTCAGTGGGATGACTATAAGTGGCGAAAGCATATCATTCTATATGCAGAGATCTACAATAAGGTGGTCAAGACCCGCCTTGTTGACCACAACTGCATGGCTTCCATGGGCATAGAGGATGATATCCCACGACTTTTCGAGCAGATTGGGATGGGTGGCTTCTTGACTAAGAGGCCGAGAACTTACTTGGGACTCACTCTTGAGTTCCTCTGCACAGTGAAGTTCGACAAGGCCAGAAAGGCAAAGTTTCCCCGGGCCATTACCTTCGAGCTGATGGGACACGAGTATACATTGACCGTGAACGAGGTCAATGAGATTATAGGGGCACCGACAGATCCTGATGGCTCCCTACTTAACATCCGGAAATAGTACAATGCCAAGAAATTTTAGAGGAGGATTTCAGATTCAGGAGCACCTGATCAGCCTCAGTTCATTCACGGGAAGTTGAAGAGCACGAGGATCTGGAACCCAGTCATGAGGTATCTTGAGAAGATCCTCTTGAGCACTATATTTGCTAAATCAGAGGGAGGTGTCGTGGTATCCGAGGAGTTGTACGTGCTCTGGTGTTTTCTGCACGGGGTCAGATTTAATGCCGCTGCATATCTCTGTTATTTATTTGAGAGGGTGACGAGTACGAAGTTCAAGAAGATACACTTCGGAGGGATGATTACATTAATTGTCGAGCACCTCGGTATTCCTATACATAATCTGCGAGCACTCGAGGGGTCCGATTTGACTACTAATACCATGAGGCGTATGAGGACTCTCGACCTCATTGGTAGGACTTGGTGCTTTCAGCAGCACCTAGGTGGCCGATTCCCTCTTCCCAACAAGAGGTTGACTACAATTTTCGGGGCTCCAGGTTTTGTGACCATCAACCTCCGGATGTGGTCACAGAGGCACACTGAGGCGATTGACGCCTACACCCATGAGCACAGAGATGTCCTCCAGGATGATGATGATGAGGAGGGAGGACAGCAGGCAGGATCAGGGTCCGGATCTGAGGACGAGGCTGAGGGTGCAGATGCAGGAGATAGAGATGATGAGGAAGCTGAAGAGGAGGAGCAGGCTCAGGAGCCAGTACAGATGGATGAGGACTATTTGCCAGAGATCAATATGTACTAGCAGGATGAGATGCGAAGCCGAGAGTTCGAGGCCGGTAGCTCATCACAGAGGCAGTGGACCCTGACTGAAGAGATGTGGGCTGACAGTCAGAGGATGCAGCTCGAGTGCTTGACTAGGCAGGATGAGTGTTACCGCATGATGGAGGAGTCCCGGAGGATGCAGGAGGAGTCTCTCAAGACTCAGCAGGACATGTACGCACTCCTCCAGCAGATGAGCTCTTGGAGTTTCGGGCCGGGCCACTACCCTCCTCCACCGCCGCCGTCCGATTATTAGGGCTACTCCCCTACTTCCTCATCTCTATCCTTAGTTCATTTAGCTCTTTATTCCTCTTGAGTGATTTGTATGGATTGATTATGGTTGGTTGGATTGTACTTGATGTTATGGATTTGATTTGATGATGCTTTGGATTTTATGATGATTTGTATGATGATGATTATGATATGTTTTATCTTATTGAGCTTATTGTCTTTTGATGAATATACTCTATTGATCTCTTGGATTCCTTATATATTTTTGGGCTAGATTTGTCTTAAGCTTCATTGTGGACTTATTGCATATCTTTTAGTATCATTCTTGACATAGTGAGTGTGCTTGAGATTATGTACATGTGCACTTGTGCTTGATTTGCAAGACTTGTTGAATTTTGATTTGATCATGAGTTGATATGTGGCTTGAAGCTAGCATGCTTGATAATTATGTAAAGATGAATGTGATTGAAGATGCTTGATTCATTGCTCAATTTAAGCCCGTGAGCTTTTGTGCCTATATAATCGTACATCTTATACGGTTGATATGATTTCTTTGTGAGTGCATTATTCATGGATTTGTATGCTAGAACTTGCATTTGGACTTGTTGAAATTAACTTGTGTGATTTCATGAAGATGATAAGAGGCCATGTTTGATATGTTGAGTCACTTTGCCAAATTTTTCCCCACAAAAAACATTTGATTTCCTTAGTGAGCCATTTTGAGCATAATATCCTTATTCTTTGGCAAGCCAAGTGAAATTAAAGTCATTTGCCTATTTTTATGAGTCTTCTTATCCTATGCTTAGTAGAGCTTGATTGTTGGCTAGAAGATGGTGCATTGTATTGTGAAGTGTGGTGGAAAAATGACGTGCTAAGTGAAGATTGATTGATGAAAAGAAAGGTTGTGAAAGAAAAATTGAATTGTGGAAAAAATGTGAACATGAGAAAGAAAGATTCAATTTGTGAGCCTAAAGAGAAAGCTCAAGTGAATGGTGGTGATTGATCTTTGAAGTGCAAAAGAAAGAGTGTTGATTGATGAAGATTGAAGAGATGTGTATTGAATTGTTAACTTTCATTCAGGTCTCTACTACTTAGTCACTCTTATCCAAAACATCCCACCTATTCCAAAGAGCCTACATTACAACCTAGATGAAAGACCTCTTTGATTCTTGATTGAACACAAATGATTTTGATTGAGATTAAGTCCATTGGCAAACATATGATGTGCATATTTGTGAATTTAATGATTGAGTGCATTCATACCTTTATACACTTGAGTGAAGAGTGAAACACTCCATGGAAGGAGCAATGTGTTAAGTATTTGATGTTGCATTTATTTGAGCATGATTCATCTTGATTGCTAGTGGATAGTTTGCATTGAGGCTTAAGTTCATTGATGAGTTCAATTCTCTTCTATTTTTTCTATGGTGCCATATGACATAATTGCAATCAATTCACTCCTTTGTGCTTATTTGCTACGTTGCTCGAGGACGAGCAACACTTCAAGTTTGGGGGTATTATGATTGGAGTGAATTGATGCATGTTTTTAGGGTCTAATTTAGTGCAAAAAGTGATCAAAAGTGTTAGTTTTTGTGCATAAATGAGTAGAGTATCACTTCTTTGCCTAAAAAGTATTACTTGATGAATATTTGATGTTTTTCGTCCATTATACAGGTAAATCGGTGGAATTTGGCCAAACCGAGAGTACCATCATTCTTAGGATGAAGAGACGATCGAGACGGACGAAAATGGGGGTCAGAGGCAGAGCCCGGGTCGAGAAAATTCTCTGGACTCGACCTCTGGTCAAGGTCCAGGGGCCTCGACCCGAGGGTGAAGGCATTATGGTGAAATTCGAATTTTGGAGGATGCCTCGAGTCGAGGGAGAGGGCAAAAGTGGATCCCTCGAGTCGAGGCTGACGACAAAATTGGGAAAACGTGATAGCGACTTTGAAGCCTCGACTCGAGGGCCCCAACCTCGAGTCGAGGGACGCTCAAAACTGAATTTTTGCAATTTAAACCATTTTGAGCGGTAAACAGAGCATAATCCTCCTAACATAGTTTAGAGCAGTTATTAGGCAGTTTTCTGGGCGAAAATCTCATTCCATAGCTTAATTCTCTTTGTAATTGGATTAGATTCTTAGTTTTAGATAGATTTTCATTAATTGTACCTTAGATTAGCATTTGATCCTTTAGTTTTTCAATTTCAAGTTGTAATTCAAGTGGAGAAGAGATTTGTATTTGAAGATTGCTTTGAAGATTCAAACATTCCTATTGATTTGGATTCTATTGGTGATGTTCTTCCACTTTTCTCATTTAAATTCCATAATTGTTGTGATTCTTAATTGCCCAATTAGATTTTTCACCCATGGGTTTTGCTTTTTGCACCATGGGCTAATACTCTTGTGCTTGGGATAATTGAAATTGGGGATGATATGATTGTCTTATGCTATGATTGTTGATGATTGTTGATCAATTGAGTTAGATTGCTTCCTAATTGTGATTCTCATTGTGCTTCATGCAAATTATCTCTTTAGATTAATGTTTAATCACCCTAGCAATAGGCGAGAGTTGAGCTAACGTGATTAGGGATTAATTGGATTATAATTGTGCATGATTATATGAATTGGGTGCTTCTTAATTGAGAGATTGGAAGGATTAAGGATACTCACATTAGGCATTGTGTTATTAATGGAGTGATTAATTGCATGTTGGTTTTATGTTTTCTATCTTGATTGATCTATAATTTGATTCAATCATAGCTTGTTGATCATTGATTCCTTGATGGAGATTATCCCTAGCACCCCAATCCCTCATTGATTTTAGTCTAGCTTATTTGTTATTGCATATTAGGTATTTGATCATTTACTTGCATAGTATTAGAATTTTAATTCTTGCAATTATATTGTAGTGTTTAGTGCCAAAACCCATCTTGCAGCAATAGTCACCAATAACTTGTATTCTTAGGGCCTCACTTGTAACTAATTCCCTTGGGTTCGATATTCTTGATTGGTCTTAATACTGCTTACCCGAATACCTACAATAAAATCTCAGAAAAAATTCAAACCACGTTCTGCTCCTTCTTCCTGCGTTCTTTTCTTTCTTTTCTGCCTTCTTTCCCAGCATGTCTAGGTTCATCCCCTCATTCAAGTTTGACTTTTTGCATTAAGAAAATAATCAATTTCCTCTTCAATCACTCTAATTCCATAATGAACGCGTTTTTGGAAAAGGCAAGTGCGACTTTTTATTCTCCACTCTCGGTTTCTTTCTCGGGCTCCCAAAATCATCTAATTATCTATATTTAATAAAAAAATGACATATCACAGTAAAAAGGCGACAAAAATACTAATAAATAGAAATAATAATATTATGGCACTTAATTAATGATAAAATAATTATTTAAAGCACATAAAATACACACAATTTCCCACTTATCATCTTACATCTCAATTTCAAAGCATAAGTGATTTCTCGAGAAGGATAGCTTCTTCAGAGCTTGAACTGTCGCTTGGTTCCCAAGCCCGCGACAGTTCCAGCTGAGAGCGATCATTGTTGTCGGCGGGGCTGCATTGCAGCCTCCACCGTTAAATTTTTTAGGTCTTTCTTTTCTGCGTCAATGATCATTTTTCCTTTCTTTGCACTGTCCTCTTCCAATGCATCCTCTCCTTTCATTTTCTGGCTAAGACCGTCAGTCGGGTATGGTGGGATATCAGGTTTTTGGTGATGTATGCTTGTTACGGTGTTGTTTATTGTTGGTACTGGGGGGTAGGGGAGGTTTATCTTGTTTTGGTGATATGTGTTGGGGGTTGGGGATATAGGGGCGGTGTCGGATATCCAATCCCAGTGGGTTTATTGTCTTGTGTTGAGTAAGTGTGAGGGCTTGGGCTGTGGATTGTTTGGGTTGAGGGGTACAAGGTTTTTGGGCTGATGTTACACATGTTATGGAGGTCACTTAAGGGAGTTAGGGGTATGGGGGGATTGGAGGTGTTTGGGGAGTATTAAATTCTGGGGCGGTTGGGGATTTAAGAGTTGTCGGGGTAGTTGTGTAGTTTAGTGGGTGTTCAGGTGGGGTAAATTTGGCTTTAATGGATTGAGTTTCCAGTAGTTCCTTATAGAGTGGTTTGTTCCTCTCTATCACATCCTCTCCCCTTTATCTTCCATAGTTTCTTCCTTGATTCTTACCTAAATCTATTCGAGATTTTTGCTTACAAGCTCTACCTCTCCTTTGATAGCCTCAGTATCTTCTTTCAGTTCCATCTCATCCTCTGTTTTCGCTTTAAGGTCGAGGCCTTCCTGAAGGTTTCTTTTAAACTCCTCAAAGAGTTTTCATCGAAGAGAGCCCGAGTTCAACTCTCTTTTTTCGCGGTTCTGCAGCATGTTTACTTTTCTCTAGCACCACTGAAGTTGTATTGAAGGGAGATGCTTTCATCCATTCGCCGAAAGGTAGACTCTTATTAGCTAAGTCTCGTATATTTTGTAGGTCCTCCACCAAGTCACACTCTCTTTTCATATGTCCTAAGGTTCCACATACGTAACAAAAAGTCGGAAGTTGTTCATACTTGAAGGGAATCCAGGTCGTCAGGTTTTTTAGTGCTCAATCTTGACTCCTTTCTTCAGTGGCTTTGATATGTCCAGATTGACTTTGACTCTAATACTTCTCCCAAAACCCTCTAGAGATTGTTTATCCACGTCCACGACCTGACCACAATATTCAACTATTTTCTTAACTTTTTCTTCTGATCTAATCGCTATTGGAAGGTCATATAATCTGATCCACATACCAACACAGCTAAAGTTGACCTTCGATGGTTGTTTCCCTCTACCTAAAGGTCTTAACATCACAATGTTCTTCTCGAAAAGCCAAGGTTCACGTTTTAGGACCTCATTTAGGTCGCTTTCAGACTGAAACTAGATGGAGAATAGGTTGTTATCTATTTCTTTTGCTATGAACCCTTTTGGAGGTTTCATTGCTTTCTTCATTGCCTCGAAAAAATCAAATGCATTGAAAGTTTTATTAGTTAGAACTTTACCAATCAGGCACAGGGTAGGATTATGAATGTCTTTCCCTTCCTCGTCAAAGCAAATAACTTCTTATTCCATGTCCATGGGCTCAGTTGTACTCAAATTCAGAGTGAAAACACCAGGACAGAAAACAGAGCAAGGTTAAAGACACAGGGTTCAGAAGGCACCTTCGCACAAGCACTAGACAACAAACAAGTCAAATAGAAAAGCCCTACAAAACAGAAAAACACAACACAAAAAAAACCAATAAACCGATTAGTACCCCAAACGCACTAAGGAGAGAGAAGGGGAAAAAAGGGGGGAGAAGCTATAAAAGGGGCATGAGAAGAGGGAAAATACATGACCCAAACACAGAAAAAGAGAGTAAAAGGACGGGGAAAAGTTGCGATGGATAACGAGATTCAAAGGAATCCAACAAATCCAAGAAGACAGATCCCCAAAGAATCACAGGGGCGGAGAAACTTGAAGCTCAATGCGAGAGAAAACCCTAAGTAGAGAGGGACATTCGTATATTAGTTGAATCCTTACTAATTAAATAATAGTAGGGATAGAAGAAAATAAACTAATTAAATAATAGTGGAGTTCTTACTAACTCGTTGACATGCCACATAAGCTATGAACATAAAAATTGATGCCCACAAATTGGGCATTTGATCAAATCCGTCTAATCATAATTTATACTATATATAAAAGTGGATTGGATATGAGAAATAATTTTGGACAATTACCCCTGCACTCTTTTTTCTACACGAATTGACCCAATCTTGGTTTTTGATTCTCTCTCATCATCTGCCCATCTGTATTCTCCTCCATCTGGTTGGTAATTGACGTTTTAGAAATGAGGACGAAGGTCTCTCCCCTCTTCACGTGACCATAATCCACCCACCGCTACTGCGATCGGCCCTACCTTCGGTCCATCGTGAAAGGTATCATCAAGACTGCTACATAACAAATACAAGCGGATTAGCATTTTCAATGTGCATATCGTGTTTCTTCCTCTCAATCCTCTTTCGTGATAAGCACCCTACTGGATATTTCACCATGTCTAATAACTTGGCCGTCATTTTCTCTCCTGGTTTCTCACTCACAATTCCCATTCAAAGGTAATAACAAGTTTAACTGTATATCTAAAAGGATATGTTTAATTTTGTATATCTATAAAGTTTAATTTTTCGACGGTTGATGACTGATGATCTAGGGAAATGGTTAATGGTAACAAATTAATATAAATTCTCTTTTAATTTTTCATGTCTGATTTAGAGTTTAATTTTGATTCTAGTTTCCATATTTAGATTTCATTTGCAGCCTGAAACGGCAGTGAATCCGCCTTTTGATTTACTGATTTGAATTCATTCTTAAAGATATAATTAATTTCAAGAGTTGACTAAAACGAAAAAAATCCAAATCTGCTCTGATACAATACTCTCTCCTGATTACAATTCCTCTTCAGTTCTTATCGAGCTATTCTTTAATTTAATTTAATTTTTGTTCAGTCTCGGTGTCGGATTCTGCCATTTCTGACGCAATCACGCCGGGGGCTTGAACAACCCCTGCAGCCTTCTCCTTGGCTGCTGAATTTGGTACTAATTTTGTATCTCCATTTTCCTGAAATCAATCTGTAATGCATTGTATATTGGTATATAAAACTGTATTAATTTTTGTCAATTTCTGCGTAATTACATACAATTTTCTGTTGTATATGCTTGTGTGAAATTAGAAGAAACGTTGTAACCACTGGATCATCATGTGGATTCAATTTCATAGGAAAGCATCTTTGTGTCCCTAAGTTTTAACCATGTCACTGATCTTCCAGATTGTGTGACAGCATAAACCCTTTTATCAGTAGTCACGTGACACCGTCAGACCTGGTAATCAGTGCTGAAGTTTCCATGACTTGTGGTTCAACTATATTATCTTACCTCTCTTCGGCTTGAACCACTATGATTCAACTATTTTATTTTCCTAAATTCTGAACTCGAACTTGATTAAATCACATGCTGGAAACAGCAAGAAAATTGAACAACCTGTCTCTCCCAGTGAAATCCTTCTGCACTTCAGTTTAATGATTCAGTATATATATGCTCGGCTACAAGCTTGCAGCTGAGCAACTGAAACCTCATTATGACATCTAAATATCCTAATCAGAAAATAATATCTATCAAGTCCTTTTCTGTACTCAGTGTCGGTTGACTGCATTCATGATTCATCAAGGTTGGTTTTACAATTAACCATCCACTTTTTAGTCCACAAAGTTTGCAATTAACACCATTGAAACCATCCCAATTATCACTAACTCTCCAAAATTCAAGCCTATCAATGCTGCATCAAACTGTTTAATTTCTATATATTAGGAGTAATGTAACCTTAATCTTTCATTTATCTGTTTCTCTTGAGAAAACTTGCGGTTGATTTCTAATTTTATGCTTTCGTCTCTTGAATGGTTTCATGTTTCCTTCAAGAAGTAGATAAATGCCCAAGAGGCTGTTGATTTCCTCATTGCTGTGTGAAAGATGTTAAAACTAATAAGTATATTGACCTTGGTGCTGTTGTTATCTATGTTTGTCTAGAAGCTTCATAGTCCCAATGCTTTATGTTTTTGTGGTTGATCTAGATCTTTCTCTTCATATATGTTTTGTATTTACCTAGTCTTTCTTTATCTTTATTTTTTGTTCATCTGTAACATGCATTTTGTTGCTTTGTAGGAGGTGAAGGCTCCAGGAATCAGCTATATCAGGTTTGCTAGGGAAATGGTTAATGGTGACAAATTAATATTAATTCCTCTTTTATTTTTCCGTGTCTGATTTAGAGTTTAATTTAGTTTCTATATTCCATTTTTAGATTTCATTTAGAATGAAACGGCAGTGAATCCGCCTTCTGATTTCTGAATTGAATTCCTTCTTAAAGATATAATTAATTTCAAGAGTTGACTAAAACGAAAATAATCCAAATCTAGGAACAAGAATATTTTTATTAATTTTTTTTAAAATGTAAAAGTAATCATGTAGAATTCTTTATTTATTTTGTTTAGTATCAACTAAAACCGGTGTGAGACATGTGCTTATGATGGCATAGGGTGAACGTGGAAATGTTATATGTATACTGTATACTTTCTCTCCAGACTGAAGCTCCTTTGTCTCTCATCCTTGTGGTCATTTAAATGCCTCTATCTCTCATTTGAAGCTCTGAATTTTTCCCATATATTGCATTTGTATATATTCTTATGTAGTCCATCTGCTGTTTTTTACAGGTAGCATTTCTTGCTTCTGCATTGAGGCCAAGTGTGGCTGCTGTCTGTGTCCATGAGTCCTTGGCTTCATTATCTAAGGAGAGTGAAAAGGAAGGGACTCCTTGTGGGATCACAAGTTCTATTAAAAATGTATAGCGTAGCTTTTATGACTTTCTGAATTCTTTTGAGTTTGAATTAGATTTGATCCCATAAATTTATGACAAAATAGATTTAGACTTAAAATTAACTTTTTAGCTAATTTAGTCTCAATTTTTCTGACATGTTTTAAATTACGTCCCATTTTCACCAAAAAATACAAAACAACGTTGTTTTATGTTACGTGCACGACACGTGTGAACATTTCTAGCGACTGTGCATGCGTGACATCTACCTGTTATATAATTTATTTATTTCTTTTAATTTTTTTAAAGCTTTATACATGTGGATGACACATGTCATATAAACAAAGTTTTTAACATGTGGATGTCACGTATGCACAATGGTCGAAAATCGTTCACACGTGTCGTGCACGTGACATAAAATGACGTCGTTTTGCATTTTTCGACGAAAATGGGACGTAATTTAAAATATTTCAGTAAAATTGGGACTAAATTAGCTAAAAATTAATTTTTCTGCCTCCACCTTCGGGTCGAGGCCTCCGGACCTCGACCAGAGGTTGAGTCCAGGGAATTTTCTCGACCCGGGCTCCGCCTCTGACCCCCGTTTTCGTCCGTCTCGATCGTCTCTTCATCCTAAGAATGTCGGTACTCTCGGTTTGGCCAAATTCCACCGATTTACCTGTAAAACGGACGAAAAACATCAAAAACTCATCAAGTAATACTTTTTAGGCAAAGAAGTGATACTCTACATATTTATGCACAAAAACTAACACTTTTGATCACTTTTTGCACTAAAATACCCCCTAAAAATATGCATCAATTCACTCCAATCATGTACTGTTGATATGTTCTCCAAGGAGTCGAGGCGTATAAAGTGTACAAAATGTGAGTTCCTTCTTCTTCTTCTTTGAGGTGGCTTTCTTGCTTCAATTTTTAAATGGCTATGACCAGCGACAATTTAGATATATTAAATAAATTTGTGAATCCTCTTATTGTTTGTGTCTTTCATATTATTGTTCACTTTGGGGTTGTTTGGTTTTAGAGAGTAGATGGGATGGATATTTTAATCTCGAGTAGCAAGTTGTTTGGTTTGTGAGAATTTGGCTCGGATTCTATCCCGGCCCGGAAAGAAGGTCCGGAAAGACATCCTGCATTTATCATTGTCATTGTTGGATGGATTTATCCGGTGCTTTTTAGCAGGATTTTTTTATCCCTCTTTTATAATGTCTTTAATATCCCTCAAATTTAATACAAAAAGACTTAATTATCATCGATACTAAATTTAATCCTCATAATAAGAAAGTGTATTATTGACAATTATCATATTTATCGCATGTATCCTACAATACAAACATAATAAATCATTTATCAAGAGAAATGTAGTCCTACAATCCAAACATATATATTTTCTCAAACAAAATAATTTAAATAGTATAATTCAACTAATTAATCCTATCACAACTAATTCAACCCGTCTTCTGAATCAAACGACCCCTTTGTGTATTAAGAGTCAATCCGGAGCTTGTAGTATTTAAGATTCAAAAAAGTGTTTGCAATGAAAGTGGTTATAGAAGCCCAGGTATTAAAGCTGAAATTGAAAACTCAAGTTATCATTTAAGTTATATGCTAAGAATTGTAAGTTTATCAACCACATGGATATTATTTTCTCCTCTGGAAACTGAGTCAAAATCGTATTAGGTGATACATATCTATAAATATATATATACATGCAAGAAGCTAATATTTGAAGATCAAATCAATTATATTGCCTTGTTATATTATGCTAAATTTGTCGATTTTCTTAAATGTGGAGGATCTTATTTGTTGTGTTAGATGTATTGTTAATGAAGCTTTCAAACCACAAGTGGAAGCCCTTTTGTTAATGACGATCTAGGTACTATTACTCTTTAAATTTATTCAAACAATGTGTTGGTTGATGAAAATATTTGTTAGCTCCGATCCTATGGATAGATTTATATTTTTTGTCCCACTGATGAATATCGATAAACAAGAGGTTAGGTATATGGATCAATGGAGAAATATCATGGTTGTCTGACAAGAATAAGATAGAATTAGGGGCCGCTTGGTTGGGGGTATTAGAATTAGGTAATAGGAATGACTAGTGATTCATTACCATTGATGAATTTTGAAAAGAAAGTTGAGCACGAAAAAATTTGAGCGAGAAAAAAGTTGAGCGGAAAAAAAGTGAATGATTGTTAAATGATTGATTATAAGAGAAAGATTATGTAATCAAAATAAATTAGTGATTATTTTATTTTTAAATTAATTTCAAATTATAAATATTATCAAGCATCATCAATGGGAATGAATAATGAGTCATTCCCATTACCTACTTCTAATACCCCCAACCAAGCGGGCCCTAATTTGTTTTACTAACTGCTATATCTCATCTTGCAGAATTTATAGTGGGTTTATTATTGTAGCAATTGGAGCACTATTAAGATAAAGATATATGAATATGTATTTCAGAGAGTAATTTTTTTTTTTCCTAACTCATTAACATAAGAGTCCAAATTTAATACACTTTTCATTTTGAGGCTTCTTGTCAATTCGCCTAAACTAATTGTTATTACTGAATATAAATTTTTTATTGCTATTATGGGTGTTACTGGTTCTTTTCATCACTTATGCTGCCTTTATCAACTTCTCATAGAACAAAAAAGCAAGAGTTGTTCGAACTACACCAAGTGATAAATTGGTCAATTTTTCTAGCATGCTTGATCATTATTAATGTTGTTCTATACTAAATTTAATGTTTATAGTATGTTACAAAACCATTGTTTCAATTATGGATGATACCCGGCGAGTATAATAATTTTGCTTTACACTAATTGCTTTAGAAATAGGAAATTGTTATACTCCCTCTATCCCGAAAAAGCTTTTATATGTAGGTGGGCACACACTTTAAGAAAAAAAGTAATGATTGAAGTTTTAAGGGATAAATTTGTAAACTTTTATGTATAAAGTAAAAAACTTTTATTGGGTTATGTGTATGTGAGAGTAAAAGTAATGACATTTGTGTAAATTAGTAAAATTGTGAGGGTGGAGTTTACAAAATGTTTTTCATTTTAAGGGTGTGAAACTTATATTGGGACGGACGAAAAAGAAAAGTGTGAAAGTTTTTATGGGACTGAGGGAGTACCATTTTAATATTACCTTTTTTCTTCCATTTTTTTATCTATTAGTTTTGCTTCCTTTGAATGTTTGGTCAAGATAAAGCTTGCGATCTTTTGTACTTGCAAAGTTGTTCACCGACTTCAACTTTATTACTTGAATTAAATACGATTATGAGGTTTAATGTGAGATCATTTATACGAATTCTAACCGGAGTTTAGTTAGTATCATGGCCATACAAAATGGTTCTGCATTGAGCGGACGATTTTAACTACTTTTGTTTCGCATTGAGCATGGCGCCGCCGGTGATTTCATCACCGGATTCCATGCATGATCTTTTCTCTCAGCACCTGACCGCGACAATCACTGACGCGATTAACAAGTAGATTCAGGCTTTGTTTCCTGGGCTCCAAAATCAAATCAAATCCCCGGCTGCAGTAATAGGGCTCGATCATAATTATGATCTTCCCTCTGGGAAGGACATGGATGGCACAATTGGCCCTGGGAAAGAGGATTCACCTGCAATCTTGCTTGAGTGTGCAACCAATTTAAACCCTATGATTAGGGTTTCATCAAAAGAGAAATCCCCAGATTCTTTGCAAGATAATCAGGAGGACGATCGGCTTTCCTACAGACAAGTTCTAATCCCAGGTTCATCGATTTATATATGTCAAGATGCCCCTACGATGATGGCGCAACGAAAGGGGGAGTTTATGGCAATCAAAGTGGATGATTCTCTCGTTCGCAATGAAGTCTCTGTTTTGCAACAATCTTTGATTCGAAAGCTGTCTTTGGCTCTGGGTGATTCGCCGTATACTTTGGAGGCATTAATGATTATGCTAGGGCGGGTTTAGAATTTGCATGGCGACTGGAAGCTAATACCGCGACCGTCTATCAAATGTCATGTATGGAAACCAGAAACAGGATTCTTGATAGACGGTCGCGGGCACTAAAGCCGGATCTAATGAGAGTGCAGCAGTGGACTAAGGGTTTCAACCCATATAAGGTGAACACAAATCTTGTGCAGGTATGGGTGCATTATACGAAATTCCCCTAGAGTTTTTCCAGCCAAAAATTATTCATGCTTTGGCGTCGGCTTTGGGTACTGTGATGAAATTGGATGAACATATAAAGAATAAAACTATGTGTGATTATGCGAGGGTCCTGATAAAGATTGATATGACAAAGGGATGTGAAAATTTCATTATGTTCGAATTTGAAGACCAGATGTTATTTTCGTCGATTAAATACGAGCAACTGCCTCAGTTTTGCAGCCACTGTGGTATTATTGGGCATTCTATAGAGATATGTCAATCGGTTAACACTCGCAAATGGGAGGACAATAAAGGAGGGGCTTAGATGCCGGGAAAGCAACAAGTTTCGAAACAAATGGATAACGAATGGGTTTGTAAAGAGAACCGGAAACATAACGAGGCACGGGAGGTTGCAAAACCGAAGCAAAAGGATGAGGGTTGGATCCAAAAAGACCCCCCTCAAGCGAAGGGCGCAGCTTCAGATAACACCCTTGCTAATAATATTTTTGTAGCCCTAATGGACTTAGATGCAGAGGGGGGTGATTTGGCACTTGATCAGGTTGCATACCGGAAGGATGAGAAGCCAGGGGACGATCAGAAATTAACGATAACGGATGAAAACATGCAAGATGGAATGTTGCAGGACAAAAATCTTGGTTATAATAAGAATTATGACTCTAGAAGTACTAATAAGGAAATGATTTCAACGTTTAATGTTACGCGGAAATATGGTAAAAATGTGGATATTGATCAGATGGCGGAAGCATTTCCTGTGGAGGCTAACGATCAAGCTGCAGTTGACAAGTTGGGGGATGCAGGTGTTTCCATTGGTTCGTCTTCGAACTCTGGCAGCTCACTTGTTCATGCCTTTAAAGCTGCTACCAAAAAAGGGAAAAAGGCTGTGAAAACTGTTTCTTGGGAATATAACTTGCGAAACAAATCTAGCTAGAGCGAAGTGCGGACCTCGCCTCCTTTTGACAACAGCTACGTGATTACCTCAAAGGCTGATACAGTTGCTCTTAAATCAATGCAAGCCGTGACTTCTAAGAGTTGGGCAAATATGTGTGAAGATAATCTACCGTAGTACAGTAAAACCTCTATAAATTAATAACCTTGGGAGCATTAAATTTTATTAAATTACAATGTAGTACAAATTAAAAAAGAGAATTGCAGATTCATACAAACACTGTACCTAATTACAAACGTTAGGATTACAAACTTTAGGATTGCTTTGACTTTAATAACCCTCGTCTGACAATCTCTAAGTTAATCCCTTTTTGATGACATTGGGAATTTTGTGAACATGGTGAAGAGAGTTTGTGAACATGGTCACATTGGAAATTTTGCAGCGATAGCGATGAAGAAGAAAATCGCTGAAGGTTCGCCGTAGAAGCGTGCGATGGTGCGGCGGCGATGCTCTGGATCAAGGACTACGACGATGACGGGGGTCGCGAGCTTCGCGATGGCGCTGGGTTGCGACGCCGGTAATGGTGAGAAATAGCGATGACGGTGACCGTTGGTGATGGTGGTGGCGACGGCAACGATTGGGTGATGAGTGGTGGTTGCAGATCCGGTGTTGATGGTGGGTCGCGGCTTGTGGTAATGGTAGCGGCGTGGCGGTGGTTGATGTTTGATTGTGATAGATGATGTTTGGCCGACGGTGGTGGGGTGATTTGGTGATGAATGGGGTTGATTTGGGATTTGGAAGTTGCAGAGGGGGTCGCGATCTGCTGGAGACGAAGGGGGGTGAACTAATCAGTTTTGTGGGTGTAGTGGGTGGGTGCACTCACCAATCTGGTGAGTGCATCGGTTTTGAGTGTAGCAGTTTGTTTTTCCGCCGTCTCAACTTCGTTCGACCGTATCTCCTTCATACGAACTCCGATTGATCTCATTCTTTTTGCATTACGACCGTCTCTCGACCCTCTTTCTACCCATGCAATTTCCCAGTTGAACTTAATATAATAACTGACCTCAATTTGCACTCAAAGTTGGCCTCAAACCTGCAATTTAAACTCATAATATCAAATTCAACAATTAAGTGCAATTGGATCAAATATTAGTGAATTAAAACGAAAATCATATCAATTTGAGACAATTAAGCACACAATTATCCTGCAATAATTCACCCTAATCATTCAATCCCCGTATCGTTTTAATTTAGTTATACAACTTAGTTATACAATTTTTTAATATGCATTTTTTTCATGTGGTTCAGTGTAAATTGTATTTGTTGTGCAACTAATTATATAGTTGTTCAACACTTTTGTCTTGTATTTCATGTCCAGCGTCTAAAAAAATTAATTGTTGTACTAACTTTATGTCAAATCCAGCTACAACGTCCGGTTCAACATAATTTGACTTATTGTGCAACTAATTATATAGTTGTTCAATACTTCTGTATCGTTTTTCGTGCCAAGCGTCTTAGAAAATTTAATTATTGCACAAATTTTATGTCCAAGCAAGCTACAGTGTTCCGGTTCAACATAATTTGACTTGTTGTGTAACTAATTATATAGTTGTTCAACACTTCTGTCTCGTTTTTCGTGTCAAGCGTCTTAAAAAATTAACTATTTCACAAACTTTATGTCCAAGCAAGCTACAGTGTTCCGGTTTAATATAATTTGACTTGTTGTGCAACTAATTATATAGTTGTTCAATACTTCTGTCTCGTTTTCCGTGCCAAGCGTCTTAAAAAATTAATTGCTGCACAAACTTTATGTCCAAGCAAGCTACAGTGTTCCGGTTCTACATAATTTAACTTGTTGTGCAACTAATTATATAGTTGTCCAACACTTTTGACTGGAGGGTATAACCGACTTTTACACCATGCCAATTGTAGTTGACTGCATTTTCTCTTTTTCCATGTATCCTCCTGCAATTTCCTTTGTTAATTTGTACCTCCTAGTAATAGCCCCATATTAATATATCGATAAATTAATATTTTACTAATTAAAAGAGAGACTTTTAAATTCATCAAATTTAGTACATATGTATTGAAAATAAATGAATTCATATATATTTCATTGATTATATTCATGCATCGGCCAATTCTTTGTAACTAATTAAATATATTCATGTATAATATCAATTCATTATATACAATTAACTATTATATTCATGGACGTATATATCAATTTATTGGAATTACTTAAATAATCATTATAGTCAATTAAATATATTCATGCATGATGAATGAAACATATACTATATAAGTCTCAATATAACTAATATAATTGTAATATTTATGAATTATTAATTTTAGAGTTTTAATGGGACCTAATATTTATAAAGGAATTTTTCAAAAAATTATTATCGTATCGAATTTGATGATTTTTTACAAAGGCTCAAGTTGGGACCGGAAGATTTAATTATTTTAAAGAGATTATTAATTTATAGAGTATTAATTTATAGAGGTTTTATTGTAGTAGGAAGTTTTGACAACATAGAATATGTTTTTGGTTTCTACTTAGATTTTGTAAATAGTCTCTATTCTTTCCTTACTTTTGGACCCTTATTTGTTGTGCATGAGGGTCATGCCTCTGGATCGCTACGTGATCTTATGGTATTTTCTTTTTTTTATATATAATAACTAATTAGACTAGAGCTATTTCTTCATTTGATTTTTTTTTTTTTTTTTTTTTTTTTGAGCGGATTCTTCATTTGATATTGATATAAAGAAAAAAATTTGCTCGTGAAATGACATACATAATTTACTAATATTTTTTACTAACTATTTATATAAAACGTGCATCGCACGTGGTATAAATTTAGTTATTCAAAAAATCAAGACTTCATCAAACCTCTTCTTTTAATATAATATAATATAATATAATATAATATAATATAATATAATATAATATAATATAATATAATATAATATAATATTAATTTGGAGGAGTGGGGTTCATGTCCATAAATTTCTTTCTATACAAAAGTTTGTATAAAATTATATTGTATACGAACCTTAATAATTTCGCAAGTTTTCGTAATACATGAGACAACTTATCGTTTTATTTATATTTTACACGAAACGACAACCATAAGCCATATAAATCCAAAAATAGACACCTAACCCATCTATATATAATTTGAATATATCAATTACTCTCATACTGTTTTTTTCAATAATTTGTTTTGTTTCACCATTTAATCATCACTTAATTTTTCATATGTTGTCGACTTTGTACTCATAGACAACCACTTAACTTATAAATGGACCACATAATACCCCAAAATACTTTTACTTTATCTATTTTATATACGTTTTTTTTAAAATCTGTCAAAACCAAATGAACATACTTTTAATGGATGGAGGGGGTACTTCTGTTTGCATCAATACATCCAAACGCTGTATCCATCAGATTCTTAAAAACAACAGACATTAATTTAATATAAAGTTAATTAATAATATATATTCATTTTTTATGAGGACAGGAATATATAATATTTTCAATTTTAACAAAAAAATATTTAATAATATTAAATTGAGTTTATATGAAAAAAAATATTAACATAATAATATTTAAGAAAACTAATTTTTAATATTAAATAATCCTTCCGTCCTGAACTTATCTTTACACTTTCCCTTTTGAGACGTACCACAATTAACTCCACACCCCTAAAATGGAATACCCTCAATAAACTACACCCTCAAAATATTATTTAAATTTAAAAAATGTCACTCTTACTCTATTCTACTTTATTCTCTCTCCTACACTTTATCTCGTATAACCATCCAAAATACCGTTACACTTTATTCCCTCTCCTATATTAATTTAAGTTTTCTTAAACGTGTCACTTCACATATGAACCTAACTCCGGGACGGCGGGAGTAATAGATATCAAATTTTTTTAGAATATAAACAAAATGACCCCACCTCCTACCCCTACCATTTTCGCGAGTCATGCTATTTGCAAATTGATAAGATGGAAATAGCATGACTCATTTCTTGGAAAGGCCCACCCACATATAACACTATTCACGTTGCATCACAAGTCACACAGGCAATGCCGATGTGACCCCCAAATATTCCAAATTATATTTATCCATATTGATGTAAAATATAATACAGTAAGTGTATTAATATATATTTCCACTAAATTATTTATTCACACTAAATTATTTATGACGATAATTATTTAAATTATTTATGCATAGAGATTATTTATGCACACTAAAAGCATAATAATTTATTTATTTAAATTAAAAACATCCTAAATATATTTAAAGAAGTTAATCGTTGTCATTTTTTTTAATATTTTTTTTATTTATTTACACGAATTATTTTATAAAAGATTTTGGTTGTTTCATTCAAAAATATTAATTGTTTAGAGTAACTATTTTATTTAATATTATAAAAATATTAGTTATTTGATCCAAAAGTATTAGTTGTGAAGAAGGACGAATATACACAATTCTAACATGAAAAGAAAGTTTAATACCCATTTGAATTAGAAAAAAAAAATACACTGATTACATATTTTTCATTAAAAAAAGAAAAACTGATTTTTTTGGGCCTAATTTTTTGCTTCTTTGTCAGCCTCACGTTTATTTTTACGTCGTTGTGCATGATCGTTGTGTAGATAATTGTATAGATCTATCTGATATTTAAATTATAACTCTAAAATAAATGCGGATGGGTGTCTTCTTTTGATCCAGTATTCCGATAGCCATGACACTGGATGATAGTCGGATCTCATGTGCAACTGAAATAAAAGTAATAGTTACTATCCACATAACTAAAATACATTATAAAAAATATAATAAAACCACAAATATTTTTTCTTACCAATATCCAATGAGAATAATTGTTCACGTGCCCCAACACCACCCTTGTGCTCGGAAGTGCTCGATAGGGTTCCAAAGCTACGGGAGGATATAAAAATCCGCCAATTTCACCGAATGTCATTAAGAAGATATTATATGTGGTTACAGCCACGTATCCACAGTCAGGTACTGAAAAATAGTTAACCGGACCGCATGGACCATTGAAGTGATTAATAATTTGGTCCAAGGCTGACATGGTTGTAAGACCACCTATTACGTTATCGTATAATTCTGTTCTTCCGCGGAGATCATGTAGCATATCACCTCTTACCGTATTCCATTGATCTTCGGTTCTGAGGACTGCAAGCGCAACAACTCTAAAACCGCAATTACCGTCTCCGATCACATCCGTGTATGATTCAATATATTCTCTGATGTAGGGAGGAAAATATTTCTCCATCTTAGAGCCTCGTAATGGTACACGTGACTCACTTTGGTGAGTGCTACTATTGCGTGGGGAATATGGGGAGGGTGGTCTCGGGCCGTGCGAAAAGCTCGCTCTGCCCTGACTCTCTTTAGGAAAGCTCATCCGACACCCTTCTGATGTGCTATTTCTATGATGAGTTTCGGGTGGAATATCCTGATATTTATTAGTGGCCGCCACTCTCCCCTTACCCTTTGATTTTTTAGAACTCTTTAGTCCGACCGCTTTACACCATTTCTCCCAATTTGAAGGTTCACGGTTAGTGCTTAGAGGCTTCTTATTTTTTTCAACTGCCGGAGGTGCACTAACGTCTTCCGTGTCTTCGAATAATTTTCTCCTCGTGGTAGTACCATGTGAAAAATCTATATTCATTGCTCTCCAGTACAAATCAATAATATCTAAAGGGATACTCTGTCCGTATGACATGTACTGGAAAAGCTTGCAATTGCACGGAAGACCGTGTGTTCTCCACAGATAACACCCGCATTTATTTTGACCTAGATCTCTTGTCCCTTCTGTGATAATTAGTTCGAACGCCTTAAACGTGACCTTGCGAACTAGATTCTTGAACAATTTGCAGTTTAACATATCGGTCCTTGTCTTGTTGGCGTTAATCATTGATTGTTTTTTATTTTTCCTATTTGCAACTCCATAACCTGATGAATCTGGTCGAACACATAGTCAAATGTGTGATTGCTTCCGTTGAGGTTGGCTTTCACCCTGTGATGCTCTTGTTCAACCCTACAATTAAAGCAGATACAAGTAAAACGTAAGTATTTATAACTTTTTAAATGAATATATTTAAAAAGATTGTACCATTACCTGTTTGTCGTGTAGTTTCCATAGTGCAGCCGATGATCGATAAACGCACTTAAAACTCTGTGTACATGCTTCGAAAGCTATGTTTCTTCGCAATAACGAATTAGTCCAGGATAGTGCTCGTACTTTTTCTTTACCCGCTCCCAGCTATGCAAAAATTCTTCAGGTGTGGCCGCTTTAATTGCCCTATTCCACTTATGTTTAAAACATTCAGCGAATTCTTTATTGAAACCTGGCTGTTGTAGAGCCCTGGTTAGAACACATTGCTCTAGGTGGCGCCTACATAACTGTTTCTGAGAATTTGGAAATATGTTATCCACCGCTTTCATCAATGCGAGATCTCTATCTGTAAGAACAACATTCGGTTCAACACTCTCATACAGTCCCCGAATAAATTGCAAGATAAATTCGAAGTGTTCCTGTGTTTCATGCTGCATAAATGTGTATGCGATGGTGAACGTCTTGTTTGTGCTTGTTGCCCCAACAGCTTCAAGTAAAGGCATATCGTACACAGTCGTTTTGTACGTGTTATCGATTATCAATATTTGCGGATATGTGTTCACCATTGCATAAGACTCTGGATGGCTGAAAGCAACATCTTGTAGTTCGTTATTGTCATCCACTGTTCGAAAATCGTACCTAATAAAATATTGCACAAATAAAATAAAATGAAATTTTAATTTTAGCAGACTTTCTCTTATATATATATATATATATATATATATATATATAGATTACCTATTAAATAATATGACACTAAAATAAATTAATTATTTTAATTAAATATTATTAAAAAAATTAAGAACTTTAAGATAAATAAATTAATTAATAATTGAACTCAAATGGTAGCTTTAAGATAAATAAACTAATAACATTATTAACCTTCATTATTAACCCTTTCATCAAAAAAAAAAAAAAAACAATAAAAATATAATTTTTTATGCATAATAAAATTGATGACAACATGACAATCAAAACCACAATAAAAACATAATTTTTTACTATCAAATCACGGAACATGGCAAGATCTCTCACATCAAGATTAATAATTGTAATACTTGTGGAATAAAATTTTAAAAAACGTGCATGTGGAATAAATAAATTTAAACCAGACATCCCACCCCACCCCACCCTTCCCTTACCCAATCCCTTCTATATGTGAAATAAATATTTTAAAATATATAGTGTACTAATATTTTTACCTGTAATTTTGCATTTGCAGTAGGTGGAAGTAGTTTTGCATGGGGGTACGCCCTTCCCGGTTTTGACTCCTTATGTTGTTGATGGCATTGTTCACCCTCTTAATATCCATAACATTGGTTGGATCGCGCCTCTTTATATCTGCCAACATGTTGCGTGGACTTATATGAAGTATTTCTTGCCGCTGTATCTCTTTTAATTGGTTGGGTGTTAAGGTACCTATTCTCGAACCCTCTGCAAATTTCGGGAAGGGATGATTGTGTGTCCCGCTCAAAACATCAATGCGCCAAAGATCTTCATCTGTATCATATTCCCTAGCAACCAAACAAAATTCACACAAATTTCTTTGTGTGCTCGTGTTTCTTTCATTTTTGGTTTTTTAAGAAGGCCTATATTGTCCCCCTTGACTACATACATACCTTAACTTATGTGGTTTAGAATCACGAATGGCTAAAGTGATATTTCGCATACCCGCAATCCACTTAACATATGACTTCACTGCTACTTTTCCTTTTATACCCCCGGCAGGAGTTAAAAAATCATTCGTGACATCTTCGGATACATAACCAGCATCATAATAAGAACTCATTTCAAATTGAAAACGTAAAAGAAATTTGCTAATTGAGAAGTTATAAAAAAAATTGCTAGTGAATAAGTAGTGAATTGAAGTTGTCATTTATAAATTTTGTGTTGTGTTATAAGTAGATGTTGCTAGCTCAAGCAAAGGAAAACAAAACTGAATTTGGATGGGAAATGAAATGAAATAAAGGTTTGATAGGGAAAAAAAACTGCTTCTTCCACATGGTCTTGCTTGCTGTCTTGAAATTATACATTTGCAGTAATGTACCAAAAAACGTGCTGCTACTCTACCCCATTATAATAATATGGGTATCCCACAAACCTAGTTCTAGCCCATTATTTTTAAATTTATAATTAAAATTTGCAACTACTTCAGAAAAGTTTGTACACCTGTAATAATAAGCATTAACAACCTCTTTTTCTCTATAAAATGATGAGATTTTTTTTTTTACACTACATTAGATATATTTCATCAGCGAAATAATTATGACATCAAGGTCTTCATTTTCTCAGTAACGTATGATGGTCTTTTTTTATATAATTTTTGAATTGCCAGCCCAAACAGGTCTTCTAGAAATGATACCATAGGGATGATTAAAAGATATTCGAATATTCCTTCGGATATTTCTCAGAAATTGGGCCGAACTATTTATCACATATGCTATTTGGCACTTTGTTTATTCAGTCAAGGAATTTTAACCTCATTATTACTCCAACACCACACTAATGAACAAGCTTAGATTATACAATGATGAATTAGCATTCCGCCGTATGCATTTATTTTTTTCGTTTCATATTTTTAATATATAATACGACATAGTTTAACATGAGTCATAATATTTTTAAGTGTTTGTATTGAGATTTAATTCATGTGATGATAAGTTAAAATTTTACAATTATACCCCCATTTTCTATTTTTTTTTAAATAAAAAATGGATATTTTTGTCAATAACTTGGTGATAAGTGGATGATTATTTTAATACCTCGTAGGGAGAAATTCATTTTTACTCAAAAATGGGAAACATATATTAGGCTTTCATATTTTTTCGGGCCATAAGTAATACAAATCAATAATAACAAACACTTGATTTTTAATATTGTGAATGTATTAATATTGTATGATGTTTCCTTTTTAGGAGTGTCATAACTTTTTAGGACGGATGGAAAATGAAAGTGTGCATAACTTCTTGGGACGGAGGGAGTATTATTTTTGGATTCACACTTACAATGTTACACACAATTCAAATTATATTTTTACTTTATACATAAAAAATTATAAAATCACTCGTCAAATCTTTATTTATGACTTCTTTTTTTAAAAAAATGTATATCTCATTTTATAAAAGTTATTATGAAATAAAGATAGTATTTATTTTATGTGAAATATATTTTACGCATATAAATTATTCAATATTAAGCAAACAATGATTCAGTGATGAAATTATTGTCTTGTCGTACTTCAACAATTCTTTATTTTAATTTATGACGATTCCTTGTTCTCAACCCTGCAATACCTGATGGTATCACATGCCTCTCTGTGCACGACCCGACCCGGACAACCCACCCGTAGGCCCCTCACCGCCCACACTTACATCATGCTATCCTCTCACCATCACAAATTCTTAACAAATATGGAATCTGATATTTATTGAGAATAATAGCAATGTTTATAGCTGGAATGATGAATGAGAATCTTGTTTACAAGGGAAGAAGATACACATATATATAGAAAAGAACTCACAAAAGAAAGGATAAAACTACCCAAAATGAACTAACAAACTATCAACAATAAGTTGCTAAAACACTTTTGAATAAAAGAATAGCAACTCTATAATTAAGTCAACTTAGGTATCTTGAGAGCCCCCCTCAAAATAGGAATGGATGTTGATCAATCCCATTTTGAACTTGAGATTGTTAAAAGCAGCAGGAGGAAGTGGTTTAGTCATAATGTCACTGATATTTTCTTCAGATGGAATATGAACTAGCTTGATGATTCCCTCTTGGATCTTTTCTCTTGTATAATGACAATCTATAGAAATGTGTTTTGACTTCTCATGAAGGCAAGGATTGTGAGCCATAGAATATGCGGACTTGCTATCTATGTAGACCATAGCTGGAAGTGGAGTGTTGATTCTTAGGTCTTGTAGGATGTAAAGGATCCATTGGGCTTCGCAAATTGTGGCAGCTAAGGCTTTGTATTCAGACTCAGCCAATGATCTGCTCACAGTAGCTTGCTTCTTGGATTTCCAAGAAATAAGAGAATTTCCAAGATATATGGTGTAACTTGTTATGCTCTTTCTTGTAATTTGGCATCTAGCCCAATCAGAGTTAGTGAAAACATGAAGTTTAAAACTATTTTGTGAAGGATAAAAGATTCCCTAACCTGGAGTACTCTTTAAATACAGTAGCAGTCTATGAACAGCTTTTAAATGAATATCTTTTGGATTGCACATAAACTGAGATAATGTTTGGACTGTGTAAGCAATGTCAGGCCTGGTTATTGTAAGATAGAGCAATTTCCCAACAATTCTTCTATATGAACTAGCATCAACAGATTTATTATTATCACAACTTGAGAAATCTTGTTTGCAATCCATAGGAGTAGAACAAGGCTTACTGCCTAAATACCCTGAAGTATCAAGAAGATCAAGTGTATACTTCCTTTGACAAAGCTGTATTCCTTTTTCAGATTTAGCTATTTCTATACCAAGCATATATTTCAACTCACCTAAATCTTTAATGGTGAATTTTTCATGTAAAAAAGCTTTGACATAAGAAATTTCAGAAAAATTATCACATATCACAATCAGGTCATCAACGTAACAAGCTATAGCAGTGAAAGAAGTATTAGTATGTTTAGTAAACAATGAATTATCAACTTTAGATTGAACATAACCAATACTTATAAGACTTACGGATAATTTTGTGAACCATTGCTTGGAAGCCTGCTTTAAATCATAAATGCTTTTATTGAGTTTGCAAACTCTGGTATCATTTTTAGCACAGTATCCAGGTGGAGGTAGCATGTAAATATCCTCAGTAAGATCCCCATGGAGAAAAGCATTATTTACATCTAATTGATGTATAAACCATGATTTACTAACTGCTATGGCAAGTAATATTCTCACAGTAGTGATCTTTGCAACAGGAGAGAAAGTATCAAAATAATCAATTCCTTCTTGTTGCGTATATCCCTTAGCAAATAATCTTGCCTTAAACCTTTCAATAGTACCATCAGACCTATACTTAATCTTGTAAACCCATTTGCAACCTATACAATTCTTGTTCTTAGGAAGAGGTACAAGTGTCCAAGTATTAGTCTTTTCTAGAGCCTCTATTTCAGCTTTCATAGCATTTTGCCATCTAATATTAGTAGCAGCTTGTTTGTAATTTCTAGGTTCTATATCATGAGTTATAGCAGCCGTAAAGGATTTGTGAGATTGGGATAACTGAGAAGTAGAGAGAAAATCAGAAATTGGATACTGTTTACCAGAAAAACTTATATTAGCAGAAGATTTATGATTAATAGATGGAGGCAAATCAGTTTCATATAATTCCAAGTAAGCAGGTTGAGTTCTTGATCTGGATGATCTTCTAAGTTCAAGAGAAGAATCATTAAAATGCTGATTGATCTCAGGATGCATGGAAATATTATCAATTTCTTCAATTAAATCACAATGAAATATATCAGAATTTTGTGAAGAATTAAGAATAGAGGAATCAGTGATAGTGTTTGAGGGAACACCAAGATTCTGATCATTAAAATCCTCATAATAATCTTCCTCATTTGTAGGAGCATGATAAGACAAATTATACTGAGTTAATAAATGTTCAGCTTCATCTTTATCTTTGTAAGGGAAAATATTTTCAAAGAATTTAACATTTCTTGAAACAATGATTTTACCAGAATTTATATCAAGAACTTTGTATCCCTTGGTTCCAAAAGGATAACCAATGAATACACATTTTGTAGCTCTTGGATCAAATTTATTTCTCTGGGCTGTTAAAGTGTTAACAAAGCACAAGCAACCAAAAATTTTTAAATGAGAATAATCAGGAGTCTTGTTATATAGAAGTTCAAAAGGTGTCTTGTGTTTCAATATGGGAGTAGGAATTCTATTTATTATATGAGCAGCAGTAAGCACACATTCTGTCCAGAATTTCAAAGGCAAACCAGATTGAAAGAGAATAGCTCTAGCAACTTGAAGTAAATGCTGATGTTTTCTTTCCATCAAACCATTTTGTTGTGGTGTTTCCACACAAGATGTTTGATGGATAATCCCTAGTTTGTGATAGAATTCATGAACATAAAATTCAGGGCCATTATCACTTCTCAATATCTTAATCTTAGTATTAAACTGAGTGTTCACCATGTTGTTGAAATTTTCTAAACAATATTTAACATCAGATTTAGCTCTAAGTAAATATATACAAGTGCATCTACTGAAATCATCAACAATGGTTAAAAAATATCTATGGTCATTATGAGACGTGATAGAAAAAGGACCCCATATGTCACAGTGAATTAAATCTAAAGGGGCAGATGAGACAGAAGAACTAATAGGAAATGATAATTTCTTTTGTTTAGCCAAAGGACAAATTTGACAAGTATTATAAGTCTCATTAGTTTTTACATGAATCTAAGGTATATGAGAAAGGTACTCAGCATTGATATGACCTAATCTATAATGCCAAACATCAAAAGTGGAAGCGGTAATAGAAGAATTAGATGAATGACAAGTTTTGAGAAGATAAAGACCTCCTGATTGTTCAGCAAAACCAATCACTCTCTGTGTGCTGCTTTCTGATCGTCGTATTTTAGTGATAAGAAATTTGCGACCAAAGTTATCGAACCCAAGGGACTAGGAGTACAATGGAGCCTCGAAAACATACGTTTCCATAGAATTATAGTGGCTAGTCAAGATTGCAAAAGAAAAGCAACAAAAGAACAACACAAATTCAACAAGAAATTAAACTAAGCAATCAACAAAGGAATAACAAGGATGAGATAGAAGTGCTCGGGTGCAAATCACCAAAAACTCGTCAAATTCGGATCATCAACAATCAAGTGTTCATTCAAAGAGGGATCATAGGGATAACCAACAAAAAGTTCAAATAAAACCGTACTTGATAAGCCTAGGTTCTAAATGATCGATTAAGCATGTAGGAATGTAAGAGACGGCACTCTCACCCCCTCACTAATTACAAGCAATGACAACAAGTAATCAATGTGCCTTAATGAGGTTCTAGTTAATTAACCAAGTATCCTTGTGTTAACCAAATATCCACTTCAATCACTTAAGCAAACCTAACACCTATGCATCAATTCAATCAACCAAGTATCCTTGCATTAATTAAATCAATAAACACAAGATCAAAGCTCACATTAGCAATTAAATCATTCAAAGCATCATTAAAACAATTAATCACCTCAACAAACGAACACCCAATCATCAATTCACCAAAATCAACTCATCAAGGGATCATTACACCCAAGCACATATGAAATTTAGCCTATCATGGCTAATTGAAACAAACCCATGAAAATTACAAAAATTAAAGGAGAAGAGAGCATGGGAATTAAGAAATAAACCATAAAAATTAAGAGAATAAGGATGGGTATCACCTTAAATGTGTTGAGTACACTTGATTGAATTAAATCTATCTCAAATTTGCAAGAAATTGAAAAGAAAATGAAAAACACCTACTACTATGTGTTTGTGTGTGCTGAAATCTAAAAATAACCTAAGCTAATGTTTCTATGTGTGTGGGATCCCCTCTAATGCTGATCTTGGAGTGTATATATAGTGGGTAGTAAGTGAGTAACTTTAATTTGTCATTAGGTCCCTCAAAAGTGCTCAATTTATGTCAAATGAGCTGAAAATCGCGCACAAAATGGCCCACTCAAAGCATAAGTGACTCGGGCGGTGCATAAGGTGACTCGGGCGAGTCATGATGTTGTTGCCCGAGTCACTTGGCCACGTAAAAAAATGTGACTCGGGCACCGACTCGGGCGAGTCAAGGTGTGGTTGCCTGAGTCACTCTCTCCCGTGTGCTACCTCCTCTTCGTTTGCCCATATCTTCCTCATACGAACTCCAATTTGGGTGATTCTTTTTGCTACGCGAAGCTCTCTCGGCCCTCTTTCTACCCATGTAATTGCCCCATTGAATTGAATATAATAGATGTCCTCAAATTGCACTCAAAGTTGACCTCAAACCTGTAATTTAAACACATAATATCAAATCAAACAATTAAGTGCAATTGGAACAACTAATGGTAAATTATCATGAAAATTATATCAACTTGAGACAATTAAGCACACAATTATCATGCAATAATTCACCCTAATCACTTTCCTGCAATTCACAATGTGAGGAAAGGAACTTGGCACAACAATTAGAATATCTGGTTAAGTGACTAACAGAAAGTAAATTGAAAGTAAAGTCAGGTACATATAATACATTATACAAAGTCAAGTATTGATTGAAGACTATATTGCCAATGTGAGTAGCTATGCAGAATTTGTTATTAGGCAAACTGATCTTAATATTGGCCAAAGATGGTTGAGAAGTGAACATAGACAGGTCACAAATCATATGATCAGTGGCCCCTAATATCTAATATCCAAGAAGAACATTTTGTATCAGAAGTATTTAAAGTAAAGGAATAAGAAGTACCTTCTGTTTCTAAATCAAGATTTGTGTGAGCAACAGCTCCTGCAACAGTGTGATTGGATTCATTTTGAGTGGAATTCATCTTTGTGAATTTGAGAAATTGCTCATACATTTCTTGATTGAAGAGAGGGTTGGAAGCAACATTATCATTCTGAGAAGTGGACTTAACCAAGTTGTTAGCAGAGGGATTATTATCAACATTCTTATTTCTTGGTCCCCTAGGGCCTTTCCAACCTGGAGGATATCCTAAAAGCTGAAAGCATCTGTCAACTGTATGTCCTGAAAAATTACAATGACTACAATGCAGAGATTTCTTCTTGTCCTTATAGAATTTAGCATTCTTAGCAAGCATAGCAATGGAATCATTACTAACAGTAGCAGGTTCATTCAAGGATCTTTGAGATTCTTCTTGTAGTAAAAGGGAATAAACCTTTGCTAACGGAGGAAAAGGGGACTGAAGTAAAAATTGACTCCTAATTGAGGAATAAGAGTCATGTAAACCAATTAGAAAGGTTATTACAGCATCTTGCTCCTGAGACTTCGACATCAAACTAGGTAATTCACAAGAACAGTTGTTTAAAGCACCACAATTGCACTTCAAGACAGGTCTATAACTCAGATGTTCATCCCATAAAACTTTGAATTCATTATAGTAACAGACTAAGGATTTACTACCCTGAGTGATAGCACTTAACGATTTCTTGAGCTGATAGACTCTAGTCAAATCAGATTTGGCATATCTCACATGCAGTTCATCCCATACTTCTTTAGCAACAGTGAAATATTCAAAGGTTTTCTTGACATCAACAGAAATGAAATTTAAAATCCAATTAAGAACCAGATCATTCGCACGAACCCAAGCCTCATAAATTGTACTATCATCAGATTCAATGGGAATAGAGAGTGTACCATCAATGAGACGAAGCTTATTCTTGACACTGAGCGCACGTTTGATGGCATGGCTCCAAGAAACAAAATTAGGACCCGTAAGAGGGTCAAGAACGATACTCACCGCAGGGTTGTCATTGTGATGAAGATGTAGAGGTGATTAGAGGATTGAGAGCGGGATTCAGCGACGTGGAATCTGATGGAGCAGCCATTGTTGATGTCGAAGAGAGAAAACTGTAAAGTAGCAGAAATTGCGAAAGCAATTAAAGGGGGAAATGGATTTTAGATTTCCACAGCAACAAGTGTAAAGAAAAGGAAAATTGATCAGAAAGATCCCATAGAGTAAAGGGATTCAAAAAGAACAGAGAAGGGCGAAAGTTTGAAGACGATCGAAAATGGCGTAACCAAAATTGGTAATCAATTGATGAAGATGATTCCCAATTTAACTGATACCATCTTAACAAATATGGAATCTGATATTTATTGAGAATAATAGCAATGTTTATAGTTGGAATGATGAATGAGAATCTTGTTTACAAGGGAAGAAGATACACATATATATAGAAAAGAACTCACAAAAGAAAGGGTAAAACTACCCAAACTGAACTAACAAACTATCAACAATAAGTTGCTAAAACACTTTTGAATAAAAGAATAGCAACTCTATAATTAAGTCAACTTAGGTATCTTGAGACAAATGAATCCAGCACACTCAATTATCATTCCAAATTGTCAATTTCAAATTGTCATATCAGTGTGTAAATAGCATTTGATGTTTATCCATATCACTGTCCTGCCCCTTTTCTGAATTAGGGTTCCTCTTTTCCATCCAAAAAAAAAAAAATTAGGGTTCCTCTGCTCAAAGCTAAAATGGTGCTCACAAGAAACGAGTCAGAATATGATAGAAACAAGGAGTTTGATGATACTAAAGGTGGTGTGAAGGGAGTTTTGGAACAGGGGATCGAAAAAACACCTCAAATCTTCGTCAACCAACAATATATACAAGAGAAGAAGCCGGAAAGTTCCAAGATCAGTATTCCGGTGATTGACTTGGGATATCTAAACAAGGATCGAGCTGGAATGATCGGTCAAGTTAAAGATGCTTGCGAAGAGTGGGGGTTTTTCCAGATTGAAAATCATGGGATTGCTTCAAGCTTGATGGACAGAGTTGTTGATTGTGTGAGGATGTTTCATGAGCTGGATGCAGAGGTGAAGAAACAGTATTACTCGCCTGATTTCGCCGAGAAGGTGGTGTATTATAGCAATTTAGATCTCCATCAAGCTAAGAGGGCTAACTGGAGGGATACCCTTTATTTGATCATGGCTCCAGATCCTCCTAATCCTCAACAATTGCCTCAAGTTTGCAGGTAATCTTACTTTGACCAATGTTTTTACGATGTTCCATTTGATAAATAAATTCAAAAATGATTAGATGAATTTTCTGTGTTTGATTACTGAAAATGTGAGAAATTAATATCACGCAACATAGTAAATACTCCCTCCGTTCCGGAGGAGTCTGCACGGTTGACTTTTTATCAACGCTGTGCAAATTCCTCTGGGTTGGGGTAGGGGTGGGCAAAAAAGTCGAGTTTTGGGTACCCAATTTCGGATCGAATTCAGAAATCGGATCTTTAAATGAACCCGATATATTCGATCGGGTACCCGATTATTTTAAATTTTAAATCTATTTTCAATTTTTACTTTTAATTATATTAGTTATGTTAATTGTTAGGATTTGATTTCATTCACTTATTTTTTCTTATAGTTCTTAAATCTTGATTTTTATTTTTTGGAGCATGTTATTTTATGTTTTGCTAAAAAATCATAAATATGAAAGTGAGATATATTTTATTAAATTACAATGTAAACAATCAAAATGCCATGAAATTGATATCCGGAAATAATAAATAAATCGGATCTGTAATACCCGAAATTGATATCCGAAATTTTTGCGAACCCGACAATCGGGTACCCAATTTTTCGGATCGGATTCGGATCTTAATAATAAATTCCCGAAATTTCGGGTACCCGAACGCGACATACCCGATCCGAAACCCACCCCTAGACGGGGGAGTAAAAATGTTCTAAAGAGTGATGTCTGTATTGAGAAAACCAAACTACTTCATTAATTGATAACGAAGCAGTCATTTGTGCTCCTACAAGTACAACCAAGTGGTGTTTTGTGTAGTCCTTCAAGCTAACTCAATTTGTCGCAAAATGGCTGCATTGGTTGTGTATTATTGTCCAGTCATTTTCGAAATTTTTGTACTAAAGATAAAGAATTTGGTGATAAAATGGCCTCTGTTTTCAGAGAAGCAATGATGGAATACTCGAATGAAGTTAAGAAAGTAGGAATGGTGCTCTTGGAGTTGATGTCGGAAGCTCTTGGATTGAATGCAAACCACTTGAAGGACATGGATTGTGGGGAGGGTCTATTCGTTGCAGCCCACTGCTACCAGCCTTGCCCCGAACCCGATTTGACATTAGGCCTGAGCAGTCACACAGATTCAGGATTCTTAACCCTGCTTCTGCAGGACCAAATTGGTGGTCTTCAAGTTCTACACAAAGACCAGTGGGTAGATGTGCCTCCTTCTCCAGGTGCTCTCGTAGTAAACGTCGGAGACCTTATGCAGGCAAGTTAATTTACATTACAAGAATCTCTTGTAGACTGGATTTCTAATACTCATCAAGGTAATATTGTTTTGTATTTTGATTCTTTGTAGTTGATCACCAATGCCAAGTTCAAAAGTGTGTACCATAGAGTATTGGCAAACAATGTAGGTCCAAGAATCTCGGTGGGGTCTTTTTTCAGAATGCATCTAGAGCAAACCAGTAGTTCTAAAGTATATGGACCAATCAAAGAGTTGTTGTCTGAAGAGTGTCCTCCGGTTTATAGAGAAGCCATGGGAGAAGAGATTGTCAGGTGTCGATACACCAATGGCCTCGATGGAACTCCTTTATTATCACACTTCCAGCTGCGCTAGCTCATCACTCACATGAGTTCGATTCAACAGTTTGCATTTTTAATTGGGATCCATTTGGATAAAGTGGATTTGAAATCAAGGGATTTGAGAATAATATATCTTGCATTCATACAAACTAAAATGGAAAAAACTAAATGAATTAATTTGATTCACTCAAATATTAAGCACAAGTGGGAGCAGTGAGAGGATTTCAAATTACTAGGTTTTGTTGGGAATTTGAAATCCTCCAACTTATAAGTAATATTTATGTGAATCAAATTCATTCATTTAGTTATTTTACATTTTAATTTGTAAATGTATGGTGTATTATCCTCAAATCTATTGATTTCAATTGACTTCATCCAAATGGAGGTTAAAAGTTTTCAATGCATGGAGACGCATTTGAAAGAATAAGAGAAGTATTCAGAGTGTGTAACGTATTAAAACAATTACAGTGGTTGTGAATTTTCATTAGAATATTAAAAGTCATAAATTGAAACGATTTGAAAATAGTTTGTCTCAAACATTTGTGACCCTCGTTTTTATGTACGACCTCAGAAAATTCGTCACAAACACGATTTATGACGATTTTTTCATTACAAAAGCCATCTTAAACATACGCTTTTTTTTTTTTTTTTTGGTAGTGTTGTTTGTAGAGTTAAAAATATTTTTCATACCATACAGCTGTTGCTTTTTTATCAAAAGGTTACATGATAGTTAAAAAAATTCTATCTAATCCCATATTTATTTTACATTGCTCAAATACTTTACTCCAATTTATGACTGAAAATTAAAAGAAAGACATCGTTTCATGCAAAATTTTCCTAAATTCAAAGGTCTTGTGCAAGTCACATGTGAATTTCTTACCAATTTATGATTTTCCGGTCAAAAATGAACTAAATTAAAAAATTTAACAATGTCAACAACTACATTACTAAACTGGTTTTTTTTTTTCATTGCACCTAAAGGGAAAGACTCAAGTTTATTAGGATTTTCATTCTAAATTGATATATTAATATTTTATTAGGATTTTTTCATTGCATATCTTTTTCATTGCCCCTAAAGGGAAAGACTTAATTGATGTTTAAAATGTGAACAGTTTAAAATGTTGGTTGGTTTTATTTTGGGGGTGGGGGTGGTATAATCTCAGCCTTCTCTTAGACTCATCCTGCTAGTAAATTGAACTGTAGCCAAGTAGAATGTACTGGAGTAGATTTCTGCCGCTTCTCTGTTTCTGGATTGGTAACCAAGTAGAATGTACTTCAGAATCTACTGGAGTATAGTTCTGCTGCTTCTCTGTTTCTGGAATTGTGGCCAAATAGAATGCACTTTCTCCGTCCCATGCTCGTTGTGACATTTGCCAAAAAAATTTATCTCGTAATCGTTGCATCATTTTCTTAAATGGTAATAAAGTAACTTTTTCACTTTTATCTATCCCCTTCAAACACTACAATATTAAACCACATACCACTACTTTTCCACACTAACACAATTTATTACTATTAAACAACTTTTTTATTAAAGTTGAAAAGAGTACCCTAATCCCATAAAAAAGTAACTTATATTATTAAATAACTCTTACATTAAAATTTATATCAAATAGTAAATGTCACAACGAGTATGGGACGGAGGAAGTACTAGTTATTGGTTCTTTCATGGCATTTGATATTTTGGAGCTGGTTTTATGGATAGACTACCGTACAGTATGTTGGGGGATTAATGGTTGCCAGCATAATGGAATGGTGCTCATTATGATTTTTTTTTCTGTATCTTCATTAATTATCAGCTTATTTCCTACAGGCTGGTTGACACTGTAGTGGATATCTACAACGGTGTCTAATAAAAAATATTGAGAGCCTAAGGGTGTGTTTGGTTCAAGCTTGCAAGATCCGGGTAAATGTTTGTTATGATTATGCCGTCTGTGATGCTGATGGTTCCATTGTTCAATTTTACTATGGGGAAGATGGTGTTGATGTTCTCCAGACAAGCTTTCTCACAAATTTCAACGCACTTGAAGATGTAATCTCTTAGATTCCATTTGGATGGAAATTTGAAATTAAAGGATTTGAAAATAATCCAACATACAATCACAAATCAAAATGGAGAAAAACGAAATGAATAGATTTGGTTCACACAAATATTAATTATAAGTGAGAGGATTTCAAATACCCAACAAAACCTAGTCATTTGAAATCCTCTTACTTCTCTCACTTGTGCTTAATATTTGAGTGAATAAAATTCATTCATTTAGTTTTTCTCCATTTTAGTTTGTATGAATGCATGGTATATTAACATCAAATCTCTTGATTTCAAATTCACTCCATCCAAATGGAGCCTTAATTTTTCTCTTGGTGTCATTGCAGCTCAATCAGATATATTGTCTCCATATAATGGATGATTTTTTTAAAAAATTATTTGTAATCTCGCCATGTCTTTTAATCTTATTCTGCTCCATATTTTCATGAACAAATTTAGATTCCTCCACAACCTATATTTGGTTTCTTCTTGTATGCACTGTGACAGTTAAAGAAATTAAACAAAATGGTGATTAAAGAGTACATAAATTTACCTACATGTATATTGACATAAGTGTCTATTTGTCATATGTTGAGAACTTTCTGCAAGGTAGTTACAGCCTTACAGGATTTACACCATCTTATCCAAGTTAGTTCAAGGTTGATAATTAACTGTGGTGATATTGGTCCAGAGGTTCTGTTTCAGTTTCAATTTTAATGTTTAAAAGATGAATTTTCTTATCAACAAAAAATTCAAAATTACAAATAGGTTCATGTTCAAATATATTTGTGCGTCAGTTCAAATATTTTTTGTGTTTCTATTCAAATTTTTTTTAACCTATTTATAATTAGACTATCATTTGAACATATACGTGACAAAGTGGACAGTGGTTGAGCTCCATAACTCAAGTGGTTAGTCACCATTTAACCGATCAAAAAGAAATTTGAACATATATGTAAATGACCCTTTTAACCAATGAAATTTTGTTTGAACCGTTGAATTTGCACTGAAAGCCATTTTTAAACCCTTGTAATTTTGTTTAATCGTTGAAAAAAAAGCCAAAAAAAACTGGTTCAACTCATTTTTGAAATGATTCATTTTTAAACTGGGAAAATAATGAAATTTTTTTTGGGAAAATCATTTTTGTAATTTTTTGAAGCAAAGCCAGTTTTTTTAAACCATTGTCATTTTTAAACCATTGTTTTTGAACTGATGCAATTCATTTTTAAACTGGGAAAATAATTTTTGAACTAATGTAATTTTTAAATTGGGAAAATCATTTTTGTAATTTAATTTGAAGCAAAGTAAGTTTGTTTTTGCACATATATAATTTTATTTGAACTGATGTAAGAATTATCAGTATTTACACCATTTTCTTCACAAGGACTTCTTAATAACAGATATGAATCTTAAAAAAAAAAAAAAAAAAAAACTACATCGGTGCAAAAATAAAATTATTTTGCTTCAAATAACATTACATCAGTCCAAAATAAATTTGCACCCAGTGTAAAAAAAAATACATGCAATTTTTTTTTTTTTTTTACATTGATGCAAAAATTATCATTATTTATACCCTCTACATTGATGCATACAACCAAATCTAGTTCAGTCTCCATTGCCTCCAAAATATCTTTAGCTCACATGAACACAATTTCCACATGAAAAAAAATAGCTCAAATAAACAGAAAATTTATACGATCGTATCTAACGAGAGCATCAAGCACAAGATCTTTTTTATTCCTAGGTTCTCATAAATTTTTGAAGCGTTTTCCTTTTTTTGTGTGGGCGAAAGTGAAGAGGTATTTGATTTTAAATTTCCGCTTCAATTTGAAATCCAAATTTAAAAAGAACAGTGTATTTGCAGCTTGTAGGGATGGATTGGACGGGTTAGTAGTTGAGATGTAAGAGAGAGTCAGTATTATTTTGTTACTCCCTCCGTCCATTAAAAGTATGCTCGTTTGATTTTGACATGTTTTAAGAAAGCGTAGATAAAGTAGATAAAAAAGAGTATTTTGGGGTATTGTGATGTCCATTTATTAGTTAATTAAGTTGTAGTTTATAAGTATAAAGTCAATAACATGTGAAAAAATTAAGTGATGGTTGAATGGTGAATCAAAATAAATTGTTGAAAAAAAATAGTGTAAGCATACTTTTAGGTTATGTTTGGTTAGAGATGGTGGTGGATGAGATGGAGGATGGAGATGGAAAATGGGGATGGGGGTAATCATGTGAATAGTAAATCTGTGTTTGGTTAGAAATGGAGAAGTATGGGTGGATGGAGCTTTATGTCAAATCAAAATTGATGTTGTATTATTTTAATATTGTTAGTAGGTTGAGGTAATGATTGAATGATTGTGATAGAAAATGATATAATATTATATTATTGTTAGTTAGTGGGATAGTGATTAATTTAATAAGGTATAATATAAAGTGAGAAAGAGAAATAAATATAATACAATAATATATTTAATGTGAAAAATAGAGTTGATGTGATTGTATTGAGATATGTGAAAATAGGTGTGTAGATGTATTATAGGGTTGGATGAGTATTTGGATGGAGATTTGGATGGGGCCAATCCAAAATAGAATGGGATGGGGGATGGGTCATCCACATTCGGATGGGTCCATCCTTAACCAAACATACCCTTAGTGGACAGAGTGAGTAATCTATAAATATATAATACACCAATTGCTTTCCTTTTTGGAAATGGGCGGGAAACGTTTGAAGCCATTGATTGTAATCTTTTGATTTAATCTTGGTCGTATATTTTATTTTAGGAATGTTTTTTTTTCTTTGGAATTTTATTAATTATCTAAATTTAATAAAAAAATATTTATTGATGTCATTAATCAATCAATTAATTGGTTGATTGTTGCAATTCATTGCTTGATTGGTGCAACTTCATATCCCTATATAATGTCTTCTTACCCATCCACCATTGATGTCCGCAACGTAACTCTAAATTCGTACGAAATACATTTGCAGAAACCAATTATTTAGTACGTATTATCAATATATTTTATGCGTTTATCTCTATGTGTGTAAGAGAGAGACGAACCCCACGACTATGAGTGGCCACCGTGCGAAGCACGATTACGGGCAAAAACTAGTATAATTTAAATGGGCTGAAAAATGATGTGGGTATTTCTTTGTAGTGAAGAGTCATGTTTCATTAAGGCTAAAATAGGTAGTTTTGTAGTAGTAATTTTAAATAGTAATAGGAGTAAATCACAAGAGAGAGGATTGACTTTGTAGTTCAAAACAATCTTCTCATAATTAAACGTGAATGAATATAACTTTTCAATTTTTAAATAATAAAACATTATATCAACTCATTTAATGTAAATCCTCGAAATGTCGCATTATGTACTTATTTTAAATTAATGCACACATGATTTTTTTTTTAATATCAAACTTTAATTAGTACTATAATTTTTATTAGAAAGTGACAATATAAATATTGATAAGTAATCAGCGCCCACCTGGCCAGCGAGTTTCTCCCTTTAGTAGGAGACTCGAATTCGATTTTCTTTGGGAACAAATTATGGAGTTATAAGGTGGCTTGGAGAAATTTTTGGAGTATTTGAGTGTTTGGTCAATTAACTACTAACAAACTAACATTTACCAATAAAAAATAAATAAAAATAAATATTAACCGGTAAAGTGTAGTTTTGAATTGTCTATTTACATCATTTATTGTCATTGAAATTTAATGCAATAATTAAATTTCTCAAATAAAATTAATTATTTAATCAATTTTTTTCACGCATTGGCTAAACAAAGGTTTTTCTACCAAAAACTATTGCTCTTTCAAATTAGAGAAATTAAAAACATTTCTTGAAGTAATCAAATTAAATTTGCCTTTTAATAATGCACAAACTATGCTGAGAAACATAGAAGGCTTATTTTCAACATTATTTAATCTATCGATCGAAACAAGTTTCTTGTATTTAATAAAATTTGTAAAAAGGAAAAAACTGTATTAATGTTATTATATATATTAAAATTAGACACACTTTAAAAAAAAAAAAAAAGATATATAATTTAGTTTCAAATGAATTATGAGATAATTGCAATTAAATACATTTTCATTTACCAGGTCAATTATTGTATTTGCATTTTTCTTTTTTCAATAGATGAATTTTGCGGAATTAATTTAATTCATCCTCTTTTCTTACTAATCAAGTAATTTCATATTGATTTGTATTGTTTTTAAATTGATTGATTGATAATGCTAGTAATTGTTAACGAGAGATAATTAGAGTAAGGAAAAACAAAAATCATACACAATAACAGTATTTAGGTGAAAAGAATACATAGTAATGACACTTAAAAGAACATGACAGTTGAAAAAAATATATGATCATCACATGACCATACTATGCATGAACTGCATTTTACCTTTACATAGTTTACTCATGAAAATTGGACTGCATTTTACTTAATTTACTTCTATGCAAATCCATTTTCATGCTTGCAATATGATTGAGAGGACCAATTTAATGGCCACCACCACCGCCTCCAAGTCCTCCTCCACCACCAAAACCACCACCAGCGCCGCCACCAAGACCCCCACCACCACCTCCACCAAAGCCACCTCCGCCGCCTCCACCTAATCCCCCACCACTACCAAAACCTCCCCCCGCTCCAAATCCTCCTCCAGACCCACCGCCTAAACCACCGCCACCCCCTCCACCAAAACCGCCACCACCACCACCACCTGCACCTCCCCCAAGTCCTCCCCCAGCACCGCCACCATAACCTCCCCCAGCACCACCACCTAAGCCTCCCCCACCTCCTAAACCTCCGCCTCCCCCGGCACCACCGCCTAAGCCTCCACCACCTCCTAAACCTCCACCTCCCCCAGCACCACCACCTAAGCCTCCCCCACCTCCTAAACCACCACCAGCACCGCCTCCAAGTCCTCCACCATGACCAATCCCTCCACCCAAACCTCCACCACCAAGCCCAAACCTCCCCCCACCAGCACCCCACCTCCGCCACCAACACCCCCCACCACCGCCACCTAACCAATCCCGTGACCAATCCCACCACCTAGGCCTCCACCATGGCCCAATCCCACCACCCAGGCCTCCACCATGGCCCAATGCCACCACCCAGGCCTCCACCATGACCTAATCCACCACCGTGACCAATCCCACCACCCAGGCCTCCACCATGGCCCAATCCCCCACCTCCACCTAAGCCACCACCCCCGCCAAGACCTCCACCACCACCTAACCCCTTCCTAAACCCTTTCTTATAAATGCCATGCCCTAAACCTCCACCAACTCCTTTGCCAGGAAAAGGCTTTCTTGGAAAAGGCTTGTGCAAGAATTTCTCATCATTTTCAAATTCCTTAACATCAGCAATAACCACACCATTAACAAGTAAAACAACCAAAACAAAACCAACACACAACACACCCATTATCGTTCTAAATGTATATATCCTGCCTACAAATAAATACTTGGCTATTTATAACCAACAACAATCTACACACACTATGTTCACATGGTAGGTTCCTTTATAACCCTCAACTGCCTACCTTTATTGGAATAAATGTAGTATTTCTTTCTTACAACTGGCCTACTGCCCACCTCCACCTAATCCCCCACCACTACCAAAACCTCCCCCGCTCCAAATCCTCCTCCAGACCCACCGCCTAAACCACCGCCACCCCCTCCACCAAAACCGCCACCACCACCACCACCTGCACCTCCCCCAAGTCCTCCCCCAGCACCGCCACCATAACCTCCCCCAGCACCACCACCTAAACCTCCTAAACCTCCGCCTCCCCGGCACCACCGCCTAAGCCTCCACCACCTCCTAAACCTCCGCCTCCCCCAGCACCACCACCTAAGCCTCCCCCACCTCCTAAACCACCACCAGCACCGCCTCCGAGTCCTCCACCATGACCAATCCCTCCACCCAAACCTCCACCGCCACCAAGCCCACCTCCCCCACCAGCACCTCCGCCTAATCCGCCACCATGACCAATCCCACCACCTCCACCTAATCCACCACCGTGACCAATCCCACCACCTAGGCCTCCACCATGGCCCAATCCTCCACCTCCACCTAATCCACCACCGTGACCAATGCCACCACCCAGGCCTCCACCATGACCTAATCCACCACCGTGACCAATACCACCACCTAGGCCTCCACCATGGCCCAATCCCCCACCTCCACCTAAGCCACCACCCCCGCCAAGACCTCCACCACCACCTAAACCCTTCCTAAACCCTTTCTTATAAATGCCATGCCCTAAACCTCCACCAACTCCTTTGCCATGAAAAGGCTTTCTTGGAAAAGGCTTGTGCAAGAATTTCTCATCATTTTCAAATTCCTTAACATCAGCAATAACCACACCATTAACAAGTAAAACAACCAAAACAAAACCAACACACAACACACCCATTATCGTTCTAAATGTATATATCCTGCCTACAAATAAATACTTGGCTATTTATAACCAACAACAATCTACACACACTATGTTCACATGGTAGGTTCCTTTATAACCCTCAACTGCCTACCTTTATTGGAATAAATGTAGTATTTCTTTCTTACAACTGGCCTACTGCCCAAATCATTCATTTCAACTGTCCTATAATTCTTCAGTAAATTTTCAAACTCACCAGTATATATATATATATATATAATCAGGTGGTGTAACCCATCGGGTTCCTCACTTTAGTGGTAAATTCAAGTTTTATTCCTTTTGGGAACGAATTATGGAGTTATAAGGTGACTTGGAGAAATTTTTGGAGTGTTTGAATTTGAATGTTTGGTGAACTAACTATTAATAATTAATATTTTACCGATAAAATATATATATATATAAAATATATATATATATATATATATGTATGTATATTGGCAGATGATATAATTTCCCAAGATTTAAAATAAATGTATATTTACGTATTTATTCGCTTCAGCATCATATTTACCAAGGTTTTAGAAATAGTTAAGTCGCTACTAAAACTAAAAGTGTAAAAACATAGGAATAAAAATAGGACCATATAATAGAGAACTACAATTGTAATCCCTCTATCTCAAATAACTGTTTCATTTTATTCAAATTTTTATCATTTTTTAAGTGTCATTCTACACAAATCAATGCAAATTTGTCTTTTTTATTCTAATAATGTCCCTAATAAATTTTTGGTAATGATCATCTGGCATAAACTTAAATGTATTAAATATGAATATAAATGTCTTTTGATTGATGCTCCAATAAATTATAATATTGGATTATGTGAATGGATAAAATGAGACCGTTAGGGTGTGTTTTGAAACTCTAGCTATTCATTTTTAAAAAAGAAATATTAATTAATTTTTGTTGTAAAATTAAAAGTGAAGAGTGTTTGAAAAAAAAAAAGATTTTATATCAAATTGAAAAAGTGAGTGTTTGCAAAAAAAAAAAAAAAATCATTATTACTAGTAATGGAGGTAATTATATGTGAGAATAATTATTATTATTCTCCTCTTCCAACGAAAATTGTTTTTTAAGAATTAAAAAACAAATAAAACTTGCTTTGCCAATTTTTTTTTTTAAATGATTAAAAAAGTTGTTGCAAATACTATATAAGTGATTTTTTTTTTTTTTTCAAAATAAAAGTGATTCTCTCCATGATGTTGAGTTCGCAAACACCAACTTATTTTGGGACGTAGGGATCGGAGTAATAATTATGTGGATTCCTGAACTGGGGTTGACAAATTTTTGTGTGAAACGGTTTATACACAAATTAACATCAATTTTTTCAAAATGTTAAAATATCATTTTCAAATTATATTTCATCGACCGTGTATCGACTAGGGTTTGACTTTGGGGTTAACAAATAAATGGTTATCCGCGTCTCATCATAAAGTATAGGTGCTGATTTGTTGAACAACTTAATTCAATGCAATCACATGCATTGGTCCATTCCCCTTTTATTTAATGCTGCAACCAAACAATGTCACGATCTTAATCCAAGTTTCTGCATAAACATCAATGGCAGACTAAAAAACCAGCAGCTTTCGTTGTTGATCTCGTAATTTACTGCTGTTTTTCAATGTGTTTGTTGACCTTTGTGTCTTCTCCATCTATTCAAGCTCTATCAATGGCATGGAGGAAATATCTCCATATATATATATATATATATATATATATATATATATATATATATATATATAATATCCTCGATTTATCTAATATTGTTTCCGTTACAATTTAAATTACTCAAAATTAAATAACACAAATTTTAATAAAAATATTGTTTGTTATATTAAAAGGTGTAACATGAAGGATAAAGAAATTTTTTCAACTTTATTAGAGTGAGTATTTGAGTAAAGGATATTTAATTATAGTGAGAAGTTGAGTGATATGAGGTGCAAATAAGAGATTTTGTAAGGATTTAATTTGAGCGAGTAGAGTTGCATTTTTGTTATTTTGGGTATGAGAAAATAAAATTATACCGTTCATTTTTAGATTTTGAGCAATTTAAATTTTAACGATAGAAATATGTTGTCACCGATATCAATAGTGAAGGAACAATATTTTTAAAATATTTGTATAAATATAAAGAATATCGATGAATATCGGTAATGATTAATTTGTCGTTCAATTTGAGCACAATCGGTAAAGTATTAAAAAGATATTGATAAGCATGTACGGATTAGGATATATGATTGCATATGAAATAAACATATTAGGTTTTTATTCGTAGAAGTCATGAAAGATATATTAATTATTAATTCAGAGTTAGTATAAAAGAGTAAACTTATTAATTTGGACATCTGAAAGATATTTATATTGAGGAATTAAAAAAAAGTAGGAGAAAAAATGAGTAAATATATAAAAAAAAATAGGAGATAAAATGAGTAAATGTAAGAAAAATATGGTGATATGATAATTATATATATATATATATATATGTATGTATAATAAGGATGAATGTTTATTTGGATAAAAATTGAATTTACAAATCTAAAAAATTAACAAAATAGAGAGAAACAAATTTTAAAGATGGGTCAGGTAATTCTCACACATTTTTTTTTCGGGAACCCACAAAAACTAAGTATGCATACGAAATATCTGAGTACACACACTTGAAAGTTCCACAATACCCCTGGTACTCACAATTTGGTACGCACAGTGTGCGACAAATTTTTTCGCACTATTGTATATATGTTGTTCGAAAAAAAAATCGCACATTGTTAAGTACACACACTTTAAACTCTGTTATAAGTACACACACCTATGTTCGACATAATTTTTTGCACATTTACACAGTGTGCAAAAAATTTATTTGCACATTAATGTATTGTGCGGCAAAATTTTTTTGCATACAGTGTTGCAAACGAGTGTAAATGTGCGAAAATAAATTATATCTGTAATTTTTAAAAAATATATAATAAATTTAAAGGGCGTAGCATGAGTGCCCCTTAAAACCAATTTTCAAATTTCAATCAGTGATGCCACCATGTTTGCAGGGCTATTTTGATGCTACCATGTTTGCAGGCTATTTTGACCAAATTTAAAAATCTTACTTCTACACAGTCTGCATTATCTTTAAGCATCGGATTCCTTTTGTTTTCAATACATATAATCAGCAAGCATTACTGTATTTCACATGTATGTGTATTTGGTGGAGCTGATTAGTCTATATCAGTTATAGTATAATTATGTAGTATATATATGTGTATTGTTGAAGATAAATATCGATCTATTATATAGAGAAAATTATTTGAGAAGAAAATTCATGAATTGCAGCAAAGTGAGCTTGAAAAAAATCTAAGCAAGTTGAGGGAGAACATTACTATTTTGAGAGCATAATTTTGTGAAAGTAAAGGTGACGAAAATTTAAATTTGATGTAATATATATATATATATATATATATATTTTAATTAATTTTTTATAATATGTGTTTTAATTGTTATAGAAATTTGTGGAAGAATATTGGACTTGTACAAACAGTTGGAAAAAAATTGATTTCTTTGATACTTTCAGGTTGTATTTACTTTGATATCTGATAATTTATTATTTTTGTAGGTTGTGTACACTACTGTACATTATTGAATATGAAATAAGTTTATAGATTTCATTTGTGTAGATTTTAACATGATTGAGATCACCTTTTAGTTAGAATTTATTTGTAGTTAATATTATCTTATATCATCTGTCACAAAGAAACCTTATACAAATCATAATAATTGTCTTTTTATATTTAAATTATAGCTTTTTCTTTCGATTACCTAATAATTAATTATGATCTTAAATAATAGGAGACATATTTAAATTTGGTAATTTTTCAATGAATTTACAATATATTATGAATTTTTATGTAAAACGTGTACATTTTGACGAACTTTGCAACATAATCGTTTTCATTAAAAATCTAGTAAGCCATTTGAGCTACGAATCGTTACTAAATTTTTGATGAAAACGAGTGTGGTGCAAAGTTCGTCAAAATGTACACATTTTCACATAAAAATTCATGACTTACAGTATACTCATTCAAAAATTACCAAATTTAAATATGTTATTCTACACTTGGTATGGAACAACTTTCATTTAGAAACCTAAGTCATTTGAGATATGGATCATTACCAGATTTTTAATGAAAATGAGTGTGTTGTTCGTCAAAGTGTACATGTTTCACATAAAAATTCATAACTTACTGTAAAATTATTAAAAAATTACCAAATTTAAATATGTTATTTTACACTCAGTATGGAACAATTTTCATTCTAAAAAATATTATTACTACATTCTAAAAAATTCAACAATTATTAAATTATAAATTAAATAAATTTATAGTATTTAAAATAGACTAACCTTGTTGATTGATGCTCCTTTATCACTCAAATTATAAATATTTCTTCTGCAAAAATAATTGGCATGTCAAAAAAGTAAGAGCCATTATAAAAAATATGCTGATAAAAAAAATATTGATCAGAATAAAAAACTTACCGAGAAGTGAAGAGTGAGAAGAAGAATGATTTGAAAAATTTGTTGGGGAGGGATATAAATGATGCTAGAATGATGATTAGTAGTAGAAGGGACCCAACCTTCACGCCTACACGCCTACTGACGCACCTGTCTGCCCATCTGTAGCTTTGACCAAGATTCTTCAAGGGGCGCCTTCGGCTATGGCTCCCCTTTCAAATATATATATTTTTTTAATTTCTGCGTGCCTGCAAGATGATAAAAGTTGTTGGGAATCTGTCTCCAATGGAAGCCACATCAAAATTATTAATTTTTTTTATTTCTTTACAGGAATGAAATGGGTGGCAAAAATTTGGATGGGCGCCGTCGGCTATGGCGCCCCTCCACTAATTAGTAATCCTCCCCAAAACCACCACATCTTTGAAAGTGGTTTTGTAAATCACTACATTTTTTTAAAAATTCTGTGTATTTAGACTTTCAAAATTTTAAAATTTTAAGAAAATGTATTTCAATCATTAAATAATAGATTTTGTTTAAAAAAATTAAAGTATATGTACTTAAAATTTTGTTGTGTGTGAAATAACCTGCCTCAAATGACAGAAGGCCCAAAGGATCAAAGGCCCAATCCTAAAACAAGGAACAAAGCTCACTAAACAATTCTAAGGCAAGCCCATATCTGTTGGAGCTGACGAACCAGATGAATCCCTGTCGCAGTTTCTGAAAATCTGTGATTCCGACAGGCTGCACCTTTGCATTTCCGGCGACCCGCCGTCGTTTTCTGTACGGTACAAACTAAAACTCTTTTCCCCCTCTCTCGCACTTTGATTGATACGAGTACCTTCCTCTCGTTTGATCAGATTTGCAGATATTTTATGTTATATTATCGTCGATTTGGATGAAATTTATTTTAATCACAGCTTTCTAGGTTTTGGAATGACGGATTTTGGTATTTTTCTTGTGAGTTTGCAGTTTAAGCTTTAATTAATGTGCTTGGTTTGCCTGCGCATTCACGCATATCCTAATCTCGCTTTATTCGCCTCTCTGTTACACACCTATGATGGATTTTGGATCTTGACTGGCTTGATTCATGGATCATTGATTATCAATATTATGTTCCTATGTTATTTACAACTTGTTACAGTCATATATGTGGAAGGAAAGTGGATGAAGCAAACGGAGGACATTAGCTGGTATAGTAGTACGTGTGTTTTCATTAGGTTTTAGTGAAAGAATTTCATTCCATGTAATAGTTGAACTTGTAGAGTGAGGTGAAATTAATTTATTTATATTAATTCCCTCACACTCCCCTCACTCGTCGGCCAGATTCTCAACTCTTCTCTTTGGGTAGGCCCAACGAGTGGACAATTTAATATGGGTATAGAAAAACTCTGATACCATTGAAAGAATTTCATTTCATCTTAAAGTCCGAACTTGTAGGCTGGTGTGAAATTAAGTCATTTAGATTAATTTTAATTTCATGAGATGCTAGATGCGATTAGTTTTTATAGCTGTTACTGGTTTATGCATTTATGAGGTTTGCTCTTCTCTTCGTTGTTTTCTTGTCTGTTCTTATCACTATTTTGCGCTTACTACACGCACTCACATAGTCACTTACGGGTTTTTGTGAATAAATCTGGCGAGTTAAGGAGTTGGATGAAGGTTTCATGTCTCACATTGAAGGACGTGACACAGCTACACAGTTAGTCTATGTTAACCTTAGTTTGTCGGAGGGGCATACATTGAATAAGTCTTGTAATCTGTTTATACAGAGTAACGACATATTTAATCTTTTGGAGGATTCTTCTCTGTTCTCTGTTCTCTATTACAAATTCAGTCAAATAAAATGATCTTATTTCGTTGGCTCTTCACTCCATTAGATTTACTCAAGTTATTTTCTTAGTATGAACCCTGATGGAGTTTAAAGTTTGAAGAATTATCTTCTACTGATCCTCATCTGGAGACTGGGTTTTGGTTTAGACAAAAAATAAATGGCAGCTGGACAAGGAATAACTAGAACTATTAAGCCTAATGCTATTTTGGTGAACTTTTCACTGATATACTTAAGAGATTTAGACTTGTAATTTCTTTTGGAAATTGAAATATGTTATCTTGAACTTTAGTAGGAATGAATTATTGCAGTTTATTTAATTTGTTTTTTATTTGAATTAAATTATTATAAACATAATATAGTAAGATACTAAATTTTAAAAAACGAGAAGTCTGATACTTAGTTTTGCTGTTCTTCTACTATTGTATAGTTGCAGCAGTGTAATGCTAATTCTCTTTTTACATATATCTTCAGGTGTTATATAGGCGTTTGTTTGTACAAATGGAATCTCACATGCATAGGAGTGCTTCTCCAACCCTTCATAAATGGAGAAAAGTTGCTTATGGAGGGATGCAACCTGGGTTCGATGACAATCACACTGACGAGTCTTTCCTGGAAGACATGATTATGAACGCTAATGTTGTGAAAAGAGACTTGGTTAAGGTGATTCTGGACACAGTTTCCATCTCACAGTATTTGTGTATCGTTGCTCTAGTGGTCATGGTCTGGACTTATACCCTTAGATCTACCTTTAGTGAACAGTCACTCTTGTTACTCGACATTGCCCTTCTTGGGGGAGGTTTCACCATTGTTCTTTTAACAGCAGAAATGCTTTCACTCGATTTAGTACTCAATTATGTTCTAAAGACCTCGTATTTTATAACTGGTTTATACATGTTATCTCCTATCTATCACACGCTAACACGTTCCATTAGCTCAGACTCCATTTGGGCTCTCACAGCTTCTCTTATCGTACTCCATCTCTTTCTGCATAACTATTCTGGTTCCACCGTGAAACCTCCGGGGCTCTTGAATTTTCTTCCTTTACGAGCAATATTTCTCTTAATGCTTCTATAGTTGCTTCCCTTCTGATTGCCTCTCGACTTCCATCAAGGCTTCAGGTATTCGCTATTGTTCTCTTCTCATTGCAAGTTTTCTTGTTTGCTCCGTTTGTTAGTTACTGTATAAAGAAATTCTCTTTCCGGTTGCACCTGTGCTTCTCGTTGGGGTTAATGGCTGTAACTCTGTTTCTCGTTTATCAGCAACACCAGTTTCTCTTCGTGTTATTGTTGTGTATATTGATGTTCGTTAATTTGGTATGCCCGTATTGGTTGATTAGGATTCAAGAGTACAAATTCGAAATCAACGGTCCCTGGGACGAGGCTAAGCTCTGTTTTAACATAATGGAGTGAAACTGTTGTTTTTTGTACATGTAAGTATTCTCTTGTGTGATTCTCCTACAAAATGCAATGGCCATGCTTATTCAAGAGTATAAGAGATCATGAGTTGTGTCATTGCATGTATCAGTCAAGTATATAACCATATGCAATGAGTAGAGTGTTAGCATTTAACTGAATCAAAGACATGTGGAATGGTTACCCTCTCCTTCCAAAACTTGGCCCCTGCACCTATTATGGGTATTTTGTTTAATGACCATAATTTTTCGGGCTGATAATTTAAAGATTGTAACTTTTAAAAATAGCAAATTGTGGTCAAATTATTTTTAGTCAACCCAAATTCGGCTCAAATATGGTCAATTAGCTCGATTTGGGTTGTTTCTGACTTATTTGACCTCAATTTGCTACTTTTTAAAATTATTGTCCTTAGTTTGTCAGTCCAAAAAATTACGATTCTCATTTTATCATTCTCTAAAATTACAATCCTTAAAAATATTTTTCCCCACCTATATTATGCATGGAAAGATATGGAGTTTGGAAAGTCTTGCTAGAGATGTGAGACTGTTACAAAAATATGTTAAGTATCACGTTTTATGTATAAGTAGAGGTGTGCAGTATTCGAACAAAATCGAATTAATCGTCCGAACTGAACTAAAATTTAAAATTATAATCATTTGAGTGACACGACTCACACCCCACTCTAAAAAAACACCCGTAGATCCCATTTCATTAACTCGCCGTCTTGCCCACTTTGCTGCACGCAGTTCCACTCCTAGCGGCCACCCACCGTCCGTCCGTCACCGGCTCACGCACCCATCCCCCACCGTCAGTCCGTCTCTGAGCAGTAGATGAAGTAGTGTAGAGTTTTCGTCGTAGGGAAGCAATATGTTCGTTTGTGTATATGATATGAGTGTGTGTGGGCTCTGTAAAATGTAAATATATTGTAATAGGTGAATTTCATGAGATATTTCAGCTTGTAATTTCAATGGGTGTAAAATGAAATATGCAATTTGTAGTAATAATTCTAGAATACATGGATCGAGTAAGGAAGAAGCAACGATTTCTCACACCCCTCTCTACTCACAGTCACAATCTCGAGATACGATTTGATGCAGCGAAGGGTACGAACAACGCACAAAATTAACGAAATCACAATAAAAACATCGGACTCACATATAAAATAACAAATAAAACAATGTTGAATCAAATGATTTTTCGTCTTACAGAAGGGAACATCACACATCACTTGTCTCATTTCATTTATAATCATCCCCTTTCAAAGTTTATGTAACTCTTATTTATAAAGCTAAATTAGACCTGTATTCACTAAAAGCCCAACAAAATTAAAACCTAAAACTATATAAAATATAAATAAAAATAAACAATTGAATACAATCTCATCTCCATCACAATTCAACCTTAAAATGCTTTTCCATCGCCAAGATCAATGAAAAAAAATTGTGAAATAAAGAATTAAAGTGTGATCACTTCAAGAAGATCCATAGACAGATGGTGCCTCGAAATCAGCTAAGTGCAACTATTGTGAAAAAGTGTTTATTTTGTAAATAAAAAGAAGTGGAACTTCATCATTTATTGCCCATATGAATTCTTGGCCAATAAGTTATGGACTGGGCTATTTTAATGAAAATTTTATGTTATTTATTTATCTATTTAGGTTCAATAAGTATTGATATTTATGGCTTAAAAAAGCCTAATAATAACAAAATAATATTTTGATTTTTCAGTTTGATTACGGTTACGGTTATATGTCGGTTTTATACTTTTTCAATTTGGTTCGGCTATCAATAATGAAAATTTCAGTTATTACTACTCGATTCAATGACCGAATAGACTGATGCTCACCCTATGCATAAATAGTTTTATACTTGTTTTGTTATATGAAGTCTGCACACCTACACATATTTTATGTACCCTCAACTATGGCCACATTTTGACTGTAGACGATTCTCTTTATTTTTCTCTTGTATAACATATTTTGCATTTCTTTTGTTATAAGTAGACGATTCTCCTTTTGACTTAATTGGCAATCACAATGAGAAAAAAAAATAATTGAATGTTCTATTAGAATGAGATGGTTACATTGGTGTGTTGACATAATAAGTACGAATTCGAGAAATAATTGTTGATTGTGTATTAATGATTATATGATGCGGGGAAGCACGATACTATAAATATAAATCCGTTATTTTTGTGAATGCCCGAAATTATATGTAAACATGATTATAGTATTAATTCATTGATTCAAAGAATACTGGACGAACAACGATAAAAATACGATAAAAGGATAAAACCCAAATATATTAAATTCGTGAGTCACTCTCTTATGAAGCAGTTTCATAGTATGAAACTTGTATTATTACAATCATTTACTGATACTATAATTATTTTATATTGTGATATTAATTTATAAGTGTAATGATATCATTAAATGAATGTTATGGTACCAGAAAATGAATGTAATGGTATTAATTTCATTACATGAAATTGCTTCTCACTAAATTTTGTGTTTATTCATTCATCAAATGAATAACAATATTTACAATATGTCATTAAATAGCAAATAAAAAACAACTATATAAGAAAATAATATAACCAAATCAAATAACAAAGGAAATAGAGTAGTAATTATAATTTTTCTAATATTTGTAATTCTTCAAATCGCTGTATAATCTTTCCAAATCGCTATCGCGATACCGTCTTCATCAAATAGTCACACCCAACAATAGGTCGAGCATTCCCAATGGGAATCATCAAATTTGCTTCTACTCCAATAAATTTGCTTCTCCATTTGCCTCTAACACTAAAATCACTCCCAATCATAACACTCAAATTTTAACTCAAATGGAATATTCTCTTAGAATATTCTTAGTTTAATCAATTTATTTTTTATTTTATCTAATATTTATATATTATCAAATTTATAATTTAATATTTACATTTAAATTTTAAAATTAAACATAATTAAAATATAATATATTTAATAAAAAAAATTAAAGCACAATAATTTAATGATATAATGGCTGAATCAAACGTACAGCAAAAAAGAGCCATAGATGAATTTGCAAGAAGAGCTTAACAAAGAAGAGATGATAAAATTATGGACAAAGATTTGAAGACTATTGATGATCCGGTTAGACGTGAATGGTATCGGATGGAGCAATTCAAAATAATGCAAAAAAGTACTAATCAAACTCAATTTGAAAATCACCCCGACACTTTTGGGCAATATTTTGGTAATATTGGAGGATCTGGAAGTGGTCTTGGAGAGTACTAGATTCATGTTGTTCATGTTTAATTTGTATTTCGTATGCGTAGATTATGCTTTTGTGTGTTTTAATTTTTAGTATGCTTGTTTTTTTTTTTAATTTAAATTTGGTATTTTCTTTATGTTATGAAGTTCTATTTGTATTTTGTAATTTGTAATTTAATGTTTAATATTTTCTTAATGTTGTCTTATTAAATTTTAATTAGATACAATTTGTATTTCTATTAAATCAATACATTATGTTATTCAATCAAATGTATACTACATACTTTAAATTAAATGAAAACAAAAAAAATTAATTAAAAAAAAAAAGAAAAATAGTTTGCCGGGTGAACAGTGGACCGGCAAATTGGTCCTACACTGTTCACCTACTACCAATTTGCTTCTATAATTGGGGTAGCATTGGAGTTGGTTTTAGAGGCAAATAAGCCTTTGCCTCTCAATTTGCCGGAGCATTGGGAATGCTCTTAGGGGAAACAAATAAATAATGATTGAATAAAAGAAGTCTTATGACCTACCTAGGTCTTTAGGGAATAAAGGGATTGAACCTCAAGCCTTGTTATGTAGAAGACAGATTTTGGAATTGTAAAAACCTAAATTTGATTAGGCTCCATTTCGATGTAGTAAATTTAAAATTAAAGGACTTGAGGATAATATACCATGCATTCACACAAATTAAAATGGAGAAAAACTAAATGAGTGGATTTGATTTACTCAAATATTAAACACAAGTGAGAGAAGTGAGATGATTTCAAATGACTATGGGTGTGTTTGCAAACTCTAGTGGAGGGGCAAGAAGTACTTTTTCTTTAAGCAGCCCTCTCACAACTTTTACTTTTTAGAAGTATTTTTAAGCAATTAGTCTAGTTTGCAAACACCCCTAGATTTTGTTGGGTATTTGAAATCCTTCCACTTATAAGTAATATTTGTGTGAACCAAATTCATTCATTTAGTTTTTCCCTATTTTGATTTGTAAATGTATAATATCCTCAAATCCATTGATTTCAAATTAATACATCCAAATGAAGCGTTAGGTTAATCGTGAAAAAAACAATCCGTTAAAATCTTGAATCTGGATCTGGGAGTTTTAGCTAGCTAGCTAGAAGGTCGTTTATTTTCATTATCATGTTTAAATTTAATAGTGTAATTATTTAATATATTAAAAAATTAATGTAAATGAATTGGTTTCACCCCTCTTTATATTTATATTGAGCTTTAAGATTTTGTATGGTATCAGAGCATACCAGAGCATTTGACTCGCGCCTAATGACAGAAGCAGGGGGCACTGGGCCCACCTGAAATTTTAGAAATTTGTACTCCCTCCGTCCAATATTAGTATGCATAAAACTTTTTACACGGGTTTTAAGAAATATTAATAGTTTATGTGTAAAGTAGATATGTTGGAGGGTATTATGGGGGTATTGTGGGGTCCACTAATGAATAAAATGATTGATTGTGAATAAAGTCAATGGCAATTTGAGTAATTAAAGAGATGTTTTGAGGGTGAAGATAAAGTATTGTATTCCATTTTAGAACATGCATACTTAAATTGGACGGATAAAAAAGGAAAATATGCATACTAAAATTGGATGGAGGGAGTATTATATTTTATAGTTTATTGTTATATTATTATTTTATTTAGCCTGAGTGTTTATGATTTTGTGGAAAAGAGCTCCCTCACCCAGATGACGTGCATTCAATTCCCAACAAAGTTTTTTTTATGGTATTTTTTTAGGTTCCATTTGGATGAAGTCATTTGAAATAAATGGATTTGAGGAGAATACACCATTTATTTACAAATTAAAATAAAAAAAACTAAATGAATGGATTTGGTTCACACAAATGTTACTTATAGGTGGGAGGATTTCAAATACCCAACAAAACCTAGTTCTTTGAAATCCTCTCACTTCTCCCACTTGTGCTTAATATTTGATTGAATCAAATTTATTCATTTAGCTTTTCTCTATTTTAGTTTGTGTGAATGTATAGTATATTATCTTTAAATCCCTTTAATTTCAAATCCACTTTATCCAAATGGAGCCTTAGTTAATTTTGTTGATACATTTTAATGATATCCTTAGCACTTTTCTCTTATTATAACTAATATTTTTTTTATTTATATATACAAGTTGCATTTTTCAATTATAACACATAACACTTTTTATGGTGGATTCAAGTGTACGCATGAATTGAGTGCATACGAGACCAATCCTTTTTGATAATATGTGTTTGTTTTTCTTTTAACTTTTTAGTTATAACATTTTATTTTATTTTTTTATCTTTTTTTTAAGCACAATTTATTACACTTCTAAATATTTTTGTTTTATCTGTTTATTTTTTCATGAAATTTGAATTTAATAAAATTTTGACTAAACACATTTTTTTAACTTAAGTTTTTTTATATAATACATGTGTACTTAGTGTTCTTTTTCTTGTAATTATTAATATTGTTTTGTAATAAAATAATATAATTTGTCTATTTAATAAAGATTAAACATAATATTTTTTAATTTTTTGATATTGTAGAGTTAATTTTTTTTTTATCGGTAAATCGAACCCGAGTCACCTACTAAAGTGAGGAACCCGGTGGCCAGGTGGGCTAAGCCACCTGGTTAATATTGCAGAGTTAATATAAAAATGTGTACACTTCTAGTTAATAATCGGGCCCCCTGAATGATTATTCTGGCTCTGTCATTGCTCACGCCCTCGTCTTGTGCTCAATTCCCGCAAAAAATAACTTCACTCATATTAAATTGTTCACTTCATGGATGCCCTTCTTAAAGATTAAAGTTGAAAAACTTACCCACCAGAAAAGGAGGGTACTATTAAAAAAATAATATTATAAATTAATTTCGTATTTTTCTATAAAATTGAGTTTTCAGATGTGAGCAAATTTTCACAACACCTTTCGTTAACTATATATATTCATTAATTTCCTTTAAAAAAACTATATATATATATATATATATTCTATTAAAAAATGATAATGATTTTATAATGATCGCACAGATTAAAACTTTACTCTAGATTCTTTGAAGTCACTGTAAGAGAAAAATATATATACACATTGATGTGTATTTTAGATATGTAATTTAATTAAAATTATAAGTTATTTCATTAAAAAAAATAAAAAGTAACTATCATAAATTTCATGGTGCGATTGATATATTGGGTAGAATAACATTACTCGTATAATAAAATCAATCAAATTGTAAACATGTAGACAATATAAAAAATCAATAATTTTTTTTTTTTTTTTTTTTGAAGATTATTCCAAGTTCAAATTAGAACGAATTCCATATCTTCATGTTGAAGATTATTCAAAAAAAGTTAGAATCGTGAGCGTTGTAACAATTACAGCAGTCATGAAAAAGTGAGGTGGTGGTGGTAACCTGTGATTTGCATTAATTAAAGAAGCTGGAAAAGTATACGTATATATATACCTGATTTTGTTTGTGAGGTGGAAATTAATCCAAAGGCTCCTCATGCATCTATATATATATATATAGTCAAATACAAAGCTATATATTTTCTTACAGATAAATATCATCTTACATTTCCATATAATATATACACACATATGTCTCTATCTACATTACTATATCATATGTATCTCTAATTTCTATACTAATTAATTTTCACTTTTGGCTTAATTTGTTTTCTCCCTCTCTCTCAAGGTGGGCAGCATGGGAGTTTCTATCACAATTTGTCCTTATTTCTCTTGTATGCTTGCATGATTAATATTTTTTGTCATCATATGATATGTCAAACCAATCATTTTAAGAGTTTAATTTTTTTTTTGGGGGTTTTTTATATATATATTTTTTTATATTTTTGATATGTTGACATGATTTATTTTTGTGATTAATTAGCAGGTGGGGTGGACCATTTGAAGCTGTAAAAAAGTTGTCAAGGGATTTTGTTATTACTTAGGGTTTTGGGGTAATCAACAGAGGGCCATTTATGGAGAAAGAAGGAAACTATTTGGTATGCACATATATATATATTTTTGAGGGAATTTTTTTTAAGGCCAAAAATTTAGGGGAGGGTAACAAGAAGAAAACCGTAGGTTTTCAAACGATAATTTAAGGATCGCATGTTTAAAATTTCACAAATTGAGGTCAAGTTGGTCCGAATCAATTCAAATCGGACTAAAGCGTCAGCCAATTTGTTGAATTTTTTAACAAGAAAAATTGCAGAGGTGATCCCATGAGAATAGACCCTTATGAAAATTGTCCTTTTTTTTTAAAAAAAAAAAAACAATTTTAGCCTTTTATTGTATAAAAAAGTGTAAAAATGATTCTTATGGGATCATTTTTGCAATTAAAATGCACATAAAATGATCATTTTCGAGCATGGTACCAAAAGTGCAATGAAAAATTCTCTTGGGAACATTTTTGTGTTTAACCCTTTCTAAACATGCGGTCCTTAAAATGTCGATTTGGATTGATTCAGGTCAATTTGAGCTGAATTTGGGTTGATTTGTCTTCCATTTGTGCGGTCATTAATTAAATTGTAGTCTGAAAATTTACAATCTTTTTTTTTTTAGCATAGTCCTCGTTTTACTATCCCTAAATTAGTGGCCTTAAAAAAATATTCCCTATATTTTGACATATCAATTCATTTCATTTCATGGAAATGTTATCTTACATTAAAGCTAATTACATTATCCAGGGAAACTTTCCTACACTTGATTATAATCATGATGACCATCATCAAGAATCATCTACTGATCATAACAACAACCTGCATATAGTGGATTACAATCCACCACTGCAGCAGCAGCAGCAGCAGCAAGCAGCCAGCTTTTACGGGTCGAATTCGTTCGACAAGTTGAGCTTCGCGGACGTGATGCAGTTTGCAGATTTCGGGCCGAAGCTGGGGTTGAACCAAACGAAATCAGCCGAGGAAGAAACCGCGTACTTCCTGAAGCTGAACGACCACAAAGACGACGACGAGCATCAGCTCGACGACCAAGAGGAGAACAGGTTTAATGGGGGGCCTGTGGGTGTAGGTGAGGGTAAGGGGGTCAAGAGAAAGAGGGGAAGAAGTATAAAGAGCATTGAAGAAGTTGAAAGCCAAAGAATGACTCATATTGCTGTGGAAAGGAACAGGAGAAAACAGATGAATGAACATCTTCGTGTCTTGAGGTCTCTCATGCCCACCTCCTATGTCCAAAGGGTAGGTAATCATGCATCTATCTATGTTCGGGAAAATTGCACTTTTGGTTCCATAGGTTCTTAAATATATTTGGTTCTTGATGTTTTAAAGTGGTCTTTTTTTTTCGAAATTGGTCTCAACCGTGACCAATTTTGTAATTTTGGGACCAAAATGTTAAGTATTTAACGATTGGGACCAATTTTGTAGAAAATAGGATCACTTTTTAATATAGGGACCTAAATTATTTTTGAGAATATTGTTATGGCTTGTTTGCTTTACAGGTTGTGATTGATTAATTGGGATAAGATAGAGTAGGATGAAATAAATTAGTTGGGATAATCTATCAAGATCAATCGTAAAGCAAACAAGGCTTATGGGAATTAAAAGTGCAATTATTCCTTTATTTCATTAATCATTACAGCTTTTGTAGCTAAAAGTCACAAGAAAACAATCCATTAAAGATTATTTTTCGTCATTTTTAGCTAGAGAAGTTGTAATGATAGATTTTAACCTCTATCGTAAAAATCGGTCAAGGCACTGCGTAGGCGTTAAGCGGCCCACAAATTTTTATTTTAGGCGAAAATGAATCTATGCAGTTGAGTCGAGTCCTAAGCGTTTTCTAGGCTCTGGGCGGCCCAAAACCACCCGCCTAGTGATTTTCGACTTCTACAACCTTGATTATGATATTAATTATTTATTGATAGGGTGATCAAGCGTCCATAATCGGAGGGGCGATTGAGTTCGTGAGAGAACTGGAACAGCTCCTCCAATGCCTGGAGTCGCAGAAGAGGCGACGGCTGTACGGCGACGGGCAGGGCGGCGCATCCGTGGCGGCGAACGAGCAGTTAATTGAACAGGAGATTGGATTGCAGGAAGAGAGTGCAGAGAGCAAGTCATGCCTAGCTGATGTTGAAGTGAAAGTTGTAGGATTTGATGCATTGATCAAGATTTTGTCTAGAAGAAGGCCTGAGCAGCTTATCAAGACAATTGCTGCACTTGAAGATTTGCATCTCACTATTCTTCACACTAACATTACCACTATTGAACAAACCGTTCTTTATTCCTTCAATGTCAAGGTACCTTTAATTAATTTTATCTCCATTCCCCTTAAATTACTTCTTCCGTACACTAAGAGTAGGCTCGTTTGATTTTGACAGGTTTTTAAAAAACATAGATAAAGTAGGAATATTTTGGGGATTGTATGATTCATTTACGAGTTATACGATTTCCCAATCATAGATGTAACGGAATATTTTGCCAAAGAAAAAAAATGAGCAACTTATATTGTGTGAACAAGTTTTAACAAAATGTTATTTTGAAAGTATCTATTACTCTAAAATGAGGATATTAATTAGGTTTATGTTCAAAAATTAGAATGAGAAAGCATTGTGTGAACAAGTTTCACATAAAACTTGTTTTGAAAGTAGAAAAAAATAATAATAGGTCTATGTTCAAAAAATTTTGTGGTTTTGTTCAAAATTTTTGAACCTATTTGTAATTAGACTTTTTTTTAGCATATATGTTAATAGTCCTTGAAAGTATTAGTCGTTTAACTAAATAGTATAAGTTGATTTACTATAAGATATTAGTTTGGAATATTGTTAGTTGTTTAACTAAAATGTATTAGTTGTTTTACTATGATAAATTAATTTTGAATGATATTACTTGTTTTACTAAAGAGTATTAGTTGTTTAACTATAAGATATTAGTTTTGAATGATATTAATTATTTTACTAAAAATATTAATTGAAGGGTATTAGTTATTTTACTAAAACATATTAATTGTAAATCAATTTCACTTTAAAATTTATTAAAAAAAATATCAATTAGAATATATAATGTTTAATGACTTTTTGTGGGTTAATTGCAGATAGGTGGAGAGGCAAGGTTCACAGCTGAAGACCTGGCAAACTCAATTCAACAGATATTCACTTTTATACATGCAAACACCACAATTTAATTTCATGCATTCAACAATTAATATTTTATATATGTAGTAGTGAATTATTTACTCTATCTGCAGCAAATATATCTTGGATATTCATATTTCCCCACATTAATAGTAATAATTTTTTTTTCTTTTCTTGACAATGAATGAAATTTTTATTCACGTATAATAATTTTTTTTTATAATTAAATTTTTATTCACATATATATCTTGGATATTCATATTTACCCTATCTGCAGCAAATATATGGTTTATAATTAATTTTTTTTAGTGAAACAATTAATATTTCTTAGTAAAACAACTAATATCACTCAAAATTAATGAATACTCTTTTCGTCCAATATTATCTTTCATCCTCACAGTATTCTCAATTTTTTACAAAATGTACTCCCAGTGTTCACTAAGGCTCCATTTGGATGGAGTCATTTGAAATCAAGAGTTTTGAGGATAATACATTATATATTTACATATCAAAATGGAGAAAAACTAAATGAATGAATTTGACTCACAAATATTACTTATAAGTGAGAGGATTTCAAATACCCAATAAAACCTAGTCATTTGAAATCCTCTCACTTCTTCCACTTGTGCTTAATATTTGAGTGAATCAAATCCATTCATTTAGCTTATCTTCATTTTAGTTTGTGTGAATGCATAATATTATCCTCAAATCCCTTGATTTCAAATCCACCCCATCCAAATGGAGCCTAAAAGTATTTTCACACTGTTTTTTTAATAATTTATTTTGATTCACCATTCAATCATCACTTAATTTTTTCACATTCTAATAACTTTATAATCATAAACAACCACTTAACTCATAAGTAAACCACAATACCCCAAAATACCTTTATTTTATCTATATACTTTATCTATATTTTTTTAAAACCTATCAAAACCAAACGAACATACTTTTAGTTGACGGAGGAAGTAATTACTTTTAGGCTCACATGCACAAAACAATTCATTTTTTACTTTGTACATAAAAATTGTTAAATTACCTCTCAAATTTCTTACTCATGCCCACCCTCTTATAAAAAAAAAATTTATGGTACAAATTAATACTATGGAAATAAGTTTTACAACGAACTTGGTGACAATACTTTGCCAAAATTATGTATGTTGATATGTTCAATAACACGCGCCGTATAATTTTGGGTGGACTTTTGTCCTGTTTGATGGCTCTAACGTATATAGCACGCTCTGTCTCATATATTTACAATCATAATATGTTTTTTTTTTTTTTGAAAGGGATTTATAATCATATCTCTACTTTGAATTAATCTTGGAAATAATAGGTAGACAAAATGAAGTGTCAATTCATTTTGCAATAATGTAGAGGTCAACTGTCCTTCCCCCACACATATTTGGTTGAATAATAGGTTGACCTGTCAGAGATGATAACAATTGATAGTTTGATAGTATTGAGGATAAAGAGTAACGTTTGTTTGTCTGAATCTGAATTCATGCAATCGAATTTATACAATGAATTATATTTTAACTATCACTATCATGCACATTTATTGTCACTTTGTGCATGAAATATTTACTATAACAATACATGTGAATGAAAGTGATAGTAATTGTTCACGACAATGATAATAAAAATAAAGTTAATGGTGAGGGTTTGAGGCTTAAGGAGTGTGATGTTCCATAGGTCTCAAGTTCGAAATTCATTGGGTGCAAACAATTTCTGAGATGGACCAGTTCATACAGAGCTTAACTCTGGCTTTAAGTGGAGCCCCTGTTAGTGGACGGTGAGATTGATCCTCCGAATTAGTCGATCTTTGGGCCGAATATCGAGTTATCAAAAAAAAAAAAATAGAGTTAATGATATCCCGGTTCATACAAGTGTTTATCAATGATTAATTAGTTTCATTAAGTCTCTCTTGTCTTCTCCAATCTTGATGCTCCAAAACGTCTCCAATTAATTATATTTTTGCAAACTTTTCTTCTCAAACTTTCTGCATTTCAATTGTTCTCTCAATCTCTCTTAATTTTCTCTCTTAATCAATTGTTCTTTCATCTGCTTCAATTTGAAGCTAACTTTTTCTACCTTCTCTCCACATTAGAAAAAATCTAAAAGAGCAAATTCTCTCTCTCCCATCTCTATAATCTAAAAAAAAAAAAAAAAGAAGAAGAAGAAGGAAGAACAAGGTTGTCGCTGTCTCCGTCCGCCTCTACCTGCCTCCATCGTTGTCTGCCTTTTGCTGCCGCTTGCTTGACCGCCGTTGTTGTTCGAGGGCCAACGGGACGACCCCTCCAACGACGCCGTGCATGCAATGGCTAATTGACGGATCGTCCTGTTGACCCCTTTTTTTTTTGTGTTTTTTATTTTTTTATTTTTAGGTTTTGGTGTTGTTTTTGTAGTATTCTAGTTTTTTTTTTCTATGTTTTTCTTAGTTTTTTCTGCTCAGCGGACTTGCGTTGTTTCGTCTTCCGGTGGTGAAGCCTCGACGCCGTGTAAGGTTTCCATCTCCTTTGGTGCTCTTTCCTCCCTATAGAGGTTGCTTGTGGGTCCATGACCCGTAGAAATTCGGCTCTTGGTGGATCTTTGTCTTTTGTCTTTGACTTCTTGGAATGAGATTGCCTGAGGTATTTGGAATTTTTTCTTTCTGAGATCGGAGATCGGTTTCTCAACAAAGCGGAGATTGCGCTAGTTCCCTCCACTCCTCTCGATTGGTTTGGAGCAATTGTTCGAGCCTAAGAGATAGTTTAATTGTACTTGTACTTGTTTTTTTATATAAACTATTTCTTTATTTGACAAAAAAATTATATTTCACAAAAAATTGTGTGAGTAGATTTATAAATTAACACGCAAATTTTTAAATTTGTTTAAGACAATTTCACGCACCAATTTAAATTAAAATAATATTATATGGTGACACCTAGCTAACACAGTAAACATTAATTATAATTTTCATTCACAATTTGTTGTATCTCTATATGTATTAAAAAATTAATATAAATGAATTAATTTTATATATTTTTATTAGTTCAAATTTTTAGATAAGATAAAATGTATTTATGTTATCTGAGTTTAGCCTCGCTAATATTATGGATTTGAATCCCGCCAAAAATAACTCTTACCTTTCTCAATTGGTACTATTCGCAGGATTAATAATAAATTTTGTGGAGTTATTTTATGAAAATAATGCACTTTACATGATTACATCGTTTTCATTTTTTATAGAAAAGGTTCATTGTCTTTAGAAATTTAAAATCCAATCTTCTCCATTAAGATATTAGTATATTTTTCTAATTCAAGTCATTAATAAATTTCAATTATTCTGATAAAGAGTCACAGTCATGCATTACGATTTAACTCAACTTTTACTCATTTTCAAAACTTTTACTAATAATGAAATTCTCTGGACAGAATTAGAGAAGAGCTACAAAAGTTTCAAAATTAGCGTATTGTTCACATTGGCATAGAATTTAATGAAGTAACACATCTCTTGGCCAAGTTTGCTTGGACACCGACGGATCCTCCTGATTGGGTTAGTGTGAAGGTGATTAATTAGTTACAGGAATTTATACATCATGATGTCTGGTAGAATAGAGGGAATTCGTGTATGACCAAGAAAAAAAGTTATTTTGTGTAATTATTGCTTACGGTGTAATTGAAATTTTAATTTAATTTTAAATATGTTTTGACCTATTTAAAAATAAGGCAAAATTAAATTATAATTGGATTAAAATTATACTAATCATAATTTACAATTAATGCACACATGTTGGCCTAATGGTTTGCTTGTTACCCAGGTTTGATTACACATATTCAACGTTACTTTTTGGTCCAATATTTCTTCTTCTTATTTTAATTTAAAGCACAAATTCGATTCTCACCATCTCTATTTATTTTTTGTCCCAAAATTACTCAATATTCCCACCTCCTTAATCTATTTTAGACCCAAATTCAACTCTCATTATTTTTTCTTGCTTGATTTTATTTTTCCTTTTTTTTCCCCATTCTATAATTGATTTTTTAAAATAAAAAAGAACATTTATTGTTTTTCAGCTTTTTTAAATATTTAAATTTTTTTTTTTTTTTTTTTAGTTAATGTGTTAGCTTGTCCCAGTGGTTTCAACACTTCTTTTATATGTCCTATATATGTCTGGTCCCAAGTTTGAAGCATAAGTAACATATCAGTTCATTTTCGTAATAATACTTGTTCATTTTCTCGTTGGTATTAGTTCTTATAAACAATAATATTAGTTCATTTATTTATTTATTTAGTAGTCATAATCATTTTAGGAGCAATGTATTAGTTCATTTTCTTCATAGTATTAGTTCTTATAAGTCATTTTCTTATTTTTCTTAACAGTATATGTTCATTTTCTTAATTTTCTTAATAGCATCGGTTCATTTTCTTAATTGTAGTTGTTATATAAACAATCGTATTAGTTCATTTATTTAGTAGTATTAGTTCATAGTTTTTTTCTATTTCATTTTCTTGATAGTATTAGTTCTTAAAAGTTCATTTTCTTAATAGTACTTTTTTCTTGCTTGATTTCTTTTTCCTTTTTTCCATTCTATAACTGAAATTTTAAATAAAAAGGAACATTTATTTTTTCATCATTTTTTAAATATTAAAATTCTTTTTTACTTTTTAGCTAATGTTCTTTGTAGTATTAATTTTTTTAATAAAATTTATATAAAGCACTTACAAAAATATTTTCAATGTGCCAGCTTGTTACAATGATTTCAACTCTTCTTTTCAACCCTCGAGGGCCTATGTCCGATCCCAAGTTTGAATAGATTTTTTTCATAAGTAAAATATTAGTTAATTTTCTTAATAGTAATTTTCTCGATAGTATCAGTTCTTATAAACAATCATATTAGTTCATTAATTTATTTAATAGTATTAGTCATAATTATTTTACGGGCAATGTATTAGTTCTTTTGTTTTAATAGTATTAGTTTTTATAAGTTCATTTTCTTATTTTTCTATACTCCCTCTGTTACGATTTAGATTCTCAAAACCAAATATGACACGGATTTTAATATATAAAAGTGTTGTTTATTAGTATTAAAAGGTGTAAAGTGAAGGGTAAAAGAATTTTTTCAACTTCATTAGAGTGAGTAATTAAGTTAGGGAGATTTAATTATAGTGAAGAATTGAATGACATGCGTTGTAAATAAACGATGTATGTAAGAGTTTAGTTGGAGAGGGTATAATTGTTCTTTTATTATTTTGGGTACGAGAAAGTAAAATTGCAACGTCCATTTGATTATTTTGAGCAATCTAAATTGTAACAGACAATTTAGTCGCGGTTTGGCTTTGTGTGATTTGGTCAATTTGGAAGGTACGTAACGAAATTATTTTTTGTAATTCCCGGTTGGACTGTGGAAAAGTAATTAATGAGATAAAGACGAGGTTGTGGTCGTGGGTGTCTGTAAAGACTCCAGAGTTCTTTGGTGGCTTAAAGATCCTTGTATTAGTTTTAGTGTAGTTAGTTCTGATGTGTAGAGAAGGTTGATATGTAGTATGATGCAGTTGGTGTAATGGAGATGTAGTGTGATGTACTGGTTGTAAAGGAAGTGTATATCTATTTGCTCGATGGTGTATATCTTATACTCCATTGAGGGTGACATTAATATATCTTATTTTCTGAGGAAAAAAAAATTGTAACAGAGGAGTAGTGAATGTTCATTTTCTTAATAGTAGTAGTTCCTTTGAAATAATCGTATCAGGTCATTTATTTAATAGTATTTTTTTTTTTACGGGACATTTATTTAATAGTATTAGTTCATAGTTTTTGTACTAGTTTATTTTCTTAATAATATTAATTCATATATGTTCAAAAAAAAAAAATAGTTCATATAAATTCACTTTCTTAATAGTAGTATTTTTCTTGCTTGATTTCTTTTTGCTTTTTTCCATTGAATAACTAAAATTTTAAAATAAAAAAGAACATTTCAAGATGATTTTTCATGCGAAACTTTCAATTGTCATAGTCTTCTATAGAGAACTCGTAAAGTTTTCTGGTCTTACTGCTCTCTTGAGAACTCATGTTAGTAATAAATGAGATTATGCAATGAATGCAATGAGTTTTCTAAAAACTATTTTTTATTCTTCAAAAAATGGATCTGTTCAGGTGATCATAAAAGTCTTTTTCAAAGACTCCTGGTAATCAAAGTCAGTGGTCGATTGAATTTCTACTCTGTTACCACTTGTGGTCCTATAAGAGTTCGTGTAAGGAGGTTAAAATTTTTTTTTTTTTTTTTTTTTATAGAAATCAAACCTGGTACATTAACCCTTGGGAATAAAAGTTCTTACATCAGACATAGCAACATTACTAACCTCCCTAGGAAAGCTACCAACCTAATCATGTTCTGAGTTGTTACAAGTTTCAAAGTGAGCTAGAAAGTGAGCCACTTTGTTCGATCACGGGGGATAAACGTAAACTTATTCCAGCTTCTAGACCGTGCAAACTCCCAAATATCCCCCACAATTTGTTCTCCATGGTTAGACTTTTTTATACACTCAAAACTTTTTGCAACATTTAGTGAACTTAGTGTGAAATCAGCAGGGTTCAAAAGTCAGTTGCAAGTAATACCCAGAGTGTGCTTGTGTGACCAATAGACTTCAGACAAAGAAGTCTTCTGATGGTGCGGAAACAATTTAACTTGTTGGTGTATTTTGAAAAAATCTTTTATGAAAAACCAAACTCTTTTTACCAAGTATCAAATGACTTGATGACAAGCCAGATCTTGAGAGTTTATGAATGGACAGTTAAGTATGAGAAATTATATGCATAAGCAATAAATAAGATATACTCCCTCCGTCCTAAACCTGTTTTCACAGTTGACTTTTTAACGGTTATTGTGTGAGAATTATTTCATAGTAATATGGGTGGTATAATATTGGAGTGGAGTATCTAAATATCTATACAACAAAAATATTGAAAATAATATGTACTCTGTTGGGGCACTTATAAATCTAAATATCCAATAGAGTAGGGGCACTTTTTAAGTCTATATACTACATTTTTAAGTGTCTCAATAATTAAATATAATGAGCAAATTTAATTAAGTGTCCCAAAAATAATTGTTAGAGACATTTATAAAAAAATGACCCAAAAAAAGTGTCGCAATATGTAGTTTTTGTTGTAGTGTCCTATGTCCACTCTCCCTGATTTCACAGAGGACTTCACTACCAGCGATCAATTGGTTTTTTCTCCTCTCTTACTTCAAGTATTCGACCCCTGGAAATTTGACAAGGTCTAGTCCTTGGTACAAATCTTTAATCTTCAAGTTTCTATTTTCTCTCTAACTCTCAAATCTACAATCATGCTACTCTCTTACAGAGATAATGATATGTGATTTATCAATTTCAACTTATGAAATAATCCTAAGCTTAAAAAGCTCTAAAACAGTGATTGATTATTTCTTCTAATCTTATGTATATGCGTTTGAGCTCTAGAAAGCATGATCATTATTAATGCTTGAATATCACATAGGTTCGTGTGTAGTTCCACGCGCGAGCCTGAGTCGATCACTTGAATTTATAGAGATTGAAAACGAACCGTTGGATGAGCTAGCAATCAGATCATATTGTTGGAAAGGATGCGTTAGTTGACTTGGTTGATTGACTTGATTGATTCCTTCAATCAGGTCTTGATTGATAGACTTCCAGATTGATTATCTTGATTGACTTCTTAATTAATTATCTTGATTGATAATTAATTGAAATTCACGATCCTCTAGACTGATTTTGATTGGGATCTGATTGAGATATGATTTACCAATCATATCTTCATCTCATACTTGAAATCTTCAAAAGTCAACTTTGTACTCAGTTGGTTTTAACTCAACTGATCGATCTTTTCTTTCTTATCCTAGCTTATTTCAAAGTCTTCTGAAGGTCTAAGTATAAATCAGCTAAGACTTAGAATTTAACTGTCTTATCTCAGGATACACTTTGGTTGAGTCTTCTCCTCAGCAAACTCTTCTCTATGGTAGTTTGCTGGTACTCTTTGGCTCAAAGTCTTCTGTCTTTAGTTGGTCTTCAAGTCTTTAGACCTAATCTAAAAGAGTTCCCCCTTAACATAAGACTAATCTAACCTGATCTATAATCATCAGCTGACTAATAAGTTCAACTGATTCTATTACACTTAGGTTTTATTCAACATCATAAAACTAAACAATATTTTACACTTTTAGTGTATTCTTAAAAGAATGTGTTTTACTGAGAATTGGTTCTGTTCATCGCATGTGTTAAAACTATCAAATACACCTTCAGAGTCAATGCAGATTTGATAAGATTGGTTAATCCTTCGCGATGTGTTCAAGGTCTCTTAACTTTAATGAGCAGGGCCAACAGACATAGCAAATTGCATGAGGTTTATAGCGATGCTCCTACCATTTCACACTTTTTGGGGACGATTAATTGTTATTTTTTTGTGCAAAGTTGAACGAAGCTAGTGTACTGGAGGAGGTTTTGCAACTTATGCACGAGTCCCCGGGTACGCCATAACCTGTGGTTAGTGACTTGGAAGTATTTTTGCAATAATTTTAGCAATAAACACCAACCACAAGAGTATGATATCGTGTATAGTGTGCAAATATTTTGATCAAGTAGTATCGAACCTAAATGACTACGGAAACAATGGATCCTCAAAATTACACGTTGTCACATATATTATAGTAGCTGGACTGGGTTTTCACGCAAAGTGGAATAAACAATGATCAAAACTAACAAACAAGAAATAAGAAATTAACAACTTAACCAACTTCAGAAAGAATTGCAAATGAGTGAGATATGCTTTGGGTGTAATACTTGTGAAATCAAATGGTGCTCAACAAGATAAACCAACTTATAATATACAATTTTATTGGTGTTACCTAAAGGCTACCACAATTTAAATGAAGATCTATCTCTTTTGAGGCTTGGGTGATCACTAGAGTTAATTAGCACCTAATTAACTACCAAAAGCTTCTAGGGTAGTAAGGAAATAAAGACGTTCAACACGGTTACTAATCTCTACCCATTCCCCTTCACTAAGTAACCAAATTTACTTGAGAAACTTAATGTCTATTATTGGTGGTCTAAATTATTTACCCTCTCTCGGTGCATGCAAACGATTAGTAAACTTAATTCAACCAAGCAAATCCCTCACCTCATGATCCATTGAAATACACCCAACTCTCATAGTAGTATATACCAATCAATTCAAGGGCTAATAAATTTAACCAACTAAATCAATCAACAAAAACACAATAATAGAAGTTAATCATCAAATCAATTGCATGCTCAAAGCATAAACATTAACATCATACCATTATCCTTCACAAATCATACACCCAAAACATGAAAGGCTTAACCCATGGCTAAATAAGACATAACAATAGCTACAAAGGAAAAACTAACATAACTTATAATAATATTGACAATAGAAATGAAACCCACAAGTAAATAGAGAAGAAATTAAAGAAAAGAGAGATATCACCTTAATAGCTTAAAAAGTGTAAAACACTTGAGAATCTTTATAAAATTTGATGTTAAAGCTTGGAATAAGTAAATACTTCTTGAAAATTAAGAGTAACTAGTTATTCTATGAATTTCTATGGTAAATCTAGTGATTCAAAGTAAGTAAACTATGAAAAGTGTTTGAAGTTGGGGAAGAAAGGTTGGGGGATCTTCGAGCTAATGGGTCTCCCTTAAAACATCTTAAATAGAGAGTATATATAGTAGGGGTCTGGGTTACAAAATTGAAATTGCAGAAGGGCCTCGAAAATGGCTTAATTTCGCATAAAATTGTGCAGACTAGGTCTCACTCGGCCGAGTGGACTTGCTTGTCCTGGCCGAGTGGCTTTGGCCTGTGAATGGACTCGGGCATGGCTGGATTCTCACTCGGCCGAGTCACCTTGGTCTGGCCGAGTGTATGAACACCTTTATGTAGCCTTAAAGATTTTTTAGATGAGTTCCAAAAAAATGCACAACTCTTTTTTTGTTGGGGAAGTGATTACAATGCCTTTAAATGACATAAAATTAAAATGAGATTAGGTGTTCTTGGATAAAACTGATTGAGGGTATGAGATTTGTAATGTAAATCTCTTTAATCTTGCATTATTAGGAAAGGTGGGTTGGGATTAATTAATGATTTGAAGGCTTTAGTATGTTGAGTTCTTAGGCTACAACTTTAGTCGACAGTCACTGTACCAATTCTATTTGGTTGATACTTGGTTGATCTATTGGCTATTGAGGTTAAGTGTAATTCAAGACACTTAAACTCAATATGGATACAAGACAAGTGCTTGTTAAAAGTAAAATATAGCTAGTAGAATCATATTATATAGTCCCAACAGTCAAACTAATTCAAAGGAAGACAAATAACACTGTTAAAAAACAAAGTCAGAAAGAAGACAAACTTTTGAACAGTACTCCAACTAGATAGATAATATAGTTATGAAGATTAAATGTAGAAACTCCCCTCTCTAACAGATAGAATTTTAATAATACTATAAATATAAATAGACGATGATAGGAAAAGAAGAAGATGCCACTACCACAAACAACCAATTTTAATAATACTTTTAAAATATAAATCTTCTGTAATATGATAGAAAAGAAAAGATGCCAGCCTAAGTTCAAAACTCTTAATGTTATTTCAATGTGTTACTTTTAAACTATTTTTCAAACTTAGTTGAGTGTAATATCTAGAACTCTGAAACAACCACTCAATCCTTTTTAAATGTGTTGAGAGAACTAAGTATAAACTCTTGCATGGTTCAACTACTTGTAAGATTAGTAGAGTGAGGTCACAAGGTTACATATAAAGTAATCACATATATATACAAAATTAGTGAGATGTGGTGGAGGTCGATCTCTTGGTCACAAGATAGGTAGGTTACATATAAAGTGATCACATATATACAAAATTAGTGAGATATGGTGGAGGTGTATTAACTTGGGTCCAAGTTTGAAGCAATTGTATCAGGTTAACTATCCAACAAGTTTGACATCACTTGACGGTTGTTATCCATAGCCATCAGAAGACAATGATGAAGACTTGTTGCTCCACTATAACAGAAGACAATGATAAAGACGACAATATGAACACGTGTGGCACACCTAGGTGCACACATGACATCATCGATGATAACATGCACCACATATAATACTAGAGATTGATCCCCCCACCAACAAGTTTGAGCAATTGTATCCAAATTTGTGTATCACATGCACCACATGTAATCCTAGAGACTGAAAATCTTTTGTCAGAATTGTAATAGTCCTCTCACTGCAAACTTCACACAACCTAATTATAATAGAAAATAATATTTTTAACAAAAAAATTACCCCAACATTAATTATAATGCATCATTCACTTAATAATTTATCATACAAAAATAAGATTAATTTAGTGAATAACTTGCATATGTCATAGAGATCGATATTGCCAACCAATCACTTTTAATTGTCACACTCATTTATCCACCATATGTTCGAAAGCAATTGAAGAAAGTATTATATAAATGTTAGGTCGATTTCAATAATGGATTATACAGTTAACCGTTGATAATATATAAAATATTATATAACTAAGTATCCATTCATCTATGTTGAATGTCGAATCTATGTTGAATGTCGAAGCTGCCAACATCTTTGCAGCAAATTACACCTGTTGGATATAGTGGAAGGCGCCAACAACAGAGACAAAGAGAGATTTTGAGAAAATATTCGATAGAAGAGGTCCAAGAAGTTGTACAGGCTATATTCGTTTTAAATTAAAATAATTATTCATAATTATTTAATACTATTAATTGTCTAGTATAAATAATTATGCATAATTATTGTAAAATTTTACACTGCTTATGTATTTTTCTATTGATATGTTTATTATAAAAAAATTATTTTGTTGATATTTTAAGTTAAATTTGTGTATTAATGTTAGTAATAATTTATATAAAATTTTATGTTAAATTTTTATTATTTAATAAATTTTCCATCAATTTTTATTTATCGATATTGATATTTGATATCGATATAACCATCAATATATTCGTAAATTCAAAGTACGATATTTCCATTGATGAAAATATTGGTACTTTGAATCTACGAATATATCGACGGAAATATCGATATCAAATATCAATATCGATAAATAAAAAATTGATGGAAATTTTATTAAATGATGAAAATCTAACATGAAATTTTATATAATATTATTATTAACATTAATAACATTAATACATAAATTTAACTTAAAATTTCAACAAAATGAATTTTTGATGATAAACATATCAATAAAAAAAAATACTTAAGTAGTATAAAATTTTACAATAACTATTCATAATTATATAAGGCTAGACAATTAATACCAAAATAATGTCCTTTGAAGCTCAAATGTAAAAGAGAAAATGTCATCTTGGTCTAAACAATACCAATGTGTTTTTTTAATGTGTAAGTCTTTGTCATCTCATTTCGTAAGACGGAATCACTTTTTAATAAATTGATAATAATAATAAAAATTGATAATAATTTATTAAAAAGTGCACCCGTCTCACGAAATGAGACCCATGACACAGTCTCACACAAGTTTATGTCTTTTTTATATATATTTTAGAAAAAACAATATATTATCGATATTTCCACCAAATATCTTGATATTACCGATATTTTACCAATATAGTGGAAAAATTAATCGTTCTACTAGATATTCAATCGAGTGTCCCAAAAAAAAATAGATATATCAAAAAAAATATCCGGATGTTTACTTCCTTGGGTATATGAAGTGGTCATATATATGGAATTAATAAGATTGGGCGGAGGTTGATCTTTTTATCTAGGCAAAATGGTCTTGAGTATGCAACTGCAAGTAAGTTTGAGCAATTATATCGATGATAACGTGCAAACTTTCCATAACCTAATTATATAGAAAACTATCTCTTTTTAAAATTAATCTCGTCATGAATTATAGTACAACATCATTCACTTGTTAATAATTTATCATACAAAAAGATTAATTTAGTGAATAACTTACATATATCAATGACACCAGCATTGCAACAATTGTTGTCGAAAAACCATTTAAGATAATTGTCTCACTACCTCTATTCACCATAATCGAAAACACCTAAAAAAAAAGTATTATATATATGTTAGGTCGATTTCAATCTGCCCAACTCGTCTGCGTATTCAGATAAATTATCTATATTAATTAGTTTAATATAATCACACAAACAAAAAGATTAATCAGTATTTGTGATAGTTAGATAATATGTAGAGTTGGGTATAATAATGAGTTGAATTCAAAAAATCATTCTCACAAATATATCCGGACAAATCATCTGAACCGACATACTTTAAAAATATTTGGTCGATTTTAGGAGTCGACATATTTAAAGCATGCAAAGCTTGCAAGAGATGGTTAAATAAGGTGCAATTCCCTTCAGGTTTGAATGATACGTAAGTGGTGCTTATTCCTAAGTATGAAAATTCATATTTGATTAGTCTACCGTGTTATGTAATGTGGTTTACAAAAATTATTCCTAAGATTTTTTGTAATCATTTGAAGGAGGTGTTTTCAGATTTAGTGTTAACGAGCAAATTACCTTCATAGGAGGTAGAGACATTCGAGATTAAATGTGTATTGTACTTGAATTAATTCACCCAATGAAATAAAAAATGAACGAATAAATTAGCAGTGTAGCTTTAAAAATAGACATAATTAAAACTTATGATCAGGCTGATTGAAAGTACTTTGAATACATTCACGAAAGAATGAGTTTTTAAGAGAAATAGATTCGTTGGATGTAGAGATGTTAAACGGGCTGGCCCTATCCCTACAGGGCCATGGGTCTTAGCTGTTACGGGCCTTAGCGGTTCGTTCTTAACGGACTTGTAATTGTTGGAACATAACCCTAATCCTAGCGGGCTCCGGGCTAAATGGATAACTAACGGGCTACGGGAAAAAATATTAATTTTTTATATAAAATAGTAAATTATAATTATAATGCAATATAATACAAACTTAAAATAAAATACATAAATTCATAAAAATAACATCAAAATAGTTAAACATAATTATAAAAGTTAAATTCAAACTTTAATAATTAAAAAAACAACTCGTCCTCCTTCCGATTCTTCAGACAACGACATTCGACCCCTTTTTGGACAAAGAAAATTCCCCTTCTTCCGACTCCTCATCTTCATCATCGTCTAATACATGTTCAAAAATATAAATTAGTTACTCATAAAAAATATTTAACTATATGAATGCTCATTATCGATCAAATAATTAAAAAAATTACCAACAACAAATCATTGCAGCCAACTGCAAGTACAAATAAGGGCTTCTACGTGATGCCCAAGAAGTCGACTACTATACTTGTTTAGAACACGAGCTCCAATGCTGAAAGCAGATTCAGAAGCTATTGTGGTAATTGGGATGCTAAGAATATCACAAGTCATAATAGATAATACTGAAAATCGGATGCTGTTGATTTTTCAATACTCCAACACATTCAAATTTGGATGATAACTCGTTTCATAGGCGGATCATCCAAATACCTATCCAATTCAGACTTATCAATTTGAATATTCCTTGTTTTACTTTGTCAATCTTTCATAACCTAAACAATAGACAATAAATTAATAATGAATTCTTAAGTAAATGTACCATGCAATTAAAAACAGTAAGCTAATAAGAATTTTTAAAGCAAAAATAAAAGATATAGACTTACATAGATATCATCTACTACTTGCTCATGCCTTATTTCCCCAACATTTGGTGTAGCCAAAGAAGATGACTATGAGGAACTTTGATGACTACTCTCAAATGGTTCATTCTTGAAGGACATCCATTTCACATAATCACCAAAAAGTGCTTGCATTTTACTTCTTACGAGGTAAACCTTCACTTGAGTTGTATCAGCATCAAGTTGAGAGTAATAATACTTGATCATTCCTAATTTGCCTCGTGGGTCGAGCACAGCCCCAAATGCAAGCACAATACTATAATCACTCCAATACTTCTCAAATTTTACTTGCATTGCCATATCCATACTATTAATGACTTCATCTTCGCTCAAAAGATTTGATTTTAGGAAAAAAATGGACGCAAAAACTCACACATTTTCTCCCCCCTCGACCACTCTTCATTTGTTGGAGCAAACACCCTTGATCATTCAACTGAAGCAAACTAAAGGCACACTTGTATTTAATTGCACTTTCAAGCATAGTGTAAGTAGAATTACATCTAGTGCATACATCCATGCGCAAACCAACTTTAGCATCAATACCACCTACTTGAGCCACACATTCAAGAAAATTTTTCATTCTTCCTTCTGAACACTTGACATATTTGATACTTAGTCTAATCTTTTTCAAAGCCTCGTTAGCCACTTTTAAGCCCTCTTGAACGATAAGATTTAAAATGTGAGCACAACATCTCACATGAAAAACTCACCATGGCATAGAAGACTATTTTGTAAAAAAAGTCTTTCTTTCAAGTTATTTTGCATATTGTTATTGGCAGAAGCATTATCCAAAGTTAGAGAAAATATTTTTTTCTCAATTCACCATTCTTTCAAGCAACCAAACACTTTATTTGCCAACTCAAACCCAGTATGTGGAGGCTCCATCTTACAAAAATTGAGTATCTTACTATTTAATTTTCAGTCACAATCTACAAAGTGCGTTGTTAAACAAATGTAACCCGCACCGGTACAAGCAGTCCAACAATCAGAAGTTAAACAAATTCTATTAGGACAATCTTTCATCATACGTTTCAACTTATCTTTCTCAACATCATACAACTTCAACACATCAGTAGTAGTTGTTAATCTACCAAAACTTTTGACATTAGGATTCAAGTACTTAAGCAATTCTCTTACCCATTTGTATTCAACAAAGTAAAGGGGAATATCATGTGAAATAATTGACATACTAATCAACTGACGCACATGCTTTTGATCAATAATCTTAGGTCTTAATTTTCCTTGAGCATCCAACATTAATCCCACATTTTTAAATTTAGGATGATTCTTGCAGCATTCATGTGACATTTAAGTGTAGAAGTTCCATAATTCGTACCACCCCCAAGTATATTCTTTCTCACACATTTTGCATTTCACCTTACCATTTATAGGCTTAGAAAAATTATCCCATACCTCAGAGGTTATTATTCTAGACTTTTTTGAAGGTTTCTTAGAATCAACATCACCATCTCCAGTTGTATTCTCAGTAGGAGCTCTAGATTCCAAGATCTTCAAATCATCATCTTTAAATGTTTGACTTTCAGACTCCATGTTCAATAAAGAACTGCAAGAAAGAAGAGATGCAATCAATATAACCTTATATAAATATTAATAAGCTGCATATATATATATATATATATATACATATATTTTACAATTAGTTTTAGCTGATGACAATGGAAGATTGATTTAAGCCAAAGACCCTAAACAAATTTCATCATCCATTTAGGAAAAATATTTTTCCAAGTACTGTCATGTACATAAATTCCTTCCTTTGACTACTGAAAACAAACCTACTAACTTGTTCGATTTAATTTTAACTGATAGCACCACTATAATACATGCCTAAAGGCCCTAAACAAATATTTCCATTAGAGAGCTCAGATCAATAAAAATATTGATCAGGCTTTTTGCAAATTTCAGAAACAAATAAACACAATCAACAATCCCCAATTCAAGGGCTTAAATTAACAATAATCAGGACTTCCAAATCACAATGCTTGTATACTTACATTAATAAATATAGTCTTTTATTAATTTGTATTACATTAATTTGTAATCTTATTATATAAAAGTAGGATCACCCTACTCCAAATAATGCCACGTGTCACCCTTCTTATGCTGACATATGTCCTTTTAAATATTTCCCCACGCTCTGATCTTATTAATTGTTATTAATTACATTAATTATATTAATTTTCTAGGTTACCTCTCCTTCCCTCCTCTCTCTCCAAGGAAACAAACAGACTACAGGATTAAGCTCCTGCCCGGCCCTCTATTTCCAGATCCTCCATAGTCGTTGTTGTGCGCATTCAATGTGTCGTCTCTATTCCGTAGGTCCATCATCGGGTAACCATAGACTCTTTTTTAATCTGTTTTTATTTTCAATTTGTAGTACATATATCGACTCCTTTTTTATCCATTTTTTTATTTCAATTCGCAGTACATATAGATGATATCTTTTTGATTAATCTGTTTTCGTTTTTATTTCTTGATTCTGTCTCTCTTGATTATCAGTTTCTTTTCAATTTCTTGCGTTTCGGGCATTGTTGAGTCACTCTTTCTCAAGTTCTTATAGAGTTCTGAATTGACTTGCACGTTGATAACAGGTTTACAAACAACAACTAATATTCTTAAAAAATCTTATATTTTTTTCCTTTACCTTTACGGTGAGTTTGATTTGTAGTTCTTTTTTATCCTTTTTCCTTTTGATTTTTTATTTATTTAACAGTTCATTAGGTAGAAGAATTCAAGAACTACAGGGGTTTTTAGTTTGATGGTTTCAATCACAAATTCAATGGAACCAAAACAACAAACATTGCAAAAGTGGATTATGCATATCTTTCAACACATTAATTTATTGACTATTTATTTAAATCAATGCGGATTCCATTAAGACAACATAAGTGATTGTGCATCTTGATGCCAATTAGTTGAATGTTTGTACTTCTTAAACCTATCTTTGCTAAATGCGGCTGGAACTTGATTTCAAGGGCATCATTCCTGAAAGTCTTCTTGGTGAAGGTGACTCTACATATAGGTTCAGTCAGTGTTCTTATGGATGATATGATTTGTAAGTTGTTACGCATTATGTATGTTGAGAATATGTAGAATTTATGATGATGCTAATTTTTTGATTTCTTATCCATCTTTCTCAAATTCTTTAAATTTATACCAATTTTTACCCTTTGTACAGTTGTAGATGAATCTTGGCACCGTGAAGCACAAAGATGGAAAGTTGTTTTCTCAGCCAGATAAAAGTTCTAGGAGTTCCCATGGCACTAATGTTTATTTTGTTGTGTGGATATTCACTCTTATCATGGTGTAATCTTCTGCTCATAGAAGGACAAATATATAGCAACAATAGCTATTAAGGTGGTTGAAACTTCAAATGAAAAATCCACCGGGCCTCTCCAAATCAAAGCTGTAAACTTCCCAAAATGCCCTGCAGATTTTCAGGATTACACACCGTGCACCGATCCATAGGTGATTATGAAATTGTATTGGTAAGAAATGCTCAAATTATTCATGAGAATGACATTAACATATTTTTGCAGAGGTGGAAGATATAATGTCTTTATTGGCTTTCTTTTACGGAGCGTCATTGTCCTCCAGTTTTAAAATAGAAGGAATGTTTAGATCCCCTCTGATGGTTACAAATCCTATTACATGGACAAAGAGCAAGGATGAATGTTGGTACACGTATTAAGTTTTCTTGCTATGCAATTTTCATTGAAAAGTACTTCCTCCGTCTCGCGATTATTTTCACAATTTCCTTTTTCATTCATTCCACAATTACTTTCACACCCTTAAAATGAAATGCCCTATATAAATTATACCTTCACAATAGCATCTAAATTTGCTTTATTCTACTTTATTCTCTCTCCTACATTTTATCTCATTCAACCACCCAAAATACTCTTACATTTTTTTCTCTCTCCTACACTAATTTGAGTTTTCTTAAAAAGTGTGTCACTTCACATGTGAAAGTAAATACGGGACGGAGGGAGTAGTTTATGACTTCCTCTCTCCGTCCCATTTTAAATTGCTCAAGCCAAATCAACACGGTTTTAATGAGAAAGTTGTTTATTAGCGTTAAAAAGTGTAAAATTGTGGGTAAATGAGTTATAATAACTCTATTGAAGGGAGGTTGTTTAATTTAAAAGAGTATAGTGAGTAATTGAGTGACATAAGGTGTAAATAAGAGATGTTTAGAAGGGTTTAGTTTGAAAGGTAAAGTTATTTTTTTCTCATTTTGTATATGAAAAAATAAAATAAGACATTCATTTTTGGATTTTGAGCAATCTAAAATGGGACGGAGGGATAATAATTTTATTTGGATTTTCTCAGGAATGTTCCATATGATTGGATTAACAAATAAAAATCAAATAACACAGCATTGACTGAAGAAAGAAGGAGAGAAGTCCCTCTTTCCCGCTGGTGCACTATGTTCGCTAATGGTGTCATTAAAAAAGGTTGATCTAATGCACATTTGATTCCAGGAATGAAGGATGAGACATTAAGAACAACCTATGTGTATTGAAATATTTTGTTAGACTTTTCGTGACAGAGGGAAAAAGACCTCTTACAGAAGAGCATACAACTTTAAGAGGCAAAACTTGATCAACATCAAGCATAGGAGTTGCGGATTGTTGTATATTACTTTATGATTTTAACTATTGCTGTAAAGAGAGATTTTTATAGTAATTTATCTTTATCAAGTTTTCACACACAATTTTTTACTATGTATTACTATATGCTTAAGTTTTAGGTTTTTTTATAACCTTGAATACATCATGAGCTACTTTTTTTACTTCGAAGGTATAAATATACATATATCATCGAGATTGTTCTCATGATATTATAACTTGGAGAAGTGAATCTCTCTTTTGCTCTCAAAATGAGAGTGTTTGAATAAATGTAAGATTGTATGTGCATTTATAATTTTTTTTTTTAAAAAAAAAGTTACGACAAACCCGTGCATAGCACGGGTGGAATACTAGTTATATCAATAATGATAAGCCTTATTTTACCAAATAGAGTCAGCGACTAGATTCTCTATCATACATTTACGAAACAGATAAGAAGCACTAACCGTTAATACTTATTAGTGCTCTTCCAGTGTTGTCCAGTTTCAAGGAAGGCCCTTTTATATCTGATTCTAGAAAGAAATGTTTTCCTTTCACTGCATCTGTCGTAGCAATCTCCCGTAGAGTGGCTGCGCCGCAGTGATGACGCAGCGTGATATTCCTTTCTTATTGTCTATTTGAATTTTGAAACCCTAATGAATGGAAATAAGAAATAAAAGAAAATTAAAATTATAAAAAAAATAATTAACCGGGCTGACGGGCCAGCCCGGGAAACCGGCGGGCTAAGCGGTCCGGGCCAAAAAGGCCCAGTTTTAAATGGGCCACTGAAACCCCGGCCCTAACCCTGCATTTTACAAGGCTAAACGGGCTGGCCCGCTAGCCCGCGGCCCGTTTAACATCTCTAGTTGGATGACATGTGTTAGAACGATAAAATAAAGTGGTTAAAATAAGATGAGATGTTCTTGGATAAACCTGATTGAGGTATGTAATTTTGTAATTTACATCATTCTAATCATGCGTTGTTAGGAAAGGTAGGTTAAAGATTATTTATGATCTGAATTATTTCGTATGTCAAATTCTTACTGCAAAATATTTCCCAAGGTGCGATTTTCCTACCGCTTTTATTTAAAACAAAAGTTACACTTGGAGAAATATGTGGACGACACAATATCTCGTTAGGAAATGGGTTAGGTGGAAAATTGGCAATGGTGTTAATGTGAGAGTATGGGGTAGCCTTAGATCTTTGACGACCGAGCTTTAAAGACATTAAGGTGACAAACTTGTTATGCCCTTGGTCTTATATGTGGGGTCCTTATATTTTGTGAAATATCTTACATCCTACTGATTTTAATCGTGTGCTTGCAATAATAGTGCCTCATTTGGAGTTTAATGATGCATTGGTTTGACACTTTTCATGTAACGGGTTGTATATGATCAAGTTCACTTATAAGATGGTTGCTTTGTTGGTCAGAGACGAGGGATTAGTTGTTGATGAGAACTGACATGATGTTTGAAGTTTACAAGTGCCACCCAAAGTCAAACCATGTGTTTGGTGTGTGCGTGTAGAGGCATTGTCCCAGTTAAAGGTGAGTTGTTCATGAGACACATCATCAACGATAAAACTTGTCTATACAATTCAGATGAAGAAACAACTCAACACATTTTTAGGACTTGTCGTTATGCAAAGGCTTTGTTGGGAACAATTTAGGTTCAGGATTTATGGTTGCTCTAATAGATGGTCTCTCGAACCTATTTTTTAGAGCAATTAAGAGGTTGAATCCGGAGGTTTCTGATCTCTTGTGACGATACTATGAAGCATTTGGAAGGAACAAAACTCCATGGTCTGAAATGAGATCTTTAAGGAATCATATACAACAATTAGTCTGGGGGTAAGGCTATTAGCGTAGTGGAAGGGTGCATATACAAGAGATTTGCAAACACCTTCAAGAGGTTGATGTAACGCGTGGAATGCTCCGCTCTGAGTTTTTGCAAGATAAACATCGATGCAACATTTTTTTCTAAGTTGGCTGAGGTTGGAATCAGTATGGTGGTCCATGATGATGGTAGTGCATTTGTAGCATGTCGTTTTTTTACTCATACCCAATAATTCAAGGTCAAGGTAGGAGAGGCAATGAGTTTGTTTGAGGCATTGTCATGGATTAAACAGGTGGGATACGAGAAGGTACATGTGGAAGTAGATGCTAAGCTTGTAACTGATACATTTGGAGGCTCGAACATTGATATATCAGTCTTTGTTGGTTGTAGACAAGTGCTAGAATCGCAACCCTATTATGTTCTTGGATTAATTTCTCGTGATGTTAATACTATGAGCGCACCGTTTCTCTAGGAGTGCTAAGAATTTTTCTAGTCCTTATTATTGGGTCAACCTTCAACTTTTGTGGGTAACATTCTGGAAATCACTTGTTCTTGCTAATAAAACTCTTTACTGTTTTTTTTTAAATGACATAAAAATATTTTATTAATGAAAAATTAAGATGGAATCATTACAAAATTTCTTATAATATATTTTATTGAAAAACGAAAATAATGTAAAAAAAATGTGCAAAACACGCGTTAATGATTGAGTTCGATTATTCACCCCCATAATTAATAAATACATCCAGTTAAATTTTATTTAAGAAAAATAATAAATAAAATGACTACAATGCTCGTTGCCCAAACGTTTTATCTTCTTCCCTAAAAACCACTAATTTAATATAACAATTAATTAGACTAAAAATCTAATTAATAATACAACATTATTTATTTATTGAATGAAGTAAAAGTGAAACCATTAATTTAATATAAGGTTTTTTTAATTAAATATAGTGGTTTACAAAACCGCTTTCAAATTTGTGGCGGTTTTGGAATCAATTTCAAATATAAGGAGGGGGCGTCGCCGGCTACAGCGCCCCATGAATAATTCCGACAACACTCTGCGCCACATCTGCCAATTAATAAAAAAAAAAAATTTTTTAGAAGGGGCGCCGTAGCCGGTGGCGCCCCTTAAACCATTCCGACAACATTGTCATTTCAACAATTAAATAAAAAAAAAACCCTTTAGGGAATCCGACAAAGCCTGTAGCATTAATTAAAAAAAATTATGTAAATCAGAGTAAGAATAAAAGGAGAAAAAAATTGTAAATCAGTAGAGGAAGAACAACTTCACTCTTTTGAGAGCACAATTTTGTGAAAGTAAAGGTGACGAATATTTTAATTTTTCATAGTATACTTTTTATTTTTAATTTAGTTATACAATATATTTTAATTAGGAAAAAGGTACAACCCGGGACCGAACTATTGCTCCAGGTACAAATAGGCTCTTAAAGTATATTTGAGCTCAAATAAGCTCTCTAACTTTAATTTTTGGAACAAAGAAGCACTTCTGTTTAAATTATTTAACACACTTGATAAATTGATTATCTTTTGACTTTATTTATATTAAAAAACATTCTCAAATATTGAGTATAAAAAATAAAGTCGTTACCCTTCTACACCCTTCTGTCGTATTTTTTATTGTTACAACACTTTTTGTTATTTATTTTCTTAATTGTTTGCTTAATTTTTTAAATTAATGAAATAAACTAGATATCATTATCACATAATGTTGAACTTGAAATTTTCAATTTTTAAATTATTTAATTAAAATGACTCTTAAGGAAATATTCTTGAATGATTAATTATGTTTTCTTACGTAGAATAAATTTATTTTCACAAAGAAGAAACTAAAATGTAATTGAAACTTTTGGTAAAATTAGATATACAATTAACGTCAAACTATATCGATTGACACATGCAGGTAATGAGTAGTAAGTACAAATTGAATTGAAATGCTTTCAAACTATTTTTCTTTTTTGTACTTTCATTATTTTTTACTTTTTTTTACTGATCTTCTCTCTTTTTTACTTTTTCTTTTTAATAATCTTTTGCATTGTACATTTTTATTTTTCTCAATAGTGGATATTTTTTATACTCAATATTTGAGAATATTTTTTAATAAAAATTAAGTCAAAAGACAATCAATTTAAATAATTTAAAGAAAAGTGCTTCTTTGTTCCAAAAATTAAAGTTAGAGGGCTTATTTGAGCCCAAATATACTTTAAGGGCCTATTTGTACCTGTAGCAATAGTTAAGGGTCCTAGTTGTACATTTTCCCTTTTAATTATAATAAATGTTTTATTGTTGTAGAATTTTTTTGAGAAAGATTGGACTTATAAAGAGTTTCAAGAAGATTGCAGTTATTGATACTTTGAGAAGATTGCAATTCTTGATATTTTGAGATTGATGATTTATTTATCTATCTCATAATTTATTTTGCTAAATGAAAGTTATTTCCTAATGAGTGTAGAATAACATATTCAAATTTGGTATTTTTTGAATGTGTTTACAGTGAGTTATGAATTTTTATGTGAAACTACTCCATTTTTTTATGATCTTTGCAACACACTTGTTTTCATTAAATTTCGGATAACTTAGGTTTCTAAATGAAAGTTGTTCCCTACTGAGTGTAGAATAACATGATATTCAAATTTGATTTTTTTTTGATGAGTTTACAGTGAGTTATGAATTTTTATGTGAAACATGTATATTTTTTACGAACTTTGCAACACACTCGTTTTTATTAAATTTTCGGTAACGATCCGTAGCTCGAATGACTTTATGTTTCTAAATGAAAGTTGTTCCCTACTGAGTGTAGAATATCATATTCAAATTTGGTATTTTTTTATGAGTTTACAGTGAGTTATGAATTTTTATGTAAAATATGTACATTTTTTACGAACTTTGCAACACATTCATTTTTATTAAATTTTCGGTAATGATTCATAGCTGGAAATGACTTAGGTTTTTAAATGAAGGTTGTTCTCTACTGAATGTAGAATAACATATTCAAATTTGGTATTTTTTGATGAGTTTACAGTGAGTTATGAATTTTTATGTGAAACGTGTACATTTTTTACGAACTTTGCAACACACTCATTTTCATTAAATTTTTAGTAACGATCCGTAGCTCGAATGCAACACACGCGTACAATTTCTAATATTGATGCAACGATGCTTGTTTGTGTTCTGATCACTTTTATTTTTTTCATTAAAGGTATAGCAATATGAGTGATATTGGAATAATTGTACGTTGGGGAGAATAAATGTTGGATTACAAAGAGTAGATCATAAGATTGATTATTATGATCTACTTCGTTTGTTGTCTGAAATGGTTGGATTTGACTTGAATGAGTATAACTTGAAGGTGTCTGCAAAATATGCTGACACATCAGATATTTATTTAATCATATGCAATCGCAACCTTTGGTTTTTTTTTTATCCGAACACTGGTTTTAGATCAGTTGAGTTATATGTTCAACAAGAAATGATTTTACCAACACAATCATCGTATATTCCAATGGATAATATTTTGAACGAATATGCATCCTACATTGCCGGCGAATCTGAAATGTCGCCTTTCACACGAGGGTTTGTTGATGCGAATGATGACGATGGGTGCATGTTAAGGACTGAAGAAGTTGCATGTGACTATTTTGGACCTAATGATGGACCCAATTCTGAGCCTGATGATGATGAAGTAAATGATGATGAAGACGATTCAGACGAGGATCATAATGTTGAAGATCAAGTCCAGGCGAGTAGAAATATGCAACTACAAACAACAAAACATCCTAGTTTATCTAAGGCGTTATTTTTTTATTTCAACGTATGAGGATGTGCCTATTGATTCAATTGTCATACCAATTGGTGATTTTATATATGATGATGATGTGGAAATTCTGATGAAGGGAATGATTTTTACAAATAAAAATCAGTTGTAGTTTGTTGTTAGAATTATTCAATACGACATGCATTACATGAGTATGCAGTTGTCGAGAGTACTTCAACAATCTGGAAAGTTATTTGCAAGCAAAACACAAGGAGGGTTGAACAGAATAGTTTAGTACAACAATGCAATTGGTTTTTGCGGGGAATTTGCTCAAAAAAGACTGGACGTTGGAAAATATCCCAAATAGGACCAAATCATACTTGTCTTATCAATGCTACTAACACGCGTCATAGAAATCTATGTATGAATTTGATAGCAGGTATGTTAGAAAATAAAGTTAAGATAAATTCAGCATACAAAGCATCAGATGCAAAGGTAATGCTAGTATATTTATTCCATTTGATTCCCAATAGAGATCTATTGATCTAATGTCGAAATTTTTTGATTGCAGGTAGATGTGTTTACTCAATATAATTATGAGGTGCCTTACCATATGGCATGGAAAGCGATAAAACGTGTTGTAGAGAATGTGTATGGGACGTGGGAGACCTCATGACAATATTTGTCAAAGTTCATGAGAGTTATGTAGAGATACAATTCTGGAACGGTTATGGAGTGGTGTCATGCCGGATAAGACCCTACCACATATGTCTTCACACTGGGGTATATATTTTGGGCATTTAAGCCATGTATTGATGCATTCCAACATTGCCGAAAAGTCATCACTGTGGAAGGCACTCATCTTTACACCAAATACAAATACAAGTTGTTGGTTGCGATCACCATTGACCTAAATCAACAGATTATCCATTTAGCTTATGTCATCGTTGATGAAGAGACTTTTCATTCAAGACATTGGTTTTTATTTAGTATCTTTGGCGACACATGTGGTTCATGGAGTTTAGGGTGTTTGCCTAATTTTTGACCGACACGTCGGCATATTGAAGGCAGTTGAGTATATCCCAGTTTTTCAAGAATCAATGGGTGTACATCGTTTCTGCCTTTGACACATTGCTTCAAACTTCAATAGTCGTTTCAAATGTTTGCAGCTGAAGGATTTATGCTATAATGCGGGAAGAGCATACACTGTGGTTAAGTTTGAACAAATAATGGATCAAATCAAAGAGTTGAACCCTGTTGCATTTGCTTATTTGGATAGTATCGATAAATCTAAATGGACATTTTTCCACGACCAAGGTCGCCGTTGTGGTATTATGACCACCAATATGTCTGAATGCTTCAACGGCGTATTAGTTGGTGCACGATGTATTCCAATTTCAGCAATTGTGTGAATCATATTTCAAAGGTCGAAGAATATTTTCGTCGAAAGAGAGAAGCTTGCAATGCAGCTTCAACAAACCAATCAAAGGTTTCCGGATAACATTTTGAGACTTTTTGGAAAGGAAGCTGAAGAAGGACTCAGATTCACAGCGGATAGTTATAATAACGTTCTCCAGATTGCCAGTGTTTCAATATTTTATGATGGCTCTAGACGCTCATATACTTACATAGTGAATTTATCAACACGAGAGTGTTTCTGCGGTAAATGGAGCTTTAGTGGTATCCCGTGCGCACATGTAATGGTTGTTTGCAGACATTTTCGATTTGAGGTTTCCGAATTAGTTCACCAATGTTATAATATAGAGTGTCTCGTGCTATGACCATGACAATGGTACGTAGTTCATCTAAAAAATAACAAATCGTGCATAAGATAATTATCTATAAATAATATTTTTTTAAATAAGTTTTGATTTTATTTTACCTAATACGGTAAGGTGGTATTCCAATGTTACGACCATTAGTTCCATATAATGGCACTTTCAAAAGCCTTTCAGCGCGATTGATTGGTCGTATTAATGCGATTCTAGACCATGCCCATATCTACAATAACAAAATGTATTAAATTCATACAACTAATAAATAAATAAACAATTTAAATGCAATTATTTCTAAATTTGTGTGTTACCTGTAAAAGAGACATGGCTCCACCAATGGTGGTTCACTCTGAGTCCAAAGCATGACAAAGCTCACGGTATAAAACAGCCAAAACAGCACTGGCCCAACTGTATGTTCCAACTACATCTAAGTCATGAATTGCTTGTAGATATAGCAATGAGACATGACTACGTGATGTATCGGGAATCATAAATGTCCCCAACATAAGAAGCATGCACCCTCCTGCATACTGCTCCACTATCTCTTGGTCAGTATAGTCTGTAATGTCAACTGAACAAAGATGGGTCATTAGCGTTGTCAGCTTAATACGGGTCTTGCTCTTAAAATCAGAATCCCCATGTGCGAAACCAAGAAAGTCATAACAATATGCTTTCTATTTTTCAACACTTCTAGAGTGATCATCTATAGTAATTGGTTCGCCCTCTATAGGCAAACCCCAAATAATGACCACATCTTATAACGTAACTGTAGCCTCTCCGATCAGAAAATAAAACGTGTGTGTTTTTGCCCGCCATCTCTCTACCAATGCAGTAATAAGATGGTTATCGACAGTCAATCCTCCACAACGAGCAACGTAATAAAAACTGATATCATAAAAGATATCAAGAATTCGAGGGTGCAATCAGAAACCATCGGCTTCATCTACCCTAAACTAGGGGTGGGCAATCGGTTTCGGGTTTTGGGTACCCGAACCGAACCTGAAAAAATTATCCGAATCCGAAAAAACCAAACCCAAAATAATCGGATTTTGGGTTACCCAAACCTAAAGTTATAAACTTCGATTCGGGTTCGGGTTTTAATGTGATACCCGAATTACCCGATCGGGTAACCCAAAATTTTAACTCAGTTTTTTTATAAAAAAAATAATGGGGACTTGAGACTCGAACCTAGGACCATTTCATAATGAAATTAACACAAAACCACTAGGCCACTGCATTTTATTGTTATACTCTGAATCAGAATATATAGTAACTTAATACTTTACTAATACAAATACAATTGAGTCTTGACCTAATTTGTAGAAACACACTTACACACAAGACATCTCTGTAGTCTCCCTACCCTCACCGCCTCACTCACTGCACTATCCTCAATCACAGTCACAGCCTCTCGTCCTCTCCTCTCTGAGCGCCACCGCCACCGCCACCGAGCACACAGCACTGCCCCACCGTCCACCGCTGCGCGCCTACGCCCAGTCACCCACGGCTCACAGCCCCACGGCCACACGTGAGTTTTCTTGTTTCTCAGTTTTTTTTTTCAGATTTTTTTTCTTTGATTTCTTATGTAATTATGTTTAGATTTTGGTACTGAAAAACTCACCCCTACTTTAGATTGAAAAACCCACCCCTAGTTTAGATTTTGGTACTGAAAATTGAAAAACCCACCCCTAGATTTCTTCTGTTGGGAGTATTGATATTGCGATGAGTATGGGAGTATTGATATTGCATTAAGCAAACTATCAAAGTGATGCAAATGAGTAAAATATTGATATTAGCATTTATTTTCAGGTTAGATCGTTAGAGATGTCCAACCTTCAAAGTGAAAAAGGCAAAAATTTAATGGAGGAGGATGATCAAGGTGAAGATCATAAAGAGGTTAATACTGAAAATGAGATGGATGTGATGCAAATTGGAGATTTAGGGGGGAAAGAAGGGGACGTAGGAGAGGATGATGATGATGATGATAGTGAGGATGGAGGAACTAAGGCTAAACCTAAAAAGAGGGTAAGAAAAACTATTGTGAGTAGATCAAAGTATTGGAGTCATTTTGAGAAATTCATGTGCCCAATAGATAAAATCCAAAAACCTAAGTGCAAATATTGTGGTATAATAATCAAGGCTGATCCTAAGACTCAAGGAACAACACCTATAAAAGGCACTTTATGATTTGCAAAAAAAGGCATCGTAAAGTTAGATGTAATCAACCTAGAGTTGCAATTCAACAATCACTAGTAGGTGACAATAAGGAAAGCCAACTTGTATCATGGAAATTTGATCAAGGAAAAATATTGGATGCAGTTCGCTACATGATATCAGTTGATGAGCTTCCTCTGAGAACAATTGAAAAGTTGGGGTTTAGGTAATTGATGTAAGTAGCATGTCCTATGTTTAGGATGCCATCTAAGAAGGCTATGACTAGAAACATTTACGAGTTATATTGTGATGAAAAGAAGAATTTGAAGTATTATATCAAAAATCATTGTGATAAGATTTGCATCACCACAGACACGTTGACATCCATTCAAAAAATCAATTACATGTGTCTCACTGCTCATTTTATTGATGATGATTGGAAGTTACAAAAATAGATTCTCAACTTTTGTCCGATCCTTGGACATAAGAGTGAAGAGGTGGGGAACGGAATATAGAAGTGCTTGCTTAATTGGAGTATTGATAGTGTTTTTACCATCATGGTTGACAATGCATCATCGAATGATGGTGCAATTGTGTACTTGAAAAAAAAATTGATAATCGGGGCACTAATATGTTGGGTGGGATGTGCACATGAGGTGTGTTGCATATATTGTGAACCTCATTGTGCAGGATGGTTTGAAAAACAAAGAGGAGCATAGAACTATATGCCGTATTAGAGGAGCAATAAGGTATATCAGAAACTCTCCAGCTAGGTACAACAAGTTTAAAGATTATGTTGGGTTTGAAAAGTTAGACACAAAGAAATTGTTAAGCTTAGATGTACCTACTAGGTGGAATTCCACCTACTTGATGTTGGAGTCAGCTTTATACCTTAGGAATGCATTTGAAGCGTACCAGGATGTAGATGAAGGATATGTAAATGAGCTCACAAACTCATATGATGGGGTTCTTGATGACAGTGATTGGGAGAAGTCTGCACTATTGTTGAAATTCTTGGAACATTTTTACAAGCTTACGTTGTGCATTTCTGGTTCTTCATATGTCACATCTAACCAAATGTTTCATGAAATTAGTGCGGTACAGATGCTTTTTAAGGAGTGGTTAGATAGTTTTGACTTTGAATTGAGTCAGATGTCGAGAAGGATGAAAGATAAGTTTGAGAAATATTGGGGATCGATTGATAAGATGAACATGATCTTATTTTTTGTTGTGATTCTTGATCCACGTCATAAGTTGGAGTTTATTGAGTTTTCTTTTAATCAATTGTATGATGATTTTTCAAAGAGTCTGATGATGAAAAACAAAGTTAAGAGTGACATGCAAGAGATGTTCGAGACTTATAAGAGGATGCATGGATCTCTAGGAAGCCCAAATGCCCTAACATCAAGTTCATCATCTTCAAGGCAAAATGTTGTCCATTCTCAGTTTCCTTCTAGCACATTATTGAAAGACCAGTTTAAGAAGTACAAGACTAGAGGGAGAAATGAACATGTGAAAACCAAGCTGGAGAAATATCTTTCTGAGGGCTATGAGGATTAGACATGTTCAAACGGAACCGAACCGGCGGTTCGGAACCAGAACCGAAGGTTCAAAACCGTTGGTTTGGTCGAAAAGTCGATTTCAGTTCAAAAACCGAACCGGAACCGACTTTAGGGCGGTTTGGTTTTGGTTTAGGGTATTGCAAAATCGAAAATCGGCGGTTTAATCGGAACCGCTGGTTAAACCGAAACCGCCAGTTTTCGGTTTTTCCTTTTTAAAAAAATTGAATTTTCAAACGGACGGATGAGATGAGTTGACCGTTGGAGATCAACGGCTGAGATGATATAACCGTTAGATGAAACCGGCAATTCGAACCGAAACCGGCAATTTGCCGGTTGAACCGCCGATTTTGATCGTTGAATTTGAATTTTTTTTATATTTTTCACACCTCTATAAATACCCACACACTCTTCTCATTTTTCCACACCAATTCTTACTCTCTTCCTCTTTCATTTCTCAATTCATATTCTTCAATTCTCAAATTCTCTCTCAATTTCAATTATTATACACTTATATTAGTTATATACTTATATTATACTCAAATTATTATTATACTCTTATATTATATACACTTATATATATTTATACAATTATACTTACTTTACTTATATTAGTTATATATTTATATTATACTCAAATTATTATTATACACTTATATATATTATACATTTATATTTACTTTACTTATATTATACACTACACTTATATTATATCAAATATCAGCCGAAAATATTTAGCAAGAAATCATCTTCTTCAAAGGGCAAAGGCAAAAACTTTCTTATATTGGAGTTACTTGTCATTGGATTGATGATTGCTTATAAAGATTTTGATACCGAACACTCCGCCGTTAATATTAGAGACATTGCATGATATTTTGAATATGTATGTTTTGACACATAAAGTTTTTTCCATTGGTTTTGATAATGCTAGTGCTAGTACCGCTAGTATTGAATATTAAAGGCGATTTGTCAACCGTGTCTTGGTGGTAAGTTTTTTCATATTATATGTATGAGTCATATTTTGAATTTATATATTCAAGATGGTTTACATGCTTTAAGAGAATAAATTGCTCCTATTAGAGATGCTATTTATTATATGACTCGTCGTTCTAGTTTAATGAAAAAATGGAAATTTTTTTGAAGAAATAACAACGCGCATCCAAAAAAAAAATTCTCTTGATATTTCAACTCGTTGGAAATTCTACCTATAAATTATTAAATGAGTCTAATAAATATAAATTGCATTTATATAATTTTTTTACTAATGAAAATATTGATTTTCGTTTATATCCTCAATATTGGGATCCTTGCGTGAAAATATGTGAAATTTTGGGTATTTTTAATGATGTTACTTATGTGATGTCTAAAATTTATAAGTCTACTAGTCATATTGCGGTTAATTATTGTCTACAAGTTGTTGGTATTTTACGTGAAAATGTGCACGATCCTATGTTGCACTCTAGCGTGTTTTCTATGATGGAAAAATGGACAAAATATTTTCATACCATTCCCGATTTATTTTTAATTGCAAAAGTGTTTGATCCTACGTTTAAATTAGATGGTCTAGAAGATTTGTTAAATTTTTATTATGAAACTTTATATCCATGCGGTGATGTAACAGAATTTGATCAATTTAATGATATACATCCTAATGTAAGTGAGATAGTTGCTAGAGTTAGACAAATTATAGTAGATTTACTTAGAGAGTATGCGGGACCACCTCAAACTCAAACTCGTGCTACTTCTTCTTCATCATCTTATAGTTCTACTTCAATTTCTTCATCATCCGGTCCTATTCTTAGTCGAATTAATACTTTTTAAGATAATCGTTACCAAAAAAGGGCCCGATCTTCTTCTAACACTTGTCAAGATTTAGAAATATATTTGTCACTTAATATTGAGTATGAAGTGGACGAACAAAGTGAGAAAGGTGTTGACGTGCTAAAGTGGTGGGGGGGGGGAGAGCAAGTATACTTCCGGTGATGTCTAAGGTTGCAAGAGACATTTTTGCATGTCCCGCCTCAACCGTTGCTTGTGAACAAACTTTTAGCTTGGGAAGTTATACATTGGATGCAACGAGATCAAACATGACGGTGGAAAATATCGAGAACCAATGCTTGCTCGATGATTGGGTAAGAGCCGAGCATAGAGCTCAACTAGCGCTTGTAGAAGATGAAGATAGCGAAGAATGGACGACATCCACCGGCAGAAGTCAAGGGTAAAGAATCAAGCATTCAACAGTATCAACCAAAAAGGTAAATTTTGAGGTAAGAGAACTATGTGGACTTTAATTCCTAATTGGATGCGTAGGCACCTTAATTTTAAGTTATGAACTTAGAATTTCTAAGTTAATTTCTTAAAATTAAGCTCAAGTCAAATTTTTTTAATCTCTCCCCTTTCCCTTTAATTGTATTTAATTTGTAATTGATCGATATTCTAAAGTTGTTATTTGTAAGTTGTAAATTTGTAATATTTCAATTTCAATATTCTAAACTATAATATTTTTAATTTTGTTATTCTAAAGTTGTAAGTTATAACTTGTAAGTTATAACATTTCAATTTCAAATATTTTTTATAAGTTGTAAATTCATTTATATTTTAAGTTGAATTATATTTAATGTAAAATGTAAGTTAATTTAGCAATGTAAGTTAAATTAAATTCAATTTCAATGTAAAATAAATTAATTTGCACATGTAATGTAAGTTGTAACTTGTAATACTATTTTTAATATTAATTCTAAGTTGTAACAATACATATCATTATTTAAAAAAAAAAAAAAAAAGGAAAACCGCCGGAACCGCCGATTCCAGAATCGGAACCTAAACCTCCAAACCGCCGGTCCGGTTTCGGTTCAAAAAATTTGAAAAAACAAAACCACCGATTTGGAACCGGAACCGGCGGTTTTCGGCAGTTGGACATGTCTAATGAGGATGATAGTGAAGACTTTTATATTGAAATGGTGGAAGATCAATTCTCATAGATTTCTCATTCTCTCCAAGATGGCTTTGAGATATATTTGCAGTTCCAGTCTCCACGGTATCTTCGGAGTCCACATTTAGTACTTGGGGGAGAGTTCTTAATTCATTTAGGAGCTCTTTGTCTACCAAAATCATCCAAGCCCTCATTTGTGCTCAAAATTGGCTTCGTTCAGATTTTAATCCAATAAATGAGGAAGACTTGAGTGAACTTGAAATGTTTGAGAAATGTATATATTTATACTCTTCTTGTTACTTATTATTCCATTAAATATATAGATTGATTTGTGATGATTTTTTTCTTATCTTGTAGAATTAACAAATCTAGGGATGGGCACGACGATTGTTGATGTTTGACTTAATGCTTGAGAAAGGTATATATTTACACTCTTCTAGTTACATATCATTTGTTTATATATATATATATATATATATATATATATATAGATTGATTGTGATGGATTTTTTTTTCTTATCTTGTAGAATTAAGACACTCATGGATGGACGTTACTCGAAAATTGTTGATTTTGACTGCTGCTCTACAGAGTTTTGCCCACTCATTCTCTAATGAATTATGGACTTTCATTAATTTAACTTTCATTTTGATTTTTGAATTATGAATTATGGACTTTTATTTGGAATTATGAATTATGGACTTTCATTTGGAATTATGAATTATGGACTTTCATTTTGGATTTGATATGGAAATATGGAATTATTACTTTCTGAATTCATGGTTGTGTATTGAAGTTTCGAATTCTGAAATTTTATAATGATTAACAAACTGTTATTTACAGCAGAGGAAAAAAAAAATAAAAGGGTACCCGAACTTCAGGTATCCAAAAAATTTTGATTCGGTTTCGGGTTCTTATTTTCCTACCCAAAATTTTGGGTACCTGAACTTTTGGACCCGAACCCAAAAAACCCGATCAGATGCCCACCCCTACCCTAAACATCCAAAAAATACACTATATCGAGTGATTTGATATAATTATGACATCCTCAGCAATTTCATTGTTAAAAAATAATTCTGAACTATGTGTTTTTTATTGATCAAAAGAGACAGATCCTGAGGCCCATATAACTTTCTATGCTTCCTGATATTAAAACAATAAAATAAAGTTAGACTTATTAAAAATTATAAATATAATGGAGGTGTGTTGCAAATAATAAAATAAAGTTAGACTTATTCTCGCGAATCGTTACCGATTTTTTTTTAAAACGAGTGTGTTGCAAAGTTCGTAAAAAATATACACGTTTTGCATAAAAATTCATAACTCACTGTAAACTCATCAAAAAAAAAACACCAAATTTAAATATATTATTCTACACTCAGTAGGAAACAACTTTCATTTACAAACCTAAGTCATTGGAGCTACGGATCGTTACCGAAAATTTAATAAAAACGAGTTTGTTGCAAAATGTTCGCTCTGTGGAAAATGTGTGGAGTCAGCCAATAAGCTCATTTTTTTAAGGCATTGGTTGGAACAAGGTGTCAATAGTTGACGAGATTAGGGGTAGATTTTGGAGTTGACTTTCAGTTAAGGAAAATTCTTTGTGTAATTATCCATATTCTGTGTGGCTCTCACGTCCGAGGTCTTGTATAGTGTGATGGCCTTTTGTTGTTGTATTGAAGTTTAGTTTATAGGCACACTTTTTGTATTGAAGTTTAGTTCATATAAAAATTCATAACTCACTGTAAACTCATCCAAAAAATACCAAATTTAAATATATTATTTTACACTCAGTAGGGAACAACTTTTATTTACAAACTTAAGTCATTCGAGCTACGGATCATTACCGAATTTGTTTTTAAAACGAGTGTGTTATAAAGTTTGTAAAAAATGTACACGTTTCACATAAAAATTCATAACTCACTGTAAACTCATCCAAAAAATACCAAATTTGAATATGTTATTCTACACTCAGTAAGGAACTACTTTCAACGGATCGTTACCAGAAATTTAATGAAAACGAGTGTGTTGCAAAGTTTGTCAAAAATATACACATTTCACATAAAAATTCATAACTCACTATAAACTCTTCCAAAAAATACTAAATTTGAATATGTTATTCTACACTCACTAGAAAACAACTTTTATTTAGAAAAATAAGTCATTCGATCTACGGATCGTTACCAAAAATTTAATAAAAACTAATATGTTGCAAAGTTCGTAAAATAGACTACCTTGTTGATTGATGCTCTATTATCACTCAAACTATAAATATTTTATTTGTAAAAATAATTGGCATGTCAAGAAAGTAACAACCATTATAAAAAAAAAAAAAATTGATAATTATAAAAATTACTTGCCGAGAGAAATGAAGTATAATGAGAAGATGAATTGAAAATTTTGTTTTGGGGAGGGATTATATAAATGGTGGGGAAGGGAGGAAGAATTGACTACACATTCACGCCTCTGCTCCAATTCACATCTGCCCCCGCGAGATACCAGACGCTTTGACCGAGATTCCCTCAAGGGGCGCTGTGGCTAGTGGCGCCCCATCAAAAAAATAATATATATTTTTAATTTGATGATGCAGGAGCCAGAGTTGACCCACAGATTTGTCGGCAAGATTCCTCAAGGGGCGCCACCAGCTACGGCGCCCCATTAAAATTTTATTTATTTATTTATTTAATGTTGCAGAGCTGACGTGAGATCAGAAGATTCCCTATGGGGCGCCATCAGCCACGGCGCCCCATCTATTTTTTTTTTATTAATTTGCAGACTGGTGGTGCAGTTATTGTCGGAATTTTTAAATTTTTTTAAGGGGCGCCATCGGCTACGACGCCCCATCTAAAAAATATTTTTTTATTACTTGGCAGGTTAATTTGCAGAGTTGGTCGGATTCTTCAACGGGGCGCCGTAGCCGATGACGCCCCTCCTTATAAAATAAATGGTTTCAGAAACTACCACAACTTTGAAAGCGGTTTTGAAAAGCGCTATAATTTATTAAAAAATCCTTAATATAACAACTAATTAGACTACAAATCTAATTAATAATAGAACACTATTTATTTAGTGAATGAAGCAAAAGTGAAACCACTAATTTAATATGACAACTAATTAGACTAAAAATCTAATAAATAATACAACATTATTTATTTAGTGAATCAAGTAAAAGTGAAACCACTAATTTAATATAAAATTAATTAGACTAAAAATCTAATTAATAATACAACATTATTTTTTTAGGGAATGAAGTAAAATTGAATGATGTTGTATTATTATTATTATTATTATTATTATTTGATTTTGATTATTATTATTATTAGGTTATTCAATTATTGTTTACCACCAATCATTGATGCCACATAAATAATTAATTAAATAATAGTGGATTCCCTATATATGTGATGATGCCACATAAATAATTAATTAAATAATAGTGGATTCCCCTATATATTGATGTCCACCTATGATAGGTGATTATTATTATTATTATTATTATTATTATTATTATTATTATTATTATTATTATTATTATTATTATTATTATTATTATTATTATTATTATTATTATTACTCCATTATTTATTAAGTGTAACTTGGGTCCAAGCTAATTTTTTTAGGCCCAAATCCAAAAACTCAGTGAAGCCCTACTGAGAGCCCTAATAACCAAACCCATCCAGCATACAAATACCATTTCCTCCTACCAAAAACCCTAGTTTCCCTGCATCTCGAGCTGCTATTTGTTCCGCCTCTGAGAGAGAGAGAGAGAGGGTTTGTGGCAAAATGGTGTCGGGTTCAGGGATCTGCGCGAAGAGAGTGGTGGTTGACGCCAGAAATCACATGCTCGGGCGCCTCGCCTCCATTTTGGCCAAAGAGCTTTTGAATGGGCAGAAGGTCGTCGTCGTTCGCTGCGAGGAAATCTGTCTTTCCGGCGGCCTCGTCCGACAGAAAATGAAGTACTTGAGGTTTCTTCGTAAGCGGATGAACACAAAGCCTTCGCATGGTCCCATTCACTTCCGAGCTCCTTCCAAGATTTTATGGAGGACAATTCGTGGGTACGGTTTTTGATATTTTGTTTTTGTTTATTGAATCTTCAGTTTCTGGTGTTAAGTATATATTGCGTGTTTGATTTAGTACTTGAATTATGCGAAGCCTCGTTGATTTTTAGAGTTGGTTAATTGTCTGGTATTTATTATGTTTGAATTGTGACTCACTGTAATAGGATTACAACAATTCAAATAAATGTTCTAATTTGTATGTATTTTGCGTCTGTTGAATTGTAATAAGCATACTGAGTTTTGTATATTGATAGAGATGGTTTATAAGCTCGTTGGATTTCTTTGATTTTTCCTTTTTATTGTTTAATATTTGAAATCAACAGCTGTTCTATCATTTCAATGTGAAGGATTTTGATTGCTATTTGTTTATTAATCTTGAAAATTAAAATAAGCGTATGAACTGATAAATTATACAGTACTACTATAATGGTTTTTGTTGTGATATGTAATGCCTAGATTATCTTATTTAACCCACTTGTCATGCCCTGATTTCTCTTCTTACTTGCAAATCTTTGTTTATCTGCTGCTTTAAAAAGCATTAAATTTTTATGATAGTGAAGATTCTTAGAGAATGAGCCATTATGTCAGTTTTTTGTTCTCCTTGTATTCTTTTTGTAGAAGTTTGGAATATCTGCATTTCAATTGGTTTGCATGTTTAATTTGTAGTTGAAGTATATTAAGTTGTGCTAATCGCACTGAAAATTTGTGCTTTCAGTATGATCCCACACAAGACCAAGCGAGGAGAAGCTGCTCTTGCCCGTTTGAAGGTTTACGAGGGTGTACCACCACCATATGACAAGATTAAGAGGATGGTTATTCCTGATGCTCTTAAGTGAGTTCACGATTTTCTGGATCATATTTTATAAAGTTAAAAGTTTGTTATGCCATCTCTTTAACTTTCGAACTAATTTATTAATTTATGATCAGGGTTTTGAGGCTTCAAGCTGGTCACAAATACTGTTTGTTGGGAAGACTATCGTCGGAGGTTGGATGGAACCACTACGATACCATCAAGGTAAGTTGACTTCTAAAATTTTGATACCATTCTCTGCATTTTAAATTTATTGTAGGGAGATGTGAATTCTTATATTTAGCTACTTTTTTTTACCTACTCAACTAGATAGTGACTGTTTGCTATTGGTTTTAATTGTCGCCTTGGCTGTTGTTGAATAAGCTCTCTGGCATTGCCCGAGTTTTAAATGTAGCCACCCTGATAGTTTGTTTCTCTTTACTGATTTTTGGATGTTCCACTTCTTTGTAAAAGTGTGTTACTCTGATCTAGGATTGGTGATCACGTTTTTTAAAATCAATCATTGTTAATTAACTCCCTTTGTCCTGGTATATTTTTTACACTTTTTTTTTTCTGTCCGTTCCACAATACATTTCACTTTTAAAATGGAAAACCCTTCACCCTCACACCCTTAGGCTCATACATACTCACAATCCAACTCTTTTTCTTAACTCTCAATTTCCTGCCCGTTTTTCCACTTCCTTAATTTGTGTGCCCTCCCTTCTGTGAAAGCTTAGGCTCTAATTGGATAGAGTGGATTTGAAATCAAGGGATTTGAGGATAATATACCATGCATTCACATAAATTAAAATAGAGAAAAACTAAATGAATGGATTTGATTCACTCAAATATTAAGCACAAGTGGGAGAAGTGAGAGGATTTCAAATGACTGGGTTTTGTTGTGTATTTGAAATCCTCCCACTTATAAGTTATAAGTAATAGTTGTGTGAACCAAATTCATTCATTTAGTTTTTTTCATTTTGATTTGTAAATGTATGGTGTATTATCCTTAAATCCTTTGATTTCAAATGATTCGATGGAGTGAATTTGAAATCAATGGATTTGAGGATAATATACCATGCATTCACACAAACTAAAATGGAGAAAAGTTAAATGAATGGATTTGATTCACTCAAATATTAAGCACAAGTAGGAGAAGTTAGAGAATTTCAAATGACTAGGTTTTGTTGAGTATTTGAAATCCTCCCATTTATAAGAAATATTTGTGTGAATCAAATCCATTCATTTAATTTTTTTTTTTCATTTTGATTTGTAAATGTATGGTGTATTATCCTCAAATCCCTTGATTTCAAATGACTCCATCCAAATGGAACCTTAGAGTATTTGTTTCGATTTTACGGTACTAATTATGAATCTGATATATATTATAGGAGTTGGAAAAGAAGAGGAAAGAGAGGTCTCAGGCAACATATGAGAGGAAGAAGCAGTTGACAAAATTGAGAGTTAAAGCTGAGAAAGTTGCAGAAGAGAAGCTTGGTTCCCAGCTTGATATTATTGCACCTATCAAGTATTGAAGTAGACCTCATGATATTCATCTCAAGAGACAGTTTTTCAAGCATTGAAGTAGAGCTTCATAATATTGATTTGAAGAGACAATTTTTGTTAAATGATTTGATTTGTATGGACTTATATTTTGAATTCAGTCATCTTGTCACTATTTCTACTCATCATTTTCGGTTTTTTATAATTTAATCAATTTTCCAATTTTGGTCTTTCACTGTTAGGTTTTGTTACACTTTCACCTTCACATTAGTTGACTGTCAGTTGAACACTATTTTTTACATCTTTAGTTTCAAATGAAATGTATTCTTTTAAATAAATGATATATATTGTGTTTATCTTCCCAATATGTAAATAGAAATATAAAATTAGTTTAAATAAATATATTGAAAGCCAAATTCGAACATATATAATTATTGAATTAGTAGGACAGTTTAAAAAATCTGATTTTAAAATGCCAAATTTTTTTTCAGTAAGATACGTTAGTTAAACAATATAAGATGTAACTAAAAATAAAAATACTGTAAAATTCTATAAAAAAATAAAGTAGATTATAAATACAATTATGTTACGTCTAAACGTTCTGTAAATTAATATAAGAATGATAATTAATAAAATAAATTTAAAATCTAAAGTAAAATCTATTATAAAAATTAGAAAAAAATTGATAATGATTTAAAAAAATAAAAGCATGAAAATATTTTTAAGATTAACAAAAAATTATGACCAAATCAGAAAATATTTTAAATCAATTTGAACCATTTAAAAAATAAATAAATAAATAAATTTTGAAAAATAATGCACGATATTTTTATCTGACCTCGTGATTTTTCCGTCAAAAATATTATGACCAAATCAGAAAATATTTTAAATCAATTTGGACTATTCATTACATAATTAAATAAAAATAAATAAAATTTGAAAAATAATGTACGATATATTTATCTGACCTCATAAATCAAATAATATTTTTAAGCATTCTAAATTATTTATTTAAGATTTTATAGGAATATATATATTATATGTATCACAAAGAATTAAGTAATTAAAAAATATTTTGAGCGATATGAATTATTCATTTAAGAGTTATAGATAAAACATAAATATAAATCAAAAGTAATATATGATTTTTATGTGGGCCCCACACGAAAAATATTTTAAAACAATTTGAACTATTCATATATATTACATATCTATCTCAAATCTTTAAAATACTTATTTATTGTAAGTATTAGAAAAATATTCAAAATCTAGCAAATAAGTATCACACAAATAAATAGAATCCAAAATTAATGTATGATAATGTATCAATGATAGATCTAAAAAGTCAAAGTATAACAAAATAAGCAAATTTTAAATCACATAACATTATTATAATCAATTTTAAATTTGATATTTGAATTGAAATAGACCTAAAAAAAACTTTAAACAGACTTGACCCGTTTTTTAAAAAAGTTAGGGTTGAGTCTACTAAAAAACTATCAGCTGTAATAAGTCCGACTTGAACCTAACATTTGTATACAAAACTTTTCAGCGGAAAGCCTAACTCGACTCGACCTATTCTCACCCTAGTTATAGACACCTTTTTTTTTCTCTTTCTCTTCTTATTAAAGATTTTTTTGAGAAAATAAATTTGCCATATATTTGAATTTGCAAAGGCTTCAATTAATATTTGTCTTGAAATATTGGATTTACCACATCAGAAAATAATAATTCCCTTTACATTTAATTTCATTTTAATTTTCCAGATATTCTATGAATGCAATAATAATAAGTAACAACAGATACTAGAAAAGACCAGTGTTTGAAATGAACCTGCAAATATATATTTTCAATATTTATTTTTAGATAGATTGTACCAAATCATTCAATTTTAGGATACTAAATATAATCAGCGATAACGTATATCTTTATCGCGAAATAAACACTTACTATGTAAGATTAAAAAAATCAAATAAAAAAGATTCTAATCAAGATTTTTGATATCAGATTTCCCAACAAATATATTATATATATAGTTAATAATAAACATCATAAAAAGATCACCTGAATTTCATTATAATTACATATTTCTTTATTCTTTCATAAATTCTTCTTCTTCTTCTCCGTCTCAAAATTAATTTGATTCCAATAAATTTCAATGTCGTCTTTTCAATGGTTGATATTTAATTTTATTGCTCTTTATATAGTATTTGGTATTGCTTGGAGGCCTGCAGAGTATTACGATTGTACGACAATCGTTGTTGATCCATCAGGCAGAGGAAACTTCACAAGGATTCAAGCTGCAATTGATTGGGTGCCTTCACAAAACACTAAATGGATTTGCATAGACATCAAACAAGGCGTGTATAGGTAAAAAATTACACGTCTGTTTTGGATCACTACAAACAATTTTCATAATCTTTTGTTTTTTTTTAAAAGGTGTCTTTCACGGTTTTTGAGGAAAAGTGATTCTAAAAATTGTTTTATACAAGTTGAAAAACATAATTTGTTTTAGATCATTACAAACCGCTTTTAGAATCACTTTTTTTTAAAGGTGTCTTTCACGACTTTTGAGAAAAAGTGATTCTCAAAGCGGTTTTATATAATACATAGGGGATGTTTGCAAACTGTACTAATAGTTTGGAAGTACTTCTCAAAAGGTAAAACTGTGAGGGAACAACTTTAAAAATAAGTGTTTCTTCCCCCTCCACGCTTTGAGAATCACTTTTTTTTTTCAAATGAGTCTTTCACAGGTTTTGAGAAAAAAGTGATTTTGAAAGCTGTTTTGTAGAATTCGGAAAACACAGTCTCTTTTTTATCACAAACACCTTTTTTCCGAAGGTGTCTTTATGGCCTTTGAAAAAAAGTGATTATAAAAGCTGTTATATGGCCTTTGAAAAAAAGTGATTATAAAAGCTGTTTTATAGAGTTTGTAAACACGACCGTCTCACACAAATTTTTGTCGATGGAGCAGAGAACAAATTGCAATCCCATTTGAGAAGCCATATATTTATCTCCAGGGAAGTGGACCACGTAAGAGTGTGGTGGTTTGGGATGCACATGATTCAATTGCAACGAGTGCAACTTTCACGTCTCAAGCAGACAACGTCGTGGCCAAGGGCCTAACATTCATGGTAAAATAGATATGCTATCCAATTATATTTATATTTTTAAACTTTTTATTAAATCTAACATATATATACATTTTTCTTTCAAAAAAAAAAAACATATATATACATTTTATTTTTTTATTAAATTATAGACTAAAATTGATGATTCAATAAAAAACTAAAACCTAAAAATATGTTGTCCCATACAATTTTAGAACATGTGTATGAAGGGAATATACGTTTACGAAATTTTTCGAATTTTCTAAGTTGTGAGTCAACCAGACTCACGAATGATAACTTGACAACTTAGTCCATGTTTATTTTATTTTTTTTTTATCGGTAAAAAATTTAGTCAATATTTACTTAGTGTCCGATTAAAATGGTTTAGAGTATTCAAGTGAAGTTTGGTTTAGATAACCAATCTACTAAGTACTCAATATTTTCAAGTGTTTGTATTGAGAATTAATTCATGTGATAAGTTAAAATTTTATAATTATACCCCCATTTACTATTTTTTTAAAAATAAAAAATGGATATTTTTGTCTATTAACTTGGTAATAAGTGGATTATTATTTTAATACCTCATAAAGGAAGGGATTTTCACTCAAAAATGGGAAAACATATATTAGGTTTTCATATGTTTGCGGCACTTGAATCCCTCTCACACAATAATAACAAATACTTGATTTATTGAGAAAATAAACTATATATCCCTAGTAATCAATCAAAACAAACATGTCATAAGTTTATTAGTTTGACAACTATTTAGACTAGTATGAGGTCAACCATAAAATTGATAATTTGATAAAAGTTGAAAAATGCCAATTTTAATAAAACGTAAAAAGTATGAGTTTTATTCGATTAAGTGAAAAGTATATACTCCCTCCGTCCCATAAAAAAATTCACACTTTTCCTTTTTCTTCAGTCCCATTTTAAGTTTCACTTCATTAAAATGAATTTTTTTTTATAAACTCCACCTTCATAATTTTCACTAATTTACACAAATGTCATTACTTTTTATTCTCACACACACATAATTCAATAATATTTTTTTATTTTATAAATAAAAATTTATAAAATTATCCCTCAAAACCTCAATCATTACTCTTTTTTCTTAAAGTGTGTGTCCTCCTACATATGAAAGTTTTTTCTGGGTAGAGGGGGTATTAAATTTGATAAAAAGTGAAAAATATGAATGTAATATGATTAAAAGAAATAATATGGGCTAAATTTGATAAGAATGAAAAGTATGAACTAAAATTGATAAATCAACCAATTTTATTACGCAGAATTCTTACAACTATCCGCTGAACGGGTCGGGTAACCCGATGAAGACAGCGGTAGCGGGTCTGATTGAAGGAGACAAATCGGCATTCTATAAATGTGCATTCATCGGATTGCAGGATACTCTGTGGGATGTCCAAGGCAGGCATTATTTCAGACATTGCACTATTCAAGGAGCTGTCGATTTCATCTTTGGCTCTGGTCAATCCATCTACGAGGTAATTTTCACTTTATTTTTAATTCATTTATGACTGTAAATTTGATTTTGATTTATTATATATTCTCACGTTTACAATTTTGATCGCTCCAAATCTAAAATTAGATAGAATTTTATTTTCTCACACAAAAAATTAGAAATATTAGGATCAGTCCTATAGGACCATGAACCTAAATGATTTCGGGTCTTACCGGTTCACTCTTAGCGGAACTTTAACCCTAGCGAGCTACGGGTTAAATGGGCTACTAACGGGCTCTGAAGAAAAAAAATTAATTTTTAATATAAAATCTTAAATTATAATTAAAATATAACACAATACAAATTTAAAACATAAATATTATTCATAAATTCATTAGAAATATATTAAAATATTTAAACAATAAAGAATTACAACAGAATAGATTCTCAAATGCCTTTTACATTTTCAGAAAAAAATTGTCAAACTCAACTTATTTGCTAACATTTTGTTTCTTTTTTTTGGGTTGAAATATCTCAAACCCTTTAATAATATTTTTGTTCCTTATTAGCTTTTACCTCCAAGAATTCTCAACTTCACTCACTAAATAACTAATAGGCATGAGATTAGTAAATTAAAATAGTAATAATAATAACAATAATAACTGGACAGACGGGCCAGCTCTGAAAATCGGCGGTCTAGCCCGTTTAGCCCGCAGGCTAGTTAGTCCGGGTCAAAAAGGTCCAGTGTTAAATGGGTTATTAAACCTCTGACCCTAACCCTATATTTTTTAGGGCTAAACGGGCTAGCGGGCCAGCCCGCGACTCTTTTAACATCTCTACCAAAATAACAATAAAATAACTATACTCTCTCAAACTATATCCTTACAAACATTTCTTATTTAGATATCATACCACTTAATTTTCTACTATAATTGAGGGTGTGTTATGAAACACTACCCACTTTAAAAAAAGTGATATTAATTGATTTTTGTAGTAAAATTAAAAGTGAAGGGGTGATTCTTCTCATTAAGTTGAGTTTGCAAACGCCCACTAAATCTCTCCCACTCAATTACTCAATCTAGTAAAATTGAAAAAACTCATTTACCTTTCACTTTAACCCTGTTAATATTAATAACAATACTTTTATTAATACTCGTGTCATTTGATTGTGAGTAATTTAAATTATAACAGAGGTGAGTAACTTTTCAGTGTGTAATAATAATTTCAGCAATTAAAAAAGAAAAAAAAAACTGATTGGTGAATTAAAATTAGGTTATCCTTTTTGGTTCATAATTATAATATTGTTTTGGAGAATTTTATAATTCGTTGCAATTTTACTTAATTTGATTAGTTGTTAAATTTCCTTTCGTAATCTTTAATCCTATTGTCGAGTTAAGTAAAATTACAATGTTTTCGTCTTAAATCCTCAATTAATGAGGAAAAATAGTCAAATGGAGTTGGTTAATATTCATTGGTTACTCTTCGAGATTTGCATGTTTCATTTATTTGGTTCAAAAGAAAATTATAGGTTAAAAAAAAAAAAAAAATTCAAAATTGGTTTAATATATAACTTTTTTTTTCTTTTTTTTTTTTTTTTTTTTTTAGTTCTGTGCAAATTTTTTGAATCTATTTATAATTATACTATTTTTTTTAACCTATATGTAAATAACCTAAAAATTTTATGCTATATGCACATTTATTATTGATAGAGTTGACAATTCGGGTTGTTCGGTACAGCCCATCCAATCCATCGATTCAATTGATATTCGTAAATTGGGATGGATTGGACTAGTTAGACTTTTATTGGGCCCATAAAATATAGTCCAGTCCAATTTAATTTGGGCTAGTAGGTCAACTGGCTAGACAAGTCCAACCCCAAAATTTTAATTTTTTATAAATAAAAAGATATTCATAAACAAAATTTAATTTAATTTAAAAATACCAACTTTTTGAGTGTCTAAAAAAAGATCTAGAACAATCACATTTAAATATAAAAAAAATTAATATAGACTTCCAAAGTTTTAATTAATAGAATTAATCGAAGCAAGAAAAGATTTCAAATGCTCAATATTAAAAATTAATTATAGGATGTCCCAACCCTTGCAAAAATAATAAAAAATATAATTAGAACGTTGGACCATCGAGCTGCCCATTAGCCCACGTGCCAAATTGGCCCGAACCCATTAAGCACTGGGTCACACGAGTCGGGCCAAATAGGCTCAGAATTTTTTTTGAGCCTATATTTTTATAGTCTAATCCATATTTACCTTCGGGTTGATTGAACTGACCCATCGAGATGGACTCAAATTGCTGCCTCGGCAAAAATATATAATTATGCCATGAAAAAAAAAAAAAAAACTACAATTAAGAATGCATTTATGATTTGGTTGAATTACTTATAAGAAAATACATTTATTTATTTTTTTTTTTGATATAGAAATGCAAGATATCAGTAGTTGCAGGAGCTCTAAATGGAGTTGCAGGTTACATTACAGCACAGGGAAGATCTTTCCCAAATGAAACCAATGGATTTGTGTTCAAAAATTGCAAAATAATTGGAAATGGACAGACCTATTTGGGAAGACCATGGAGAGGCTATGCAAGAGTTATTTTCTACAACACTTCAATGTCAGATATTATTGTGCCTCAAGGATGGGATGCTTGGTACACCTCCGGACACGAGTAAGTTTTATCGTGAAATTTGTTTGCATTTTGTCTGTGTTTTTTTAACAGTGTTAGTTGTTTCATTAAAAGTATTCCCTCCATCCCAATTTTGTTTGCTCAAGGGAATTGACACAAAAATTAAGAAATGTATTGTTTATTAGTATTAAAAGGTATAAAGGGAAGGAAAAATGAGTATTTTTAACTTTATTGAAAGGGGTTATTTTAAAGTCAATTTTATTGAAAGGGTTAATTGAGTGACATTGAGGTGTAAATAAGAGATATTTGTGAGGGTTTAATTTAAAAAGGTAGTGTTGTTTTTTTGCTATTTGGGTATGAAAAAACAAAAATAAGACGTTCATTTTTGGATTTTGAGCAATCAAAATTGAGACGGAGTGAATATTAGTTTGATATTAATACTGCATAATGAAAATAATTAATACTGTTTTGAATTGCATGATTTTTCACAAATATATATTTCATGAGAAAAGAAACACAAAAACTTGTGTGAGACGGTCTCATAAATGAGATGTGATATTTTTTTTATCTACTTTTATAAAATTAATATTTGAAAAGTATTATAAAAATATATAAAATATCACGTCTCATATATAAAACGCTATCTATTACACAAGACTTTCTCAAAAAATATATATAAATCAGAAAATAATGGACTCTTCACATAAAACTTAACTTTCTTTTTGTTTAACTTTATTTAAACTTAAACCTAACTACTCTACTTATCAATACCCTTTACTTTGTTGGATTATAAACTGTACTTAATACATAATTAATCCATTTTTCTACAAAAACTGAAAGCAAATCCAAGAATTAGCAAAATTTTCTGTGGATTTGAGTGTACATAATTTTTTTTAAGTATCATTATTATATATATAAAATATCATAATTATACATATGAAATGTCCACGGTTTTAAACAATAACACTTTTTATGTATAATAGTGATATTTTGTATGTATTATAATAATACATGAAAAAGAATGTTACTCTTATTTTGGAAATTATAAAAAGAGTGTCTTATTATGACTGGGACAAAAGTATTGCTTCCCACTTTTAATTTCAGCCATTGACTTTTTCTTTTTCCTTTTGGACCGTGCATCATTGACCTAATTTAATGCACTAATTTTTTTAAGTACAAATTACATATTTATGCAATTGGTTTTTTTTTTTTTTTTTTTTTTTACAATTTGCAATATTTTTTTATCGGTAATGTTATACTCCCTCCGTCCCGGAAAAACTTTCATATGTAGTTGGGCACACACTTTAAGAAAAAAAGAGTAATGGTTGAAGTTTTGAGGGATAGATTTGTAAGTTTTTATGTATAAAGTAAAAAAATTTTATTGGGTTATGTGTATGTGAGAGTAAAAGTAATGTCATTTGTGTAAATTAGTGAAAATTTTGAGAGTGAAGTTTATAAAAAGTTTCCATTTTAAGGGTGTGAAACTTATATTGGTACGGACAAAAAAGAAAAGTGAAAGTTTTTATGGGACGGAGGGAGTAGTTAGTTCACCAAGCACCCAAACACTCCAAGATTTCTTCAAGCCACCTTATAACTACATAATTCATTCCCAAAGGGACTCTGTCTTTTTCCTTTCTCTTTTTATTTATCGATTAATATCTCTACGCTAATAAAGAAACACAAAAGTAGATGAGGAAAAAAAAACCAATTGCATCTCATTTACTTTTGTGTTTCTTTATTAGTATTGCAAATTAAAATAAATTAACTAATGTGTGCAAGAATTACTCGTTTTCAGAGAGCAGATAACTTTTGATGAGAGTGATTGCCATGGATTAGGATCCAATACATCAAGGAGAGTGAGTTGGGCAAACAAACTTAACCCTGTGAAGTTGCAAGAGCTAGCCAACATTTCCTATATTGATGATGGAGCTGGTCGCCTTGGAGGTTGGCTTCAAGCCTTTAACTAGGCATCGGGACAAAATCGATGTTTGCAAACTCTACTCGCAGTTTAGAAACACTTTTTATTTAAAGTTGTGAGAAACAACTTTAAAAATAAGTGATTCTCTCCATCCCACATGAGTTTGTAAACACCTCCCATATCGCTTTAGTAAAATAATATTTATATATATTTTTTCCTTAAGATTTTGGTTTTTTTTATTCGATTTAGAAATTTATGAGACTCGAACACTAGATTTACTTATATATTTAGTCTTATGTAAAACAGTTTTGTCGTGCAGTTGGATTGTAATTACTACTCCCTCTATCACACAATAATTTGCACATTTTTCTTATTAGTTTGTCTCATATTAATTTGTACTCCCTAAAATGGAAAAAATCACATAATATTAACACCATCACAATACCATTTAAATTACAAAAATGTCACTCTTGTTTTACTCTACTTTATTCTTTCTCCACACTTAATCTTATTCAACCATCCAAAACATCCCTACATTTTATTCTCTCTTACACTATTTACTCCAAAAACATAACTTTTCTTAATCTTTTTTTTTTCTTAATCTTTGTGTTCAACAAAGGATGCAAATTGTTATGAGACAAAGGTAGTACTTTATAATAAAATAATTAATCTCTTTTAATGAATCGTTTAATACTATCAAATTAATATATATATATATATATATATATATATATATATATATCTTAATGATACAATTAATATTATATAAAATATGTCTTAATGATATGTAATTAATATTACATAAAATTTAGTTAATTCTTTGTAATTATAATGCAAATTTCAATTTTTTTTTGTCCTTTGGGATTAATAGATGGTGTATCTCGTCGAAGCGCATGAATACCTGTCACGCTGTAATACACACATTTAATCCTTGTCTTTTCTTTAATTTCCACACGTTTTTTTACCAGATTTTGAAATCTGAAAAACTCTTTTACACATCAAACCAAATTATTTTTCTAAAAAATACAAAGTTCACCCATCATCCCACCCTCCCTCAATACCCCCTACCGGCCCTCACCACACTCCACCCCACCTCAACATTAAAATTATAAAATATTTTTTTTCGGACTATCAAAAAATTTATAAATTTTACTAGTCAAACACTTTAACAAATTATAAATTACTTAATAATTATATATACTTCAAACTACTTCTTCCGTCCCATAAAAACTTTCACACTTTCCTTTTTTGTCTATCTCATTATATGTTTCATACCCTTAAAATAAAAAATCATTTATAAACTCCACCCTCACAATTTTCACTAGTTTGTAATTTACACAAATGTTATTACTTTTTACTCTAATATATACATAATCCAATAAATTTTTTTATTTTATACATAAAATTTTACAAAATTATCCCTCAAAACCTCAATCATTACTCTTTTTTTCTTAAAGTGTGTGCTCTCCTATATATGAAAGTTTTTGCGGGACGGAGGGAGTACTTATAAGATGTTTAGAGATTATAAAAATAAGTTTAGCCAAACAAGCCCTAAATTCAAACCAAGAATAACGCAATAACTGCTAGTGCTTTTACGACCATCTAAGTTTAGCCATTGGTGCTTCTAAGAAGCAAGGATTTGTGACCTCCAGTAAGTATAATTCTGGCAATCAAGATGGATTTGAAGAGTCATGAAAGATGAAGGAGAAGTTGAATTGGAATTTGAAGTAATATTTGGCAGAAAATGAAGATCTGAAGGATCAAAGATATGAAGAAGAACACCTAAGAAGATGAATGAAGATATGAAGGACAAAATAAGAAGTTTGAAGATGTACTAAAATTGATGGGAGACTGAGGATCAAACACAGAATCAAAGAGTAGCCTAGCTCATGATCAGTTCAATTCCTATATGCCACTAATTATGTTCGAATCTGTATTCTATATTTCTGTATCTTTAACATATGGACCCAATATTATGTGGTTCGTTGTATATTTTTTAACATGACATGTGTGATCCATCCACGTTATGAAACAAAAAAGTGGAACACCAAAAGTAGAACAGATGATTTCATTTGGCACATGATTCCATGTTGAGAATTTAGAATATATTCTCCTATAAATGTGAAAAACTGATTCACAAAGTATTTATAATACAATCGGTTACTATTAGGGTATCAAAATAAATGGATTGATTTCTAACCTCTTTATAAATTTGAACTTTTAGATGAGACTTAAATTCTTTAAATTTTAAAATACCAAAAAACCCTTCACTTTCATCCAGATGTATTTATTATTATTTTTATTTATAAGGACAAACGTCTAAAATAAATTAATACTAGTTATAATACCCATTTAAAATTAAATAACTCAAATTTTTGAAACCAAACAAAATATTGATAAATAAATTGGTATTACAAATATAGGTATTATAATTTAGGTATTATCCAATGGAGTATTTAAAATTGATTTCTAACCTCTTTATAAGTTTGAAAATACACTTGTTGAGCCAATTCAATCTTCCACATGATGGAGTTGACATTATCCCACGAATAAGGGGGAGTTGGGTATGATATAAATTGATTAATTTCTAACTTCTTCAAGCACTTTTAAATAAAACGAAATTTTTTTGGTTACCAATCCAATCTTGTGGTTGGTTGAGTGAATAACTAACTTAACAAACTAACAGAATGTGTAACAAATTAACTGAAAACTTTGTCTTCTCAACTCTTGATGAGTTGTATGTGAAATAACTAAACCTTTGTTCCTTCTCGTTCACGACTTGCATGTTTGCCATGCATAATATTTTTATAATTATAATATTTTATGTTGAGGTGGGTGGTGGCGTGCCGATGGGGGTGGGTGAGGTGCCCATAAGGGGTGGGATGAGTGAAATTTGGTTTTGAATTATAATCTAATTTTTTTTTAGAAAATTTCAACTTTTTTCTTTTTGGAACTTGTAAACTGTATGGATCTTATTTTTAGAGCTTATAAGTTGTTAATCATCTTATTTTACCAAACACTTTGGGAGAGCTTATATGCTCATAAACAACTTATAAATTACATTAATCTGAAAGAATTCAAGTATATTACATGCCTGGTGAATATTGTTCTCATATTTGTGAAACTCAATTTTGATACTTTATATTGATAATTCTACTATTCTCATGTGGTAAATTTAAACTGTTAGTTTCTTTTATTATTTTCAGTTTGATACCTAGTGTCCTTGATAGTCTAGTTTTCTTCTAGTTCTCAGTCTGTTGCTCTCACTTGCAGCTTGTGATTTTGTTAACGAAGGAAATGTTCACATGTCCATCAAATTTATTACTTTTTGCTGTGGTACATTCAGTTTTTCAAAATTTATCTATTATTCTCTCTGTTTGGGTGTCTGGTTTAGTGTTTGATGACATTCGAATTGTGACTTGGGGCGTGCATAAACTTGTTCATTTACTGCCAACATGGTTGTATTACTAAGCAAGCACGTTTCGAAGAATTTCATATCTAATATATTTATGGACAGTACGATCATTTTTGTGAGCTGATCATTACTTCTGTTTCTTTTTGTCTACCAAAAAAGTCTACATATCTAATCAGCTTAGTAATCTTTTGAATTCAAAAGTCTTTTTCTTGAAGTTTCTGATCTTATCTATTTTAACAAAAAATGAGCATTACAGGAAACATATTCAGTGAGAGAAATGCTCAATTACTTCAAAATCTTACTGTCATGGATGTTTTTGGGCTAATTACTCTGAGAACCCTGCAAATGAATTCTTTTGCAAATTGCCATTTTTTGTTAGCAATGTTAAGGGCCATCAGCTAGATAAAAGAATAGATAATACCTCTACCCCATCAGCTAAATTTAGCCTTTCGTGGACTAAGTATAAGTGTGATAATGCATGTTAATGGATTTTGAAATCCAAATCCATTTCTATCAACTCTTTTTCAAATTCAATAAAATGTTGGTTGATTGTATATTTTATAGTAAATAGAATTTATTTTTTTTCTTTTTTTTCTGTTTTTCTGTTTGTACATCATCTACTGCTTATGCTTCAACAATGACCATATATATACTATCAACTTCACGAGGAGATTAAACCAAATTTCCAATGGTTCAGTTTTCTGATTTTTACACCATCTTTAGTATCTATCATGGATGTTTATCTTAGAACACTGGAATCACTTAAGAAACTTCACATAGTGCTTCTATTCAATCATGAAAGTAAGTAAGATATAAAAGCAGGGGACTGAGCAAATCACATAGTAAGTTTGCCAGGGACAGAATTCTGCTTGGGAGTAGTAAAAAAAAAACTATGATATGAAGATTCTTCCTATATAGGTCCAGCATTGCTTGGGAGTAGTCCGTTCTATTTCTTGATGGAGGCGTCTTTGCCTTTAGTTCTTTCCTATTTGTATCTTTCCTGACCACATTCTCCATTATCATTCATCGTCATGCAGATTCAAGATTTTTTTTAATAAGATCAGTTGTATTTCAGTAATCTTATTGTTTTCAGCATTGATAAGCTAGGATTTGCTGACCAGCTGTTTTATTTATAGTGTTCTAAAACCCTTTTAGCTAATGGTATATCTTGCGGGAACCGCATAATAGTGCAATTTTTCATTTAAGAGAAAAACTGAGAGTTAATTTTTTTTTTTTAATTTACAGGTGGGCCTGCTACTCTATATGTTTTCACTTGTTGATGCTACTGGTTGTAGAACAGCCTTGGTGGCACTGAGGAATTGTCTTTATCTGCTTCCATTGATGTGATTAATTTTCTTGGGTATTTATATATTTGTATATGCATGAAGGTGGCGAAAAGGTTGGATCTTGTGTACGACGGTGGAAGCATAGGGTTAATGGGTTTGGTGGCGGAAGCTGTTCATAGCGGCGTAGGACATATTCTTGGGTTAATTTCTTTTTTCAATTTTGATGGCATTGCAATATTATATTTAATGTATTCTTGTGTTTAATGTGTTTCTGAAGTGGTGATAGTATTCACAGGATCATACCGAGGCCTTTGATTGGCAAAGAGGTTGGTGTTGGAATTTTTATTCTGTTAGGGTATGTATGTTAAGATTGGATTTTTATGGGTGCAGAAAACTGGAGAAAGTGTAGGGGAGTTGAAGGTGCTTGGTGATATGCATCAGAGAAAGGCTGAAATGGCCCGCCATTCTGATTGCTTCATCGCTTTGACAGGTTCTCTTTCTCTCTCATGCATTTTGCATAGGCATAGCCTATGCAGAACCTCTTTCTGTGTACATTGAACACTTGGTCTTATTATTTCCGGTACATATGCATTCGTCATGTGTTTTTCATCTAAATGTCGAGTTATAATGCAATTATATTATTATATTAAATATTTTTTTAGATGGCACCTAGCAAGAAATGGATGAGTCTTATAAATGATCGATTGAATATAAAATATAAAGTTGGTGTGGCTGAATTTTTTAACTACGCTTTTTTTAAGATTAGTGAAGAGCGTGAAATACGGTATCATTATCTCCCTTAAAATTCTACGTATAGTATTCATATGACTTGTTTTCCATAATAATAACGTAATATATTAACTTTCTTTCTTTGTCCATTTTAGCAGAAAGGAGGATAAAGAATAACTTGAAGTTTTGGAACAAGAAATTTAGATTGTTGGAATGAATAAAGGTATATCCATTAATGAGATGTTAAGATTTTTTTTAATTTACTTATTATAATTTGATTTCTTGCTTCATGTTTGAAGAAAGTGTGTCTAAACTTTGATAAATAATAGTTTATGGGGATCGAACATGTATCACCTTTGTTGATGAGGAAAACAAACAATAATTTTCTTGGATTTTAATTGATGGATTACTAACTTTGTCAAACTTGTTGTGTTTAATATTTATATTTCTCTCATTTAGGATTATAGGAAAAATAAAGGAGGGAAAAAAATAACGTCGTCATAAGGACGATAAAGGTAACGTACTAAACACAAATGATATATTTTTTTAGTGTAAATTAAATTTTGTTTAAGTTTCTCCACATAACTTTTTTATCATTTTATTTTACAGGTGACAATTAATGGATTGGTGAATAACATACCTCATAGTTAACTATTTGATTTAGTTTTTGGCAAACAATTCTGGAATGATTTTGTAATTTTGGAAATATTAATTCTAGAAATTTGTATGTCAATTGGTTTTGATTTTTCGTATTTCGCTTGTTTGACAATATTATCGCAATAAATATATTCTTCTTATAATAATGTCCATAAAAATGAGTATGTCAGTTATTGGTGACATGATAAATTTAGTATATCATATAGTGACAGACACAATTTAGATATAATGACAGGATTTTTATCACTAAATTATGTCATTTAGTGATGGGAGATTTGAATTTTATGAGAGTATATGTTGAAATTAAATGTACTATATAATGAGAGTCAAACGATGTATTAGTGACGGGATTTTTTTAACAGTAATGCTCTTTTTAGTGATGGTAAACTTACTCTAATTAAATACTTATTAGTGACAGGACGCTATCCTGTCACTATTGACTTTTAACTAGAGAAGCAGTAATGAGAGGCCATGACGGGCAATTTCCCGTCACTAAAAATTATTAGTGATGGTATTTTAACTTTTAGCCACAGTTTTTACTCTCATTAAAAGTGTTTTTTCTTGTAGTGTAAATAGGGAGAATATATATAAAAAAAAAATACTCCGATCCTTCCGTCAAAAAGTAAGAATATTAATTGTCAAATCATCAATAAGAGAAAAAAAATAGCGTAGGGTTCAAATGGTAAATGATGTAAATAAGTGTATATTGTGAGAGTAGAAATAAGTAAAAATATTTTCATTTTGGGATGACATATTAAAATTAGACGGACTAAAAAAATATATTGACTAATTAAAATTAGATGGAGGGAGTAATAAAGAGAAAAATATATAGAATATTATACGTACTAAAAAATTTTATAGAAAAAGGAAATTTTATTACGGAAGTAGCAAAAGTACTCAAGGAAAAGTTATATACTAAAAAAATTGTAGTTTATGTCGTGAGAATTTTTCAATAACAATTTCAATTCTACATTCTTTTTTGGTCCTTTTTTGCAAAAAATAATCTCAACCATTATTTTTTAAGACCAAAATTGTAATTTTATGTCAAATTGCAATTTATAATTCTTTTGTGACTAAAACTGTAATTTTCCTGGGACTAAAAATGTCGAAAAAATCTACAAGACCAAAAGTATCAAAAAAAAGAATCATTTTGCAAATCAATCATTCTCTGGGGACCAAAGTGCAATTTACGTTGCATATATTTCATTTCCTTCTATCCTTAACACTAGGTGTTCGTTTGGTCTGCATGATTAGAGCATGACAAATGAGTTAACATAGGTTGACAAGTGTTAAATTGAAGTCAATCGTGTCTCCCTGATAATTAATGAGGGAAACCAAACGAGCTATAGAATGATTAACCATATACTTAAAAACATTGGAGGAATTCATTCCTAGTATGGAGGCAATTTAGAGATCCATCCTTCATTGTCAATGTAAGAAATACTCGTGAATGTTTTTAAATCATGTGAATTTAGGGTTTTCTCCCAGTGTACTCGTCGCGATTTGTTTGATCCTGGTCCATGACATTGTTCCTCTACGAAGGTTAGAGTATTCCTGCACGTCAATTTAAGACATTCAGAAAAAATCATATTTATATACATTTATTATATATGGTGCAACTATTGTAATTTTAATTATATTTTGATCTATTCTAAACAGGTCAAAATATATTTAAAATTAAGTTGAGATTTAATAAAAAAAATCTAATGTAATGAACACAAGAATCTGTCCAGAAAAAAAGTGAGCTGTTAACATTAATTTGAAATTATCGATAGTATGTCTTTTACAACTTACAAGCACATAAAGATAGTGAAATCCATTCCTTTTATAAGACAGAAGTGTGTATTTAGGGAAAAAAATTTTTTACGTCCCATAACTTTTTCACTTTTCCAAAACCATCCCAAAAAAGTTAATTTTTTCAATTACATCCCAAATTATTGCTAAGTGTACAATTTACGTCCCAAAATTCGCCGGAGGTCACGAAACGACGTCGTTTCGCGATGAGAATTGGGGGTTTCCGGCGAATTAGCGGGATAAATTTTTTTACGTCCCATAACTTCTGCACTTTTTCAAAAACGTCCCAAAAAAGTTAATTTTTCCGGTTAAGTCCCAAAAAAGTTAATTTTTATTTAAAAAAAAAACTAAACTAATAAAAAAATAAGAATAAGAAAATTCATAGTAAATAAATAATAAAATTTAAATTTAAATTCTAACATAGATATATCACAAATAAATAATAAAATAATAAATTTTATAAAATAAAATAATCCATCGAAAATAAACAAAAATATTTAAATTTAAAACTAAAAAGAACTCTATTGCAAATAAATAAAAATATATTTATCGCAAATGTTGTTTTCTTTTCATTCGTCATCGTAAATTTGTTGTAGATTCTATATATTTTTTTTCTCTTTTCATTTTTATGGTTCTTTAACATTTTTTAAGTTTTGTTTTGGATTGTTGAATCAAATACGTGGAAGATGGGTTTTGAAAAAAAAAATGTAGAAGACGTATTACCATAAATGTGCGCGGCACGTGACTTTTAAATTGGGAATTTCCGGTGATCTCGCCTACATGGATTTAAAATTTCATTTTTGAATTATTTTTAAGCCCAAAACAATTAATAAATATTCCACCTCATTTTTTTTTTAAAAAAAAAACTAAACTAATATATAATTAGTTTATAACCCTACGCACTAAAAAAAACTAATTATATATTATTAAAGTTTTTTTTAAATAAAAATGAGGTGGAATATTTATTAATTATTTTGGGACGTAAATTGTACAGTTAGCAATAATTTGGGACTTAATCGGAAAAATTAACTTTTTTGGGACATTTTTAGAAAAGTGCAGAAGTTATGGGACGTAAAAAAAATTTATCCCGCTAATTCGCCGGAAACCCCCAATTCTCATCGCGAAACGACGTCGTTTCGTGACCTCCGGCGAATTTTGGGACGTAAATTGTACACTTAGCAATAATTTGGGATGTAATTGAAAAAATTAACTTTTTTGGGATGTTTTTGGAAAAGTGAAAAAACTATGGGACGTAAAAAAAATTTTTCCCTGTGTATTTATACAAAATAAAATCATTGACAAAGGCCGAAATAATTAAGGAAAAAACTAATTTAAATATATTATATAATTAAAATTTATAATTTAATATACTAATTTTTATATATACACCTAATTATTATTAAAACTCCAGCCAGAAAAGAAAATTTTGATAAAGAAGGTATAATTTCACTTTGGCAAACTCTACTATGAACAAGAGTTCATGGTAAAACTTGATCATTTTAAAGAGTGTTAGTTGTAATAACTAAAGAAGTATTAGTTATATTACTAAAGGGTATCAGTCATGATAACTGAAGAGTATGTTCTATATTACTAAAGCGTATATCAGCCGTGATAATTGAAGAGTATTACCTATATTACTACAGAATATCAGTCATGATAATTGAAGAGTATTACCTATATTACTACAGGATATCAGTCAGATAATTGAACTTATACATTTACAAATCGAAATGGAGAAAAACTAAATGAATGAATTTGGTTCACACAAATATTACTTATAAATGGAAGGATTTCAAATACCCAACAAAATATAGTCATTTGAAATTCTCTCGCTTCTCCTACTTGTGCTTAATATTTGAGTGAATCAAGTCCATTCATTTAGTTTTTCTTCATTTAGTTTGTGTGAATGCATAGTATATTATCCTCAAATCCATTGATTTCAAATCTACTCCATCCAAATGAAACCTTAAAGAACTTATAAACTCAATCAAACCAGCTCTTAATAAATAGAGGAGAATATAAAAAATATCCGGCAAATAGATTTGACACAAGTTTTAAGAAATATTAATTTTTTATATATAAAGTAGATGAGTGGAGTAAAAAGTAATAATATATTGTCAAATCATTAATAAGAGAGAGAATATAGTATGCGGTTCAAATAGTAAATGATGTGAATAAGTGTATGTTGTGAGGGTAGAAATAAGTAAAAAAATATTCAATTTAGGATGACATATTAAAATTGAACGGTCTAAAAAAATATATTTACTAATTAAATTTGGACGGAGAGAGTATAAAGAGAAGAATATATAGAAATATTATACGTACTAAAAAATTTTATAGAAAAAAAAATTATTATGAAAGTAGCAAAAGTACTTAAGGAAAAGTTACAACTATAAATTGTAGTTTTGGTCCTATGAAAATTTTTCATTGACAATTTTAATCCCACATTCTTTTTTGGTCTTTTTTTGTTTTTTTTTGCAAAAATAGTCTCAACCATTATTTTTTAGAAATAAAACTGCAATTTTATCTCATTCTCTTGGGATCAAAATTGCAATTTATCATTCTCTTAGGACTAAAACTGTAATTTTCTTGGGACTAAAAATATCGAAAAAAAAACTATGGAATCAAAAGTGTCAAAAAAAAGAATCATTTTGCAAATCTTTTTTTTTTTTTTTTTGGCAGGAATCATTTTGCAAATCACTCTTAAGGACTAAAAATGCACCTTGCATATATTTCATTTCCTCCTATCCTTAACACTAGAATGATTAACCATGTAACCTACCTAGTTAAAAGCTAAAACATTGGAGGAATTAGTTCCTAATGTGGAGGCAATTTAGAGATCCATCCTTCATTGTCAATGTAAGAAATACTTGTGAATGTTTTTAAATCATGTGGATTTAGGGTTTTCTCCCATCGTACTCGTCGCGATTTGTTTGATCCTGGTCCATGACATTCTTCCTCTACGAAGGTTAGAGTATTCCTGCACGCCAATTTAAGACATTCAGAAAAAAAAAATCATATTTATATACATCTATTGCATATATATATTGCAACTAATGTAATTTTAATTATATTTCGATTTAATTTTGATTTATTCTAAACAGTCAAGACATATAAATGAGATTTAATAAAAAAATCTAATGTATTGAACACAAGAATCTGTCCAGAAAAAAAGTGAGCTATTAACATTTATTTGAAATTACCAATAGTATGTCTTTTACAAGCACATAAAGATAGTGAAATCCATTCCTTTTATAAGACAGAAGTGTGTATTTATACAAATTAAAATCATTGACAGACAAAGGCCGAAATAATTAGGGAAAAAACTAATTTAAATATATTATAGAATTAAAATTTATAACTTAATATACAGATTTTTATATATACACCTAAGTATTATTAAAATTCCAGCCAGAAAAGAGAAAATTTTGATAAAGAAGGCATAATTTCACTTTGGCAAACTTTACTAGGAATAAGGGTTCATGGTGAAAATTTGTTCATTTTAAAGAGTGTTAGTTGTGAGTATTATATATTACTAAAGGTATCAATTGTGATAACTGTATATCATATATTATACAAAATATTACCAATATTACTATCATTGACAGATAAGGCCTATATTACTAAAAGTATTAATAGAATAATTAATGGTAAATTGATGGAAAACTAAAACTTGGTTTTAAACTTTCACTTTCAATTCCATACGGATATTCTAAAAACCTTTTGGTCCCTACATTCATAAGGGATTAAACGTTTTGAAAAAAATATCCTTTTTTTAAAAAAAAAGCTACCAATTTTGCAAAAAAAAAAAAACCATTTTCAAACATAAATATTTTAGGATTAAAAGTGCAATTATCCCAAAAAAAAAAAAATGACAATAGGGAGAGAATTATATTACTCATGGCCTTGAAAAGTCCAAGCAGACCAGCCAGTGGGAAGGACGGCTTCAGAGAAATATGAGTCGTAAAAAATGACTAAGGCATAACCCTGCCAAGCTCTGCCCAGCATTGCCTTCCCACTTCCACCTACACTGCACTCTTTAAACACAAATCCTCCACTGCCTTTCAAATTTCCTCTTCCTTGTGCACTTATGTACCCTGCTAACCCTACCTTTGCATTCACCAATATCTTGCAATTCTACAATCATCAAACTAAATTAATCAATTCTAATTTAATCATCAACTTTTGGTTTCAAGTGAATGGGTCGTATCTAAAGCGGTCAATATTTTTGCAATTTTGGTACCAAATAGGAGTGTAAGTGAGTCGAGCCTGCTCACGAGCTACTCGTGCTCAACTCGAAAAAAGATCAGAATCGACCCGAAATTAATCGAGTTTCGAGCTACTCGAGTAGCTATCGAGCTCGAGCTCACAAATACTCAGCTCGAAAGGCTCGCGAGCCTTATCGAGCTTGTGCTATATTTTACAATTTTATCATTTATTTTATTAATTAAATACATTTATATTATTAATATATAAATATGTAAATTAAAAATAACAAAAAAAAGGTTATCGAGTCGAGTTCGAGTCGAGCTTAGTTTACCGAGCTTTTTATCGAGTCGAGCTCGAGCTGAAAAAAAATAAGTTCGACCGAGTTTGAGTCGAGCTCGAACTTCGAGTATTACAATCAAGTCGAGTTTCGAACTCAGCACTACTCGGCTCGACTCGACTCATTTACACGCCTAGTACCAAAAGAATGGGATGAATTTATGGTACACATAGGCCAAAGTGTGACGTTTGTTTCGGTTTAAAAAACCATGTTTTGGGTTCTGAAATTTAAAATTAATTTAGTTTGAAATTGTGTGTTACATGACCAGCAATTTAAAATTAATTTAGTTTGAAATTGTAATATCCCGAAATCCTTATATAAATTATTAATGCATGTTATTAATTTTAATAAATTAAGTATTATAATTTTATAATTTTTCTAATTGAAATATAAAATTAAATATTTTATAGTGTATAATAATGTGTATTTATATGCAAATATATTTATAAGAGGTATTAATAATATATATATATATATATATATTTATATATATATTAAATATATTAGGTTAAATTAATAAAATGTAAACATTACTGATAATGTAAAAATTTTCATTAACCAAATTGAATAGTTAATTGACGTCCGTAATATATCCTACTTACCTTCCTTTTCCTTATTCGGTAAGCTAGCGCCGCAGGTACGTTCCTTTTCTTTCTTTTATTTTCTCCGTTCATGCCGCCTTACGGAAATATTATCATATTATATATGGAAAACGATTTGTAGATTTAGAAATAAGATCAGCTTGTTGATTCCTAGCGTCCGATAATTTCGAAAGTTCGAAAATTAGTGTTTAAATGTGCTTTTTCATTCAATCACCAACGTTTCGGCAAACGAAAAAATATACCGTTCTGAAGTTTGTGCATAGAAGAATTCTATTCTCCATTGTTATAATTTTGAAATTAGTAGAAAAATAAAAAGTGACCATAGAAACGGGTTTCAACGTTTAGAATTAAACTTTATTTTTGTGGATTCTTAAGTCATTATGGGATGTAGTAAAGGTCATATAACCGTGAGTAGGAAACGATGAAAATGGAGTATCAAAAGCTTGAAATGGACGTTAATGGCGTAAGTGAAAAATTGTTCGTTCTCTGTCAAAATGGCCGTCACCTTTCCGGTGACCGTTTGAGGCGAGGCTTGGGTGAAATAGGAAGCCGAGATTGTAAGGATTCCAACGGTATTTTCGGTTTTCCAATCGGAGGTGTAGAATGACCGTTACAAAAGCTTGAAAGTAGAGGGGAGGCCAAAGAGAATTAGAGGGACTAAAATGCAAATACTCAATTCTGGTCAGTTGACCAGTCAAAGGTCAACGGTCAACGTTGACTTTTTCTTTAATTACAATTTTGCCCCTCATTTTCAAAGCTAGAATCTTCGTTTTTCATCCGATTTGATCCAAACCAGCGTCAAATTGTTCCAAATCCAAAGATCTACATTTTAATTCTAAAATCACGGGATGAACAACATTATAAAATGACCGTTTTACCCCTGAACACAAATCGTTCAATCCAAACGTTTCAAGTCCGTTTTTATCCCAACGAGTTTCTACACGCTCTAAATAGAATTATATTATCAATAAACTAGCTAGTTTGTCTTTTGACCGTCAAACACATTAATCGAACTTTAAAATCCCTGGTTTAACCCTAGACCTTTGCATAACTCTAGGAAACTCTTATTATAGTTATTATAAGTTAATTATCATATCTATTACAATGATCTGAGAATCGATATTATTCAAACTAAATTAATCAATCGGGTGGGATAATTTCCACTCTTAGTTTAACATTCCATGTTATGACTATGTTAAGGTGCAATATGTGAGTAATATATGTCATGATTATGCAACAATTGTGATATTATGTTCAATATTTTTAATGACCACTATGTGTATTATGTTGGCCGGGTAATACCAAAGAATGGTAATGTTCAAGCCGGGTAAATTATGTGTATTATGTTGTAATGGCCGTACAATGTTCAAGCCGGGTAATGGCCCGTACTATGTGTATTATGTTCAAGCCGGTAATGGCCCGTACAATGTTCAAGCCGGGTAATGGCCCGTACAATGTGCACATGAGTTATGTTTTCATGTTATGTGTTATTTGCATATACATTTTATTTGAGATTATTCTGGTGTATTTGAAACACTCAAAATCCATTGTTGATCTTGAGTTTGATGTGGAGGGACGATGAGGATGCAAAGATTGTACCTTTTGGTTCGATTGTGTAATTATTGTATATATTATGAGTTAGTATTGGAGTGAAAAATAATGGTTCTTTTGTTTGACTAGTATAAATGACCAGTTGAAATAACAAAACATATTTTGCCCTTTTTCTTTTGATGTGTAATTATAAAGGTTTGTTAAATTCTTCTTTCTCTACGTATACGATTTATGGTTGCTTTGGGGTATTATTTTTAATTTGGTTATAGCTTCCGCTTATAAAAATAATAATTTTATTATCGTATCTCTGGAAATGAGTTTGAAATGGTATTTTAGTAGCGCCTAAGCCCCAAAGTGATATTATTTTAAAAAGTAAGAGAACTTGGGGCGCTACAGAAATTGTGTGTTACATGACCAGCATTACAATGCGTATAAATAAACCTACTACTCTATAATTTTGGATTTGGGGTATGAAAAATAATATAATAAACGTAGATATATTGGGGAACAAATAATTTATTTTACATATATAAAAATAGAGGGAAATTTTCAATTTGGAGAACGTTGTACCTTATTGAATCCGCCAATGCTCTCTCCTAATAATTTAAATCATATTTTAACTCGTTCAATTATTCTTCTTATATTTTAATATATTTAAATTATAATTTAAATCGTTTAATTATTTAATCCAACTCAACAAGATATAATATAAATTTATTTATTCTTACACATTGATGCACTACTTAAAAATCCAAAATAAACTTCACCAAAGTATTTTTTATTAAGACTTCAAATTCTCTAAATTTAAAAAATTTATGTTTAAAAAGCACCAAAATTCAAAACAAACTTCACCAAATATTTTAAATCGTTCTCTTCACCAAAGTATTTTTTTTATTAAGACTTCAAATTCTCTAAATTTCAAAAATTAATGTTTAAAATTCACTAAAATCCAAAACAAATTCCACTCAATATTTTAGATCATTCTCTTGAAACTGAAATTAGAAAATTGTGCCCTGTCAAAAAAAAAAAAAAAAAAAAACCCACTAGAAAATTGTAATTCAAATAGAATGCATATATAATTAATTACCTGATAAATTGATTGAGCATTGCCAAAAATGAAATCGATTGCTCCTTCAATAGTGCAATTGACGAAATAATGTCTACCAATCGAATCCCACAACGTGTCCTGATACCCCAAAAAACTGCACTGGTAAAAAGCCGACTTGTCGCCGGAGATCTTCGCCGCTAAAGCCTGTGTCACCCCTTTTGTGTTCTTCTTTGGAGGGTAATTGAAAGAGTTCTGCATCACAAATTATAAAAAGTTTCATGGTGAAACGAAACATAAATTGAAAATAACATTTTATGTTCATTTATGAACGTACCAAAATCATAACATTCCAACAATAAATTTAAATACTCCCTCCGTTCCATAAATACTTGCACCATTTTATGTAGGAATGTCAACGGGGTGGGGCGGGGTCGGGGAACCAATCCCCATCCTCGCGAAATCGGGGATTCCCCATCCCCGCGGAGTAAACAGAGAATTTTTTCGCCCCATGGCCCCATCCCCGCGGGGATTCCCGTCCCCGTCAATTTTTTACTTTTTATTATAATTTTTTCAATTAAATTGTGAAAATAATTTTAAAATATACAATAAAAATTAAATTCATTAATAAAAATAATACTATGTAAGTAAGAATTATAATTATGATATTTATACATATACATATTAAATTAATATATAAAATCCCTGCAGGGAACGGGGCGGGGATCCCGCGGTGCAGAGAGTATGATCCCTGTCCCCATCAATGGGGAATAAATTTTTCCCATCCCCGTCCCCGGGGGGATGAAATCGGGGATTCCCCACCCCGTTCGGGACGGGTCCCCGCGGGGAACGGGGATTCCCTGCCCCACTACAGCCTAATTTTGTGGCCACACAATATAAAAAAGTAGAGTAATGATTTGGGTTTTGAGGGTTAATTTTGTAAATCTTTATGTATAAAATAATAAATAAGTTGGATTGTATGTGTGGGCCAAAATATAATGACATTTTGTGTAATATTGTGAATAATGTAAGGGTGTAGTTTTTATTATTATTATTATTTTTTTGAATTCATGTAAGGATGGAGTTTATAGTTATGAGACGTCCAAATAAGAAAATTGTGCAAATTATTATGGGATGGAGGGAGTAAAGCTCAAAAGAAAATTGGAAAGCCTAATTTAGGTGTTAAATTATCTAATAAAGTGTTTATTTTCTTATAACATTAACTTGATAAGTTTAACATGTAACATTAATATAGTAAATTCAGTTTTAATTATGAGAAAAAATTTCTTTATTCATTTTACCACGGCCTTGGGGAGAAAAACGAAGATAACAAGGGTGAGAAAAATATAGCGCAACAGCATTAATATTAAAAAGTGAAATGGAAAGAGCAAGTATTAAAAAATAGAGATTAATTTAATTACATAAGAAAAAAATTCTTTTTTAATTATATATATGAAAATTTCCAGTCATCATAAAAATTACATACCGTAAAAGTAATTCCTGAGACCAAAATATTATCTGCCATGGAGTCAAATGTTGGAGAATTAAGAGTGGTTGAACCATATATAACATTAGTTTTTCCAATCCCTTCTCCTTTCAGATAAATAAATGGCTTGTCTATAGGGATCTTCACCTGTTCACTGCAGGCAAGACACACATTTACAATTATTTATGTCGATCCTTGGATCGAATACTGAGTTATATATAAAAAAAAATAGTTACAACTGAGATTATATATAGGGATTTGGATCATATACCGTACAAGATCGTCCAATATAATATTTGTACATTTTTTAACTACACAACAATTACAAAATATGTACAATTAATCCGTACGAATTTACTGTACTAGACCGTTCTATATAGGATATGGTCCAAATTTGTATAAAAAGTTGGCCATAAATTTCTCTACATGTGTAATATTTATACTACACAGCATTTATAAAATATGTACAATTAATTCGTATGAATTTACTGTATAAGACAGTTCTATACAGGATATGATCCAATCTGTATAAAAAGTTGGTCACGAGTTTCTCTGCATGTGTAATACTTATACTACACAACATTTACAAAATATGTACAATTAATCCGTACGAATTTACTGTAAAAGACAATTCTATACAAGATATGATCTGAATCTGTATAAAAAGTTGGTCATGAATTTCTCTACATGTAATACTTATACTACACAACATTTACAATATATGTACAATTAATCCGTAAGAATTTAATGTACAAGACCGTTCTATACAGGATATGATCTGAATCTGTATAAAAAGTTGGTCATGAATTTCTCTACATGTGTAATACTTATACTACACAACATTTACAATATATGTACAATTAATCCGTACAAATTTACTGAACAAAACCGTTCTATACAGGATATGATCTAAATCTATATAAAAAGTTGGTCATGAATTTATCTACATGTGTAATACTTATACTACGTACACAAAATTTACAAAATATGAACAATTAATCCGTACGAATTTACTGTACAAGACAGTTCTACATAGGATATGATTTGAATCTGTATAAAAAATTGGTCATGAATTTCTCAACATGTGCAATACTTATACTACACAACATTTACAAAATATGTACAATTAATCCTTACGAATTTACTGTACAAGACCGTTCTATATAGGATATGAACCAAATATGTGTAAAAAGTTGGTCATGAATTTCTCTACATGTACATGTAATACTTAATATTAGTAAGTTAGGTCATGAATTTCTCTACATGTGTAATACTTATATTAGCAAGTAAAAAATATCATTGCAAAAGTGGTCATTTTTGTATAAATAAGTGTAAAAATAATTCTTATGGAATCATTTTTGCTATAAAACACACTAAAAATGATCATATTCTAGTATGGTACAAAAAATGCAACTAAAACAAATCATTTGAGACCCAAATATCATTTTTAAAACATAATATTTCATTTCTCACTCTTCATTACAAGGTCATAATATATATGCATATTCAGAAAAAAAAAATTACTTGTAAACTCCAGCTTTGACATGGATGGTAATCCAATTCTTGTTGTTTGAAGGGACAGCATTAATGGCTGCCTGAATAGTGGAAGGGCCTGTTTGGCTCAAGGCATCAACAGTGATTACTGAAAGCTGTTCAAAATTTTTGCTAAAGAAACCCTTAAATTCACCATTTGTAAATTGAAAATGAATAAAAAGAGTTGTAAAAGTGAACATAAACTTTGAAGCCATGGAAATTGATTGTCTAGCTTAAGCAAGAAACTAAATGTGTTTTTCGAAGGAGTAATTAAACAATAGAAGTTGTACATATATATAGAAATATAAAATCAATTTAATAAATTCTCAAACACACGTATCATACATATGATTTCATCAAAGATTTAATTTTTTTCAATCTACCAAAATTTTAATTATTTATCTTCTCTTGAATTAGTTTATTTACAGTATGTCACAAGTCTCGACTTTTACCTAGGTAATATCTTTTTGGAAAGTATAGTCTACAATAATAGTGATTCTGTTATTTTCACCAAAAGATGTACCGGGTAATTTTTTTTTTTTTTTGGGTAAAACATTTTGACCATAACACATAATTATTATTAATAGTAGTATATAATTTATTAAAATAATTAAAGAAAATTGCGTGTATTATTAAGTGTGAAAATTATGAATGATTGGTAATTCGTGATATGAATATATTGGTTACATTAATATGAGTTATAATGATCTATGATAATGATATTGTTGTTACACCGATTAAACCGCCAAATAATCGGGTATTTGGATGTCGAATTGGCCTGTTTAGTAGTTTGGATTGAGGTGTGTTGAATACTGATGATTGTTAATTAATGCGTATACATTGATGAACAATGATGAGGAATGTAAATGTATGAAACAGTAAATGCAAAAGAGATTTGCTGGGAGGGTCAGTCCCAGGCTTAAGGTTGGATGCTTTTCCATCCTTGTTATTATGCCTTGTAGGTCTTATTTATACATGCCAATTGGCCGTTTTTCAATCCCGTGGGATTGAGTGTGTTTAATGTAATGGTACAGAATTAAATGTTCCTATCAAGGTACCGCACGGAGGATCAGACTTCTAACCCTCTCAGGGCCTTCCACGTGGCTTAACTGCTGGAATCCCTCTTGGCGGCGAGATCTTTTCCTTTTTTGGACGAGACATCTTCTGACCGCGGTCTGACCCCAGATTCTTTCCTTCTTTGGGGAAGGACTTGTCTCCGGCTGGTCGCTTCTCGGTCTTCGCCGGGACTCTTCGGGGGTAGCTCTCCTCGCGTAGTAGAGGCGAGCATCTTCTGGAACCAGTACTATGTTCGCTTAAAGGCCTCTGCTCGCACCCTTGTGCGAGCATTGTCCCTTGAATTATTTCCATGTCACAACAAATATAAAATCACAAAATTTAGTATGAAACAATTTAATAGTATGAAATTAATATCATTGTATTAATGTACTGATACCATAACATTTATTTAGTGATATCATTGTACTACCTCCGTCCCACAACTGTTTACACAGTTGACTTTTTAGTGGTTTTTGTGTGAGAATTATTTCATAGTAATATATGTACAAAAATTGTTTTATATGAATAGTATGCTAGTTAACAAGGTCAACTATCATATCATTCAAATAAAACAACTTTTATATAAATATTACTATGAAATAATTCTCACACAAAAACCACTAAAAAGTCAACTGTGCAAACAGTTGTGGGACGGAGGGAGTACTTATAAACTGATGTGACAATATAAAATAGTTATATATGGTATCAATGAATGATTGTAATGACATTCGAATGATACGATAAGCTCTATTTTTACTATCAATGTCATGTATATTTACTATCACTCTGATGCATATGCACTTACACATGATATTAAATATGCATAAAAATGATAATAAACATAAAATTTTATTCCAATTTAAAATAAAAAAAAACAAATGTATTTAGGGTGATACACAAAATGCTTTTAAGCATGACTCAATGTTTATACAATACTGACTTTGAACCCCGCATATTACCGGGTCTAAAAGAAATTGTACTGTTAATGTTATATTTAATATTTTATATAATTATTTTATTTGATTAGTTCAATTTAATTATAATAATGTTTACTTTCTTATAAAATATTAGAGTCACTTCAATTAGTTCAATTCAATTTTTTTTAAATAACAACTATTCCCTTAATTAATGAAATTTGTAACCCTAATTAAAATTTAAATTTGTGTCCTTTAATTGATTATTGTCCTGATTAAATTTGTGATTAGAAATTTCAAATTTAGATTATAATTAGAAAAAGTAGAGAATCCATTTAGAGTGGAGTACTGCCAACATCGTTTCTTATACTATAAATTAATGATTGGGAATACTTTGGTTAACCAACAATTAATGATTCACTAATTAGATTAAATATGTTGATCATTTAATTTTTTTTTCTTTTGAAAGAAATGTTGATCATTTAATTAAAAAAATAAAGACTAAATATATTACACATATATAGAATAACATATCACTGATTTATTGAACCGATTTATATTAATGTGTAATTTCCTTATATAATTTTTTTATTTGAATTTTCAAAATGCGGAATTCTTAAAAAGAAAAAAAACATGAATAGGAGAATCTTGTAGTGTCATGTAGGTTTGGATAATTTTTTTTTGGAGTTTTCTAATATCAACACGTAGGATTGAGAGCTAGATTCAAGAATAGATGTAAGATGAGATTTAATTGTTGTAAACATTTTTTGGCAAAGAGTAATGTGTTACAGTTACACGCCAAGGTTACTGTTCACTATATTTTAATTTCATCATACTTTTAATTAAATATTTGATATTTTAAATATAAATAGTACTCCCTCTGTCCCATATCAGTTTTCACATTTTTTTTTCATATGTCCCATATCAGTTTTCACACCCAAAAATGGAAATTTTTTTAATAACCCTTACCCTCAAAAGTTCCACTTATTTACCTCAATGTCATTATTTTTTCTTACACATTTAACTCACATCACACTAATTAATTACCTAATCAACCAAAATCAATTAAATTACACCTAATTAAAAAAACTCAGTCCGTATAAATACATAGACCATATAAAATACATTAAACCCATATAAAATACGTATTTAACCCAAAAAATACGCTGAGCCCCAAAAAAAAAATACATCCAACCCATAATTAAATACACAACCCATACAAAATACACTCAGGAATTAAAAAAATACACTCAGCCCATGAATATATGGGCCCATACAATACATTTAAAATACATTCCTACAAACCCTAATCAGTATCCGCCTCTCTCCATATCTGCTTCTCTCTCTCTTCCTACTCACTATCGCCGTTCACCCTTTCCCACCCCTTTATACTCCGATCGCCGCCCACCCCTTTCTACTCCGATCGCCACCCACCCCTTTCTACTCCGATCGCCACCAAGTATCATGGTGTTTTTCTTTGAAAGCCACCACGCACCTCTCTGTCTCCCTCCGATCGCCGCCGCCCACCTCTCTGTCTTCTTCCGATCGCGCGCCGCCCACCTCTCTGTCTCAGAGTCCTTGTAAAATACATGAGCCCGACTCTGTAAACTCTCTTCGCTACACTATTTGAGGGTTTTTTACGGATCACCTCTGATAAAGGTAAAATTTACTCCGATCTGTAATTTTTTTTATCTCCGATTTGCTATTTATTAGTTGCTCTGTTTAGTTTATTTAGGATTTTTTCTCGATTTGAATTTTCTTGAGTTTTGACTAATGGATACCTTCAATTTTTGGAGGATACTAGCGGTGGCTGTAGCGGCGGAGAGAATGGAGGGGGAGGAAGCGACAGAGAGACAGTATTTTTAGTATTTAAATATTTTATTCTTTATTTAAGTTTGCTTCTAAAATGGGCAGTCTACGAAGAGACGGTATTTTCAGTATTTAAATATTTTTTTATTTTGTTTAAGTTTGCTTCTAAAATCGGCATAATGGGGGAAGGAGGCTATGTTAATCACAATTATCGTAAAGTAAAATTGTCTATCTTGCCCCTTCTTTTTCCCTTCTTCAGCCTCCAAGTCAACCCAAAAAGTGGGTTTTCTTAATATTTGTGCCCAGATCAGTGTGAAAACTGATCTGGGACAGAGGGAGTATAATATTATATTAAAGATGAATAATTTAAATAGTACTCCTTCCGTCTCATAAAAATTAACTTTCATAGGAGAAAGTGCACATACTTTAAAAAAGAAGAGTAATGATTGGAGTATTGAGGGTGTAAAACTTATAGTGGAATGGAGGAAAAAGAAAAGTGTGAGTGCTCGTTTGGTTTGCATGATTAGGGCATGACAAATGAGTTACCATGGACTAACAAGTGTTAAAATGAAGTCAATCGTGTCTGCCGGATAATTAATGAGGGAAACCAAACGAGCACTGAATGGTTTTATGGACGGAGGGAGTACACTCACTGAGTTGAGTAATGGTAGAAACTTCAGGTACTAGATTTTTATAGTTGGAAACTTCACTCACTTAGTTCTTTCACTGCACATGTGAAAATTTGCAATGTAATTGCACATGTGCAATTTTTATCACCGTTGATGAGAAATTGTTATCACCATATGCAATGTAAGATCCAGTTTTGTTAAACAAATAGAAGGTCCAATTCAATATTTCTATTTTTCTTTTCTTTACAATATAAAGGTGGAGATATTGTATTTTTGGGATTTTTAATCAGAAATCATATTTGACTATTCTCATGTGAGAAATTGTTATCACTGTTGCTGCTGTTGCTGTTGAATTCTGAATGCAGAGAAATCATATTTTTGGGGATAATTCATATATAACTACTACGAAAATGAGAAAAACAGATTGGAAAGCAAAGACACGTACGACAGCGGCACAATTCAGAAGAAAGGTCAAATTTGAAAAAAAAAATTCAAAATATTATACTTACTAGCAATTAGAAAAAAAAATTTGTATTTAATAGTTGGAATTATTACTCTTAGATACTATATTTTTAAATTTAGTACTCTTAGGTACTACCTCAAAATCAAAACACAATTAGATACAAATCTAATTTTTCAATTCCTATTTTACCCTCAATTTCCACTTTTTATGTACTGCACTTTCTCTCTCCCCATGTCACATGCCTGACTCTTTCTCTCTCCCTAGTTTTCCCAGCTTCCCACGTAACTTTCCCCCTTTTCTCTCCAAACCCACGCCATTTTCTTTCTCAGTTTTTTTTTTCAACCCACTGCAACCGATGCCACAGCCCATCGCCGCGACCACCGCATCTATTGTTAGAATTCAGCGTCGGACGACTTCTATGGTGAGAAGAGAAGATCGACAGCCACAGATGTCGGCATCGGAGGTCACAAATCGACGGCCACAGATCGACGGTGATATATACAGGTGAGAGCGACGGCGGCGGTGGTGATATACAGATGAGGGCGGCGGTTCCCCTTTGAGACGAAACCATAGATCTTAAAAATACCACCATTTTCAGATCCAACTCATTCACTTTCAGAAGTGTTGGCGGCGCCGTCGTTGAACGTGGTTGGGTTTTTTAGGAGTGAGATTGGTGGTGTTATCAGATTCCTTTTTCTAGGATTTTTTTTTTTTTTGTTGGATCTGATTATTCTGTAATCTTGATTTTTTTTGTTTTGAAATTTGTTTGTATACAGTGAACAAAGAATGGGCAGATTTTTTTTTTTCGCACATGTGCAGAAATTTTGCTTCTGCACATGTGCAGCAACATTTGCACATTTTTATTTACAGTAGCCTAAAAAAATTATTTGTTGATCAGATTGTGAAAAGCACGATTTTTTTTTTTTTTGTTTTTTTTTTTTTTTTGTTGTGTGTTGAATTTTGAACATGAGAGTAAATTTTGAATTATTTGATTTCTGAAACATATGTAATTGAATTATTTGATTTATGAAATAAATGTAAATTTTGAATTATTTATTTTCTGCACATTCTGATTTAATGATGTTGTTATAATTTTCATGTTACTGAAATTTCAAAAATTTCTGGTTGTGATGGTTTTGGTGGCTACGAAAAATTTTATATTCTGATACAAATATATATTTTTGAGATAATTGAGATGAGAAAGCATAACAATTAAATAAATAAACAAAAAAATGGTCAGTATAAAAAATTGTATTAACAAAAGCAATAGGAAACGGTTTCCCAAATAAAAATCCCATTAATAGTGATATGTTACATCACATAACCCACTGCAGCAAATTGGAAAAGATGGCCACTGCAGCAAATTGGAAAAGAAGGGTAATATAGGTAGATTGATCACTATTCTTGTACCTGAAAGTAATTTTTGTTTTGATTGTAGCTGGTAGTAATATATGTCTTAGGATTGTAGTGGATAGTAACTGACCCTTAATAGTTATGTGACTTTTAAAATTGTACATGCTAGTTACTGACCCTTAAAATTAATACCTTATAATAAAATAATTAATACTGTTAAAATAAATTTTACAGTGAACATTATTCACAAAATTCTTTATTGTCAAGTAAAGGGAGCACAAAAACGTCGTATTTAATTACTATTATAATTTATTACTTAATTATTTGTCTTGCAAAATCGACCCTAATTAACTAGCACATGGCCCCTAAGAGAGGTTAAAGCAAATGGTTGTCCAAACACTAGTACAAAATTGCTAATATATTATTGTTGATCCTGAACGAATAAATTAAAATTCCCAAATTGGTACAACACTAATTTTCTAATTAATTTAGCTTTTAAAATTTTTAATTACAAATTTAATTAAGACAATAATTAATTAAAGGTTATAAAATAGAGTTTAATTAGGATCACAAATTTATTAATTAGAGTAAATATTTTTTAAAAATTAGTACTCAATTAATCGAAGTGAATTTAATTATTTAAACATGATTTTAATTGAAATTAATAAATCGAGCAAATTAAGTATTTTAAAATATTAAATATAAAAATAATGATATAATTTAAATTGATTTGTCGACAATTGTAGACAACACTAATAACTAATAAGTTTCATATTTAAATAAACATAATAAAACCATAGACAACACAATATTATTTTAGAATATTAAAATTTAAAAATTGCTAAAAATACTCCAATAAGATAGAATTGAATAGAAATACACAACGAACAATTTTAAAAATTGAGAGACTTGTTTGATAATTTTAATAATTAAAATATTGAATAAAAGAGAATAAAAATATATTATTGTTTAAACTATAATAAATAATGATAAGAATATTTTTTAAAAAATATTTTTTTGAAATAAAATCTGGTTTGACCGGTTCAACCGGTTCTTTCCCAATTTTGATTGATTTTTCTCAGTTCAACCTCAAAAATAGTTTTTGGGAATAATTAAACCGGTCTCATAACCCGATTTTGAAAAACAATGTATTGAACATCTTATAAAATCTAACGTGTTAGGAATTTTTTTAAGAGATTATAAGATGAAATTTTTAATTAGTTTATAAATTAATTGAACAAATTAAATATTTAAAATATTAAATACTCCCTCCGTTCATAAAACCTTTTATAGGAGGTAGGACACAATATAAAAAAGTGAAAGAATGCATAGAAATTTAAGGGGTACTTTTGTAACTTGGGGCTTTCTTAGGTCAGTCACGGTGTCGCCCTAACTAACATTAGTCAATTTTTTATGAGTCATCAGATCTAAGATCTAATGGTTTAAAATTGATAACCTGTTACCTGTTGCACAAAGCGTCGCACTAGTCATCGTTTTATGTTGCAACAGCTATCGTCCTGTCGCACTTTTATGATTTAATTTAATTATTTTATTTTTAAAATGAGAATATTTCTCACACACAGTCCAACGCCATCGTTTTCTCCACGTTCTTGCTACATCATCGTCTTCTCTATTGAAATTAACTTCCTACTACACCAAAGGCTTCTCTATTGAAATTAAATATAATATATTAGCGCAACAGGTTTTCGGTCAGTGCGATGGAGTGCGATGACACGTGGCACGATTTTAGACTATAACTATTGATAGTCAAGACGACATCTTGACTGACCTAAGAAAACTCCTTGTAATTTTTATATATAAAGTAAAAAAATGAGTAGGATGATGTGTATGTGTGAGCCAAAAGTAATAACAATTTATGTAAAATTGAGGATATTGAGGGTGAAGTTAATGGATGGCTTTCCATTTTAAGAGTGTGAAAGATATTGTAGGATGAAAGGAGTTAAAATTAATAATATAATTTATTTTTAACCGTGTAATATGGTGGGTTCAGGACTATAGTTGTTAAACAAAACGAGCCGCTTTCGGCTCGACTCTTAGTGTTAAACGAGTCGAGTTTGAGCTCGTGAAATACTCATTTACTTAAATAATCGACTCTAGCCCGTGAAATACTCATTTACTTAACGAGCCGACTCGAGCTTGACTCGTTAGACTTAATAGTTAAGATCTTTTCTATAATTCAATTAGGCTCGTTAGCGAGTCTAGCCGAGCTCAGTTTCTAGCTTAAATATTATCAAGCCGGGCTTGGCTCGATTCGACTCAATAAATACTCGAGTCGAGATTGAACTTTAAATACTCGACTCATTTAACAACTCTATTCAAGACCCTTAACAATATTCCAGAAAATCACTTGTCAAAGGTCTATCCAATGAAGTCTTTTCAAAGAGACCAGACTTGTGTTCATGTAAAAAAGGGAAGCAGATCAAATCATTATTTATCTCATCTTACAGAAGAGTACTTCAATTACTTCACATGAATTCCTTTGAACCTATTTCTCCCTTGAGTTTCGGTTGTAGGAAGTACACTTTAATGATAGTGGATGATTGTTCAAGGTTTACTTGAGTGATCTTGTTAAAAAAGAATAAAACTATCACTAAGCTGCTAGAGCCGTTCAAGAAACATTTCATAAAACATTTCACACTTTCCCTTCTATAAGTTTCACACCCTTAAAATGGAAAACCATTTATAAACTCTACCCTCACAAATTTCACTAAAACATTATTAATTTTTGACTCACATATATCCATAACCTAATAATTTTATTTTTACTTTATAAAAAAAATTTATAAAATTATCCGTCAAAACCACAATTATTACTCTTTTTTCTTAAAGTGTGCACTTTCTCCTATAAATTTTTTTATGGGATGAAGGGAATATAACATGTAAAGAAATTAAGGGTCAGCTTTAGTAGAGGGGTTTCAACCTAGAGAATAGAAAGGGAATGCAAAATAATTGTTTGGTCACAACCTTGATTATTTGCTACATTAGAATGTAATACTAAAAGTGATGAATCACAATTTCTTAGATTTTTAAGTGGAATGACTTTTATTCCTTAGACTTTTTAGGTAAAACTTTACCCATTAATAAAAATATCTTTATACTCATTATCTTGATTCCATTCATATAGAATTTGAGCAAACCAGACAAAACTATTATAGTAATTCTCGTTATTAACCAAACAATACAATTTTAAAAATTATATTAATTCCATTTTTCACTACTATCCTTATGTTTCTTTTCTAATCCTTTCAAATTTATTAGGAAGAAAAATTGGGCGGTAAAGAAAGATGATTGAGGGAGTAGTACTAGTATAGTGTATAAATTTGATGTTAATACACGTCTGTCTCCATGAAAAAGTAGTCCATATACAACATCGAAAATGGCAATGCCAACCCATGCTGCATGTTACCCCCTCACTCTCTCTCACACACACAACACACACTAGCCACACTACACTGCACCTACATGTACATCTACCCCAGAGAGAGAGAAAGAAAGATAAAGACAAATACAGGCCAAAATAACAGACAAAGACAGTACACAACAAGACATCGCTGTCTTGTTTCCTCCCAAATCCCCCACCCCCCACCCCCAACCCACCTCTTTTTTTAACAAACCACTCCTCCAAGCCAAGGCCACACAAAACAGGATTTCTTGCTGACAGATTTTCTAGAGAGAGAGAGGAGAGAGAGAGAAGAAAATGTATTCTGCTTTGCCAATGCATAGCTTGGCAATGGAGGGGGGTGATTACCAGGGGTCGTTAGATGGCACTAACTTGCCTGGGGATGCGTGCCTTGTCCTCTCCTCCGATCCCAAGCCGCGCCTCCGGTGGACGGCGGAGCTTCACGACAGATTTGTTGACGCCGTCGCGCAGCTCGGCGGCCCCGACAGTGAGTTCCTTTTTCCTAATCAATATTTATTTTCCTAATTAATTTTCTTTCTACAATTTGGGTTGGAACTTGGAAGAGGTATACAATTGAGGGGCGCTCACTTGTAAATTCTTAAATGTGAATTAGAATGAAATATGTTTTCGAATAATTGATGAGAAACGTAGGAAGAGAAAAAATTAATCAAAATTGGATAATGATTACTTAATTTAGAAAAAATTGTAACATTGATTATTTTTTATTCTCATTATACACCATAATTGTTTTATATTCATTCTCATTCTGATTCTTTTTGAGGAATATTTATAAGAAGAACCTGAAATTCCATATACGAGTGTAAACACATGACGGGACTAATAGTTAGAATTATATTGCTTTGATTGTTATTTTTCGAATTAGGCAGTATATATATTTGGATTGATGGAGTGTAATTTTTATTGTTGTTTGATAAGTTATTTTGGAATTTTTTGAGGCTATGGATTAATTATCACAGTCTTATTTGGGTTGATGGGGGTGTAATTTTTATTGTTGTTTGATAAGTTATTTTGGAATTTTTTGAGGCTATGGAATAATTATCACACTCTTCATTAATGAGATTAGACTCAATTTTATTGCGGGCCCGAAGTCCATTTTGAACTTGTGTCAAGTGAACCAAAACTTAACTCCTAGGGGACCATCATTAATGAGATTAGTCTCACTTTTATCATGGGCCTCGAGTCCATCCCGGACTCATTTCAGCGAACCAAACACTTAGACTGTGTTCTTTTTCGGCTTGAGTCTGATGGGGAAATAAAGTAGATGAGACAAATCCAATGAATAGTAAATCTGTGTTTTAGTTTGGGGTGGAGAAGTAGGAGTGGATGTAACTTTATGTCAAATCAATGTTTTTGAGTGATGATAAAGAATTATTTTATCGTTGTTGGATAGTGAAATAATAATTAGGTAGAAAAAAAGTAAGAGAGAAATGAGTAAATGTAAGAAAAGTAGAAGGAAGAATGAGTAAATAAATGAAAAGTAGGAGAGAGAATATGTAACTGTAAGAAAAGTAATGTGATGTGATAGTTTCAGATATATAAGTATATAATAGGGGTGAATGTGTATTTGGATGAAGCATTGGATTTGCAAATCCGAAAAGTGGACGGAATGGGGAAATCCAAATCTTAAATCCCGACTTCGCATGCTGAAAAAGAACAAGACATTAGCTCCTTCAAATTATTTTTTCTAGTCCCATCTGTTCAATCAAATGTTTCCCTGCGCTCAATCTTGCCTCTTTAATGCTGCAAAAGATATCTTGATGAGTTACAATTTGAGCTAAAGATATGGTAATGTATTATGTAAACAAGTTTCACCGTATAACTTGTTTGAAAATATTAATTGTTATATTAAGGGTGTTAGTTGTTTTATTACAAGGTATTAGTTTTGAATGACATTAGTTGTTTAACAAATACCAACTCAAAAATATGTTAAAACCATGTAGTTTCAGCCTGAGACAAATTTAATGCATTTTACCACTTACCATTTTACCTACTAATCCGGTTCAATTGTTTTCTTTTTAACTAATTAATGAGTTTTGATCACACAAGAGAGTGTCTCGATTGTTAAACTGGTGTCCAATAAGTAAACTGCACACTCAAGCTGCATATTAGGAAATTAAGCTGTGATGAATCTCGATAATATTACTCTGTTTGTCCCATAAAAACGTTCATAGGAAGAAGTGCACACATTTTAAGAAAGAAGAGTAATGATTGGGGGGTTTTGAGAGATAATTTTGCAAACTTTTATGCATAAAGTAAAAAAAAAATATTGAGTTGTGTGTATGTGTGAGTAAAAAAGTAATGACATTCTGTGTAAATCAGTGGAAATTGTGAGGGTGTAGTTTAAAAAGGGTTTTCATTTTAAGAGTGTGAAACTTATAGTGGAATGGACGAAAAATGAAAGTGTGAAAGGTTTTATGGGTTGGAGGGGTACATTAAATAACCTTTGCGCAACAATGAGAATCAAGATATGAAAATAACTAACAAGAACACAAGATTTTAGAGTGGTTCGATCCCTAAACTAGATCTACATCCACTATAGTGAGCCCTTTAGATCTTATTGATTCATCAGATTACAAGTACACAAGAATAGAATGAAGTGTTCAAGCCAAAATACACTTGAGAACACACAACAAAACAGTGATTTTCTCTGAACTTTGGAAGGGGATTACTCAATAACCGCTTGATGGATTTTAGAGATCTTTATATGAATGGAAACCTTGCAGTGTAGGCTACAATTCATCTGTAGAAACCTTTCCAAAATTCCAGCTGAAAATGACCGAAAAACCCCCCCTCACTAAACCGTACCAGAAAACCCGGTTTCTAGGAATTTGTTACATTAACTTTCAGCTTTGGCCTTCAACAAAATAAAGATATATGAAGATTGAAAGATCTCAAGTCTTACCTTACAATAGATATCAATAAAGTTTTCTGGATGAAACTCGTCGTCAACACTAATACAAATACTATGATCATAAACCATCCTAACTTCCATTTTGATCATTTTGTTGGATTGAAGTGCTAATTTCTTGTATTGCAGAAGCAACGCCGAAAACAATTTTGAGAATAATGGGAGTAAAAGGCTTGACTTTGTACCATTTGAAGTCTCATCTTCAGGTATGCTTTTAGCATCTCTATCAAAATTGCCAAGAAACTCGAGTAAAACACTTGTACTTTCGACTTCTCCAAGATATAGCATGAACGATGGAGTAATCTTGTATTGCAGAAGTTCCGATTGGGGAAACAAGCTAGCAAAGAGTTAACTGAGAATTCAAAAGATGGTAATTGCACTAGTATCTTTTTATTATCATTCATAGCCATCTCCACCTTCGATATACATAGCTATTTCACGTGTGCATGTTAGAGATAGTAGATTAATACAATGTCAATGTCAAAATTACAATGCTAGCCGTTTGAGCAGTTGTCCAAACAATTAAAAGCGTCAAAAACAAGTGGACACGTAGTATCATCGTACAAGGTGATGTTCAAGTATGAGAAAGAATGTGACCAACTTTCTGCAATTTTTGTAAGAATATAACTGCAAGAAATCGAGTGTAGACAACTCGTTGATTCAAAACTGGCCACACCTTGATAGTTCAAGGAGTCTATATATGTTGAGAATGTTATTTCAGTAAAGAAAAGCTCGTCGGATGATAGATTAGTCGTCTTAGCAAGACTTGGATAGTGTTACACTCATTAGTCCTTTTCTTTTTACAATGTCTGCTTCGTGCTAATTTACTTTTCGAGTATCAAATGGTTGCAGTATCGGGCGTTGCTGAGAGTCAGGATACAGGTTCATCCACATCAGCTTCATCGAAAATGATCACACAAGATATAAACGAGTACTTCACTCCCCCAAGCAGTTTCCTTTCTACATGTTTTGTTCTTAAATATAAATAATTTATGCATGGTTTTCTTTCATTTTCTTAACAGTGGTTACCAGGTGACCGAGGCTTTGCGCGTTCAGATGGAAGTTCAGCGAAGATTGCACGAGCAGCTTGAGGTTCATTCGTTTGTTCACTTGTATCAATTCTGCATACTGATTGAATTGTTGCAGTATCTATGAATCTTATACCTTGAATTGGCTGTGTTTTGTGCTGCTGAAGCAGGTTCAACGGCATCTCCAGATTCGAATAGAAGCACAGGGCAAGTATCTGCAGTCGATCCTGGACAAAGCTTGTAAAGCACTGGACAATCAAGCAGTGGCGTCGGCAGGGCTAGAGGCTGCCAGGGAAGAGCTCTCAGAATTAGCAATCAAGGTTGCTAATGACTGCAATGGTATGCTATCCGTCCCTCCTGTTATCCCTGCTCGACTAGGTGACTGCTCGACAGATAGTGGCCTGATGACAAATGGATGCCCCCCCATTTCTCCATCCACGAAGAAGAAGAGACCACGCCCGGTATTCAGCCCCGGAGACCCGATGCCCTTCGACAGCAACATCAAGACAGTAGAGTGGATGATGTCAACTTTTGGATGATTTCAAGAATGAAGAAATTTGTTTGGTTTTGTACATTCTTCAAGAATATAGGAAGAAGCACTTTTCCAGTGAATATGATCTTTTCTTTGTAGCCATTAGGACCACAACTCCAATATTAGTGAAAATGCAAGGATTCTTTGGACATATCATTGTTTGCTCATCATTTTTAAACTTAAATTTATGTTAATTGCACAATCTTTTGATCAAGAAAATCACTTTACAAACCATTTTATACACACTAAGTACTTGAAACATATATAACATTACAATCATTGTATTCCAAGGGCATGAATTCTTCTAATCAAACTCATAGATGCTGCATTTCTGTCTCTCCATTCTTCTGTCTTCTCCTTCTTGGGGCTACTTTCCATGAGCCAATGATCAAGACCATCCAATATACTAACGATCTGCCTCGCCGTCGGTCTTCGCCCTGGATCGGACTGCGTACACGCGATTCCGAGTTTGATCAGCCTCACCAATTCACCATCATCATATTCCCCATCCAACCTCCAATCCACCAACTCTTGGTAGGTCCTGTTTTGTACACGTTCCACTAACAGCACGTCTGGCTGCCGGAAGTCCACCGCCATTTGGCCCGTCACCACCTCCAGCAACACCACTCCGAAGCTATAAACATCGGCCATCGTGGTTGCTTCACCGGATTCAACATATTCCGGTGACATGTAACCGAAGATCCCTCGGACCGACTTTTTCTTGTCGATAACTACGTGATGGCCGTGCTCGTTTCTTGTCAAAAACTCGGCGAGAGCGAAAGAACCGAGCCTAGGGTTCATGTCTTGGTCGAGGATGATTGCAGAAGATGTGATGTTCCTGTGGATCACCTGCTCATCCCATTCATCATGCAGGTAGCAAATGGCTGATGCCAGTGACTTGATTATATTGTAACGTTGGCTCCAATGCAACTTAGTTTGCCATTTGTTTTGATGATGATGATGATGATGGAAGAGCATGTGGCTGAGGAGGCGACTAGCCGAGTAATCGTAAACAACGAGCATCTCGCCTTGCTCGGTGCACCATCCTCGGAGGTGAATCAGGTTCCGGTGGCGGAGCCTCCCCATGTTCTTGAATTCATTCGCGAATCTCATCCTCAATGCAGGGCACGTCTTCATCCCGAGCCGTTTCACTATCACATGGAAACGGCCCTCAAGGAGGCCATGGTAGGCCGTCCCAAAGTCTACCTCTGCCACCCTTCTCGCATCAGAGAAGTTGTCAGTAGCAGAGATGATCTCCTCGTAGCTTATAGCTCGAGGCGTTTCCACCATAGGGAAACATACTTTCCCCGTGGTGGAAACACTGCCTACATCACTGCTGACAACTTTTTCCGTGGTGGAAACTTTGCTTACGTCACTGCTGACAACTTTCCCCATGGTGGAAACACTGCTTACTACGTCAGTGCTGTCAGCAGTGATGTAAATGGTTTCTCCATTTGCCGAGACGAAACCCGATGAGTAAAACGCACTTGCGGTGGACGAGTTGCTGGTGCTGGTGTCCGTCAACGAGATGTAAAGCGGACGGGACCGAAACGACGGAAGATCGGGCAGTTTTCCGTAGACATTTCCGGAAAGAACCTCCACAACCCACTTCATACTCGGCCTCAGTTGAGGTTCATCAAGAGTGCACATTAGGCCAACTCTTGTCAACAATTCCATTTCAGAAAGATGGTACGACCCATCTTGGAGACGATGATCCCCTGCTTGTAAAAGTGTTCCCTCGTCTGACAGCCGTCGGATCCAATCAAGAAGAATGATCTGATCATCAGGGAACGTCAGATCAATCGCTCTTCTCCCAGAAACAACTTCCAGCACCACTATTCCAAAGCTGAACACATCTGACTTTGCAGTAGCTATGCTTCTTCTTTGGAAGCTCTCAGGCGGCAAGTAGCCTATAGTCCCACCAATCCTGGTGGTTTCCGCCAACCGAAACTCCTGGTTCTGACAAACCGGGGGTGGCGTCTTTGGCCTGTACGCCAGCTCGTGTTCGAGCCAGCGTGCCAGGCCAAAGTCGCCTAACCGGGCGTTGAAGTGGGAATCGAGCATCACATTGCTCGATTTCACATCCCGATGAATGATCTGCGTTTCGAGCTCTTCATGCAGGTAGTTAAGTGCAGCAGCCAGTCCATTAACAACCTTCTTTCGTGTCTCCCAGCTGAGAGGATCACCATTCTCATGCCTCCCGAAGAGCACTCTATCGAGGCTCCGATTAGGCATGTAGTCGTACACGAGGAGTAGCTCCTCCTCGTGTATGCACCACCCTCGGAGCCTCACGAGGTTACGGTGGCGGAGATGGGCCACGGCCACGAGCTCCGCCACGAAAGTCTTTTCAAACCTCTCTCCTCTCTCCACCAAGCACTTGACAGCCACCACACTGCCATCACTAGGCAGAACAGCTCTGTAAACTCTGCCATATCCTCCACTGCCAAGAAGACCATCCTTGTTGAAGCCATTGGAGCCAATGTAGAGCTCTGAGTAGCTAAAAATCCTCTGCTTTTCACCGCAGCATTGCTCTGCTATCTGGGCCCCTTCTGCATCAATGAACGCGCCGGAAAATTGTTTCTTTGGCAGTTCTTGATGACACCATTTGGATTTCAAGAACCGCCGCAAAGAGCGGCGGAGGGAATCAAGAGCAAGATGAGCACCACCGCATGATATTTTCTTGATATTTTTTTGATGGGCCTCTGCAGAATCATCAAATTCTGAAGGTAGAATGAAGCAGAGGTTCTTTATGTGCATTGTGGGAAAGTGTATGATTAATGATGATCATGGGAAGAAGAAAAGGTTGTGAAATTGGATTTGGATTTAAGAATAAATGGTGGTGCAATTCAAAGACGAGTAGGTTGAAAGGGTTGAATTTTGGGGTATGATTCTTGAAGGTGTACCGACCAAGTCCTAACAAAACCTACCCTCTTTTGTCAAGAGAGAACAAAAAAGAAAGAAAATAAAAAAGAAGGTTCTTCAATTCATGGGCATGTTCACACTTGATTAATTTATTAAATTTGTAATGGAATTTTGGCATTAAATATATTTTTTCTGACAGGGAATTTAGGCATTATATTAGATGCTGCAAGGTGGCAAAGTTGTCTTTATCTAAATAATAATGAAATATACGCCTTTGTTTTCATAAAATTTTACTTTTCTTTTACACCTTTAAAATGGAAAATCATTTATAAATTTTGTCATCACAATTTGTACAAAAGGTTATTCCCTCTGTCCTACACTTATTTGCACACTTTCTTTTTTCGTCTGTATCACATTCATTTGCACACACTAAAAGTAGTAAGTCTACTTACACCCTTCAACCTCAAAATATACACTTATTTACACATATGTCATTACTAAACCACTATATTTACACCATTCTCTCTTTTCACCATCAAAATTATTTTCTTTACCGTTTTGAAAAGTTAACAAAAGCATACAATCCTTACTTTTCATAATATTTGTGCCCAAATAAGTGTGCAAATGTGTTTGGGACGGAGGGAGTACTAATTTTTGACTCACACATTTAAACAACCTAATAATTTTTATTTTTTTACTTTATATATAGAAGTTTATAAAATTATTTCTCAAAATTTTAATCATTACTATTATTTTTTAAAGTGTGTACACTCTCTTTTATAAAAGTTTTTATGAAAAGGGAATATAAAATTAATTAAATGAAAAGATGGTGATGATGAAGGGAATAGAAGGAAGGAAAGAAGAAGTGGGAAGGAAGTGGTTGTTATCTTTCAAGAAATGCGCACGAGCACATAAAAGGATTGCTGCCTGTTGACCGCGGCCTAGTCATGCGGACCCACAAATCCACAACTTTAATGATAAATATAATGGATTTGATCTTATGGCAATAGATGAGCATCAATTTATATATTTACAGCTTATGTGGCATGTCAATCACCTATAATGTGATGCCACATATAAAGGAGAGCCACTATTATTTAATTAATTATTTTTGTGGCATCACATGATTGGTGGTGGGTATATAAATTGATGTCCATCTGCAGGCATAAGATCAAATTCGATAAATATAAACATATGTGTTTAATAAATTTTTATCACTTTTTGAAAAAATGATACAAATTTATATAAAAGTGATAACAAACTGAAAAATGATAATAATTTATGAAAAAGTGATAACAATTTATTAAAAAGTGACTCTATCTCATGTTCGTCTCATGCATGAGACGGTCTTACACAAGAGTGTCTCATGTTCATAAGGTAAGGTTGTGTTTTTTCATATATTCGTCTATTTAAATTTATGTTTTTTTTAAAAAAATTTTGTTTTGTCCTAATTTTTTTTTCATATAGTTACATATTTTTTCATACAGTAACACCTTTATGTTTATATAATAATATATTTTTCAATATTTTATGTTTTATTATAAGGACAAATATTTATTTTTATAAGGATAAGTATGTATTATTAGTTCTTATTGATACGGTATTTTGTGGCATAACCCACTTCACACGAGCCCATCCCATTTGATTAATGGGTGTAGGATAAATTGATTATTGGGCCCTCGGCCCAAGTTCCCTTGATTAGGGATGATCCAGAAGAGAGGTAGGGCCCACGGCCCAAATCCTTTTAACTATGAACTAACCTGGAGCGAGGGTTGGGCCTCCGGCCCAATCCCAAGATTAACCCTATAAATATGGATAATATTGTGTGGACTTGAGCCCACTTAGAATGGATAACCGAAATAAGAGGCTGACCCACTTCGGCCTACCTCCTTATGAAGATATCAGATTACTTGGTCAAATGAAGAAGATCTTATCTTAACCGAATAAGAGATACTTTGTGCCCCAAGAAGGGGAAGATTCCAGAATCTCCTTTAGGCACCTGAGGTGGGTAACCTCTTTACACAAGAAACAAAAAACATATTCTCCCACGATGAGAGAACATGGCGACGTACATGGTATGTAAATTATCATCTATATATTTTATAGTCACGTGTCGTCTGTTTGTGAAGTCAATTTATGTTTGTGTACACGTGACATTTTATATCCAAATTGTAAAAATGGGAGTTTTTATATATGTCGTTTTTGTGCGTTTTGTTTATGTGTCTTTATTATCACGTGTCATCTCTTTGTGAAGTCAATTTATGTTTGTGTACACGTGACATTTTATATCCAAATTGTAAAAATGGGAGTTTTTATATATGTCGTTTTTGTGCGTTTTGTTTATGTGTCTTTATTATCACGTGTCATCTCTTTGTGAAGTCAATTTATGTTTGTGTACACGTGACATTTTATATCCAAATTGTAAAAATGGGAGTTTTTATATATGTCGTTTTTGTGCGTTTTGTTTATGTGTCTTTATTATCACGTGTCATCTCTTTGTGAAGTCAATTTATGTTTGTGTACACGTGACATTTTATATCCAAATTGTAAAAATGGGAGTTTTCTGCGCATGTGTCGTTTTTGTGCGTTTTGTTTATGTGTCTTTATTATCACGTGTCATCTCTTTGTGAAGTCAATTTATGTTTGTGTACACGTGACATTTTATATCCAAATTGTAAAAATGGGAGTTTTTATATATGTCGTTTTTGTGCGTTTTGTTTATGTGTCTTTATTATCACGTGTCATCTCTTTGTGAAGTCAATTTATGTTTGTGTACACGTGACATTTTATATCCAAATTGTAAAAATGGGAGTTTTTATATATGTCGTTTTTGTGCGTTTTGTTTATGTGTCTTTATTATCACGTGTCATCTCTTTGTGAAGTCAATTTATGTTTGTGTACACGTGACATTTTATATCCAAATTGTAAAAATGGGAGTTTTTATATATGTCGTTTTTGTGCGTTTTGTTTATGTGTCTTTATTATCACGTGTCATCTCTTTGTGAAGTCAATTTATGTTTGTGTACACGTGACATTTTATATCAGTTGTAAAAATGGGAGTTTTCTGCGCATGTGTCGTTTTTGTGCGTTTTGTTTATGTGTCTTTATTATCACGTGTCATCTCTTTGTGAAGTCAATTTATGTTTGTGTACACGTGACATTTTATATCCACTTGTAAAAATGGGGAGTTTTTACATATGTGTCGTTTTTGTGCGTTTTGTTTATGTGTCTTTATTATCACGTGTCATCTCTTTGTGAAGTCAATTTATGTTTGTGTACACGTGACATTTTATATCCAAATTGTAAAAATGGGAGTTTTCTGCGCATGTGTCGTTTTTGTGCGTTTTGTTTATGTGTCTTTATTATCACGTGTCATCTCTTTGTGAAGTCAATTTATGTTTGTGTACACGTGACATTTTATATCCAAATTGTAAAAATGGGAGTTTTTATATATGTCGTTTTTGTGCGTTTTGTTTATGTGTCTTTATTATCACGTGTCATCTCTTTGTGAAGTCAATTTATGTTTGTGTACACGTGACATTTTATATCCAAATTGTAAAAATGGGAGTTTTTATATATGTCGTTTTTGTGCGTTTTGTTTATGTGTCTTTATTATCACGTGTCATCTCTTTGTGAAGTCAATTTATGTTTGTGTACACGTGACATTTTATATCCAGTTTGTAAAAATGGGGAGTTTTTACATATGTGTCGTTTTTGTGCGTTTTGTTTATGTGTCTTTATTATCACGTGTCATCTCTTTGTGAAGTCAATTTATGTTTGTGTACACGTGACATTTTATATCCAAATTGTAAAAATGGGAGTTTTTATATATGTCGTTTTTGTGCGTTTTGTTTATGTGTCTTTATTATCACGTGTCATCTCTTTGTGAAGTCAATTTATGTTTGTGTACACGTGACATTTTATATCCAAATTGTAAAAATGGGAGTTTTTATATATGTCGTTTTTGTGCGTTTTGTTTATGTGTTTTTATAGTCACGTGTCGTCTGTTTGTGAAGTCAATTTATGTTTGTGTACACGTGACATTTTATATCCAGTTTGTAAAAATGGGAGTTTTTATATATGTCGTTTTTGTGCGTTTACACGTGACATTTTATATCCAGTTTGTAAAAATGGGGAGTTTTTTCTGCCTATGTGTCGTTTTTTGTGCGTTTTGTTTATGTGTCTTTATTATCACGTGTCATCTCTTTGTGAAGTCAATTTATGTTTGTGTACATGTGACAATTATATATTGTGTTTTGTAAAAAATAGTAGCAAGGATTTGAAGTACTTTGAATCATTTGCTAAGTAATTATGATGTTTATTACTAAACCAATTCATAAATATTTACATATTTTGAAAAACTCTTTTGTTTAACTTCGGTCCATAAATGTGTATAACATTTTTTATTTATCATATATTTGAGAAAGTTTAATAGTTATGAAATATTAAATTTTTAGTGTTTCAAACAAGTGAATCTCCTTATGCATATATATAAATTGATTGAATCAAATTAATTAAATTATATATATGTAAACATATCAGTAATATTATAAAAAAAACTCAAATATAAATTATATACGATATTTATTTATAAATATACGATTTATATTATTAATATTTATACATCAATTATAAGACTTCTTTTATTAATTATTCTTTAGTAACATAGATATATTCTTTCAATTATTACGACCGATACCTTTTAGTAAAGTGGATTCAGTTTTACTTTGAAACTTGTTCACAAGAGACTCTACCTTGCACTTTTAATACCATAAAAATACTTTCAAAATATTTTTGGTCCCTAGATTTAAAGGTGATTAATTTTTTTTTCAAAATTGGTCCAATCGTTAAATAAGTGGTCCCAAAATTACAAAATTTATTGCAAAGTATATTGGTTCTTTTATTGGGACCATTTTTTTTTAAAAGAATATTTTTACATAAAATTTAAAAGTATTTTGAAAATATTTCGATGAGACTAAAAATACATACAACTTTCCCTAAAATTCTCATACTTTGATTTTAGTTTTTAACAAAAAAAAAAAAAAATAATAAATAAATAGCCAGAATAAATTATCACCGGATTGACAACATGAAAATGAGAGTAATTAAAACACCAATTAAGATGGATTACTGGAAGGCCATGATGGAGATTGCTCTTAATTTTGGCCGTGGAAAAAATAAGTGGAGAGCTGAGATCTCCGTTTCATGGCAAAAATTTGTGATACTGTTTCACATATCTTATTTTGTGAGACAGTTGTTATCACTTTTTAATAAATTGTTATTATTTTTCAACTTTTGACTTAAATGATACATTTTACATATATTTTTTAAAAGGTGATACAAATTAATATAAAAGTGATACTCTCTCCACCCCGTACTCGTTGTGACATTTATTGTTTGACACAAATTTTAATGTAAGAGTTGTTTAATAATATAAGTTATTTTTATGGTGGGTAGAGTAGTCTTTTCACCTCTAATAAGAGAGTTGTTTAATAGTATTAAATTGAGTTAATGTGGGAAACGTAGTTGCATATGTTGTAATTTTGTAGTGTTTGAGGGGATATATAAAAGTGAAAAAAATTGTTTTATTACCATTTAAGAAAATGATGCAACGAATACGGGACAAACCTTTTTGGCAAATGTATAACACAATAAGAGTAAATGTTTATTAAAAAGTGAATACATTTCACGAAATGAGATCTGTGAGACGGTCTCACACAAGACTTACTCCCATTTCATTTGCTCCGTCCCATTATAAGTTATTCTATTTTTGATAACTATCTACTAAATTTATTGTTAGAAATTGATTTGAAATTTGGGTGTTAACCCAATTGTTTGACCAATTTTATTGTGATGGTCCATTTGTGAAAAATGAAAATAAGTTGCAAATTCATAAACTACGTTTGGAGTAAATGAATTTAATGTCTTAATTTGGTCAAAACCAATTTCTGGTGAATGAAATATTAATATATGAAATTAGCAATTTATTACTACTTCTTTAATTGGAAATTGAAGAGTGGAAATGTTAGGGGAAAAGGAAAGAGGTTTCCTTGTCCCACATAAGAAAATTAGAAAGAAAATTACTTCCATATAAATAGCTAGACTTATGAGTTAAAAATAAAACTTGAGTGAAGTCTATATGGTGGTGGTGCTATAACACAAAAGTCTATTGACCACGTGCACGTCGCACTTAGTCGCATTGGACGCTTTAGAGACGCATCTGACCACGTGCACGTTGCACTTAGTCGCATTGGACGCTTTAGAGACGCATCTGACACGTAGGTATTAATGAGCTTTTGGCAAGAGATATACCGGACTCAACAACTTTCAAAATGGATAATTGCCTAACTGTGCTTACGTAGGTGATTAAATCAAGTTCCTACACTTTTACCCATGCTAGAAAACCCAAAAAGATAGGATAGACATCACATAATTTTCTTAACATTAATATTTTTGGAAATCACTACTTAATTTGTAAAATTTCAACCCTTTTATTTTTCTATATATAATTTAAACATTGTAGTTTCAATCCTCTCTTTTTTCTTTCTTTTTTTTTTTTATCAGTAAAAAAGGAAAATTTCGCTTGTTCCTCGCTTGTTCCAATTCCAAAGAGCTTAAGATTTGATTTTACACTACATACGATATTTCATTCCGGCCCTCATTAGCTCTTCGCTTGCTTGGATTAAAAGTGGTAATAGGTATAAGGCATACCCTTAGTACTCTTAAAGGGATACGAGAATAGTGTACAACATAAACAGAAGAATATGACAGTAAAACACAAAGACCAGTAGCATGTGAAAGAATTTTAGATTTATTCTCCTCAGTCCAAAAATAAAAAATTTCTACATTCACTCTGTTGGAAATTCATTGGTTAAGATTCACTAACCTTTGACGCAGCGGAATAATCGAGCCGGTTGGAATTCTACGTACAATGTGATCCTCAGAGTCCGAGATACATTTACGTATGAAATGTATTCAATGTTCATTATCTAAGTGCCCTTTGATTTGAGTATCCATGTGATCAAGGTGGTAACTTGGAGAGAATGAGAAGAATACACCTTCTCATTTCTGCATGGCATCAATTTTTTTGAGAAAACCCGTTGAATTGGTTTTCATAAGGGAGTTAATCAAATAACCTCCCTCATCTTCATCCACTTCATGTGTGGATATTAAATAAATAATATATTAAATTATTTATTTACTTTCATCTCCCACTCACACATGAAGTTTGAGTCTTATACTCATATACTTCACCTTTTTATACAATCACATAATACATTTTTCATACAGGCAAATAAATCGTGTGACCCTTGAGAATATGAGATTTTGTGCTATACACTTATTAAGGATATATAGCAACTCAACCAGTTTTATATGAAGAATTCAAAACTCGTTATACCCCAGAACTCTTTCAATTAACACAAGTTAACATATCTCTTTTAATCCCTTGAAAATATTAGAGCATATTCAACTTTTCATTAAGTCTATGTATTCATAATTGAAAGTGTGCGTGTAGTGTAAAACAGAATGATGTTGTACTGAATGTTATGACATGCACTACAACATCTAGATATCAGAATATGAAACACAGCGGAAGACAAACACTACAATGCAAAGGAGTAAATTTTTCATAGACTTGTTAAGTTAAAGTCTATGATGCATGTCGGCGTAACATTTCACTAATTCGAGAGTGAATACAAAAGTTTGTGTAAAGAGTTTCCAAGATAGAACCTTTACAACGGAAAATAAAGACTCAATATCACCTATTGACTCTTAAACGACTAAGTGTAGTATTACAAAATATTACACTGTCAAAAGTAAATCAAAGTATCAAAGACATCTACGCTAATGACACTTCAATAAACCTATGTTGGTAAACGAGGTAACATGCACAAGTACCAACGTAAAGGGGGAATAACGGCCCTATCTCTTGGATGCACTAACGCACTCAACAATTGATATTTGGATATTCCTTGCCATTGCTGAAGTCCTCGGTCCTCTATTTATAGATGTCCTCGGCTTCAACCATAGATCCTTGTAGATGGATCTAGAAAGACTCCAAAATAACTTCCCCTTAATTCTCTCCCATAACCGTCCATGTAGCTAGTTGATTTCGTGGTTAACTCCTGCAACCGCATGATCTAGGTCCTTCTAAATCTTTTTGGAATTAGTCTTGAATTCTGGATCCTTGTGGAAGATTCTGGAATCCGTCCTCAATGTTGCACTTGATGTTACAGCATCCGCGGCAACATTTGACTCAGTCTTCATTCCAGATCCTTGTAGAACGTTCTAGATCTTCAACCTGCAATGTAACAACATCTACTACAACATTGAACTGTTAGAGAATAAAAGTTAGTTATATGAAGAAAGAAAGGGTCAAATTCTGATGTAGCAGAATATGTGATAACATCACATGCGACATCAAGAATAATCAAGTTCTCAACTCGATTAACCGGTCAATGAATCACAATAGATTGTGTTAATAAAGACATCCTTCCTTTCACACAAAATATCTACAGACTCCCACTATAGCTGCTTTTCTAGACATGTACCGCACTGCCGAATTATCTTAGCTATTAGTAATATGCTAAAGTAGCGACACTAAAGTGAAGACTTAGAAATATAGCAGAAAGTCTTAAGGGTACTTTAAGAGGTTTATTTAAACCTCAAGGTCTCATACAATGAGAAAATAGGGATATATTTCTCATTTCCTTATGGTCAACTTAGCACATGTGGTATGAAACACATGTTACGATGTCTTGAACTTCCAGAATGGAAGTGTGTGTCTTTTGAGTCATTTTCTCTCTCATCTGACATCGTATAAATCATAGTTCAAGTGTATCCTGGACACTTAACTTGGATTTCCTCTCACTATAGTTTAGGGAATCCATTGATTTAGCTTATGAACAAGTCAAATAGATCTGTGGTAAAATCTATTGCGATTATTTCCAAATAATCTCATCTCTACACACACTCTGATGTCAGAGGTGATTGCTCGTATGAGTGAGCCAATCTATACTTGTCGATACATTATTATGTGAACCATCACATAAATTACAATACATAAATCTCTAGCAACATTAACATATACTTATGCCATGTCCAAATCCACATAAACTTTAATCTTAGATGTCCAAGACATCTATAAGAACAAGTTTGACGAGAGGATTTGCTAACATTTATAAGTGAAAAATATTTTAAGAATCATTTTCCTTCTTTGTAATATCTCTACAAAGAACTTTTAGAGTATTTGGTTTTCTTAATACTTGGAATATCTAGTGTAAGCTTTAGTTGCTTTGACTATCACTAAATAGTAGCAACTCCCACTAAAGTATTTTATTCCACAATGAATTGTAGCAACATCTCTCACCAGGATATTTGATTCCATAATGAGTGGCAACAACTCCCACTGGAGTGTTTAATCCACAATGAATCGCTACATCTCCTATTGGAGTGTTTGATTCCATGGTAATCTCTACAGCTCCCACTGGAGTGTTTGATTATTTAGTAAATCGCTACAGCTCCCACTGGAGTCTTTGATTCCACAATGAATCACTACAGCTCCCACTGGAGTGTTTGATTCCAAAATGAATCGCTACAACTTCATTTAAAATGCTTACTATTCCCAAAAGTTTCAAGAAATCTCTTAACCAAACTGCCTCTTGTACTGCAGATGCACATGCCACAAGTTTGACTTCTATAGTGGACAGTGCTATACAGATATGTCTTATACTATGTCATTAGATTGCTTCAATTTTCAAGCAAGATGACATAACTGGAATTTGATTTACGTTAATCTAAATCACTATTCCAGATTGTATTTGTATAGTTTAAACATTTAAATTTTAAATTTATATCCTTGAGATAATAATCTGCAATACCACTCAGATATCTCAAAAACTCACACACTTTCTTTTAGTGTTTTTCTCGGATTAATTGAGATCTACTAACCAAAACTAATAGCTCAACTATTGTCTCAATGTGTGCACAACTTAGCATACATTAGACTTCTAATTGCATTTGTATATGATATTATCGACATCCCATCTTTGAGTTTTCAGACACTCATCACAGTACAATGACTCGTCTTTCACAACATGAGTATCAATATGTTTTCATACACCTATTTTGAATTGTTTAAGAAGTCTCTTTGCGTAAGCCTTTTAAGACAACCCCAAGTAACTTCTTCGAACAATCTTTATGAATCTTTCCATTAAAAAAATACTCACTGTTGTCATTCCAGCTAATAATATAACAACAAAACAATATTAGAATTACAAAACTATCTTGGACCGTTTAACTAAACACAATGATCTTTGTCTTTCACAACAAAGTTATATGAGTAATCATTTAAATGAAATCTCAAGTTACACTGTCTTGAGGATCATTTAAGTTCGCAAATCGACTTTTCAATTTACAAACATTATCCTCTTAGAAGATTGAATCCTACATGTTATATGTAGATTTCTCCTTCCCATTTTCCATTGGAAAAACTAGTTTTTAACGTCTAATTTGATGTAATTCTAAATCTAAACTTGATATATTAGCTAGAATCAGTTGAGGTAAAAATTACAACAGATGAAAAAAGGTAATACACTCCTTTTAGAGTATAAATTTTCCATCACGTGAACTTTACTACCTCACTATAGAGTCATCAGTCTCAATTTAATTTTGAGAATTCATTAATTCTCAATTACTTAGTGTCTTGACGAAAAGTCTATAAGTTTCCAAACTTCGTTTGACCTCAACGACTCAAGTTTGTCTTACATTGCTTTCTTTCACTAGTCTTTTGTCAGCTGAGATGGAACCTCTCGAACGTTTGTAGGTTCTTTCCCATTCACTAAAGACTTATCATATTTTTTTACGGATATCATAATGCCATTCAAGCATATATTCTCTAGACAATTTCTCTCATCAAGATCCATATGATCTTAAAAGGGTAAAAAATCTATCAAAGAACATTTTATCAGTAAATCACTCCCACTTGGATCTGATAGAGAGTGATTACTCCAATCCCAAAAATATGATTTAGATTTTATGTGATTCTATCTCAAGTATACTTCAACCCATTTGATCAACTATTAACACGTATCCCTTAGATTTAACCACATACCTAATGAAGGTACAATCAATCACTTGGGCCCAACTTTTCTTACTGACTCAAAGAATCATGTATGTGAGCTGCTGATCCTTATATCTAAGGATACATATTAGGTATTTCACCTATTTTTTAGATCAAAAATGTGATTGAAGTAATCAGCTATGAATAGTCATTACAAAACAACCATCAACAACTAATAACTACACATCTCTCTCCAATAGAGATGGTTAATTTAGTTTATGTTCTACATGGATCTCATCACATCCAACAATATTCAAATCTCTAGCAGCTTCACCATTATGTAATGGTGTATATGTTGGATTATGTCTTTCTCATTACACAGTCCATTGAACTGTTTGAATCTTTCACACGCTTTAAAGGTTCTTAAAACCTTTTAAAGTCATGTATTTTAATTCACATAATTTTTTTAGATCATCTAAAACCATCAAATGTCTTAGACATGTGTGAAATTAAACAGACATCTTTTAAAGCATGAAAAATCCATTAACGTAAGTATTGAAAACCAGTAAGTTCCATGTTAGTTGTTTGACATTCATAGAATCACATTTATCAGAATAAAACAGTTGCAATGAAGAGTCAACTTAACAGTTTTATTAATGGTTTTCAAGTCACTTATTAACAAGATTATGTTCACATTTGATAACTCGACTTTTAAAATTGAACTTCAAAGTTCTTCTTTCACAAGTCAGTTCATCCAATCTTGCATAACATGACTTAAAACTAGTATGTCAGATGTCATTATATACACTGTTAGGAAAGAAAAGGGTGTATTTAGTTTTGATGTGTTAAAAAGAATAGGATGACCAACTGAGCATCTTGTATAGACAGCTGAAGTAAGTCTTGTAAATAAAACTAAGTACGAGTCAGACTAGGTTAGGAAATCAGACTAGGACAAACCTCAGATGAGGACAAGAAATCAGATGGGGACCAGATACCAGACAAGGACGACACAAGATAGTTAAGATTCAATACGATAAACAATCACCTAGACAAGGAATGAAGATGAAGACAGGATGAGACAAGTAGCAGACGATGAAGTGTTAGGAAATTTTTACACAAGTTTCAAGAAGCAGTTTCAACTAACCAAGAGGAAGTTACAAGATTCAGTTATACTGTTATAACTGACCAAAACAGAACTCAAGGAAGTTACAACTACCAAATGAAGATCTCTATAAATAGGGATAGAAATTAGTCTAGAATTAACTTTTGATACTCTGCATTCACAACTATTCACGTATTCTATATACTCGAGTCACAAAAAGTTGTACACATTCACGAACGTTTTATACGTTTTCCAGTTTTAGTGTTTGTAAAACACTTTTTCACAGAATATCTTCAAGCCATAGAAATTCTGAAATTAGGAAAAAATCATTGTAAGGCTGAAGATTCACAATTGTAAGTAAGCAAGCAAGAGGAAAGGAAGTCAGTAAGTGCAGACCCTTCTTCAAGTTGAAGAAGGAGAGTGGATGTAGGATTGTTAAAATCCGAACCACTATAAATTTGGTGTTCTCTATTGCTTTGATTTACTTATTTTTTTATTTCAATTTCAGTTCTTAAATCACAGATTAATTTCAGAATCAAAGTTAAAATCTAGTAATATCATTTTGCTTTTGATCTTTATAAAGTTGAGATTAAATTTGATTTCCGCTGTGTCACTTTGGTGCTTTGAATATATTTTGAAAGATTTGAAAAATCTACAAAATCTATTCAACCCCCCTTCTAGATTTTGTTCTAGAGGGTTAACTCAAAGTATTGTAATCAACTCAACTAATCGGGACCAACATACACAAGCATTACTAGTGGAATATACTTATAATAAATATGAACTAACTTCATAAAAATTAATAGTAGGCCGCTTACAATCCAAAACCACAAAAAATATTTAAAGGAAGTCAAATACCATAAAACATATTGTAAATACTAATTTCAACCAGGTCTACGAAAGTAGTAAATCATGTCTCAATCGTAGAAGAATATTAATAGAAGTGAGATCCCAAGTGATTTCTGGAGCAATCAGGAGACTATGTAGTATTAAACATTGACCATCGTCAATCTCAAGGTTATAAGTCCCTAGACCTCAACTCGAGCTTAAACCCCACATAAAAACATCTCGTCTCAATGCTCATTCGTCTTTAGTCAATGATCTTGTCATTTATGAGTCTCTAATCCATTGGGATAAGACTCAATTAAGAATACATTACTAAAGATTAATATGCTCAAACAAAATGGAATGAACAATCTAGTCCTTCTTGGACTTGGGACATTCGTGAGTAAAATGACCACACTTGTTACATCCGAAATATATCACTCACTCTTATCCATTTTTAGTCTAGCATATTTTATTTTCTTATTCTTCTTAGTATTAGGATTGACACCAAGATTTATCGGTACATCCAGTTCGAGGCCGCTTGCCTTTTTCACTTTCCTTCCAGCTTTGTTTACATTTTAAGCTTGAAGCTTGCATTGAATTAGATTCAGCAATGAGAACACTTTATGAAGACTTGACTGCTTCAAGTCCGTCATCTTTTAACTCAATATAATGAGCTACATGAGTGAAAGTCCAACCCTCAAGTGTTCCCACTTGTCAGAAAGTGACTGGATTCGATTCCAAATTTGATGTTCCTCAGAGTGTAAAGTGTTACCATACTTTTTCTTCAGATATTCCCAGATATCATGGGTAGTAAGGCGATATTTACGCTCAGAGATCATGTTATTGATGACTGAACTCATCAATATGTCACGAGCTATGACATTTTTTATTTTTCAAATCTCATGATCTTTTCCGATCTGAGTCTCCATCATAATTCCAAGACCTTCCCTAACATGGTTTGATACATCATGTCCAAGAACATTCAAAGATCATGACACCATGTGTCATAATTATCGTCATTGAGTTTTTCTATTTTGTACAACTCAACAATGATTGCTTTTGAAGCTATTGTCTGGTTTTAATAGAAGTGATTTACTAAGTTAATGTTCATTTATGTATCAACATGTTCTATGTTAAGCTAACTGACATCTGAATAATTCGATACGAAAATCAATATCGAAAAATGACTTAAAGTCATTAATCATCAATATCATGAAGTATCCTCCTTAAATAGATTCAGTTCCAAAACATGAACAAAAATAAGTTCTAGCATTTAATGATCAGCTAAAACTCCCACTCAACAACATGAAACTGCATGCATAAAATATTTCAATCAATATTAATGTAATAAAGCATAATCATGTCATAAAAAACATCCAAGATAGTTACGGTAATCTCATAAGACTATTTCAAGTCTTAAATACCAACTATTAGGGTCATTTAAAAAATAATCTTGTTTCAGCAATACTCTTTGTTGGGTCCCTTTAGAATGAGTTAATCACGTAAACAAGATGTCTTCTAGTGATAATCTAGAAGGGGGGGATGAATAGATTATCAAAAACTTTTTCAAGCTTAGATGATCTATCAACTCCAAAAATCAGTTCTACAGCGGAAACAATTCGTTTTAACTCAATTCAATTAGGATCTAAAGATTTATCAGATATTGAATTTGTGATAAAAAAATAATCAACGAAAACAAGTAAAAACAATAAGAAGAAACAACACCGGATTTATAGTGGTTCTGATCAAATGATCCTACGTCCACTCTCCTCCTTCAACTTGAAGAAGGGACTCTACTTACTGTCTTACTTCTTTCTTCCTTTCTTCGTTTACAACGTGTATCTTCAGCCTTACAAGAATAACTCTAACTCTATCCAGCTTTTGAAGATTCAAATGAAAATGGTGTCCTCTAAACACCAGAAAATGAATAAACACTAAGTGTGTTCGTGAAAGATGTGTATACAAATGATCGTGAAGAGAGCTTCTAATTCTTTTTTATTGCTAAAGTGAGATTGCTATGTTGCTAAGTTTTTTTTCGTATTTCAAAATTCTAAAACTATGAACCTATTTATAGATCTTCTGTTGATGACGGTTATAACTTCTTTGTTGTGGTTGGTTGTAACTGATTAACCAATTCTTGAAACTACTTCTTGTTTGGTTGTAACTGACTCTTGATTTTAACTAACTCTTTAGCTTGTCTGACTTCTTACCCTGTTTGATTCTTCACCCTATCTGATTCTTCACCTTGTCTGTTACTTCATCTTGGTGAGTGTCTTGATCTTCCTCCTTGTCTGTCTTTGACGTCGTCTGATTTTCTGTTCTTGTCTTCATCTGACTTTCTTTGAACAACCTTATCTTACTATTCTATACTTAGTCTATTTTACAAAGATTACATTACTTCAGCTGGCTATACATTATTTTTCAGCTGGTCATCCTAGTCTTACACTTTTAACTCATCAAAACTAAGTACATCTTTTTCATCCTAACACTCTTAGGTAAACTCCTTAATTTTTTTTTGGATAATCTATGATGTAATGTATACGTTCATGGAGTACTTCATTAGTACTCATTATGAGAAATTATGATAAAATGATCTACATGCTGATTCTTCATCCGAACGTTATTTTGACTTTTCAAGTCAAAATCGTCGGATTGTCGAATCATTCATTTGTGTAAACATGTTGCTTGTTCAACTTGTCTATAGTAACCAATACCCAATTATCAATCGTTTCTTTCATAGTATCACAATTTCCATAAGATTCCAATTCTTAATACAAATTTTGTATATTTTATTTAAAAAAAACTCCAAAAAAACTACTTAAAGTTTTCTTGGAAGAGTCTCAGCTCAAATCTCAACTCTTATTGAGTCTCGAGCTATAAAATGGGAATTAACTTATGAGATATTAAAACGAGCTATACATCTTCATCATAGAACTTTAATGTTCCAAAATATAATTGTGCGATAATATTCCATCATGTAATTCTTAAGAATGCATAACATAATTTTCTTATAAAGAATTTCAAGAACCATGAATGTTCTTTACTATTCGAGTCATATCCATAAAATGAGCAACCATTAAACATATCAATGCTTAAAGCTTTTAACACATGAATTTCAAGCTCACTATTACACCAAGCAAATTTTTATTATCAAGTGTAATAGGCTAATTCACAAGTGAAATAAGTTAAACTATGGTTTTCATCTCAAATGGATAAACAAGTAATCAAACTTTAATAGTTCAAATACTTCATATTTATGCATATTAAGAATCTACACTGAAAAATATGAACATAGGAATTTACGGCACCAAAATTGGAGTTAAAATGAGCTCAAACAAGCTGAAACAAGTTTTCATGCGCGCGTAGTTAACGAAAACAACCTTTAAAGGCTGAAAACCGCTTCCAGTGGCCGGAAACAACCCAGATTCGCCGGAAAACCACCGCCACGCGCCACAACGCGCTGCTACAACACCACACGAGTCATCATGCGTGGACAAGGGAGCTGCACGTGTCTTCACGCGCCTTCACTCGCCACCTTGGATGTAAGCGCCTGGCTTCCACGCGCCGCCGTCACTCAGCGTCGGTCTCGTGCGTGAGGTCCATGCGTCGTCGTCGTCTGCCATCGGTCCACGCGCCACCGCCGTGTTCCACGCATGAGGCCCACGCGCCGCCGTTGTCACCGCCGCTGCCCCGCATAGGGTCCACCCGCCGGCTGTGGTTCACGTTCCGGTCCGATCTAGACCAGACTCGGGTCCAGTTCGGCACGGCTCGGTCCGGTTCAGGCCCGGTTTGACCAAGTCAAACTGATATTGACTAGGTCTTATCCAAATATTTTCAAAAATTACGAAAGGGTCCTTAGAGAATATCGAATTCTCAAAAATTGACCCAAATACTTTCTGAAAACTTTCAGATTTGCCCCAAAAACGTTAAATTTTCGAAAATTCATAACTCACTCAATACCTGACCAAAATTAACAAACTTTATATCCACGGAATCCTCATTCAACATACTACAATCTAGTAATGAGAACTCATCATGATTCATGATATATTGTTCGTAATTTCCATTCAAAGTTTTTATAATTTTACAAAGACCAAATTTAATCTCACAAACGGTGAGACCAAAAAATACGAAATTTTGCAGATTGTCTAAACATCATACAAGGCACATACAGTAATTTTTTTAGGTCCAAAATCAACCGTTTCAAAAATCAAAATTTTGAAAAATTACAAATTCATGATTTCTGTACAATTACATGCATAACATATACATAAATTATCATACGAACGCATCTATCATATGAACATGCATAGAGAACCAACACATACGAGAATCCAACACATTGGCTCTGATACCAATGTTGGAAATTCATTGGTTAAGATTCACTAACCTTTGACGCAGCGGAATAATCGAGCTTGTTGGAATTCTATGTACACTGTGATCCTCAGAGTCCGAGATACATTTATGTATGAAATGTATTCAATGTTCACTATCTAAGTGCCCTTTGATTTGAGTATTCATGTGATCAAGGTGGTAACTCGGAGAGAATGAAAAAATACACCTTCTCATTTCTGCATGGCATCAATTTTTTTGAGAAAACCCGTTGAATTGGTTTTCATAAGGGAGTTAATCAAATAACCTCCCTTATCCTCATCCACTTCATGTGTGGATATTAAATAAATAATATATTAAATTATTTATTTACTTTCACACTCTCTTTAACTAAATCCAACTCCGTATCCCCCTCTTCAATTTTTCCATCAGGTTTGATTCTGAAAAGGGTTCATTATTAAAGATGAACGCATTTTTCCTTTTCCCACAACCCCAAGCCAAATACTCACAAATATCTTTCTTCTTGCTTTTTTTCCTCATTTAATCTATAATATATAAAAAGTGACTAGCATATGTAAATCATTTTTGGACAAGTTTGCCCTTTCTAATTTTGAAAGTGTATTTTTTGCCCTTATTTTGTACATACATTTTGCACCAATGTGTTTTCCCCTTTTTTTCGTTTACGCTTCGTCCCTTCCCCGCCTCCATAACCCTAGCTCCAACCTCTCCATCATTGCCCCCATAACCCTTGCCAATCTAAAATCTCACCCCCATAACCATAAAACCCTCTTCATCTCCCTTAATTCGTACCAATTTTAAGTGTTTTGGTTGCATTTTTTTTCTCATTTTCTGCCTAGGGTTTCTCGCCTTCAATCATGAAATTCTCGCCTTCGTTTCCATTTGTCTATTTTATTCCCTTTATTTACATGCAACAAAGTTTTATATACCATAATTCATAGAATGCATTTGAGCATTTTAATTTGCCATATCATAACATAAAAAATGTTTAATTACCATGAATAAGTACTAAATTAATGTCTTCCATATTTTAAACCTTTTTAAAAATCTATAAAACTTGACCAACATCTAAAAATTAATTACAGAATAATAATTTTGCTTTTACTTTGTTGCTTGCAGATAAGGATTGGACCTCTTCACATAAGGTACATAAATAAGTATTTTATAGTTCTTTACAAAATACATTGAAGTGCATGAAACTTTATGTGTTTTACATTCACGGTGTTTATTTTAATGCAATATGAACTCATTTCCTTCTAGCAGTAAAACCTGCGTTAGCTGTTGAGCTAAAAAAAAAAACACAATTAGAGATATCATATTCAAAAGGAAGAACCTAATGTAATTATTCAACAACGAGGATGCGTCACCGATTTATCCCTTCAAAAAAAAAAAATTTCGGTGTCTTCAGAATAGAGCGTGAACAAATTTTAAAATAGGGTAAATGGAGATTCATCTCATGAAATAGATCCATAAAATGGTTTCACACAAATTTTTACTTAAAATAAAGAATTTAATTTTATAGGTTCCTTATACTCATGTAAAGACTAAATCACACAATTAGATCGTTTCGAAGAATCAATATTAATGAATTTTAATTCTTTTTTAATGTATTAAAAGCTACATCTAGGGGAACATTGAAGAACTTTAAAAATCAAGAGATGGAGAGCCAAAAAAAAAAAAAAGAACAAGGTATTCAATGTTATCCCAAGAACAACGAAGGCTAGAGATTCAACGTAACAACGAAAACCGGAGAAAACGTCAAGCAACAACTTCAGCTTCATCAACACCATTTCGGTCCCCTATACACGAACTGAAAACAAAGGCATCATGTGTCTTCTGCAATGCAACAAAGTTTGAAAATGAAACACCATCTTTCTGTTGTCAAAACGGTCAGGTAAATACTCAAAACTTCTCAAATACAACTACAATAATGGTTGCACAAAAGGATCTTTAATTTACTTCTAAACAAAAATAAACTCTTGGTTTAACCTACGTAAAAATAGGTACGTCTTGTGGAACACGAACCACCTGAACAGTTGTTTAACTTGTTTGCCTCTCAGACCGATGAAGCCATTCACTTCAGAAAAAACATCAGAGGCTTTAACAGTATGTTTTCATTCACCTCATTTGGAGTTAATTTAGATAAAAAGCTAGCTACGTCAAACAAAGGGGTGTACACATTTAGGGTTAAGGGACAAACTTACCATGACTTTCCAACTCTATTGCCCGAACAACGACCGGTGTTTTTTCAACTATACTTTTACGACACAGAGAACGAAGTAGAAAATAGGTTCAACGTGTTGAAAGGGGCTGAAGTGGAGAAATCAATTATTGAGAAACTTATGCAGATTATGCAAGAAAATCCTTATGGTAGATTTTTTCGAAGCGTGAGCGAACAACCATCTCTTCAAAACATAGAAATTCACATAGCTAGCCACGTGAATGTTGACCAACGTGTTTACAACACACCCACGATGGAACAAGTAGCGGCTATATGGATCGAAGGAAACAACCAGAACATACCATTTGAAAGAGATATTGTTGTACATGCACGCTCAGGGAACAAGCATCGGATACAACACTACTTCAGTTGTTATGATTCACTTCAGTACCCGTTACTTTTTCCAAAAGGGGAGGCCGATTGGCATCAAGGTATTATAAGACAAGATCCAAGAGCAACAACCACAAGCCTCAGAGGACAGCTGGGACAGAATGCACAAGCAACCTCAGAAATAAGAAGTGTTGAAGATATAATTCAAAATGAAAACCAAGGTAACGAGCGACTTATCAAAAAATTCAAGAAAAAAATAAAAAAACACATGTAAAACTCTATTTTCTTTTGTGACGCAGAAACCTCACAAAGACGAGAACCAAAGGTATCATGCAGAGAATACTATTGCTAAAAATTGCAAATGAGGCCAGGAAACAAATCCATTCTTCTTCGAGCAGGAAAACTTATGCAACAATTTGTGGTCGATATGTACATAAAGCTCAAGACAACCAGGCTTGACTACTTTAGGAATCAACAAAGCCAGATTCGTTCCGAACTTTACCAAGGAATTATCGACACAATCAATGTAGGCGAAACACGGGGAGATAAAGTTGGGTTAAGAAAGGTTCTGCCACCAACATTTATCAGAGGACCAAGAGATATGCGTCGTAGATATTTGGATGCTATGGCATTGGTCCAGGAATTTAGAAAACCAGATATTTTCTTGACAATGACGTGCAATTCTGAATGGAAAGAAATCAAAGATGCACTTCTTCTAGGTCAAACACTACAAGACAGACCAGACCTATCAATGAGAGTTTTTAAAGGAAAACTCATGGATCTCAAGCATCAAATTCTGAAAAAAGAAATTTTTGGCAAGGTTGCAGCATACGTATACGTCATTGAATTCCAAGAAAGAGGCCTACCACATGTTCACATGCTGATAATTATGCAGAGCGGATACAAAATCACTAATGCTGATCAGTACAACAAGTACGTAAGTGTGGAAATCCCAGATAAAAATGGCGACCTCCCTCTGTATGAAGCTGTCGTGAAACATATGCTGCATGGACCATGCAGAGATCTTAATCTGAAATGCCCTTGCATGATAAATAAAAAATGCAGGTTCAACTACCCAAGACAGTACTCTTCAAAAACCATACAAGGAAAAGATGCATACCCAATTTATCAAACAAGAAACGATGGAACCAAGGTAAAGCCATCAACTTTATAAACATTTTAAAACTATCTCATTCGACAAAAGAAATCTCATAACCTGAACATCTCAGGTACAAAAAAGAAATGCCGAACTCGATAATAGATGGGTCGTTCCCTACAATCCATTTCTATTGATGAGATACAACTGTCATATAAATGTGGAGATATGCTTTGGTTTAAAGGCAGTTAAGTACTTATATAAGTACATTTACAAAGGCCACGACAGAGCAGCTGTGAATGTATCTCAGGATGATGAGCAGAGAACAATAGACGAGATTCAAGAGTTCCAAGATGCACGATGGGTATCTGCACAGAAAGCTTTATGGAGAATGTATGAATTCCCACTGAATGAGATGTCACCTCCAGTGATTACTCTCCAACTACATCTCCCAAACCAGCAACTGGTAACATATTGGGAGAAACAAGACTTGCGCAGAGTGGTTCAAGATGAAGGCACCTCGAAAATAATGCTAACAGAATTTTTCGAGACGTGAAAAAATGATCCAAAATGATCTATATAGAGAATTTCCACAGAACTACGTGTAGAACAAACAAAGCCGAAGGTGGACAAAAAGACAGAGAGGGACAGTCGTGTCAAGGATAGCAAGCGCTAAACCCAGCAGAAGGCGAAAGATACTACGAAAGGATACTGCTGAACCATGTCTGAACCACGTAAGAGGACCAAAATAATTTCAACATCTAATGAGCTTTAATAAGGTGCAGTACTGGACTTTCAAGGAAGCAACACAGAAAAGAGGACTCCTGGAGTCGGACCAAAGCGTAATAGAGTGCTTGGATGAAGCAGCAACATTCAAAATGCCTAGAGAATTCAGAAGATTGTTCGCCACAATACTGACATACTGCGAGCCACCTGATGTTCAAAAATTGTGGGACTTTTACTTTGAAACTATGTCGGAAGATTTCGAAAGGCAAAGCAACCCGACCAGCGAGGAAAAACAGAACCGCACACTTCGAGAAGTCGAAATATTTCTTGAATCAATGGGAAAAAAACTAAGTACTTATGACTTGCCCGAAATAACAAGCACCGAACTTGAGACAATTTACGGAAGTTCAAAGGAAATTTTTGATGAACTTGCAGTCGTGACACCATAAAGAGACATTGAGGCATCTCAAAAACTAAATGCCGACCAAAAGCATGCATACACAGTCATAATGGAAAGAATGAATAACAACAGGAGCGGCCTTTTTTTTATCGACGGCCCTGGAGGAACAGGAAAAACATACTTGTACAGGGCAATAATGGCTGAACTTAGAAAAAATGGAAAGATTGTACTTGCAACAGCAACTTCTGGAGTTGCATCTTCCATACTGCCAGGAGGAAGAATCGCACACTCACGTTTTAACATTCCCTTACAAACAAACGAAATAACTGTCTGTCGAATATCTAGACAAAGCAGTAGGACAAAACTAATCAGAAAAACAACACTGATTATTTGGGATGAAGCGCTAATGGCAAAAAGAACAACCATCGAAGCTGTCGATAGGACCTTCCGTGATATAATGAATGATTCAACACCTTTTAGGGGAAAGATCATGGTATTTGGAGGAAATTTTAGACAAGTACTTCCAGTTGTACCAAATGCAACGAGACAACAAACCATGAATGAAAGTTTGGCACGCTCCTACTTATGGCATGCAATGGAAATACTGCACCTGAAAATAAATATGAGGGCAGTTGGAGATCCGGAATATGCTGAGTACTTGCTCAGAATAGGAAACGGAACAGAACCCACAACAGGCGAAGACTTCATCACACTCCCGAAACAAATAGTTGCAACAACTGAGGATGACATCACTCCAGAAAGTTCTTTAATTCACTCAATATACTCTGAAATGGAGATGAATGTGGGCTCAGACAGAATACATAACTCAAAGAGCCATTCTATCAACCAAGAACGAGTATGTCGATGAGATTAATGAAAAAATGATCAAGGAGTTTCCGGGAGAGAAAAATGAATTCATAAGTTATGACACAGCTATGGATGATACTGGGAACTATTACCAAGAAGAATTCCTCAACACTTTGCTGCCAAACGGAATACCTCCACACAGACTGCTGCTTAAAGAAAACTGCCCGATCATGCTGTTAAGAAACTTGGACCCAACAAACGGACTTTGCAATGGAAGCCGCTTAATTTGCAGAAGATTCACCAAAAACCTGATTCATGCTGAAATTGCAACTGGGGAACAGATCGGGAAACACGTATTCATTCCGCACATACCTTTGACCCCAGCAAATGATGAGGGCTACCCTTTCAAATTCATTCGCAAACAATTTCCAGTTCGAATTTGTTTTGCAATGACAATAAACAAAGCTCAAGGACAAACACTTCAAAAGGTTGGAGTGTACCTCCCTGAACATGTATTCTCTCACGGGCAACTCTACGTCGCACTTTCTAGAGGTATTTCCCTGCAAGACACAAAAGTGTTGATCAAAGCAAAAGAAAAGCATTTAACAAAAAATATTGTGTACAAGGAAATTCTTATGTAAAGCGTATCTATTGAGATTAGACAAAGGGTTCATGTGTGAATGATAAATGTTACTTGTGGACTACTTAAAATAAACTTGCAAAAAAAAAAAAAGCACTTGATTTACTAAAAACATGCAATTTGTTTTGATCCATCATTTTCTATATGTTTGTCTTATATATATAATTGAATCATTTAGCAATTATCCACACAATTCTTTTTATTTATCATATTTTCATGCACTACTTATTTACTTTCACAATTTTTTCAATAAAATCTGTTTGTTATTTTTTCATGCAATATTATATTTTTTACAACCATTATCATTAATAAAAATTTAGGTATCATAAATTATATGTACATATAAAAAAATTATTATTTTTTAACAATTATTTAGATATAACATGCGAAGCACGTGCTAAAAATCTAGTATTTCTAAAAGCCAGTAAATTTGTAAAAGTACTTCCATATATAGTCATTGGAACATGTAGTCATGATCTCAAATAATTAATCCAAATTGAGTATGATGTTGTGCATTCAAAAAATACATGCCTCTGGGCTCTTCGTAGATGTCACAAAAAATGCATTTTGGTGAATGTACGCTGTTTTGGAGTCCTTCACTTCGTTCCTATTAGTGAACTTGTTAATAAAAAAAGATAGTTCATCGAAAGAATTGAGTTCATGTTCAAAAAAGAGTCTTCTCTATCTCCAAACCCATCACCAATACTTTTATTTTTTTTATAGTTTACACATTTTAAATGCAGAGATTTTTTGTAATACATTGTAAATGTATGCATTAGTAGTTTGATTGCGAAGGAATTTGAGTGAATTTACATTTTTTTTTGCCAAAAATTGATTTTCTCGTGATTACTTTTACTCGACCTTGATCTTCCACATTCTGTGTGTGCTTCGGTTAGGGCCTGTCGAACATGACCAATATTTTATGTAAATTTTGGCCGGACAACACCAAATTTTTTTGCTATAATGGTCAAACACAAACGAACTTTAGAAGAATTTTGAACAGTAAATCACGAAAAAAAACACGAAAGTACAACATCTAAGTACATCTAAGTGCGGTTAAAATATATATAAAAAAACTTGTGTACCATTTCTCGAAATGTGTTCTTCCCTCCATGACCTTTTCTTCATAGCTAGATTTGCGATAGAATTTTATAGCCTAGAGACTATTGGTTGATTGGAAGAAGAAAAAAAGAAATAAAATTGGGTGGGGAAAGGAATCGATCAAAATGAGTTCTAATGTTGGGTGTATCAAAGTAATACGTGATATGTATTACTTTGCATGAATAAACACTAATGAATGTCTATGGCTGATCATTGTCTCTTTCACAGAAGGAGTGGTGGAAAACTCTTATTGATCCTGGTTTATGTGGATGATATTCTTATCACAAGGGATGACACTGAACAAATTCAGCACCTGATTACCATTCTTAATCAAGCCTTTGCTCTTAAACATCTTTGTACAGTGAACTACTTCTTGGGATTAGAAGCTCTTGTCACTCCCGCTGATATTACTCTCACTCAATCTAAGTATGCAAAGGATCTTCTCATCAAAACTGGGTTGGAGCACTGCTCGTCATGTCCCACTCCAATTTGTCCTGGTCTCAAGTTATCTTCTCATGATAGTGAGCCTTTCTCTCAGTCATCTCTCTATCGAAGTGTCATTGGAACACTTCAATATCTCACACTTACGAGGCCCGACGTCTCATTTGCGGTTAACAAATTATCTCAATTCCTTTCTGCCCCTACACAAAATCAGTGGAAAGCATGTAAACGTATTCTTAGATATATCAAGGGAACTCTAACACATGGTTTATTGTTTCAACCAGTTTCTGATTTCAGGTTAGAAGGGTATGCCGACGCGGATTATGCTGCCAGCTTAGATGATCGCCGCAGCACAACCGGCTTCTGCATTAAACTTGGCTCGAACTTAATATCTTGTTGTTCTCGAAAGCAAGGAGTCATTGCCCGCAACAGCATTGAGGCGGAGTATCGAGCCCTTGCACTAGCCACGACTGATGTCCTTTGGCTAACTACAATTTTTAGAGAACTTGGTCTTCCGCTGCACACACCATCATACTTGTGGTGTGACAATCAGAGTGTCATTACACTGGCTTTCAGTCCTGCCTTCCATTCAAGAACTAAGCACATTGAGGTTGATGTTCACTTTCTCAGGGAAAAAATTCAATCCGACACCCTTGATGTGCGATATGTTCCGACTGAAAGCCAGCCGGCCGATGTACTCAAAAAACCTTTGGCTCCATCACGGTTCAGCTCCTTGTGTAGGTGTCTTGGTCTTGGCTTGATGGGAAGTCCACTTTCTTGCGGAGCGTATCAATGTATTACTTTGCATGAATAAACACTAATGCATGGAGTTAGCTGGTAAGTATGAGAGTTAGGGTTTTGTTTTGCAAATTAATCTGTACGCTTATGTCAGTTAGTTTGTTCACCCACGTGGCTCTTTCTCACTGGGTCGGTTACTTAGTTTGTTACGGCTCTGTGTATAAATATATGCAGAGTGTGTATCTGTTAACTTAGATCAATAAAATGCAAACAATTTAATTTTGTGTTGGTCTCAACAGGGTGTATTGAGCAAATTCTATTATTTCATGTTTTAATTGATTTTAGATATTAATGACAAAATAGTCTATTTACATTAGGGTATTTTGGTAAAAAAAAAAAAATCGTACGTAAAGAGCAAATATTTGGGTTTTATTAGCTGTGTCCTTTTGGGAATGACCATTTCATTAGGAATGATTATTCTTCTTAAAAATATACCAATTATTATATTTTGATTAAATTAAAGAATGACCAATTTCATTCTCCATCTAATTGAACGGCATAACGCCCATTTTATTCCATAAGAATTTTTTGATTTCAAAATGGTCCCTTTTCATGTATATTTGGGCCTATACTAATATTACGTCAATATTTAATGGATTTTGAGCGTGTAAATAAACGCGCCGTTAAAGTTTGTACTTTTAGTCCCGTAAATTTGCACTTTTAGTTCCGCAAGTTTGCACTTTCAATCCCATGCACAATTTCAGCACTTAACGGAATCCGTTAACCTAGTTAGCGGTTATAACCAAGTATGCATGTAAAAAGACTATTTGCAGATATAGGGACCAACTGTAAAATTGAAAAATTTCTATAGCATCTAATGTGCAATTAACCCCTAATTAAACATGTCAATTATGCGAGAATTAATAGGATTATTGGTGTAAACGACAACTCATCAGTTGACAATAAAATCCTTGAATTTTTAACAAAACACAAGTATTTTACTTTCGGCAGGTCTTTCGTGGAATTATTTTAAATAATACTTTTATACTCTAAAAATCATTTCAAATAAGTGTTATTTTCAAATATGAGAGGGCAAAGTACTGTCTGAACAAATTTTATTGTGAAATTTATTTTAAGAGTATTAGTTGATTTACTATAAGTTATAATTGTGAAAGATATTAATTGTTTTATTAAAGTATATTAGTTGTTTCATTAGAGGGTATTAATTATTTCATTAAAGGGTATTAATTATAAACTAATTTCACGGTAAAACTTGTTCACACAATACCAACTCTAATAAGAGTAGTGGAACTATCTCGTATAAAACTTTACAAAGTCTTGCGCTATATGATGCATGGATTTTTCTAAAAGTATCATGATGTAGTATCAGATTCACACTCGCCCCCTAAAAGAGGTGTGATTCTCGAATTCACTATTTTATTTATGCATTGGACTGATGAAATTTGAATTGATGTTTTGTTAATTATTTTAATTAGGTAAATTTGTATATGAAAATGTTTCATGATAAGCTTATCATGAAACTGTTTTTAAAAAATTTAAAGTATCAAATATTTGATCAAAAGTATTATAAATCCCATCAAGAGTGTCAAGAATTAGGAATAGTGGTAACATATTAAATTTTTCAGCAATATCATCAACAATTAATATTTTTACTAATTAAATTATTCATATTTAATATAAAAAAGATAATATTATAATATTTACTTTTAAAGTATCTAGTTTAAAAAAATATATATTAAAGTATCAAATATTTAACCAAGTGTATCAAATATTTGATAAAATTGAATAGTGATTCATGACAAGCTTATCATGAATCATATTCATATAAACCTACTTATTAAATTATTGAATACGCTTATGTTTTGGGTGAGAGAAAAATATGAATTACATACATTTAATTTACAATTTTATAAAATTATATATATATATATATAGATAGATAGATAGCTATTATATATATTATAATATAAATGTACAAATGTATTCTTAACGAATTACACTCTAAAACTATCTGTATCGTATATCGTATCGCCCCCACATTTGTGTTTTCGCACCCGTGCAACATATGTCTTGTGTGAGTATATTTCACTGTGAAACTAGTTTGAAGAGTATTATAAGGCACTTCCTCCATTACCATTTAGATTGCTCAAAATTAAATGCCACAAATTTTAATAAATGTGTTGTTTATTAGTATTAAAAAGTATAAAATAAAGAGTAAATGCGTATTTTCAACTTTATTGGAGTGAATAATTGAGTGAGAATATTTCATTATAGTGGAGAATTGAATGTCATGATGTGTAAATAAGAAATGTTTGTAAGGATTTGAGAGGATATATATATATATATATATATATATATATATATATATATATATATATATATATATTTGCTATTTTGGGTATGAGAAAACAAAATTGCAATGCCTATTTTTGGATTTCGAGCAATCTAAATTATAACGGAGGAAATATTATTTTTGAATGATATTAATTATTTTATTAAAGAGTATTAATTATTTAACTAAAAGATAATAATTATTTTATTATAAAATATTAATTATAAATCTATTTTTTACGATAAAACTAGTTCATGCAACCATTCATAAAACTTTTCTCTCCTCCCTTACGTGGTGTTTGGTTAGAGATGGTGGTAGATGGGGTGGAGAATGAAGATGAAAATGAGTATGAGGTAATCAAGTGAATAATAAATATTCATTCCGTCCCACAAAAGTTTGCATAGTTTCCTTTTTAGTTTATCCCACAAAAGTTTGCATACCAAAAAATAGAAATATTCCTCACAATATGTATACACATATTTATCTTTCATTCCATTAATTTTGAGACCCCACATACACTTCAAATTAATTCTTTTATTTATTCATAAAAAATTACAAAATTACCCCCAATACTCCATTCATCACACTTTTTCTTTAAATTTTGTGTCAAAAGATTCTCGCAAACTTTTGCGAGACGAAGGGAGTATGTGTTTGGTTAGGGATGGAGAAATAGAGTTAGACGAAGCTTTATATCAAATAAAAAATGATTTGTATATTAATTATTGATAGTTAGTGAGATAATAATTGAGTGAAATAAAATTAGAAGATAAGATAAAAAATATATGAAAGAAAATAAAAGTGTACAAAAAAAATAGGACATAAAAATTGATTGGGAATAGGAGAGAGACTGAGTGAGTGAGAGAAAAATGATGATGTAATTGTATGAGTTTAAGTAAAAAATACAAAATTTAGTATGAAATAGTTTTATATTATGAAATTAATACTATTACATTCATTTAATGGTATCATTAACTTATAAATTGATATCACAATATAAAATATTTATTGTATCAGTAAATGATTGTGACGGTATCAGTGAATAATTGTAATGACACCAATTTCATACTATAAAACTGTTTCACAGAAAAAATAACTCAGTAAAAAAATATGTGCAGATGTATTATAGGGATAAATTGATATTTAGATGGAGATTTGAATGTGTAAATACGAAACTGAATAGAGTGGGGTCATCCGTAACTCATTCTCATCCGAATGACACCATCTTTAAACGAACACACATTTTTAATCGAATTGTTATTATTAAAATAAGGGCACAAATGATTTTATGGCGAAGGTACACGTTAGGCCCCTACACCCTCAAAAGAAGGAAAGTTAAAACTACTCATTAATTATAACCAAGATTCCGACATAGTATTAATATTTTCATAATGATTAACAGGTGGATAAAACTTGTGTTTTTACTCTGTTAGCTGTGTGTTTATGTAGATTCATGGTTATCTTTTTCTTTTTCTTTTTCCTTTTCTTTTTTATATTAAATGCATATCTGCGTCTGTTTCTTGAAGTTTCCTCCTGACTACATTTCGCTTGCCGGATACCTGCTAAAGGTGATAAGCAACGAAGGATCAAGTAAAGTAATTCCTCTTGATCGCCTTCATATTTCACTTTTCTTTGAGAAATCAAGATTAGATACCCTTTTCTTAGTTTTTTCTAAAGGCTCGAATCGTTGCTGAAATCAAGTTGACTTTTAATGAGAAATGGCATGCAGGGCTGTACAAATGTGGAGTTTGAGTGGTTTAGTAGCTGCGTTTCTTGATCTTGCAGTAGCCTACTTGTTGCTCTGTGCATCATCTGTAGTTTATTTAACATCAAAGTTTCTGGGTTTTTTTGGGTTGAATCTGCCATGCCCTTGTGATGGAATGTTTACTAGCATCCCTAGTAAAGCCCTTTGTTACAATAGGCTATTAATTGATTTCCCTACTGAGAAAGTGTCCGATGTACAGCTCTGTGTTAAGCAGAGGTTCCCTTTTAGTTATTCTGAATGTCCCAAAGATTATGTTTATAGTGTTAATGGAGATAAGTGTGTAAATGGAATGCTTAAAGTAGAAGGTGAGGCATCATGTAGTTCAGTGTCGGATGCTGGGAGGTCAGTGGAAGTGATTCGAGGTGAGACTGGTTCGAAGTATGATGTCAAGGGTAAAGGGGTTTTGAATCATAGGCCTAGGGGGCGATTGCCTCGTCGTAGAGGGGGTGATCATGGAAAGAATCCATTGTATTTGTGCTATGATCCTCCTTTGCTTGAGGAGGTCATTGATGGGGAGGGTTTTTCAAAGATTCCCACGAAGAGGGGGAGTGGATTCGTTGGAGATGCTTCGTTGCCTGTTGATAATGGTGGAAATCATGATCTTGAATGTGAGTTCTGATTATTTTTTGATTCCTTGTTTAGTTTTGTTTTTATGGTATGCAGTTAAATGATTGTTATGTTGAAACTGCTTGTTGTTATGGTCAAAGCAATCTTCTACTGGTTCATCATCTGCTTGTTTTATGGTATGACTTCAGTGATTGCTGGAACTTTCTTTAGGGTTGTCACTGCCAAAATCGTGTAACTATTAGTTGAATCATGATTGGGGCTTATATTTCATATCGGATTTACGAGCCAGAGACAATATTATCTACTTTCTAGCATTAGCATTTAAGATTTTCGTGCTATCACCCTCTAGGATTAGATTTTTCAACAATCCACTTCATCTTTGAACTATCTTAAGCGTTTTGTATATACTTATGACGAATCTAGTGATAGATGTTCTTGAGAAGATAAAGGTGATTCAGTGCACTCTGCCAAGATCAACTCTGTCTTTTACTATCATTGAGTTAGTAAACTCAGAAGCTAAAGAAACTTATTGTCTACATTGAGCTAGGATTGTCTTGTTTATTATATCTATTAAAGCTATAAAATGATATATAGTTCTTTACTGATATTTGCTAGTTGTGAAACTAAGCAAGTCAGTAGGTCAGTGGGGCCGTGTGTTTCTGCCTGAAATACCCAGTGTGCTCAGTGATGTAATTTCTTGGAGAGACATTAATCAATGTAGATAATCAAATACCCAGTGAAGAAAAATAAGTAACTATGAAATCGTAACAACTACTTCCTCCATCCCAAAGCTGTTTGCACAGCTGACTGGGCATGGAGGTTAAGAAAATACATTTTTTTTGGAGTTGACCATGTGTAAGTGAAGGGTATAATTGAGAAACCATGTGTATGTAAAGTAAGGGGTTAGTTAATTGAGTTGAAAAAGTAATGACATTGATGTAAATAAATGTGTATTGTGAGGGTGTTAAAAATGAAAGGTGTTTCCATTTATAGGTGTGCAGATAATTGTGGGACTGACGAATAAGGTAAGTGTGAAAACACCTGTGGGACAGATTGAGTATATTTGTAATAGTGACATCGGGGGACACATTTTGTTTGTATTGATCTTCAATTTGTTTTGTTAATGCTATAATCTAGTGTCTAGAAGCACATGATTATACACTTAACACCGTAACAAAGTATTCGTCAAGGATCTATATATGAAATCCAGGGTAGACTTTTCCTGATATCAGTTTTTAGACTTTGTAAAAGGATATAAGTGGAACAATTTTGCAATGGTAAAGAGAATCTTATGTTTCTAAAGATGAAAACATATCTGAGGTTTTATTCTTCTTTTAGTTCTCTTGGGACTTTCCAGGCCTTAAGTAAAGATAGACTGTTCTAGCTACGTGTAATATATTTGTATCTATTATTGCCCAGAATGACCATTCACATACATTGTAGTCTTATTTTTTCTGTGTTTGATTGTAGATGATAATAAAGCTTCGAAAAAAAAGAGGGGGAGGCAAAGAGCTGTCACCAGTGTTGAGATGAACGAGTCTCATGACGAAGATGTGCACATAAAGAATATTGATGAGCTACAAGATAATCAAAAAGGGTTTCAAAGTTTTGGTAGAGATGACAAAAACACGATAAGACTCTTGGAACAAAAACTCAAAGAAGAACATTTTGCTCGTGCTGCCCTTTACATTGAGCTTGAAAAGGAGAGAAGTGCTGCTGCTGGCGCTGCAGATGAGGCCATGGCTATGATTCTGCGACTTCAGGAAGAGAAGGCATCCATTCAGATTGAAGCTCGTCAATATCAGAGGATATTAGAAGATAAGTCTGTTTATGATGCTGAAGAAATGAGCATTCTCAAAGAAATTCTTGTGAGAACGGAAATGGAGAAACACTTTCTAGAAAAGGAAGTTGAAGCATGTCGGCAGATGGTTTTAAATGCAGAATTAGCTGGTGATGGTTCAGATAAGAGTGATGCTGATATTGGCCCTTTGCCTGATCCAAATGTTGAGCAGTTCAGCTCTGATAAAAATAGAGACCTTGATGAAAATTCTTTAAAGAAAGCAGTTTGTGATCTATCTGAGGATGCCGGCCTTCAAGAAAAGGAGATTACAATTTCAAATTGCAATAACCAATTGACATCCAAGGCCCCACAAGTGCAGGAGATGAACCAAGCTTACAACATCGACGAAAAGATTATTGAAACTTGTAATGGGAATGAGACCAGTGATTCAAATCATGATCGAAGTTTGAAGGAACAGGAAAAGGATGCATTTCTTGAATCACGTAGTTCATGTGATCCAACATTAGATAAAGAACCTCATGTTTATGATCTTCATATTATTGGTGATGACAGTTCGGTGAATCCTGTTCGTCTGGAAATTGAAGATGATGTGAAGAGAAGCAGTTTGGAAATAAGTTGTGGGCTTCCTCCAATAGGTAGGACTAGGAGAAGTCTATCCTTGGTGCGAAAAAGCTCCACATCAGCACTGAATGGTGAAATGCAGAAAATTGACGGTGAGCTTGGACGGCTTCGAGAAAGATTAAAGCTTGTTCAGGAAGGGAGAGAGAAACTTGGCCAAAACCGAGAAAGAGAAAATGTACAGTTGACACTTTTGGAGGAAATAGCACGGCAGGTTCAGGAGATTTGGCGCCAGACCGGCACTGGAAAAGCTGCGCGACAGGCATCTCTGCCCCCTCCTACCCCTAAGGTGCCTCACTATTGTATTCATTATTTCTTTTCTGTATATGTCCTATATTGTTGCGTCGTTTTTCGTCATCCATTTTTGTTGATTTACATATAAGCAATGTCAAGGTTTCATATGAATTTTTATAATATATGTAATTGCTTGGTAGATTTACAAAAACTTTCAGAGTTGTGTTTCATTGGAGGTCATCCTTTGCTTTCAGTTTGGAGTATTAATATATTGAAATAAACCCGTTATGTCAGTGACAGAAGAGGGACATCAAATGAACGAAAAATTAGTGCGAGTGGAATATAATTATTTTGTGGTGCCGCTTTTAGTTTTCCTCCGAGGATTAGGCATAATAGGGGCCAAATCATCAGTCATAGAATGAGGAGAAGATGAGTTGTGGCTCTAGGTCTTTTCCTTTTCTTTTATAATAGTATTACCTTATTCATAAACTCAATGATACCAACACTCGCCAAAAAAAAAAATAATAATAATGATATAGTTTACCGTAGGCCAGTCATTTCTTGATCAACTCGTGTAGATTCTGATCTGTTTTAGTTTTGAAACTTTTTAGGCAATGTTTAGATGTGCCTGTTTGTTGTGGGAGAAGATTTAAAAATAAGTCTATTCGACATGTTAGACAAATAATGAAATGTGTGTTTGTGGGAAGGAGTATTAAATGCACTTCACAAACCAAAATTCTCTCTTTAAACTGCATAACCAGAACATCTCTTTCGGGTAAATTTTACTATTAGTCAGTGAAGCCGTAGAAACTTATGCCTCGAGACTAGATTTGAACGTGATTATTGTACCCTATCATTTTGATTTGTATTCCCTCCGTCCCAGTAAAAGCTTTATGTTTACCTTTTTAGTCTGTCCTAATAAAAGCTTTCTGTTTTTGTTTCTCTCAATCACATCACTTATACTATACTATTATTCAATTACACTCCTTAACTCGTGTTCCAAAAGCAAGTAAGAAGCTTTTACTGGGACGGAGGGAGTAATTGCTACCGTATATGCGATGCATCATTTCCATCAATTGCAGTATAATCCTTGCAAATGTCAATATACATGTTAAAAATTTCTTTATCTGCAAAATGAAGTAATGTTCATTAATTCTCTTTCGTGTTCTTGTACGAAGACTACATCAAAAAGCATGGAACTATTAACAGTTTTCATAGTCGCTAGTAAACTTGCCTCTGCTTATCGGACAAAGCTTGGGCAAGATATCCGATTTATACAAAGTCACGGCTCGTCCCAACTCCTATTTTTTCATAGAGATGTGTAGGGATACATCTTTATAGCAGATATTGTTTGTTGCTACCCAGTTGCTGTTAGATATTTACTCATGTAGATATTGTCGCTACATGTATTTCATCTGTCTCGTAGGTTTTATCCAAGAAACGAAGGAGCAGAAGTGTTTCTTCGGACTGCAGATGAGCTCCGACTGACTAGTTTATACTATAGCTAAGTCGTGCTGAAATGTAATCGAGGATGCTGAAATCCGAAACTTATGAGAAGCTACTCGATCGAAATGTCTGGAGTGCGACTTTGCAAACATCAAGGTATCGTTTAGCTCTACGACTCGTAGATACGGTAGATAAGTTGTGTAATGTGCATTGCTTTAGGGTATTGTATAGCCATGTCGACTTTGTATATTAATCCTATGTTTGTGAAACTTTTAACTTAGAGGGGTGAAGTTTTTGTGGTTGAAACTGAAAAATAAAATTAGGTGAAGCGGAGATCATTATCATTGCTCCTTTTTTTTTTTTTTTAAATAAATGTTAGTTGTTAGTAGTTAGTTCATCAAGCACCAAACACTCCTAGATTACTTCAAGCCATCTTATAACTCCATAATTTGTTTCCAAAAGGAATCGAACCTGGGTGGGCTAAGCCACCTGGTTCATTATCATTATCATTTCTCGTTTAGATCAGTTTGATTACTTTGTTCCATTTTTCGTATTTCACTTGATGTTCTATCTTATTGGATATTAACTCATGTTGATGTAGTGTTGCCATTTATTGATTATGTTTGCCATCCGCGTGATATTTATACAAATATGGAACAAGTAATTTTATTTTTAGCATAAGAAGCGGACCTAATGCTATTAATTTCTTGACAAAAACTTGTATGAGTCGGGTGTATACGAAGAACTTTATCTTTACTATTATTATTATGCACATTTATAATTACTTGTCACATTTATTAATAATAGTGTGTGTGTATGATCTTGATAGTGCATATGAATAACAATAATAGTAAAAATAGAGTTCATTGTAATCACTCGATTGAAACCAAGTGTTACTTTAATTTTCTTGAGTGAAATTATTCTTTAAGCAACTATTTGAAACTGATTCATTATTCAAACACAGTAAATAGTAAAAAAAAATTATCTATTAAATTAAATCCTTCAAATTTTTTTATTTATATCGATCTCATGTCATTCGATTTTTCATTATAATTGAATTTTTTCCACTCAATTACTCACTCCAATAAAGTTGAAAATTTATTTTCACTTTACATTTTTTAATATTAATAAATGCTCATATTTATATTGAAACTTGTATTATTTGGTTTTAGCAATCTAAAACATAACAGAGAAATTGATTAAAAAATTATTATATAATTATTCTAAAACTTAAATATAGAATTGCTATCACATACAGAAATGCATTTAAATGTATGTATGTATGTATATATAGAATGATAATTATTGTATTATAAAAATTGAAGGCAGAAAATTAAAAAAAATATATGTATTTTTAAGACACATTATTATATAATAAATACTTGTGTAAGATAATTGCATCATTGTAAATCTCTAGAAGAATAAAAATAAGGAAGACAATATATATATGTTTGGGGAAAAAAAATCATTTTTTACTATATAAAATAATTTATTGTGTTTTTTTAACTATTAAAAAGAAGGGAAAAATAAGTAGGTGAATTTACAATAAAACATATATCATTTGTATCCTTAAGTTAAATTTTGCATTAGATTTGAAATCTGATTTTGAATAAAAGCTAATGTTTCGATCAAGTGTAGGTCTTACCATGAAGGTAAGCTTACCATGAACTTATTTTGAAAAGTTTAAATTATCAAATATTTAATCAAAAGTATTAAGGATTTCATTAGGAATATTAAGAATTAAGTCATCGGTATCATATTATTTTTTAGAGTATCAATAACAATTATTTTCTTTCATATTTACATGATTCATATTTAATATAAAATATACAGTATTATAGTCTCTGCATGTTTTAAAAATGTGTTCACTTGTCTTAGTTGTCCATCCTAACAAATATGTGATTAGTATCTTTATGGACGCAACTATGTGATCTCGTCCTTCAACTATCACTTAATTACTCAATTTGTCATTGTTTTTTATTTACAAACAACTACTTTATTCATGGACCCCAAAATAACATACAATACTCTTTACTTTATCTATTGTTTCTTAAAATTTGTACCCAACTCAGTGAGCACATATTTAGGGGACATATAGGGACTAATATTTTTTTTGTTTTTGACAGGGACATAGGGACTATTATTTAAGTTTAAAGTATTAAGGGTTAAAAAAACTATTTAAAGTATCAATTATTTAATTAATAGTATCAAACATTTGATCAAGTGTAATTGAATGAAATTTATGGTAGTATTTAAATAAAGACAAAAACTTGTGTGAGACCGTCTCACGGATATCATTTGGTGAGACGGGCTCCATTTACCTAGATCTAACCCGTTTTGCATGCAGATTAATTTAAAGATGTTGTCCATAAAACTCCCTAATTTAATGATGCGGCCACAACCTCTCTAATTAATTTTGGGCCACCTCTCGCTTTTTTTTTTTGCTTAGCCAGTTAAGTAACAAATAAAATGAATTAAAAAAGATGTTATATAATTAAATAAATAATTTTGTTTAGAAACTAAATAAAATTCTTACCTCTTCTATTCTATTTTCTATATAATTGTTTGAGTGTTGAGTGAGAAATCTCACACAAATTTTATCTCATGAGTCAATAAACAACTAACTCATTAATAAGAAATCTCGTTGATAAGTAAAAATTTCGTAATTTTATTAAAATCTTGTCAATCATATTTGTTATCTATAAGTAATAAATGGTGATATTTTGATAATATTCATATTATATATATATATATATATATATATATATATATATATATATTCTAAAAGCATAATACAGAAAAGTGATATATTTATATAATAAAAATGATAACGTTTAATTGAAAAGTGATAGTTTCCTACCTCAAAGTTAAATATTTCAAAATGTGAAATATATAAAATGATATGATTTATAAAAAAAAAAAAGTAAAAATATTTTCCAGTAAGAAGTGATAGTTTTCTAATTCAAATATGTTTTGACCCAAATTAAGGAACCATATTAAATAAAAACCCTTCTTAACGAATGTGATTCGTTAGACTGTATCACACAAGATCAATTCTATTTTTTAATTAAAAATTACTTCATTACTGTACAAAAGTGATAGTATTTTAGTGAAAAATGATAATATTTTATATTTTAGTGAAAAGTGATAATTAAAACGTGACATTTAAAATATTATAATTTTTTTTAAAAGTAATATTTTTCAAATGAAAAGTGATTAATTCTGGGTGAATAATGCGCTTGAAGGGATAAATCGGTGGCACATCCTTATCGTTGAATACTTTCGTTAGGTTCTTCCTTTTCATTTAACTTTTTAGCAAAATATATATGATGTGTCTAATTGATTTTTTTTTTTTTTTTTAGAAAAGCTCACGGCTGAGCTAACACATGTTTTACTGCAACATGGTAATGAGTTCATATTGCATTTAATTTTATATAACTCTTCTTTGCGATTTTTAAATAATTTTTTTAGTTTGGTTACTGTCATGATAGAATCATGTTGCTATTTACTTTAATTTTTTTGTTTTTTAATTAATATTTTGAAGGTATACGAATGCCTCTAGAGAATGTGAATAAACATAATCTCTTATTTTTACATTAAAATGTGTCACTTTTTAAAAAGTGGCATGTTTAATTTAAAAAATGATAATGTTTTGCCTAAAAATGACTATCATTTTTTACTAACCATTATCACTTTTTAATATTCGGTTAATAGAACAAATTGACGGAAATAATTACTTATCGTTGACACTTAAATGTATCATTATTCACTTAAAAGTGTATCATTTTTTTAAAAAGTGGTTAGTTAAATTGAAAAATTGACAATATTTTCTCTAAGAGTGACTATCATTTTTCACTAATAAACCATTATCACTTTTTATTTAAAACATTATCACTTTTCAATATTCGATTAATATGATAAATTGATGGGAATAATTATTTACAATTGGCACTCAAGTATATGATTTTTCACTTAAAAGTGTATTACTTTTAAAAAAGTGATAGGTTTAATTGAAAAAGTGACAATATTTTCTGTTAAAATGATTATCACTTTTAATAGAAAATATTATCACTTTCCTGGAAAAAAAAAATCACTTTCGCAAAACATTATCATTTTTTCTTAAAACATTGTCACTTTTTAAATTTTTGGTTAAACTGATGAGATTTATTGAAATATCTTCTAGTGTGCTGTAATAGACGAACATGAATCCTACTATACAAATAGAGTTTCGTCACACGAAATAGACTCCATGACATGATTTAATACATGACTCCCTAATATATTATTATTTATATGAAAAGTGATAATTTTTAAATAAAAATAGTGATAATATTCAAATTAAAAATATACATATAAAATATAATTTCTATTTTGCATAACTTCAATTGATAGTTAAAAATATTGTTTTTATTTTGTATTTAAGGTTTCTATTCTCTAATTGATTTTCATTAAAAAAACGAATCATATACTTTTTTTATTTGTGTTTATATATATTTTTAGTCTAATTTATAGAAAAAGAATATAAATCTAATGCAAATTTAGTCTTTTTTTTTTTTTTTTTTTAAATTTTCGCAAGTTTGTCGTTAATGGGCAGTGGGCCTATGCCTGAACTGCTAGTTTTAATGGGCTTGACATGGACTAAAGTGCAGCTGGGTCAATGTAGTATCGATCATTTGGGCGGCTGATATGTGATTGTATATTAGTGGGTCAAATAAAATCCGTATTACGAAATAAAATGCGTGAGACGGTTTTACACAAGACCAACTCTTAAATAAAGTGGTTCATATAGTATTTTGCCTTTGATCAAAGTTTCAAACAAATTCTTGTATGCTTCAGTTGCATGCCGTGCAAATTTTGAACAATATTAGTTAGTTTCATTGAATTGTATTGAATAATAGTTGATTTCACTTAATAATATTAGTTATTTTTATTGAACAATATTAGTTGCACGATATGCAACTCATGCATACAAGTGTTACTCAAAATTTTAAAGTATTTTTAAGACAATAACAATAAAAATTAAATTTTAAATTCAACTTATTAGAGATTTTTTATTGACATAATTTTTTTTTATTAAATATAATTAATTCTCTCGTTTTTTTTTTTTTTTTTTTTTTTTTTGAACGAAAAAACAAACTAAAGGCAAGAAAAACAAGTGTCGAGGAGGCCATCCACAAACGGGGGAGGCTCAACCCAACAATGAGAACTCTCAAAGTCTCGAGAATTCCTAGCTAACACATGTGCCAAACAATTGGCATTACGACTAACCCAATTAATAGAGAATAATCTATTACATTGCAGCAAGAATTTCCCCTCCTTTATGAAATCACCAAAAGCCAGATGATTAGAAGTGTTACTCCTCAGCGCATTATAAACACGTTTAGCATCCATCTCAATAATTGCTCTCTCAAACCCCAAGTTCATAGTCCATTTCAAAGCTTCCACCACTCCCCAAGCCTCGCCATCATCAACCCTCATTAAACCTGGAGTTGTGATCGTCCTGCAAGCAAGAACAGCCCCCATATCGTCTCTGATTACCATCCCAACACCCGTTTCCATGGAGTCATCGAAGAACCCCGCATCCACATTAACTTTAACGAACAAGGCTTGAGGCTTATGCCATTTAACACACTGGACAGCAGGACTATCGGCACTTGTTGTTAATAACGGCTCACGAACGGCTTTCCACTCCTCCACATAATTCAACGCTGAACGGACAGCAATTGCGGGAATCGGGCGAACATCACTCCACACTAAACCATTTCTAGACTTCCATATTTGCCAAGCAATAGCAATGATTCTCTCCCTGGTTTACACATCAGTAACCTTTAAAATATTAAGAAACAACTCAGCATGGGAATCTGCATGGAAAAACATGTTGATCAATCACGTCCCATAAGTTGCCCTCCAGCCAACAATTTTTTGCAAACTCACAGTCCACAAAGGCATGCCATATTGATTCGACCCCTTTTTGACAGCAAGGACAAACTGCCGAGTCCCCAATTCCTCTACGAAATAGCTTTGCTCTAGTAGGAATCCATCCTCTACAAAGCCTCCAAAATAAAGACTTCATTCTAGGTGGCACCCGAGACTTCCAAAGGTTCTTCCACGAGGTCGAATGATCCCCATTGCTTTCATCCAACAGTTTCTCAGCAAGCTTGTAAGCTGACTTTACAGAGTAGATTCCATCAGGGGTAAAATGCTTGACCCTCTTATCATCAAACCCTCTCGGTGCCGGAGTAGTTCTAAGAATACGTTTACTATCATTCGTCGAAAAAACCTGCTCAATCAACTCTCTATCCCAGGTTCTAGTATCAGGAATAAAAAGATCATGGACGGTCATATCTTCAAACCCAGGCACTGCATCGGAAGAAATACGAAAAGAATCATCATCATCAATCCAAGGATCACCCCATATCTGTATATTCTCGCCTCTCCCTATCTTCCATCTCGTTCCCCTTCTCACCAAATCCCTCGCCGCATGAATGCCTCTCCAAGTATAGCTCGGATTATTCCCAAGAGAAGCATCAAAGAAATTCGAATTTGGAAAATATTTTGCTTTAAGGATACGACTTATAAGGGAAGTCGGGTTCGAGAAGATACGCCACCCTAATTTACCAAGCAAAGCTATATTGAAAAGGTGCATATTCCGGAAACCCATACCTTCTACATCTTTCTGTTTGCAAAGAGAGTCCCACTTTTCCCATTTAATCCCTTTTTTCGGATTATTACCATGACCCCACCAAAAGGAGTTCATCATTCTCTGCAGCTCATCTAATAACGTAGATGGCAAAAGAAAGGTACTCATGCAGTACGTGGGAATGACTTGTGCCGCAGACTTAAGAAGAATCTCTTTTCCGACTTTCGACAATTTCTTATTCCTCCAACTTTGAAGCTTCGTCCAAAGACGGTCCTTAATATGTTGAAAAATTTCTCTTTTATCCTTCCCAACCAAGGAAGGCAATCCAAGGTATTTCCCAGTGTTTAAATGACTATAAACACCAAAAATCTCCTTGAGTTCCTGTCTCTTGGCATGAGACACATTTGCACTAAAGAACACCCCCGACTTCGAATAGTTTATTGCTTGACCCGAAGCACCTTCATAGCAATTCAGAATATCTTTGAGGGCTGAACATTCTTCCCTTGTTGCACGACAAAAGAGAAGACAATCATTTGCGAAAAGAAGATGGGAAACCGAAGGAGCCCTCCGACAAACTCGTCCCCCATGAATGTGTCCTCGCCTATTTTCCCGAAGCAACAGGCTAGAAAGCCCCTCTGCACAGAGAATAAACAAATAAGGCGACAACGGATCACCCTGTCGCAGCCCACGCCCAGGAACAATCGGACCTACAACACCATCATTAACCAAAAAAGAATAGGTGACCGTCCTTACACACATACTCATCCAGTTGATCCATTTATCACAAAACCCCATTTGATGGAGAATACGATCGAGGTAGATCCAGTCAACTCTATCATAAGCTTTGCTGATGCCGATTTTCAATGCCACTTCTCCCACTTTCCCTTTAGTTTTCCTCTTCATCGAATGGAGGGTCTCAAAAGCGATAAGCACATTATCCTGAATTAACCGCCCAGAAATAAAAGCAGATTGAGAGACATCCACCAAATTTGGGAGAACACTCTTCAACCTATTGCAAAGCACTTTAGAGATAATCTTATAAACAACGTTGCACAAAGAAATCGGCCGAAGATCCTTCACTGACTTAGGCTCGTCACACTTGGGAATAAGCACTACATTAGTATTGTTTAGGCCTTCTGGGAAAACCCCCGACTCCAACCACATCACTCCAGCATTAACAATATCTGGTCCTATCAACCCCCAGAATTTCTTATAGAAACCCGGATTGAAGCCGTCGGGACCGGGAGATTTATCATTATGCATCTGAAAAATTGCGTCCCTAAATTCCTTAGCATCAAAAGCACGAGTAAGCACAACATTATCATCCTCAGATATTCTCCTATTAACCGAATCCATAACAGCTTCAACATTATCATGATTGTCAGAAGGGGTAAACAAATTAGCAAAATAATTAGTAATGACATTTCCAATCTCATTCTGGGAAGAAACCCAGTTGTTATTATCATCAAAAAGGCCCAAAATCTTATTTGCCTTGCGCCGTGCCGAAGCAATTTGGTGGAAGAATTTCGTATTTAAATCACCCCCCATCAACCAAAAAACTTTGGATCTTTGCTTCCAATGTTGCTCCTCTTTTAATAAATAATCGGCCAGCTTCTTCCTTGCCTCAAGTAATCTCTCAGTAGAATGAAGGTCATCCCGATCTTGAAGGCTCCTAATCTCATCCTCCAATTCTTTCTTGTTACGAGACCAACATAGCGCAATATGGCGACCCCATTCTTGGAGAACTCCTCCTGTTGCATTAAGCCGCCCAAGAAGATCAAACTCACCAAAACCCCTCCAACTCTTCCGAATTACCAAGTCAAGATCTGGCTCCTCAAGCCACTTATTCTCAAATCTAAATCTATGCACACGGGTCGTTCTGACGGAGGGCGCACACTCCAACAAAAGAGGGTTGTGATCAGAAACAGGTGCAACCAAATTATGAAGACGAGCATTCGGGAAACAAGATAGCCAACTAGGGTTTCCCATGGCTCGATCAAGACGTTCTTCCATAAAGTTAGGCGTACCTCTCCCACGACACCAAGTGAATCTATAACCTACTAGAGGAAGATCCGAGAGATTGCAGTCAAGAATTGCTTCACGAAAACCTCTATAAAGCCAACTTGGATGAGGTGCACCACCTTTCTTGTCATCACTACACAGTAGATCATTATAGTCCCCCATACAAATCCAAGGCAGGGAATTAGCACTCGCCAAGGTACGTAAGAGGTCCCAAGAGAGACGTCTGCGACCCCTTTCAAGATACCCATAAAAACCAGTGAATCTCCAATTTGAACCAGCCTCATTAACAGCCAGATCAATATGATTCTGAGAAAAACTCAAAACGCTACAGCAAGCTGCATCACGCCAAAACACACACAAACCACCACTACGGCCAATACAATTAACAGTAAAAGCACAATCATAACGCAAACGAGCTCTTATTTCATCAATTTTGTTGGAACTAGACAAAGTTTCACACAAGAAAACAATATTCGGCCTATGAGCCCTAACTAGCTCACAAAGAAAAGGAATTGTAGCGGGGTTGCCGAGCCCTCTACAATTCCAACTAAGGGCTAACATTATTTCCGGCAAGCCCCAGACCTGGGGCCCGCCGTTAAAAAATGATTTGCAGCAGCATCAGATTCATCGAACTCCATAGTTGAAATATCGTTACTAGGCTCTTCTTCAAGATTTGCAAGCATGTGTTGTGCCTTCTTTCGTTTCTTAGCCTCCAGGGTGGTAATGTCATCATCCTCCTCGACAGAAGTCGGGTCAGCATCAAAGATCAGATTCGTCATCAGAACATTTGAATTCACAAGATCCCTACAATTATTGGGATCCAGTTGTAGCCCTCTGTTATGTTGACTATCATGATAACCGCCCATAACTTGGACGTTTGGGATGAAAACTCCAGCCACATAATCATCGGTTTCATTGCCCAAATTGCCACCATCTCCGGTAAACCGATCCGAGTCATTCTCCCCCGTCCTCAACCATTTGTCGCCATGAAGGGGTCGCCCCCTCCGATCTGGCGCATTTAGCCATGAAGGGGTCTCCATGTTCAAAAAGTTTGTCACAATAGTTCTCTGTGTGGTCAATTCTGCCACACATAAAACAGAAGAGATTTAATTTCTCATATTTGAATTCCGCAAGAGACGCTTCTCCAGCCCCAAGTTTTATTCGATTCCCTCGCTTCAACGGCATAGTAACATCAATCTCAACTCGTATGCGCATATAATTCCTCCAGATTGCACCCTTGTTCGAATTATCATATTCAAGAAAACGCCCAATAAAATTCCCCAACATCGTTCCCACCCTTTCTGTAAATGATCCCACAGGGAGATTGTGAACCTGAACCCAGAAAGCAATCTTATCCAGTGGAACCGTCAACGGGTTTTCACCCACAATTAGACGATGGATGATTATCGGGTGGTTTCCAAACGTCCAGGGCGAACCATCAACAACTCTTTGGAAATCAAGAACGTGATAGAAACGGATCAACATCCTCCCCTTACCAATTTCGGTTATAGTAACTCCTTTCTTGGGTCTCCATACACTCGCCATACGACTTCTAAGGATGTTGAAATTCACTGTTTGCTCCGTCAGAAATCTACCCACCAAACACAACTCCGTATTTCCATCTCCAACACTCCCTTCATCTGGTTCAATGATGAGATCGTCATCTTCATCCACAGAAAGATCAAGATTCTGCAACATATTTTCCATGGTTGAAGAACGAAACCCTAGGCTCTCAACGAGGAGAGAATTCAATTTCGGATCGAACTTGTGTGAGGTGGGGATGAGTGAGGGTGGGGTGGCGAGGTCTAGGGTTGGGTGGATGGGTGAGGATGGGGTAATTAATTCTCTCGTTTGGATTACTCACAAATTAAAAATTTTGAAATATGTGATTTCCTCAATTATGGCGAGATCGAACCACCAAATACGTGATGAGTTTTATAAGATAAAGTTAAATTTTGATTTAATTGCAAAATTAATGTGAGTTTTTTTTTTAATTGTACACATAATTAGAGATCTAATGCCTATTAATAGGCTAAGGTTAAATAAATCAAGATTCTTTATTGTGGCTTATACAATAAAAATAAATTATTTAAATATTAAATTCTACATAATTACAAATTAAAATTTTTGATTAATTATTCATCAATATATGAAATAATTTAATTCACTTGTTTGAAATACCCAAAAATTAATATTTCATAAATATTGAACTTCCTCAAATATAATAAAATAAAACTTAATTTGATACAATTACAACGAATTAAATCTAATACACTTTATTTTTTCATAATATGTAAATATATATGGATTATTTATGTGGGTAAAAATACACCAAAAATAGACAAATAAGCAAAAAAATTCCTATTAATATATAGGAGATATTATTGTTGTCTAGATTTAAAAAAATTAGGGCCCACTTGGTACCACTGATAAGGGCATATTATGGTATAATATGGCTACGGCAGCTTCAGAAAAACGACGCAATACGCCGCTTGGTGCCACTGCTTCCGCCGCCGTCGACCCGCCTGTAATACGTCGACCCGGTCTTCCTATTGTGCGACGCCACTATTCTCTTCTACACAAATAGTAAGGCCTCGACCCCTCTTCTTGTTCGAAGCTGACTTCTACAGTCATTTTTCTACCTCATTTGCCCTCATAAATGTGTTCAAGGCGCGGTATTTCACTTTTTTTTGAATTTATTTTTGGGTGTTTCTCATTTTGTTGTCTTCTTTTGACAGAAGCCCTAGTCGTCGCGATTTGGAGGACGATTGTCGAATCGGAATTGGGGTGTTTGTCGCCATCGCCGTAAATAATTTAAGGGTAAGTCGAATTTTGCCCTATTTGTCTTTGTCGCCGTCGCGATTGTGAAATCGTTCGACGTGTGACGTGGGACCTGTTGCCGTCGCCGTTGTGAATGGGTACGACGCTTGACGTGGGCGCCGTCGCCGTCGCGACTGTGAACTCATTTGACGCGTGACGCCTGCGGCGTTGATGTCACGATTATTGAATCGTTCGACGTGTGACGCCGTCGCCGTCAGTGAGGTATCGACCATTACTTACTACAGTGATGCCCTCGCGATTATTATGTTAATTTCAATGTTATTTTAGGATTACACAAAATCTTGAATCGTTCGCCGTCGTATTTTCACACTGTGTTATAGGTTGAAATTGCGACGTTTTTTGAGGAATGTGAATCTTAATTTCACTACTCTGGTTTTATCATTTCTGATATGAAGTCCAAGCAACACCTGGTAAATGTCGATGTTGATTTTGAATACTCTGGTTTTACATTTGTGCGGCATTTTTTATTTCATGACTTGTGTAGCTGGTTTATCTATGAGAATAGTTTGTCTTTTTACGCATTTTGTGGGATTTATTTGGTTGCGCACTTGTGTAGCTGGTTTATCTATGAGAATAGTTTGTCTTTTTACGCATTTTGTGGGATTTAGTTGGTTGCGCAATTCTTAGCTGGTGTATGAATTACCCCGCTGTATGAATTTATTGTTGGCATTTGTGTACGCTATATTGTTTCTTTTCTCACATATTTCATTGTTTATAGTTCGTAATCAAAACCGTGGGAGCAACGATTCCTTGTTTAGCCATCGTTTCTATTGTTTACGACTTGAGGTATGTGTTCTTTTCCCTTTGTTTTTTCTGTTTTACTCATACGTATTCTTATCTACAAAACATGTTGTTATGCAATAGAGATCCCGCTAAACCATTTTTGATATCGATTAATGTATTTCGTAATTATTATTTGGTTGCATTTGATATAAGAATTTGTGGTAATTATTATGAATTTGGTCTTTACTGCTTTCTTATGCATTTGTGGTAATTGTTGACATATATGTTCGCATTAATATGGGGCAAAACTGTTTCTGCTGGTTTTTCTGCTTTATTACGGATTTGTGGTAATTGTTGACATATATGTTGGCATCAATGTGGGCAAAACTGTTTCTGCTGGTTTTTCTGCTTTATTACGGATTTGTGGTAATTGTTGACATATATGTTGGCATAAATGTGGGTAAAACTGTTTCTGCTGGTTTTTCTGCTTTATTACGGATTTGTGGTAATTGTTGACATATATGTTGGCATCAATGTGGGTAAAACTGTTTCTGCTGGTTTTTCTGCTTTATTACGGATTTGTGGTAATTGTTGACATATATGTTGGCATCAATATGGGTAACAATGTTTCTGCTGGTTTTTCTGCTTTATTACGGATTCGTATTAATTGTTGACATATATGTTGGTATCAATTCATTTTTCTGCTTCATTACAGCCTTTACGGTGTTGTCTTTCTGTTTGTTTGTTGCATTTTGGTTTTCATTTGTACTCTACCATTTTTTTAACTAGAGTGGGCATTGGTGTCGGGTAGGTTGTGTCTCTTATTGCTTTATCCCTTCAGTGCTGTAGGATCATGTTGACCGAGGACACGAAGAAATTGTTGATCAACATATTGGTAGAACGGTTATCTCTTAAGAAAAAAGTTATGGCCATGATAATTGCACACATAATTATAAATCAAACTGCTAGAAGAGTAAGAAGAAGCAACAATGAACTAGCTTATAGTATGATAGAACGAATTCCTCTACAAGTAGAAGAGTTGAACCGATTGCTTAATGTAAGTGATGCCGATTGTCACGCAAACCTAAGAATGGATAGAAACACGTTTGCACGATTGTGTTATTTACTGAGGGAATTAGGAGGCTTAACCCGTAAAAGGTACTTGGGGGTTGAAGAACAAGTTGCAATGTTCCTAGCTGTTTTGGCACATCACAAAAAGCAAAGCGTGGTTAGACATGACTACAATAGGTCTGTTCAAACCGTTTCTCACTACATCCACGCTGTCCTGAAGGCTATTTTGAACGCATTTTTTCAATACAATAGGGTTGCCTAGGTGCATTAGACGGAACATATATTGATGTTCATGTTGGGCCTGCTGATAGACCTCGTTATAGAACTCGTAAGGGCCGTGTCTCGATAAATGTTCTAGGAGTGTGTGATACAGACATGAGATTTATTTACTTCCTTCCTGGATGGGAAGGTTCAGCAGCTGATTCCAGAGTTCTACGAGATGCTGTTTGTCGACCCAACGGATTGAAAGTTCCAAGAGGTACCCAACCTTTTTTAAATTATATCCATTATCGTTTTTTAGATATACATTCCCAACTTATTTAATTGTTACTTTTTACCATTGATTAGGTAACTACTACCTCTGTGGCAATGGTTATGCAAATTCAGAGGGTTTTCTCGCACCTTACAGAGGATGCAGATATCATCTGAAAGAATGGGGCCCAACGACCGAACGCCCTACTAATCATCAGGAACATTTCAACATGAGGCATACAAGAGCACGTAACGTCATAGAATGTGCATTCGGTGTCTTAAAAATGCAGTTTGGAATCCTTAGGAGCCGACTTTTTACCCGATCAAGACTCAAATTAGGCTAATAATGGATTGCTTCCTGCTCCACAATTTCATTCGGTCTCACATGTCAAACGATCCATTATTAGTAAGAGTAGATCGTGAGCCAGCCCATGAATCTGGTTCTCAACCTCCAGAAATTATTGATACGGTAGAGTCGTCGGCCGAATTTAATCAATGGCGGGAGGATTTGTCTATCTCTATGTACAATGTCTGGAGATCTAGTGGTTAGGATATCAAAACATTTGTTTTATCGAGGAACAACCTTTACGTTTTTTTGGTGTATTGAACAATTTTTTTTTAAGCGTCTGAATTGGTTTATGAATTTGGAAATAAAAAATGGACGTTTTCCTTTGTTTCATAAGTGCACCCAAAAAAATCTTGAAACTTTCACAACATGCAACCAAGAATAAAGTATTGGGAAGTACATATTTTGGAATATTGTGTTTATAATGATTCTTCGAATGGAGGGCGGGGGGGGGGGGGTATTGGTTTATGAATTTTGTGTTGATAAAAGATGTTTCAAAATATTCTTTTCAATATCATTTTATCGATGTGCAGTTCAACTAAACTATGACAAATAAATCTAAAAAACTTGTAATTAGTATTAATTTAACAACTCCTCGTGTAATTATTTAATTTAGAAACATTGTGGCATTAGATTTATTTTATAAAAGTCATTTCATGATAATCTTCTTTTCAGCTAGATTCCCACGCTTCTGCCCACACTATGTCCACGCATATGCCTGCTCTGACAGAACATGTTTTTGTTGAATAAAATGACTAATTTGATTTATTGTTGTTAGTGGCCACGTCAAATAAATTGTTTCTGTTCATAGCCACGCTTCAGCCCCTTGTGACAGCAGTAGATGCTATTTTTTAAAAGTCATGACGTGTCAGTCTACTTTTTCAGTTTATTCCCCACGTTTGCCCACATTTAAATCCACGCGTATGCCTACTCTGGCAGTACTTCCGTTTGTTGAATAAAATGACTAATTTGATTTATTTTTGTTAGTGGCCACGTCAAATAGATTGTTTCTGTTCATAGCCACGCTGCAGCCCCTTGTGACAGCAGTAGATGCTATTTTTTAAAAGTCATGACGTGTCAGTCTACTTTTTCAGCTTATTCCCCACGTTTGCCCACATTTAAATCCACGCGTATGCCTACTCTGGCAGCACTTAATCCCTCGTTTTCCTATATATATGTGGGCATACGTTGTACTAAGCTTCAACTATCTCTCTTAAACAAACAATCCAAACCCTCTCTTTCTGGCAACTATGTCTTCACAAGAACAAATCTTCTACAGTCGAAATTGGTCAAAGGGTATGGACCATTGTTTCATTCAAGCTCTTCTAGAACAAAATCGATTGGGCCATTTGGGTGGTCGCCATGAGCTAAATTTTCATGCGGTTGCAACTGCACTTGGAAAAGTGAACGAGGATTTCTGTGTGAGTCTATCTTGGGAAGATGTTGTGGCACGGCGGCAGTTCTTGGAGGATCGGTACGACGCATTCCACGACTTGTTGCAAATGGGGGGCACCTACTGGGACGCTCATTCCAACGTTGTGCAAATTGATGAAAAATCATATCGTTTTATGAAAAAGGTTAGTACAACAACACACTAAAATCATAGTCCGACAAGTGTTGATCTCTTATTCCACTTTGCTCCTCTCCCCTTCTTGCACTTCTGTCGTGTCATCTTCTATTTCATCTTTCTCCTCCTCCATTTCATCTTTCTCCTCCTCCTCCATTTCATCTTTCTTCTCCTCGTTCCTTTCATCTTTCATGTCCTCTTCTTGCTCGTCAACCTCATCATCATCTTGCCTGACCTCTTCTTGCTCGTCCTCCTCATGCTCATCTTTCGTGGCCCCTTTGGTGTCGTCCTCCTCATGCTCATCTTTCGTGACCTCTTCTTGCTCGTCCTCCTCATGCTCCTCTTTCGTGGCCTCTTCTTGCTCGTCCCCCTCATGCTCTTTTTTTGTGGCCTCTTCTTTCTCGTCCCCCTCTCCATCGTCCGTGGCCTCTTCTTTCTCGTCCCCATCTTCATCGGTCTCACTTTGTTAATTCTCCTTTTCCTCACGTTGCTCATCATCCTGCTCATCATCCCTTTCTGCATCTTCATGCTCCGATTCTTCATTTTGCGACTCCAAATATCACAGCTTTTTCATTATTAAACGTTGATTCACCTCCACAGCCCTTAGTGCACGAGACATATTCTTGTAGCTTCTGCTCAATTTTTTCAATTGACCCACAATAGTCCTCCGCCAGGCTCTAGGATCTTCATTTGCACTCCTATCATCAACAACTGATTCTTCGAACTTTCGTTTTTTCCCCTTCTTTGTCGACGATGTCCCGGTCTTCGATTGTCTATCAAGCCAAGACACCACACTAACGTAGTGTGGTGTTTTTCTCTCCTTGGGGGAAGGTACCATCCTTTCCATCACCCGAATCTAAAAAATACAGTCACATAATTATTAGCAATAATACCAAGCAATAATATTAATTTCGAACTTTTATTTTAAAACACAAAGAAAGCTAGAAACTTACACGAGCGGGTACTTCGTCTCCGGGCCTCAACGCAGGGAAGCATTGCTGCGTTAATACTTCAAATCTAAAGGAGTTCGACGCATCCCATCGTAACATTCGGGGATGAGGGATCCTGACTTTCTTGTTGCACATAGTTGTGCAACACATGGCATCACTTCGTATGCCCATAATTGCACAACATGTGCAAATCCATGGACATCGATATGCTCCCGGTTAACCTTCTGTGGATGCTTTGCACGTCGAGCAGTTGCTCGAAAGCCCATAGATGTCCCCAGGCCCTTGATGAGAAAGTCGAAGCCCACTCTTCCCCAGGGGTATTTATTGAACTCGTCCAAGTTGTCGACAAGGTGAACATACTGTAAATCGATCTTCTTCGTGGTGTAATCCTTCATCAACAAAATCCCGTATAGAATACACAGTAGCGCTAGCTTGAGACTATCGTCTCCCTCGCCCTTATGCACTTTTGCTTCCTTAAGAAATGCATCTACGACATCTTGGAGAAATAAGTGTGTTTTCCTCTTAAACTGTTTCTTGTAAAACGGCAAAGTTTTCGGGATAACTGATTTCGGACCGAAATGCAAACCCGTCACCAATGCAAACTCCGTCGGTCCAAAGTCCGTCACACCACCGTTCACGTGAAATTGTACTTTATCGATGCTCATGGTGGTGTCCTGTTTAAAGAGAAGGTGGAGCAAGAGTTGACCTTGGAATTGAATCTTCTCAATGTCAAAAAACTGCCCAAAACAGGACTTGCGGAAACGATCTTTATTATTCTTTCCCAAATTTGTTTTAATTTTTGAAATGATCGTTAGGTCTGCCCTGCCGCTTAACCTTGCCTGAAAATAATCTTCTTGCGGCACTACGGCCATCCTAAACATGCAAAACAAACAAATATTCATATTTATTTACAACACGCAAAATGTCAATAAAACCCACGAATGATCACGCAAAATATCATTAAAACCCACAAATGATCACGCAAAATATCATTAAAAACCACAAATAAATATATCCATTAACCCACAAATAGAGCATATAACCGTTTCTCTAATAAAAAGATGCATAAACAATCCGTCTATGCTGTGCTCATCTACGACATTAAAATCTACTACAACGCACATTCGTATTAAGTCTAAATCAAATGGATAGAATAGAACCCACTCATAATCAAGTAGAACTAATAATGTCATTAAATCCGCTTGAAACACAATTTAAACCAAAGAACCAAAATCAAGTAATGTAGAATTATTTAAATTGATGAGAATATTCTAACAATCAACGTGCGTCACAATAAATAATAGATGACGATGAGACCTACAATCGAAGAGCTAACAAACAAATAATAAGTTGGACAAAAAATTTAAAGGATTCCCAACAATCCCATCGTCCCGTACAACAAATAATACATGAGAATAATAAAATCACAATGGACGAACTAAATGAAAAAAATGATTCCCAACAATGAATAATAGATTGTAGAAATATAGCCCACTCAAATTTCGACAATAAGAAGTAATAATTTTAAGAGTTTAGAAACATACCTCTACAACTCACGGCGGGAACGAGGAAAAATCGTGGGCGTCGAATTATGGGTCAAGAAGCGGCCGTTCGTTTTCTCTACTAGGGTTGGCGGCGACTTATCTTCCACCGGAGTAGAGGATTTGCGGCGGCTGGGGGCGGGAACGATAATACCAAGCACGTCGGCGGGAGTGGGAATAACGGTTGAATAACGGTGGGTTTGTGGCGTTAGTGAACGGGCAATGCTTTATGATGCTATTTGGGTGAAGTAATGACCGAATTTTGGTTTTGGGTTGGGTAGTTTGATGGAAGTTTCGAATTTTTGCAGAAAAATGGTGAAATAGCTGAAATTTTCGAAATGGGGGAGTGGAGCTGTTAGTGGGGGGAGGGAGGTGGGAGAGAGAATACCGCTAGCCTTTTCGGTTTCCCGCCCAGGGTCAGTGGGCATATATATGCCTTAGTTGTGGGCCTTGAGTTGGTTTCAGGTAAAAAAATATTTAAGTTAGAACATAAACTCCTATATTTCTCAATATAATTTATACACCCATATCTATTAATTTATACGAAAAAATACTATTTATTAAATTGTGGGCCTTGAGTTGGTTTAAAAATCTATTAAGAACAAAATATTTAATTTAAACCTATTAATTTATTAATTTATTAAATTGGTTTAAAAATCTATTAAGAACAAAATCTATTAATTTATTAAATTGTTTCATTAATAAAACAGGAAGAACAAATGTATTTGAAATAAGAACAAATCTATTAAGAACAAAATATTCAATTTAAACCTATTAAATAAATTATTTTAAATTATTTAATAGCTCTTCATAATTTATGATTTAAAAATAAATTATTGGAATAGCTCTACATAATATATGATCTATTAAATTGGTCATAATATTCAATTATATGTAAATTGGACATAATCGTTGGGCCAGTTTTAATTAAAATTCGACATAATATAATATAGAAGACAAATCAAAAATCTTGTTGCTTTGAAATTTGCGATATCTTTCAGAAGGTATTTGACATAATTACTTTTTTTTTTTATATATACATACAAATTTGAATAATCAACAATCAATTTTCAAAGAATAAAGACTATTAACAATAAAAAATTTATACATAATATTTCGATATTAAATTAAAAGACTTAATTAAACTTAAAATCCATACAGTTCAAATTAAAATTCAACCTAAATAGTTAAAATTAAACCTAAATAGTCAACCCTAATTAAACCTAAGTTCAATTTTTTCATACACAAACACTTAGCAAAAGAAGGCTTAAGAAACCAACAAACAATTACAAAAGATCAGAGATGGTCAAATCCCCCTGCTAGCAAGCGACGCACGTAACGTGCCCGGTGAATTTCAGGAACTGTCATAAAGAACTCCAACCGCGGTGTGTTCTTTAATAAGATCTCGGAGGCGTCAAAAACTTCATCCACTGTTAGCTCAGGGATGGATTCAAGTATCTCGAAGATTTTGCTACGGAAATTGGATGCCTGAGACTCGTGCCCAACGGAAGGCTGGAATATGTTTCCCATTCGCTCATCAGATGCTCGAAACAAGTCTCCAAGAGATGAAATGAGTTCTTTGGTTTGATCAGAAACAGGGTGTGATGATCTCTTCTTGGAGTTGGAGGGAATTTGCGGTGTAGGTATAGATGTTTCAGCATTAGTTGCAGTTTCACTCTGAACATCCATCTCATCATCTTCCTCCGGCATAAAAAACCTTGCTCCGGATTCCATGGCATCAGGTTGGGGAAAACTTGCTGCAGGAGTTGTCTGAAAATCCTGGCTAATAAGATGATTAACAGCATCCATGACGTCCTCAGACGTTTCACCGTTAGCCCGATCGTTTCCAAATATTTCAAGTCAATCCTCATAGTAAGGCCATGGTTTGTATCGCATTGTAGCGACTGTTGGTTCCTTCTGTTGAAAAAATAATACACAAAATAGATATATAAAAGTGTAATTATTAACAAGACATCGACTGCGTATATTATAAAATCATACCTTCACAACTTTAGACCAAGCCTCATCAGAGACATCCAAGACCTTTGTTACGGTGTTAAACCCACCCCCAATCTCTGAAAGTGCTATTTGAAGTGCCCCATGGTGTCTCTTCCATGTAGTTATTCTGGAGTTGATGTGGGGCGATCCACGAATATCAGTCCCAGGCATTTTTTGACACATCATATCTTGCAGTTTCTTTAGGTAACCAGGTCTAAACCCATTGTCGCTCTTCCAACCCGCAACAATAATTTTCTTCAAACATTGTATAAGTAAAAGTTCTTCATTGTCGTGCCAGGACCTTCTATTTCCACCAGATACTTTCCCTTTCTTTGCTCCCAAACCCAAACTACTGTCACCACTCTCCATATCTATGTACAACTAGAACGATTTTAAGAAGTGAGTAACACATAGAATCAATAAAAACAGTATGCCCACAGATATACCACATGAAACCAACTGAAAATCCAACATTGCAAGTATGAATTTTCCGTGACACATGAAACCAACACAGAATCCAAAAGAATAGACTACTGTCAACACTCTACGTATCTAATGTATCTACTTCGTAGAATCAGTTAAGAACTAAAAAAAACCACCAAACATGTGCTAAATAATTAATGATACCAAATGAAACGAAGAGAAGAGAAAATCCAACATTGCAACTATCAATTTCGTTGTACAACAATACATGAAAGTGATTTATCAATTGTGACAGAGGAACAATAAAGACGCGAAAATTACAAAAAAAAATATGCGGCGTAAAGACATTCATATCTGTCGATGTAAATAACCAAATAAGATAAAAAATAGAATGAAATAAACAAGATTTGAAAAACCCAGGATACCCAAATGAAGAACATGGAAAAGAACAGAAACATGGAGAAAAAGCTTAACAAAAAATAACAAAAACAAACGAAATTTACTCAAACATATGCTGCATAATAATTTTTGGAAATGATTTTCGAAAAAAAATAAGTAAAAATGGAGAAGATAAAAAATACCGTCCAACGTGTAAACAATACCGTTGAGTGACGCTGTCACCCAACGCCGTTTCCGCCGTGAATCGGTCGTCGCCGTCGTCGCCTCCCGAAGTTCGCCCACAAAGCCCTCTTCAGTCGATCATCGCCGCGTGCAGAGGAAGAAAGGGAAATGGAAACTGTTGATAAATGAGGATAGAAGAAGGATTGTAATTTGGTATTTTAATTTGAGGGTAAATTTGGTATTTTAATTGTTTGTATGGATGTTATATAGGCTACCAAGCAACTACATTACACCCATACAATTTTTATATGTGCTACCAAACACAACATAAAATTATATGAATTTTATATTGCATACCAAGTGATGTATTAATTGATGTATTGCATGCTACCAATCAGTGTAATACCCCTTCCCCCTACTAAATAATATGCCCCATACAAAAATAAGCAAAACTACCAAGTGGGGCCTTAGGGGACTAATGTGTGGGCATCAATCTTCTTCCCCATCTCGTTTAATGTTGTCTAGTTGTTTGACATATAATTAGTGGACTGTGAGCAACAATCTTCCACATCTTGTTTAATTAAGATTTGTTTTCATATGTATACATGTTTAGAAATTAAAGTTCTCTTGTCATAATAAATGATGTCGTTGTAGTCATGGTTGACATATAGTCAAGGTTGTAGAAATCAAAAATCGCTAATTGGGCGGTTTTGTGCCGCCTAGCGCCTAGACGGTCTAGGCGCCGCCTAGTCGCTACCTAGGCGGTCTATTTTCTTATTATTTTTTTAAAAAATTGGTTTAAACTACAAAAGAATTAATAAGTTAAGAACATAATTTCAACAGAATTAGCCAAATTGTTAACATTCTAACTGCTATAGTACTACTACATAACAAAACACATGTTTCACATACCAAGTTCACATCAAAATAAATTTAAAGGTTTAACACTTTATAAACTTTAACATTTTAGTTTCTTTTATTAATAAATTCAATTTAAAAAAATAATAATTATCTCGACCGTCTAGGACCCGACTCTAAGACCTGTCTAGGCACCGCCTAAATCCTGCCTAGAAAATCGGATTCATAAGAAATCGAATCGGCCGATGACAGCCTAACGCCTAGTTGGGGCCTAAGCAGGATTTTTGCAACAGAGCATATAGTTTGACATTAGTGTGTTTTAAGTGCAAATAAAATACTTTTTTTTTTTCCTTTTTTGTAAAATCTGAAGATAGTGATTCAAATATTTTCTTTTCTGAATTTCCTAACTAGACATGTTTTGTTTCGGATCCTGTTTGGTGCACAATAAGGTGGGTTGATGATAAGGTTTGGTTCTTCTTTTGCTTTTATATTTTGAGTAACTTATCTTGTTCCTTATTACTTTCTCCGTCCCATAAAAGTTTTCACACTTTCTTTTTTCGTTCATCCCATTATAAGTTTCACACCTTTAAAATAAAAAATCCTTTATAAACTTCACCCTCACAATTTTCACTAATTTACACGGATGTCATTACTTTTTACTCTCACATACACATAACTCAATAAAGTTTTTTTACTTTATACATAAAAGTTTATAAAATTACCCCTCAAAACTTCAATCATTACTCTTTTTTCTTAAATTGTATGTCCTCCTACATATGGAAGCTTTACCAGGACGGAGGGAGTATTATTTTTGTTTTTTTACATATGTATGCATGTGAATGTAATCTACACATTACATTTGACATATGTGCGGACTTCAGAGAAATGGAGAAAATAGAAATAGAGAAAATACCGAAAATAGAGCTAGTGAGGAATTTATAATGATGGATCATAGGTTTATAATGGTGGATCATAGGTTTATTTGGAAATTAAGAGTGCTTACCCTTCTGCTTGAGGATGAATAATTTCCTAAAATAATGAATGCTTGAGTTTGTGTGTTGAAATGGTCTTGGATACAATAGGTGAATTAATTTCAATATCAACACATATATTTACATATGGCAAAGTCTAGTGTGAACAAGGGTTCACGGTGAAACTTGATCATTTACTAAAGAGTATTAATTGTAATAACTGAACGGTATTACCTATATTACTAAAAGGTTTCAGTTGTGATAACTGAAAAATATGTCCTATATTGCTAAAGAGTATTAGTTGTGATAACTGAAGAGTATTAACCTATATTATTAAAGAGTATCGGTCATGATAACGGAAGAGTATCACCTATATTACTAAAAGGTATTAGTTTAGATAACTGAAAAGTAAATTGATCTATTTTTTCAATATGGATCAAGTTTCACTGTGAAACTTGGTTCACAGTAGACACACTCTTTACATATAGGTTCAAAAAGGATAGAACAATTACAAATAAGTTCAAAAAATTTAATCAGAAATACAAAAAAAATTTACACAGAATAAGCACAATCCAACGATGCGTCATTATAAATTTCCCACCAGTTATCAACTAACATTTTTACATCACTTCTATCCATATAGGTAATGAATTTTAAGGTCTAATCAATGTCCATCGAATTATATCTAATCTGGATATATATGCAAATCTAGTCCTAATATTAAAATCTTTTTCTTCATGTATTACATATGTCACTCAACGTAACATTTGTTTTTTCTTAATTGATGTCATACCTACTACATCAAAAGCATATGTCACAAATACAAAAATGTATTAATCCCTGCAAAACTTTTTAATTAGTAAAAATATGCACACAGAAGTAGAGCCAAATACCTCAATTAAAAAAGGTAGGCTACTTTTTAATTAGTAAAAATAGTTCAGAAGTAGAGCCAAAATCCATTGTTAAAGGATTAGCAAAAATATTTGAATTTCCATTGTTGGTATTCCTAAAAATATATTTAAAAAGGGTAGGTTAATTTAAATGTCAAAAATTTTTAAAGGATATAAAAAATTTTTTTAAAATCTAAAAATATTTGTAATTTTTCAATTTTTTTCTAAACTATTTATATTTTTCAATTTAACATATAGTTTCTATTAGATATTCTAGATAGAGGTTATTGAAAAAGTGGTATAGCTCAAGTGGTTAAAGCTCCACTTTTGAGTCACTACCCGATAAATATATATATAAGGTCATATATATATTATATATATATATATATCCCGATAAAATATATATATATATATTCTAGGGGTTACATGTAAACAATAGGAAAATGAGACTTCATAATTGATTAAAATTAAAAGTGGGACTCAATTGATAATTGCGACCGAGATAAACATTCACTCTATAGTCGTCCTAAAAGATCATGAATGTTGAAGTGGGGTTCCACAAAATCAAATTGTTATTAAAAAATATTTTTTAAGGGAAAAAAATAGCATACCATTAAAAAATAATTGTTATCTAGGAGTACCAAAAGTACTCAAAAAAAAGTTTTCAATCATATAGTAACAAATGAAAAATGAGGCTACAAGTAGCCACAACACCCTTTACACCCAGAACATTGTAGTATTACAACACCAATTATTGAAAAATAAAAATCAATTATCGATAAAAAAAAAAAAACAAACAAACATTAAAAGAATCTGGAGAGTGCTTCAATTTTGATGAAGTGGAGTTCCACATTAAAAAAAAAAAAACAAGCGGATGTATCGATTAACAAAAAAAACTAATCATTATTTAAAAAATCATTAAAAGATTTGACCTTTTTCTCTAATAATTAATGTTTAAATGATTTAGATCTGATATTGTGCCACACGGGCAAAGGGAGCAATCCTTTAGATGTGAAACGTATGAGTGTTGTATGGAATGTCTAGGTTTGCTTTATGAAGAAAATTTCAAAAGTATGGAGGCTCATGTGCAACTTAAGTGAATCAGGTGCATCGTTCAAATCAAGTGCATTTTTAACAATCACTTTTGTTTTCGATGAACATACACAATCATTTTTATTAAATAATTACGTTTGTTAAATCGTACCTGTTCAGTGAAAACAATCGTGATTGTTCAATAATACAAGAATGTCATGTTTAAAATTAATGCACTTGAGTTGCACACAACCCCTAGTTCAAATAGAAAAGAAGCGGAAATATCGATAGAAAAATCAATTTGGAGAGTGCTTCAATTTTGATGGAGTGGAGTTCCACATTAAAAAAAAACAAGCGAAAATATCGATTAACAAAAACAAAAAAAAAAACATTAATTATAAAAAAATCATTAAGGCACAATTTGGATATGAGTAATTTGAAATCAATTGATTTGAGAATAATACACTATACATTTTGTAATACCCCTAATTTTTCCAGGATTATTTATTATTTTTATTGATTTCAAAATATCAAATTTTATTAAAATTAAATATTTTTCATATCTTGCAAATTTTAATAAATAATATTTTTCAATTTTATTATTTTCTAAAAAAGAATCTTTTACTTAAAATCAAATCTTAAGTTTTCCATGAGATACAAATGCCTAATTTTTCTCACTAGAAAATATATTTTCTTCCCTATTTTTAAATTTCTAAATTTTTTTAAATAAAGATTTTAAAATCTTTTAATATTTAAATATTAGTCTTTATTTCACTCAAGGCCAAGCCCAAACCCAAGCCTAAGCCCAATTTATATGAGGGTTTTAACCTAGGAAAATTACACACAAATATAAAATCATATTTTTCAACTACGGCAGCAGCTTTTCTCTTTCTCAAGAATCTACGGTTTTTTCATTCTATCAAAATCTTTTCAATTTTTAGTATTTAATTAATTAATAGGATTCAATACTATGTTATCTCTCTATTGTTTATGGCATCTTTATGCTTAATTTAATGTATACGAATTATTAAATATTTTATTCCTCATATATATGATAATATATATATAATATATATATATATATATATATATTTGTGAGTGCAGTGTATGTGATGTATTTGTGTGTGTGTGCATGTGTGTGCGTGTGTGCAGGTGTGCTGTGTTTGTGATGGGAATCGCACAATCGTTGCCGATAAACCGCGCCCCAGCTCAGGCCGGCGAGCGACGAAGTTCGATAAACGAAGAGAAACTTCCAAAGAAGTGAGATTTACTAATTTCTGATTAAAAAAATACAACGGTCCTGATCCTTCTTTTTAAAGGATGCTGAACAAAATTATTCCTAATTCAATTAATGGGCCTTACTAGGGCCCATTTACAACTAAACACCTCTAACACCTCCTTTTTGTTAAACAACAATTAATATTCATTTTGTTAAACACACCACCTCAATATCTCTAATTTAAATTGAAGACTTGAATGGACAATAATATCCTCCTTATAAAATACACCATGTTGGTAAATACACCATATTACTACATATGTTCTCCCTCCCATTTTATTGGTAAAGACACCTCCCAAATCATTGCTGGACACAAACAATGGCCGAACGAGAAGGGGCAGTTCGGCAAAAATGGGAGAATTTGTGAGGGCGTTAGACACCATAGCAAGGAACGATCAAAGCAAGTATTTCGTGCTCTTGGAGTGATAGATTACAACAATGGTGAAACCTCCGAGCCTCCCACACTCATATGTAAGTTGTTTAGATTTTTTTTTAAACTAGGTTTTGTACATTGTTAAAATGATATGATTTGTTGTTCTTTGTATGATAAATACATGTATATTTGTTGGTTGAGTGCATAAAATGATGTGTATATGATCATATTTTCGTTTTTCGACCTTGGGTGTTGAAAAAAAAAACGCGCACAGCCTCACTGTTCGGCACTGGTCTGCCGAAATGAAGTCAAATGTTCGGTTAATATCGTCGAACATAGAACTAATTTTCGGATAAAAATTTCGAAATTTTTTCAATTGTTCGTTTATTTTTTTCGAACAGTTCGCATATTCGCGGTTATTATTTTCAAAAATCTGGTGATCTAATAATTTTTTTTTTGTCTATTCAATAGGAATTGGGTAGAGATGAAGATGAGGATTTCGGGTTTGAGGACCATTTTTTGGATTTTCCACTATATTTGGATGATCAAAAGGAATTAGATGAATTACAAATGAATGATGAAAAAGATGATAAAACGGATGATCAAAAGGATGAAGACGTCAACGAAATTTGCATGGATTACACGAGTGTGTTCACAACGATGGAATATTTTGATTCTCGTGACACACTTGTGCAATGGGTCCGGAGTGTCGGAAATGAGCATAATATCGTCATTGTTGTTAAACGCTCGGATAATGGAATGGGGAGGAAAAAGCCTACCATTTTATTGGCTTGTGAACGCGGCGGTGTATACCGTGACACTACTAAGGGCAAGAGCAAGGGCATGGAGCTGGTTTTAGCAAATGAGTCCAAAATTGAGGGATCCAAACCAATCAAGCGAAGGACGACGGGCACAAAAAAATGTGGATGTCCATTCTTGCTGAAAGGTAAACAAATTAATGATTCCGAATGGGCGTTGGAGGTTAAGTGCGGGACTCATAATCATCCCATTGCTATACACTTGGAGGGCCATTCATTTGCGGGTCGGCTAAGCACCGAGGAGGAGCAGTTCGTCATCAACTTGTCCAAATGCAACGCTCCTCCCAAATTCGTGTTGCAGGAGTTGAAAAAACAAAACGTAGCAAACCATTCAACCATCCGCAATATCTACAACGCACGGAAGAAGCACAAGATGACACAATTTTGTGGACGGTCTCAATTGCAGTACTTGATGAGTCAGCTTGTGGATAAGAAATACATCCACTACAGTCGGAGTTGTAAGAAGACGAACACCATACAAGATCTATTTTTTTCACATCCTGTCTCGGTAAAGCTTGTGCATACATTCCCCAAGGTTCTGATGATCGATTGCACCTACAAAACCAACAGGTATCGATTACCTTTTATGGAGATTGTGGGCGTTACTTCTACTGGCATGACCTTTTCTGTGGCATCTGTTTATCTAGCTTCGGAAAAGGAAGATAATTATGCTTGGGCCTTGGGAGTGTTGAGGGTTGTGTTGGGTGAGAGGTCGTTGCCGACGGTGATTGTTACTGATAGGGAGAAGGCATTGATGAATGCTATCGCGATCAAATTTTCTGAAGCCCGACATTTTCTATGTACGTGGCATATTGATCGTAACGTCTTGGCAAAATGTAAAAACATTTCAAAGATCAAGAGGATTGGAAGAGTTTCAATGCTCAGTGGAACAAAGTTTGGAGATCTGATACTGAGCTTGACTTTGATGATGCCATCCGCGAGCTCCACTCAGATTTTGCATCTTGCATGGCACCGGTGAACTATGTGATGAACGAGTGGATCACCCCATACAGAGACAGATTTGTGTGTGCTTGGACGAACGAAGTTATGCATTTCGGAAACACCACGTCGAATAGGTACTTTAATTGAATTTAGTATCATTGTTTATTTATGTTCTTTGTATTGATTCTTTTTAATCATTTTTGAATTTTATTGTCAATCTCAGGGTTGAGAGTCATCATTCCGCCCTTAAGAAAATGCTTGGAAACTCGATGGGCAACTTTGAGACGTGTTTCGCGAAGTGTGACACACTTTACGAATCATGTCACATAGAAATCAAAGCGAGTTTCGAAAAGAGCATTAATGTTGCACAACACAGATTTTCATCCAACATTTACAGTATGCTGAGGGGTGTGGTGTCGATTTGTGCCTTGGAGGTTGTTGTTTGAGGAAATCAAAGAAGTGCGTCAACCATACTTTAACCCGAGCGATTGCAAGCACACTCTTAGAAAGGTTTATGGTCTACCCTGCGGACACGAGATAGAGGAATATGTGTACGCGGACAAACCGATACCTATCGGCGCCATTGACTCCTTTTGGAGAAAGTTGGATTTCTTGCCCGTTTCTGTGGATTTGGATGTTGACATGAAAAGCCGGTTTAACGACGCTGTGAGTGATATGACAGAGGTGTTTCTCAATTTCACTCCCGAGGAGCAAAATCTCTACCTAAGGAAGATGCGCGAGTTGGCCAATCCGGAGACCACGACTGTTGTTGAGCCAGCCCAAAAAATAAACACACGTGGTCGTCCGGTGGCAAAGGGCAAAGGGAAGAGAAAGGTAGATGAAAGTTCAACCAAACGCGATCCAAGTTTATTTGAATACGAACAATCGGTGGTTGAAAGTTGTACAGTTGAAGATAAATCCCGTGTTTACGACATAGCTGAGACGCACCCAACCCCTTTGTTCCAAAAGAAAGGGAAGCCTGCAAAACAACCGGTAAATGATTTTTTTACATTCGAAATTATTGTTCATTATATATGTTACAATATAATTTCTTATTTCTTTACGAATGTTATCAGATCATTCGAAAACGTACCCGAGCTACGGCTACGTCAGGTTTCCTTCATTCTATTCCGGCTACATATCACCCATACATATTGAATGTGGTGAATGTCAAAGGTGATGGTCACTGCGGATTTCGAGCCGTGGCTTCGCTGATGGGTTTTGGTGAGGATAACTGGGCACGTGTGCGTCAGGATCTAACGGTGGAGTTGAGCAAGAATCTCCAACTATATGAATCGGCGTTCTATGTGAAGGACATAGTCGACGAAGTCTTGGGAGCTTTGAATTGCTTTACGCCAGTTGCCAGTAGACGGCATTGGTTCATGTTGCCCTATATGGGATTCTTGGTCGCATCCACCTACAACATTGCATTTATTACGCTATCCCATCAAATATCCCTCACCACACTCCCATTCAGAAATGTCGTTCCTGAACGTCCACGATCAATATGCATGGCGTTGGTGAATGATAACCATTTTGTTCAGGTTATTTTATTAAACACAAACTATATCAATTTCTTATTATAAATTAATTCATTTTGAAATAACAAATACTTTCGTTTTCAGGTTGATTTGGGTGTTGGACGACCTATGCCTCCGGTGCCCCTGAGTTGGAGGCAGAATAGACAACCGATTGCAGAAGGATGGCTAACAGCATACGATGAAGGTCGTATTAGTAGTAGTTGATTGTGTAGGGCCATTGACATATTTTTTGTGCACAAAATTCTATCTATGCGTATATGTATATATTAGTTTATATTAATATTTGCGTCGTATTTTTTGGTATTGATCGTTGAATATTTATTCGATTGTTGTAATTGGCATTTTGAGTTTCTAGTCTAAAATATTCCAAAATCGTATTTCGGCAAAAATATTCGAAAATCTTACAGATGTTCGGCTAAAATATTCGAACAACCGTATTTCGGTTTTTATTACCGAAAATATAAGTTATGTGCGGCTCAAATATTCGAACAAATGCAACTTCTTCGAACATATTTTCCGAATTTTTGCCTTGGACAAAATTTCAGTATTGAAAGTTACATTCTGAGTTTCTGGACAAACTGAAAATACAGAATTTCGACAACAATTTTCGAACTCATACGACATGTTCGACAAAGGATTTCGAACAAACAAAATTAGTTCGAAAAATATTTTCGACAGTTTTTTGTTCGGTATAATTTTTCGAACATATCTCTTATGTTCGAACTTGTTTTCCGAAAGTTTGCCTTCGATAAAATTTTGGGTAGGTTTAGTTTCTGGACAAAAAAAGAGACACAGATATTCGGCATTTTTATTCGGATATTTTGGTGTTGTTCGACAAATTTTTTCGAACATAGTTAGAATGTTCGAATATTACTGTCGGAAGTTTGTAATTTGTTCGAATATGTTTTTCGAATCTATGTAATTTGTTCGATTATTTATATTGGAACCGTGTCGTTTGTTCGACGAATATAGTCGAACATTATTGTTCTGTTCGACATAAAAATTCGAAATTTTGACCTGGACAAATTTTTAGTGATGAAAGGAATATTTCCATAATATTTGTTACTTGAATGCATAATTATAATTACGTGATATTTTTCCATAATATTTGTGACATAAATGCTTATAATTACGTGACATAAACATAGGCGCTGGAATGAGAAGTTCATAATAAACATAAACATAGTTGTCAAACATTAACACAGTTGTCCTACTTATTTCTATAACAAACGTAAACACAAACACGACGCACGGTAGGACAAATACATAAACGATTACACACATCATTGTGTGAATCGACTTCTCTTTGTTGGCGGGCTATCATCATAAGCAGTCGGTGCAGACGAGCTAGCCTCCTCTTTCTCCTTTTGAGATTGCATAGGTTCATCGACAGGAGGAGTGGGTGGCTCTCCAAACAGTATTTTCAGCCACTCCCAGCATGGGTCACCGTGTGTCTCGTACGCATTCACAAATGAGTCCACCTATAGGTTCACAAGATATAAACACTGAATGCTTATGAAAAAATATTCATCATTATGAGCATAATATAGATCTTACCTCAACAAGCGTACGCCAGAGTGCTCTATCAACATGAACACGGTTTGTTGCTTCATCGTACCGAACCCCAGGCACAGTGATCAACCACGAGAAAACCCGATGTCTTTTACGTAGCTTCTGAGCGTGTATCCAGCCGTCTTTGTACTCAATTTTCTTCTTGTGGACCAATTTAACAGCCAGCAGCGCAGCACCAATTGCATCAGTGTTCCCCGAGTTTATTAACATGCAATCATTGCTTGAATTAAAGCTTCCAAAGAGTGCTTGATCGCTAAGAGCTTCAGCAAACAATTCGTCAGCCTTAGCATCCCACCCCTCACCATACAAGAAAATTTCCTGAGGATATCTAGCCATTTATGTCGTTGTAAGATATGATATCAAAGTTGGGTATTTGAAGACAAATTTTGGGTGGTGAGTTTACTAAATACATGACAAGACAAAGACAAGACAACACAACTTTTTGACAAATCAACATGACAATTCACTTAAGAAAAAGACAAGACAATAATAGGTGGTGAGTTTAACAATTTAATGCAAGGTGTTGTAATCCGAATAATCATTCAACTAAAAAAAAAAAAAAAAACAAATATTCAAACATATAAATAAATAAGTATTTAAAAGATTCAATACGTAAATCATAATAAACATATCAAATAAAATAAAGTTTGATACTACGGAACACAATCAAGTTCTACTCCTTCGTCCTCGACCTCGTCCCCGTCCTCTAACTCGTCCTGCTGATGTACTGGCTCTGCCCTGTCCAACATCATGAGATGAAGATGGTCCCCCCCGCTCAGGTCCGCCAAGTATAGTAAGTGCACGTGAAACACCCTGAATGGCTCCCGCAAGAGTCAATGTCTCATAATCCGACATCCATGAGTCCATGAGCTGTTTGAGTTCCACCTTAGCTGCCTCAATAGTCTCCCATGGCTCGGTTGATTGAGCAGGCTCACGAGCCGCTAGCCTCACCAATGCAGGATTCGACACCATGGGGTAACCGTTAGACAGGAACCAATCAACATAACCATCAGCGCACTCCCAAGCTTGTCGGACCTCAGAACCAAGCCTATCTTCAGTAAGTAGGTGACTATCCCACGTTTCAAAGAACTCGGCCATTGCACCCCAGACAAGCCTCGTTCTTCTGGATATTGCACCGTCATTCCTAAAGCGCGCACCAACCGCAAGTGGCCTCTCCGGTATCGTCTGTACATAACCGTACTGCCTCAGCACTCGGTCTGGCATATACGGCTCAACCATTTCTCCACAAACGATGCACCCGTGGAAGAATGTCACCCTCTGCAATGGATATAAATCACGAACTGAAGAATAGGGATTCCATTTTACCTATAAATAATAAACATATAACGAACATTTAAACATTCAGTAAAGGAAATAAGATAAATACTGAAATTTAATCATTCAATGCTAACCTGAGAAGCCAGGAATACATCAAGATTCTCTCTAAAACCACGGACACGCTCGAGATTTGGACCAGTATGAGCTTCAGGGGCGTACTGAGAAGCTAGCGGGAGTGGGTATTCAAAGTCAGGATTCCGAGGGGGCAGTATCAAACTTGGAAAGTGCTCATAAATCCATGCCTGAAAATAAAAAAAATGTAGTTAACATATATAACACATAAATGTACTAAATTCTTAAATATACCTCTAATAATGTCAAGTATCCACCAATTTGCCTGACTTTGAATTGAGAGGCCAACCCCAACTGCTTATACAAGTAGGCCAATGTTGCTGCACCCCAAGCATAGTTCGAGAACTCGATCATGTCCTCCGTATACTGCAACCACGAACAACCGACACGGGTACCACTCTTATCAGCAAACAAAGTGGTACCAAACGTGTAAAGAATGTATGCTCTAGCAGCATACATCACATCATCTTCATTCTCAGACGTCATCAGCGGATAAAAAGTATCCTTCAACCACCGTAGCTTCACGGAAGACCCACGTTTCCCTCCAGTTGCCAGTCTGGCCTCATTCTCAGTTCTACCTAAAAGATTCATCACATCCTCCCAACCCGACACTTTCTCCTCCCATTTCGGTTGTACTGGAAGACCATCTACCGATAATCCGGTAAGGCAGTAGACATCATCAAGCGTGATCGTCATCTCACCAAAAGGAAAGTGGAAAGAGTTCGTCTCCGGGTGCCATCGCTCGACAAATGCTGAGATTAGATTCTTGTTTGGATTCTTAAAAGATCCACGTCTAATCTTCAAGATTTTTGACTTTTTGAAAAAAGAGCGGAAATCACGGAGGTCGTCTTCATCATCCATCTCCCACGACAATAACTTTCCTACATGACTGTGGCATTTCAAAACACCACGCCCAGTTCCTTGATATATGAACTTAGCGACATGTTTTTGAAATCCATTGAGAAGTGGGGGAGAGGCTATTGGCCATCTGTCTGGTACATCTCCGGCTCCCTGTCCCTCTCCATCTCCCCCGTCTCCATCATCGTCTCCCACATCTCCCTCTGATCCCTCGTCCGATCCCTCATCCGATACTTCCTCTCTAACATGTTGTGGTTCCGGCTGCGGTTCATGTCGAGGCTCTACTTGTTGTGGTTCTGGCTGTGGCACAGGTTCAGGCTCTACTAGTTGCGACGACTCCGGTAAATTTCTTGTCTTCCTTTTATAAACTTGAGAAGGTTCATTTTGATGATGTGATGACTCAGGTTGATTCCTTTTCCGTCTATTAGAAGCTGTGGGACGAATCCTATCTTCATTTTTAGACACTGAATTTAAGAAAAAATGGTAAGGTAAAGCAGCAATTCGAAACAATCAGAAATTCGCAAAATTTTGCAAAATTTCGAAAAATAAAACCAAAATCAAGGGTTGTGCTCGAAAAAAACAACCGAAATCAGGAGCAATGTTCGAAAAAATCTACCGAAATCAAAACAGGTGTTCGAAAAAAAAACAGAAAAAAGGTGCAGTGTTCGAAAAAAAAAACCGAAAACTATATACGTGTTCGAAAAAGAAAACCGAAAACTATATACTTGTTCGAAAAAGAAAACCGAACATCGCCCAGAATTTCAAAATACCAGCGTCGAACATTTAATAGCGGGATTCATCAACAAATTCAAACAACAATACCAGTTTAAGCCACAAATTTTTTAGAATTAGACAACCCTAAACCCTAATTATGCAATATTGACTAAATAATACTAACCATAAACAAGAAAATACAAAGACCCAAACAAAATTGAATTTTTTTTGAAAAAAAACTTACCCATCGGCGGCGACGGGGAACTACCAACGATGCGATGGCGACCGGTAACTGAGGGATGACGACGAGGTACGACGATGGCGAGGCGTGGGACGACGACGACGACAGCGAGGCGATGTATGACGACGGCCAAAAAATGCGGGACGGCGACGGCTTCAACAACAGAAGTTTTTTTGCAATTCAAGGGAGGGAGTTTTTACGTTAGTGAGTATTTGCCTTAGTGGGTGGTGTGTTTAGTAATTAAATTTCAGAGTGTTAATGAATATTTCAGTATTTCAAGTTAAAGGGTATAGGAGACAATTCAGGGGGTGGTGTGGTGTTTTTGGTGTGATTAACAAAAAAGGTGTTTTCGAAAATTCAGGGTGGTGTTTTTAACGGAGAGGTTCAATTTAACAAAAAGGAGGTCCCTCATCTTTCAGTTTGTGTGCACTTTGTGTTTGTGTGTTTTGTGAGCGAGATTTGTGCATGTGTGTGTTTTGTGAGTTGATGTCATGTGTGTGTGTGTGGTGTGTGTGTTTGTTGTGTTTTATTTTGTTTTTTTATTATTTATTTATTTTATTAAATATTCTTACTATTTTATTCTAATATTATTGTTTTATTTATTTATCTAATTCATTCTATTTAGAATTATATTTAATATTAATTTAGGGATTTAGATTATCCCAAATTAATTTATGATTTCTTATACTTAAGTCTCAAACTATTTTGAGACCCTTGCATTTTGATCCTCAAATTTATAATAAATATATTATACGACCATTAGCCCTCTTGAAAATTTGATTAGGATATGTGCTAATTAAGTGTAAATAATTATTAATGCTAGGTGATGAAAGTTACGAAGGCTAATTTACGAGGCTATTTTGTTACACTCCTGCAGTGATCAATTAAGGTGGGGATTTTTATCTTACTATTTTGTCTCTATTAAATGCAATCTGCGATTATATTGTCATTCATGTGAAATATTTATGAGGAAATGTCTGACTTTTATAAATGAGATGATGATAGGTCTTTTGACCTTTATAAACGAGGTGACGATAGGTCTTCTAACCTTTATAAATGAGGTGATGATAGGTCTTTTGACCTTTATAAATGAGGTGACGATAGGTCTTCTGACCTTTATAAACGAGGTGATGATAGGTCTTCTGACCTTTATAAACGAGGTGATGATAGGTCTTCTGACCTTTATAAACGAGGTGATATTAATGGACTAAATGTTAATGTGATTGATTAATTTAATTACTTATTGTATTTAGTTTAGACAAGCATGTCCCCACTGAGCCGTGGTTTGCTCACACTTTCTTTTTTTCCCCTTTTCAAATTGAGAGCCATTTTATCTAGTTAGGTATTTAAACGGAGGATGCATAGATACCCGGAGATCTAAAAAACTTTCTTTTAATTTTATCTAGTTATTCATTTAAATTCTTAGTGACAATTTTAAAAATTTTTATTTGAAAAATCTATATTTATGATACTCACATTTCGAATTTAATTAAATTGAATTTTATTTTAAAGCCTTCCGCTAATTGTCAAATAGAGTTGAAAAATGAATGATTTTTTTAAATTATTAAAATCTTGTTTAGTGATTATTTTATTTTAAAATTATTATTTATTTGGTTTTGTGAGGTATTTGAAATTCTCCCACTTGTAAGTAATATTTGTGTAAATCAAATCCATTCATTTAGTTTTTCTCTATTTTGGTTTGTAAGTGTATGACGTATTATTCTCAAATTCCTTGATTTCAAATGATTTCATCCAAATGGGGCCTAAAAGAAAAAAAAAACAGAAAAATCAATTGAGATTTAGCTTCACTGATTTTGTTCCTCAGCATATAGAACAGATGTGAATCCCCGAACAAGGTATGGAATTGAGGCTGTTGTAGATGCACAAAATAAGAATTCACCTAAGGAAACAAAAAGAGTTACAAAATTACACGAAAAATGGAGCAAACAATAAAAAATAAATAATAAAATGAGTACCTGCACAATTTTTTGGGGGATTTTATCAATCCAAGTCCTGAAAAATATATTAATTATCAATTCGGAGCCTGAAAGATTAAATTTATCAATCCGGGACCTGAAAGATGTTTATATTAAGAGATTTTATCAATTCGGGACCTGAAAGATCAGACAATTATCAATTCAGGACCTTAATTTCAGGTCCTGGATTGATAAAATCACTTAATAAAAATATCTTTCAGGTCCCGAATTGATAAATTTTATCTTTCAGGCCCCAAATTGATAATTAATATATCTTTCAGGATTTGTACCAATAAAAAAATTCTTTTTTTTTTTTTTGTTGAGTAGAAAGGCAGGTGGAGGAAGGAATCCTTGAGATGTGAAAATGTAGAAGTGTTGTATACAATGTGACGGACATAGGGATTTCTAGGTTTGCTTTATGAAGAACATTAAAAAACATGGAGGTTCACGTGCAACTTAGGTGCATCGTGCAATTCAAGTGTATTTTTAACAACCACTCTTATTTTTAATGAACATTCACAATTATTTTCATTGAACAATTATGTGTGTTAAATTGTAGCTGTTCTCAGTGAAAGCAACTGTGATTGTTCAATAAATACAAGAATGATTGTTTAAAAAATGCACTTGAGTTGCAAGATTCACTTGCAGAAAAGAAAAAAAATAATCAATTGAAATCTACCATCACTGATTTCCTTTCTCAACCTAAAAAAAAAAAAAAAATCCAGCTTTGATGTGTTATGGAGTTGTTAGGTTCCTCAAAATTAATTTTTTATCAAAGAAAAAAGTAAATTAGAGCAAATAAGAAAAAGTGAATAAGGAAATGAGAACTACCTGCACTATTTTTGCTCTTCAGCAGAAAGGCAGAAGAGAGGAGTCCTTGAGAAGTGTAATGTAAGAGTAGGGTAAATTGCATTTTTGGTCCCCAAGAGAATGAGAGTTCTGCAAAATGGTCCTTTTTGTGATACTTTTGATCCCGTAGTTTTTTTCGACACTTTTAGTCCCAAGAAAATTGCAGTTTTGGTCCCAAAAGAATGATAAATTGCAATTCTGGTCCCAAGAGAATAAGATAAAATTACAGTTTTAGTCTTAAAAAATAATGGTCAGGATTATTTTTGCAAAAAAAAAAAGGACCAAAAAAGAGCGTGAAATTAACATTGTCGTTGAAAAATTCTCATGGGACCAAAATTACAATTTTCCCTGTAAGAGTATTATATTGTATGGTAAAGGAATGGAGGTTGTAGGGATTTCTAGGGCTTCTTCCTCCTTTTATAACCTAGGGATATGGGATGCATATGTTGTTGGGTTTATGAATAACATTCCAGAAGAATGAGTTTCATATGTACTAGGTACATCGTGCAATTCTAATGCATTTTTATATAGTCAATCAGTTTGTTTTCACTGAACAATCACGGTGAAAACATTTGTAATTGTTCAAGAAAAGCAAGAGAAATTTTTTAAAAATGCATTTGAATTGCACGGTGCAAATGCATTTGAATTGCATAGTGCACATGATGCATACAAAATATTGTAATATATTAGGCACAAGAAACCTAGAATTCATATCTATTTGCATCCGTATAATAGGAGGAAGAAATCCTAAGATGGTGTTCTTTTTTAGTTTTAAAATTGTGGTTTTGAATTTTGAAATGTAAAACCGATTATAATTTGAGATTTTGAAAACTATTTTTAAAAAACCAACAATATATATAAGCCTACTATATATGACACTTTCCAATACATAAATCAATTTCCTCTCTTTTTAATTTAATATATTTAAATCATAATTCATATTATCCAATCATTTCAATTACACTCAATAATATATAATAATATAATTTATTTCTTACACATTGATTTGTCATAAAGTTAAACCTTACCCTACTCAAAAATCCAAAACAAGCACACATTATTTTTTATCAGGATTTCAAAATTCTCTAAATTTCAAAAACTAACTTTTAAAAGTCGCTTAAATTTTTTTTTTTAAAAAAAAATCACCTAAGAATTTAATGAAAATTAATAATATGACTCGAAGCTTCTAGAATCCAACAACAACTGCATTACCTCCCTATAAAAGAGGAAGAAACCCTAAAGTTCAACACCAGTGTTTCCCTTCCCCAAATATAATAAAAATTAGCAATATGTCTCGAAGCTTCATGAGTATATATATTAAAGGAGATTTAGGGTGTGTTTTCAAACTCTACAAAACAGCTTCTAGAATCACTTTTTTTCAAAAGATGTGAGAGATAACTTTGAAAAAAAATGATTCTAGAAGCTGTTTCAAAACACACCCTTAATATATACTATTTGCAATTACATCCCTATAAAAGCGGGAGGATAGCAAGAAATTGTGTTTTCATCTACAGCTCTAACCAATGGAGTGTCAAAGCTTTTGAAATGTTGATAAGTCCTACAACAAATGCATTGCCTCCCTATATAAAGAGGAAGAAACCCTAAAATTTCAACATTAGTGCCTCCCTCCCTTTAATCCCAAATCCAAATTTTCTCTAGGCTGATGAAACACTCGTGCAGAAAAAAATAGTGAGGGAATCTCATTTGGTTTGTAAGTAGTTTTTTCTTTGAAATTTTATTTTGAGGTTGTGCATTTCTTGTGCTTTTCCTCGTTTTTACTGCATTAGCTTTTTCAAAAAAAAAAAAAAATCATGATTTCTTAACAAGAAAAATTGTAGTTTTGGTCCACAAAAATTTTTCAACGTCAATGTTAGTCACACGTTCTTTTTTTTGTTTTTTTTTTTTTCCAAAAATAGTCTCAACTATTATTTTTAATTAGGACCAAAACTACAATTTTATCTCATTTTTTCGGGACCAAAACTGCAATTTATCATTCTTTTAAGACCAAAACTGTAATTTTCTTGGGACTAAAAATGTCGAAAAAAAATTACGGGACAAAAAATATTAAAAAACGACCATTTTGCTAACCACTCATTCTCTTGGGATAAAAAAAATAAAATTTACCCTTTCTTAGCATTTTATTTAAATTTTTAATCTCATGATTTGATTTTTTTCCCTCAATGTTCATGTATTTGTGTACTGTTGAGCCTTTCAATTTTTTTTTAATCTTTTAACATTTTTATTTTGTGGTCTCAAATTCGATAACATTGAAACTCTTTTTAAATTCATTAGGGTCATTCGAACTCATGTGAATGTAGTGGAGCCAGGAATGAGGTTTAGATCTAGGTTTTATGGAATTGAGATAAAAACGAGATTTCTCTCTTTCTTTCTCTTTATATACGTGGTGCTTTGGCCAACTGATACGGACGAGGGACGTGAGCTGAAGAACGCTTACAATCGGTCCCGACGAGCAAATATGAAGAAGGCCGCTGAAGGAAGTAATCGGGCCTTGGAGGCTTAGTGGCTAGGGATGGCAATGGGGAGGGTTCAAACCCGGACCCGCATTGAACCCGCCCAATTAGTCCGGGCGGGTTTGGAAATTCCTTTATAACGGGTAGGGATTGTGGTCGTGGATTTTGTAAAAAACCCGCCAATTATTACGAATATATGGAAAAATACACATAAATATACTAATATTTTTATGTATATATGTGTAATTATGTAATTTTTATTGCTATTAATGTGTATATATTTGTGAAAATATATTATCTATGTTATTTTTTATGTATAAGATGAATATTATGTGTTGTTTTAAATAATTATAGATTTTAATTTGCATTATTTAAAATTAAAATAAAAATATTGGATATATTAAAATTAATTTTAATTTATTAGAATATTAAACGGGGCGGGTTGGACCCGATGGGTCCTCACACGGGCGGGTCGGGTCCTGGGTCCTAATAGTTTCTAGCGGGGCGGGCCCTGAGACAGGGTAAACCCGTCCCAAACCCGCCCCGTTGCCATTCCTATTAGTGGCCGAATTAAATCTTTTAATTCTGGGCCCATCTTGTGTAAAATAATGGAGCCCGATAGGCCCACTTAGTTAAAAGGCCCAATTAGTTAAATTTTGGAAATTGAAATTCCTTTATAATAGTTGTAATTGTGAATTTTGGGGATTGTCGAATAAAGAAAAGAGATTATTACGAATATATTAAAAAAATATTCCAAAATTGCAACTAGGTTCATTGTTCAAATATTTTTGTCCTTCTGTGCAAATTTATCTTGTGCTGCTGTGCAAATATTTTTATCTTGTGCTGCTGTGCAAATATTTTTTAACCTATTTGTAACTGATCCTAAAGAAAATACAGTTTCTTCTCAAACGTTGTTCTCTCGACGAATTTGCCGACCTGAGTCGGAAGTGTCTCGTTCTCAACACCAACAGATGACACCCTGAACTAGATTTATTGTTTGTTTGTTCCTTCTACGCTTACATATATCTGTTGGTTGTATATTAAAGAATTCTTATATAATAAATAATGACTAAACTTGAAATTAGAGAACACTATGGTTTTGAAGTGGATGAAATTTTTTTTTTTAGGACGAAGTGGTATAGTTAAAGTGGTAGTTAGAGCTCTACTACCTATATTCTAAAGATAATGAGTCGAGTCATTATTTGTTTGATAAAAAAAAAATAGGCTTGAAAACCTGTTCATCAGGGGATAACAGTTGCACTACTTTTCACTTTCCGTTATGATTAAAATTTGAGATATGAGAAAATTGTATAAGGGTTCTATGTAATTGAGACTGTAGTGTTGTTCAGGGTTTCTTGGTTTTTGTTTCTTTTATGGGTGATGCATTTGCACAATTCTAAAAGAAAACATTGTCATAAAAATTGAAAAGTGATAATTTTTTAAGTGAAAGTGATGATGTTGGATAAAATAACTGAATGCAATTTTAATGTTGACACTATACATCTTCGTAATTTCATGTTTTCAAATTTGCTATAGTTAAACATATTGTTGTCCATATTACACATTTTTAAAATATAATTTTAGGAATTATTACAAATAGGTTCATTGTGCAAATATTTTTGTGCTTTTGTGCAAATATTTTGAACATATTCGTAATTTTGAATTTTTTTTGAACCCATTTGTAACTTGCCCATAATTTTAAGTATTAATTATATGTTGATTGTTGTGATTGGCAGGCATGAGATTCTCAAATTTACCTGCTCCAATGCTTTAACGTAAAGTGATAATGTTTAATTTAAAAGTGATAATTTTAAAATAAAAATTGATAATTTTAAGTGAAAAATAATGTTTAAATTAAAAGTGAAAAATGATAATATTTAAGTTAATTATAATGTTAAAGTGAAAAGTGATAATGTTTAAGTTATTTATAGAGTGAAAGGTGATTATATTTAAGTGAAAAGAGATGACTTTAAAGTAAAAAGTGATAGCATTTGAGTTAAAGGTGATAATTTAAAGTAAAAAGTGATAATATTTTAGTTAAAATTGATAATTTTAAGTGAGACACTGTTTAAAGTAATATTGATAATTTTAATAATGTTTAAGTTAAAAGTGAAAAATAAAATTGTTTAAGTTAAAAATAATAAATTTAAAGTGGAAAGAGATAATATTTGTACTATAAAACGTAATAATTATAAAATAAAAAAATAATAATGTTTAAATTATAAGCGATTTTAATATTGAATATATAAGTTAAAAGTGATTTTTTTAATATAAATATTTTTCAAGGACCATTTAGATATAGGTAAAAAAAAAAATAGTCTAATTATAAATAGGTTCAAAAAATTTAAACGGAAGCATAAAAAATATTTGAATAGATGCACAAAAATATTTGAACATGAACCTATTTTTAATTTTTAATTTTTTCTTCAACCTATTTATATTTTTTATATTGATAATAATAGCCACGAAATGTACTTTTATTAAAAAAAAATAAAAAGAAAGAAAGAAAATGATACCATAGGCAACACGCACACATATCACACACACTGGGCACATGCATGGCATGCACATAAACCACATGCAGACGCATACATCTGTTGGGCTATTTGTGTTTTCTCTTTTCTTGGGCCGCGATAAATTAAGAACAGGTTCATGTGAAATGGGTTAAATGGAGATCCGTCTCACAAAATAATATCCGTGAGACGGTCTCACATAACACCTACTCATAAAAAAAACATCACCTAAAATTTAATCAAAATTAATAATATGACTCGAAGCTTCTAGAATCCAACAACAAATGCATTACCTCCCTATAAAAGGAGGAAGAAACCCTAAAGTTCAACGCCAGTGTTTCCCTTCCCTAAATTTAATCAAAATTAGCAATATATCTCGAAGCTTCATGTATATATATTAAAGGAGATTTAGGGTGTGTTTTCAAACTCTACAAAACAACTTCTAGAATCATTTTTTTTCAAAAGCTGTGAGAGATAGTTTTGAAAAAAAGTGATTTTAGAAGTTGTTTTTAGTGTTTCAAAACACACCCTTAATTTATATTTGCAATTACATCCCTATAAAAGCTGGAGGATAGCAAGAAATTGTGTTTTCATCTACAGCCCTAACCAATGGAGTGTCAAAGCTTTTGGAATGTTGATAAGTCCTACAACAAATGCATTGCTTCCCTATATAAGGAGGAAGAAACCCTAAAAATTTAACATCAGTGCCTCCCTCCCTTTAATTCCAGATCCAAATTTCCTCCAGGCTGATGAAACACTTGTGCAGAATAATAGTGAGGGAATCTCATTTGGTTTGTAAGTAGTTTTTTCTTAGGATTTTTATTTTGAGGTTGTGCATTTCTTGTGCTTTTCCTCATTTTTACTACATTAGCTTTTTCAAAAAAAAAAAAAAAAAAAATGATTCTCATGATTTCTTAGAATTTTTCGGGAAAAATTGTTCTTTTTAGTTTTGTTTTGTAAAAATAGTCTCAAGATTTTTTCAACAAAACAATATTAATCCTCGTTCTTTTTGGTTCTTTGTTTTGCAAAAACTAAAAATGTCAAAGAAAAACTACGGGACCAAAAATATTTAAAAAATGACCATTTTGCAAACCACTCATTCTCTTGGGATAAAAAAATGTAATTTACCATTTCTTAGCATTTTATTTAAATTTTTAATCTCATGAATTGGTTTTTTCCCCTCAATGTTCATGTAATTGTGTACTGTTGAGCCTTTCAAATTTTTTTTAATCTTTTAACAATTTTATTTTGTGGTCTCAAATTCGATAACATTGAAACTCTTTCTAAATTCATCAGGGTCATTCGAACTCATGTGAATGTAGTGGAGGAATGAGGTTTTATAGATCTAGGTTTTATGAAATTGAGATAAATAGGAGATTTCTCTCTTTCTCTCTCTTTATATACGTGGTGCTTTGGCCAATTGATGCAGACGAGGGACGTGAGCTGAAGAACGCTTACAATCGGGCCCGACGAGCAAAGATGAAGAAAACCGCTGAAGGAAGTAATCGAGCCTTGGAGGCTTAGTGGAAAATTAATTCTTTTAATTTTGGGGTCTTGGGGATGAGGGTTTGTTAAATGGGTAATTTTTTTGTGATTCGTCTTCTTTGTGAATTTTGGGGATTATCGAATAAAGAAAAGAGATTATTACATATATTTTTTTCTAGGTTGTTTGTTCAAAAATTTTATTCCTAGTTTAAGTTTATTTTGATAATTTCTTTCTAGGTAAATGTAACACCATTTTGGGTTCCATTTGGTATGCAATGAGTCTGATAATTTCTTGGCAACAAACTGACACCCTGAACTATATCCATTTGTTTTTCCTTTTGATTCTGTTTTGTATTTTTATAAATTTTAAACTTGAAATTAGAGAACACTATGTTTTTTGGATGAAATTTTATTTTTAAATATTTTTTTAATATTGTTTAACGATTAAAAAAAAAAATTAGGCTTGAAAACTGTTCATCAGGGGATCAAAACTTTTCATTTTCCGTTATGATTAAAATTTGAGATATGAGGGAGGGGAATTGAGACTGTAGTGTTGAATCATTCAGGGTTTCTTGCTTTTTGGGTGATGCATTTGCACAATTTTTTATGTATAATACAAATCTTTATATATAATGTATGAAAATTACTACAAATAAAATCTCTGGATAGCACTCGAATTGCACTATTTTCCTCATTAAAACATTAAATTACAATAATGACGTTAAATCGTAAATTAATTTTTTATTTTATTTTTGTTAATTTTTTAATAGTTTATCAAATCCTGAATTGTACTCTACAACTACGCAGTAACAATGAATAATTCATGACAAACTCGTATATAATATATTTTACGGATCCAAATAATCCATAAAGAAATGCGCGGATCCTATCAGGTCTGGTCGAGTCCAACGAATTTTAAAAAACAAAAAAATTCGCTAAAAGATAAATATGTATTTGTTCTTAAAGTAACACATATTTATCTTTATAGTAACACATATTTAACTTAATAGTAAAACATTTGGAAGCACCTGAAAGCGAACAAAGGCAAAAAAAGGGACAAATATCAAATAAGTCTCTAATCTTTTTTTTTTTTTTTGATCATCAAAATAAAATTATATTATAAAAATTAGAGTACAAGGGGTACTTCAACCCTTACAATATCTCAAAGACAACTAGCCATTGAAAATCACATAAAAGGATTTGACTTCCACTCCAAAAATGACACCTCTCTCAAGTTCTTCTCCTTCACAACTAGCCAAGACCATACTCTAGTTTTGATGTCAGAAAAATACCTATGAATACGAAATTCTTTTCCATTGAAAACCTGTTCATTTCTCTCCTTCCAAATCGTCCATACCGTCGCAATCCAAACTGTTGTCGATAGTTGTCTTCTCCCATTCGATCCCACAATTCGAGTCATGTTGAAGAAAGTGATTGATTGCTTTATTGTGTGGTATCATTCTCACCCTTGCCCACTTGTAATCATATATGTCTCTAATCTTTAACAACTTTATTTTAATGATAGGGTGTGATTATGTCAAGATGAGGAGCTTATTTGATCTCAATATTAAAAAAAAAGGTTTAAATATGTTAAGAAAAAGTTCAGGGTCTATTTGATCCCCATGTATAAGATTAGTGATTTATCTGATGTCAATATCAAAGAAAAAATGGTATAAATGTACCAAAAAAAGTCCAGAGTCCCATTTGATCCTCACCTATAAGTTCAGAGGCTTATTTGACCATTTCTCAATAAAAATTGAAGTCCATGTTGTGCAGGTTAAACATGTTACTATAAGGGTAAATATGTATACTAAACTCGCGCAAAGGTAAAAATACAAACTCAATTTTAGGTTGTATTCTGTATGGAGAAAGATGTGATATTATATGAACAAATTTCATATAACACATGGACAAATATTTTATTTCTTTAAGGACTTTTAACACGTATTTGTCCTTACAGTAACACATGTTTGGCCTTATAGTAACACACTTGAGAGCGAGTTTTTATTTTTGTCTTTGTGCGAGTTTTTTTTTTTAGAAAAAATGTGTTATTATGTGAATACGAACGTGTTATTGTATAGAAAAAATTTTGTTACTATATGAATAAAACTAGTACAACACCTGATAGCGAATTTTTATTTTATTTGTATTTTCCTTGTTTTTTACAAAAAATATTTGATACTCTCTCCATCCCAAAAAATGAGTAATCTTAAGGGTATAGTGAGGAGCCCGGTGGCCAAGTGGGCATTGCCAAAAAAATATTTGATACTCTTTCCATCCCACTTATGGGTATAATGAGTGGTTTAATGAGATAAAATATGAGAGAGAATAAAGTAGAGTAGACTAATTAAGAGTGATATTTTTTAAATTTAAATGATATTGTGAGGGTAGTAATATTGTGTAATGTTTCTTTTTTAGGAGTGTATAACTTGTTGAGACAGAATGAAAAGAAAAGTGTGCATAACTTCATGGGACGGGGTAATACTTGATAACTTGATCTTAAATATTATAATATTGTATTTTATACTCCCTCTATTCCGTCTTTAGCTTCACACTTGTATTTGCACATTTTTTAAGAAAATCTGTTTTATTGACTTTTATGAGATATAAAGTTTAGGAAAGAGAATAAAATATAAAAGTATTTTGGGTGGTTTAATGAGATAAAGTAGGAGATATAATAAAGTAAGATAGAATAAGAGTGACAATTTTGAAAATAAAATAATATTGTGAGGATGTTTATATTGAGGGTTATCCTTTTAAAGAGTGTGAAGCTAATTTTGGGACAACTCGAAAAGGAAAATGTGACAGAGGGAGTATTAAATATGAATAATTTAAATATTAAAAAATTAATTATAGTTGATATTCTAAAAAATAATATGATGTCACTCATCCTAATTCGTGATACTTTTAATTAATACTTTATATTTTCAAAAATAAATTTATTATTAATTAGGAATTATTACAAATAAGTACAAAAAGTATCCCAAATTTGCAAATAAGTTAATTGTGCAAATATATTTGTGCTTCTTTGCAAATTTATCTTGTGTTGCTGTTATTTTTTAAACCTATTTTCAATTTTAATTTTTTTAAGCTATTTGTAAATTGGCCTATTAATTAATAATTTTATATAAAACTTTGCCTTGAATATTTTATTTTGTCGGGACTTTGCCTTTACTTTAATTTAATAAAGTAGGCCAATTAAAATTTTGCCTTTAATTTAATTTAATTAAGTAAAGTATTTTTCTTTTATTTGGAGGAAATCGAAGTCGTATGGTCCCATTCCCACGACAGTAGAAACGTTGTTTCTGAAGTCTTTCGAAGACAGAGAAATGTGCAGCTGTGGTGTTGGTGTAGGCCAACAAATCTCCGGCAGTGAGCCCCTCCGCCACCGCTTCTTCTTCCGCCGCCCCACCGCCCCTCCCAATATCATCTCCTTCCGCCTCAGACACGGTTCATCAATCCGAGCCGCGCTCAACGACACCGTTTCCGCCCCACCCGCGGCCATGACCTTTTACGAGCTCCTTGGTATTCCAGAAACGGGTTCTTTACTGGAGATCAAGCAGGCGTACAAGCAGCTTGCCAGGAAGTACCACCCGGATGTGTCCCCTCCGGATCGGGTCGATGAGTATACCCAGAGGTTTATTCAGGTACACGAGGCGTACGAGACGCTGTCGGACCCTAGGAGGAGGGAATTGTACGATAGGCACATGGCTAAGGGCCTTCACCTCGCCTTTGTTTCTCGTCGCCGCGGTAAATTTGATGAGGTTTGTTTTTGTTGATTATTTTTTATTTTGTGATGTGGAGGACAATGTATTGTTTCATTGAGGTTGGTGTGATTTTTGCTGAAAATCATCTGTCGATTGCGCCTCATCTTCGTCGTTATTCTCACAAATTGTTAAGTTTTAGATCCAGATTTACTGTTTTGTTTCAGTATGCTATCTTGATTTTACAGCTTTGAGTGTTGGTTTCTCGAGGGTATCAGTAGCGTAGATCCTACCCTTGGGTGTATAACAGTTACATGAAACTATCTGTTTCATATTTGGTGTTTTACTTTGTGAAAGGTGAAAACATAATCAATAGATAATATAAACCAAAATCGACATGTTTTAATAATCCAGCATTCCACCCAGTTGAATACAAAAAGTAGAACAGAGAAATTGAATTGGTATACAGTATCCAGCGTAATCTGCAAGTATACACTGACTGTGACAGTGACTGGGTGTGTGTTTGTGCATGATTGAATACAAACAGAAAACATGAAGCAGAATCCCCTCCTCTGTTATATTTGGGGTGTTCTAAAACAATACAATTTCTCAGTTTCACTTTTCGTATTCCACCCGTTGGATTATTAATGTATGTCAATGTGGTGTATTCATCCATTAATTATTTTTTCACCCTTCGTATGATGAACACAAAGTGGAACACCAAATATAGAGCAAATGATTCCATGTGGTTCTAAATACAGTTGAACACAAGTTGAAACGCCGATTGGAATAGAATAACTAAAGTTTTAATGCTATCGAATGAAATTAGTATATTAGGATAATATTCTCTGATAATGTATGTTTTTATTTTCCTCTCTTCTCTGTTGCTTTATAAATGTATATCTGCAACTGCAAATGCATGTGAAAAGAACTTATTCTGTGGTTATGATTAGTACAATGTTTTTGGATTCAGTTATGCAATAAATAAAACTATGATTTTTTCGTAAGTATCATCCTTTTAGCAATCTGGTGAGAAAGAAAGGTATCTGGAAATCTTATTGCAATTTGTGGATTTTACTTATATCCCAGTGTTAGTATCTCCTTGAACTAGGATATTTAGTTGACAAATTCTTGTTCGTGAAGGTTTAATGTTAGACAGATTGAAATCACTCACTCGGTCTTTTTTCCCAACTAGTTAATTAATTCTGATTACCTGACATAAGATGGTCCCCCACAAGAGAGTATCGTATCTTATTTAATTTTAATCCATGTTTGTTCAAACCGTGGAGAATTATACGCGTAGTTGAGTTGTTAATTAACTTAGTCTTACTTACACAGTAGAAAATGTTAATTCAATTATTTTAGAATCGATGGAGTCTCATAAATGAAGGCCACTTTCATGAAATTGAAAACAAGCTGCATAATTAAGTTTGCATTGACATATACACACAATAAATTTGACTATAGAATACTGCATTTAATTAGGATTACCTAAATTTGTGTTCCTTTTTTGATTCAGATGTTGTATAATCTGTATACTATTCTTAAATCTTGATAATTTCTTTTTATCTGATGGGCATCAAAGCAGGAAATGGAAGATAAAGATGAGTGGAAGGGCCGATGGCAGTCTCAACTGTCGGAGCTCAAGAGGAGAAGTAAGCATAAGGAGTCGGGTGATGATAATATGTCATGGGGCGCAAGGATACGCAAAGAAAGGAACCAATCATCATCTTGAATTTACGAATCCTCTACTTCGCAAGTGTATAGAGCGTATACGTTTTTTTTTGTCTCTTTCTCGTGTTTCAGAAGGAGCACGGGTGCAGTTTCTTCTCTACTTCGAAGAAACGTACGTGTGTGTGTATATAGGAGGTTGATATGAATGTTGGGGGTGTAATCATCTGGTGAATGTTTCTCTGCTTCAGAAATGAACTTTCTTTTCTTCAAGGCATGATTCATATTTAGCTTACAATAATGGGTGGAAGTCATTATATGTTTGGCTTTAAAAGATAGGATTGTGAAAATGTAGGTGATATTATGACATACTCTCTTTGTTCCATACGAACTTGCACACTTTTCATTTTGATACGTCTTATACAAACTTACACACATCAAAAATAGAAAAACACTCACAAATTTTACTCTTACAATATATTCGATATTTACACAAAATGTCATCATCAAGTAATCCAATAAAACAAAAAGTACATATTAATCCAACCAAACATAAAGTGTATTTTTTTATTTTGTGCGTCCAAAAATTAGTGCAAGTTTGTACCGGACGGAGGGAGTATACATATGTGACATTGGTAAAGGAAGAATTTCATATTAGAATTTTATTTTTAGGTTGAGTTCCAATTTAGGTCTTGAATTTTAAAGTGTTTCAATTACGATCTATTTTAATTTTTTTCTTAATTTAAGATCTATTTTTTTTTTTTTAGGTCACAATTTAAGATTCAAAATTTTTTTTTCCAGTTATATTTGACATTCATGAAATTTACAAACTTGATGAAGATTCCGAAATTTAGAAACGTTGGGGTCTGGTGAAGTCGCAAAACAAACATACAAATTTTAGAAGTGAAGAAGGGAAAAAAAATACTCACTTTAATTAAAAAAGAAAATTTTTAACCCGTCTAAAAAAAAATTATTCACTCTCAACTTTTCACCTAAAAATATTCTCAAAAGTGAAAATGGTCCCACTATCCCACTATTAATTCAACCACCTCCCAATCCCCTTCCTCACTTTTGAACGAACAGAATGACTGGTTGTTCAAATATTTGCAAGGCGGAATGAGGAAATGACTGATCATTTCAACTTTTTTTAGGCGGAACAACCGACCGTTCCAATATTTTTAAGGCGGAATGACTGGTTGTTCCAATTTTTGGAGGCATAATGAAGGGTCGTTCCATCTTTTTTTTTTAAGCAAAATGAGCAATTTTTTTACCCCGAACAATCCATCGTTCCAAGGGGGTGGGGCTAAGAATTATGTGGGTCATGTGGGTACAAATTTTTATTTCTAATAAGGATATATGTGTATTTTTTATATCACAATGGTGATTTTTTTTATTTTTTTTTTTTTAAAGGAGGTGGTTAGAATTATATTATTTTGATTGTTATTTTTCAAATTAAAGGCAAAAAAGTAAGATTGTTATTTTTCAAATTAGGTGGTATGTTGGAATTGATGGATTATATATTTTATTGTTGTGTGATAAATTATTTTTTCAAGTTTGAAGATGTATTTTTTTTTTTTTTTTTGTCTAAGGATTAATTACACCTTTGTTCTCCAAGATAAATAAACCACGGAATTAGCCTCAATTTTGTCTTGGGCCCCAAGTTCATTTTAGGCTCGTGTCAAGTGAATCAAACATTTAACTCCTTGAGATTATTATTTTTTATTCTTCCTAATCCTATGAATTTGGCTAGTTTGATTTAAACGACGAGACTAATAATTGATGACAGGGTTAGTGAGATTATATTGTTTGGATTGTTATTTTCCAAATTAGATTATATGCTTGGATTGATGAATTGTACTCCTCCTTTTCCGTAATTATCTTCACATTTTTTTTTTTAGTCCATCCCAAAATTAGCTTTACACCCATAAAATTGAAAGCCCTCCCTAAACTCCGCCCTTCAAATAACTTCACATTTACACAAAATGTTATTACTTTTGAGCCCACACATAAGCACAATCCAACTCATTTTTTACTTTATATATAAAAATTTACTCCCTCCGTCCCAACATAATTTTTATATTTTCCTTATTTAGACGTCCCAACATAATCTTCACACCCAAATAAGAAAAATATTTTTCACATTAATACCCTTAAAAGTCAAACACTTTATCTTCTTACACTTTTTAAAAGTCAAGCACCCAAAATACCCCACAATTTATTCTTCTCTCATATCCTTTTATATGCCAAAAAAATAAGTTTTCTTAATCTCCATGCCCAGCAAAGTATGAAGATTATGCTGGGACGGAGGGAGTACAAAATAACTCCTCAAATCCCTACTCATTCCTTTAATATCCGTGCCAAACAAAGTGTGAAGATAAGGAGTAATTTTTATTATTGTGTGATAAGTTACTTTTTCAAGCTTGGACATGTCTTTTATATTTTCCTTGTCTAATGAATGATTATCACACCATTCTTTCCAAGATAAATAAACCACTATTGATAACCAAGGGGACATAGCCCACTTGGCCACCGGCTCCTCACTTAAGTGGGAGACTTGGGTTCGATTCCCTCCGGGAACGAATTGGAGTGGGAGATCCAAGGGTATTTGGAGAATTTAGATGTCCAAGGAGATTTGGGGAACTAACTTCTAACCACTAACAACTAACATTTACCGATAAAAAAAAACCACTATTGATGGAACTAACCTTAAGTTTATCCCGAACCCTAAATCTATTATGAATTTGTACCAAGTGAACCAAAAATTGACTCGGCAAATCTACTTTATAAACCTTTTTAATTGAAAGAATTTCGCCCAATCTAAAAGATCGAACTTGTAGAGAGGTTGAGAATTAATTCATTTATATCAATACCCTAATACTCCCCCTCACTTGTGGGTTGATGTCAACTTCATCATGGGGAGGAATAAAGAGATCCAACAAGTGTAATTGCGGGATGGGTTCAACTCCATTTGAACTTAGGGTTTTACTATGATATCACGAAAAAATTCTGCATCATTTAGAAACCGAACTTATAAAATAGTAGAAAATTAATCCATTCATATCAATACCTAATATTAATATTCCAAATTAGACTAGCCCTTCAATTATTCGAAGTGACGAGCTATGCTCATTTAAGTCTAGTATCTACTACGTTCATACACGTTATAAATTTTTTTTTGATCGGTAAAGAAAAATCTTATAAAAATTGAGGTACAAGAGGTACTCCAACCCTTACAATTTATAAATTATAATGTGACTTGTGAAAATGTGGTGATTATATCTTTGTCTAGGGACCTTAATTAATAGTAGATGACAATGACAGGTGAAATTATTGACATAAATAAAAAAAAAAAAAAAAAAAGTGTATTTTCTACTAAAATTGACCATGATAAAGACTGGATATTTTATATGCCTTAAATTAGAATATCCTTTTCATATTTTTGGGTGGTCGTGATTTTTGATGAATTGATGCCATTGAAGAAAGGTACTGAAATCAAAAATAAAATTATTAACACGAAAATATGAGTTTAAGGTGTGGCTTAAAAACAACGTTTGAAAGCAATACTTCACTCCCCTAGTAACCTTTCATTTCTGAAAACGAGCACTCTAATCAAAACTTCTTATTTTCATATTTGTCAAAATTGTGGTAAAATACTATTTTTTCTTAAAAATGTACAATTCCCAAATAGAAAGCTTATAAAGGGATGAAAAAAGTTTTTTTTTTTTTTACCTCAAATTTTTATATTAATTAAAAAATTAATATTAATTGAATATTGTTATGGGCTTTTATTTGATTGCAATGAATATTTAGAAATGATCACATGTTTATTGGTGGATTGTGGCAACATTAGTAGAACGTATAAATTGGTATCTACCGATGGACATATGATTATTTTTCGTATGAATATATTTTTTTAGGTCGAGCAAATAGTGACTCGGACCCATGACATCATAGTAGTCGAGCTCTAACCACTTGAGTTATTTTCCTATGAATATATGTATGTATATATATATATATATATATAGGCAAAAACTTGCGTGAGACAGTCACACGGTGAGACGGTTCACAAATTAACACTGATCTCTTCCAAAGTGTTAAAGCATCATTCCTAAATTATACTATATATATATATATATATTCTTTTACATCTATAAGTTTAAAATTAAATAATATTTTATTAAGAGTTGGTCTTGTGTAAACTAATTTTATCGTAAAATTGATTTATAACTATATTTATACTAGTAAAATAACTAATACTCTTTAATAAAATAACTAATATTTTTTAATGAAATAATTAATACCATTCAAACCAATTTTATAGTGAAACTTGTTTAGACAAGAATTTTCCTCTTATTAATTAAGAGATACAATAGTGGTTGAATTTGATTCGATTTGACATATAATAGTGTCTCTCTCGATGTCCTTGTTTGTTTCTTGAATTGGTCCCCTAAGTCTTATATATGGATTGAAACAAGAGCACGTCAATATACTTATAATTCCAAAAAAGCATTCTGTGGAATGATAATATATAATTAAGATATAGGGTTTGTGAGAGAAATCAGAAGCCACAAAATGTTGGACTTACATGAGAGTTGAGACTGAGAGATGATTATGATAAAGACTATTTAAAAGGCTCTATCTAGACTCACTATGGTCATGATCAAAATAAATAAATAAATAATTTTTTTTTAAAAAAGCTCTTTCTAGACAAAATGCATTATCAAATGCTTAAACAACTTTTTGGCTTAAAAAATTCTTTAAAAAAGTAACAATTGATATCAAAATTTGTACTTTTAGATTTGACGAAATTCTTTCATGATATAAGAGGATATAAGAGGAATGTAGATATTGAATATTTTGGCTCAATTGATTTTCCATTCAAAAAGATTATATAAATAAATACAAAGTTGTTTCCTAAACTAGTGGAGAATAAATCTCATTAATTTAAATCTAGTCTACAAGAGAACAATATATATACGTAAATATTGTGTACAATTAATTGATCTTTTATACAATCTTGTGTTGACTCGGTCTTTGATCACCAAAATCTTTGATAGGTGGAGGATCTTCTACCATCTCTCTAATAGGCCCCTGCAAGAAGGATCCATTGGATACCACAATCTTAGAACGGAATGTGATGTACTTGGTTGAGGACAGAGGCATAGTAAGAATATTTGCTGGTTGATCATGAGTTGAAATGTAGGATACACAAAAGGAACCATTAGACACATAGTTTTTGACAAAGTGATAATCAATGACAATGTGTTTCATACGAGAGTGAAATACTGGATTGACACATAGATAGGTTGCAGCAAGATTGTCACAAAGAATGGTGGGAGTTGAGGACAGGGTGACACGAAATTTAGACAACAAGTTAGACAGCCAGAGTATCTCGGTGGAGCATGTGGCAAGATCACGATATTCTGCTTCCGTAGATGAACATGCGACCGTATGCTGCTTCTTTGATGACCATGAATTCGGATACTTCCCCAGGTAAATGATGTAGGCGGAGGTAGATGAACAATCGTCGTGGTTGCCAGCCAAGTCGGAATCGATGAATGCATTAAGAGTGAGTAAGGGTCCAGAACGAAGGAGACCGTGATAAATGGTGTTCTAAGATAGCAAAGGACGCGTTTGATTGCCGAGAGATGTGTTTCGGCTGGACGATGCAAGAATTGGGATAATTTGCCCATGACAAATGAGATATCGGGGCGAGTTAGCGAAAGACATTGAAGAGTGCCCATGCATCCCCTGATGTTGCATCTTGCTCGCCGTCAGGAGAACCTGATGTCGCATCCTAGTCGTCCTCCCAGCCAGCTGCATTTGTTCCCTTTAACTCTCAACTATCATCGTCCTCCTATCTCCGCCCTTATCACTTCCAAGCCAAAGGTTTAGGTCAAACCCTGTTAAAAATAGAGGTGGCAATTTCAGACACGATACGATAACACGACACAGAAACGACACAGAAATTACGGGTTAGTTTTTGGGCTTATCGTGTTCGTGTCCTTATCGTGTCGACCTGATAAGGATACAAAAATTTCGTGTCGTGTTCGTGTTCGTGTCGTGTCAATCCATTACGCACGATAAAATTAATAAATTATACATTAACCCAATAGCAACCTGTTAATCTGTTAGTGAATCACTAATATGTATATGATAGTAACATGTTAATGACACGCATACGATGACAACAATACAATATGACATAAATTTTAAAATTTTAAATTAAGCATTTTAAAATCTAAAATTTTAAATATTATCGTGTCATTATCGTGTCTAAAATTTTAAAATTTTAGATTATATTTTTAGTTTTAATATTATCGTGTCCTTATCGTGTCGTGTCGTGTTGACACGAAAATTATCGTGTTTGTGTCGTGCCGACACGTATCCTTATTGTATCGTGTTCGTGTTTCACCTTATCGTGTCGTATCGTTATCGTGTCGATACGATAAACGACACAATTACACGATTTGCCACCCCTAGTTAAAAACAACTTCACTCATATTAAATTGTTTACTCGATAGGTCTCCTTCCCAGAGGATAGAGGTAGAAAAATTAATATAAATGAATTACATTCACACTTCTATATAAGTTCGGACTTTTAAATTAGAAAAAATTCTTTCAGAATCTCTGTTGAGGAAATTAGATATAAGTTATTATCTATTTATGCTTTCAAAGGTCTCAACGCTCAGAAATTGAGTTCGAAATAATGAGACTAACATATTAAATGTGAGATAAACACTTTTTTGAGACCGTCTCATGAATCTTATTTACGGGTCAAATTTTAACCCATATTCCTCTATGTATGTGATGAAGATAAAGTTGCACTCGTATATTTGGAGACACAACACCCCATCAAGTTTCGAGTCACTTTCTAGCATTTAGGCCTTATTTTATTGTCTTTTTTCAGCTTTCCTCTAAGTCTCAATAGGCTTAGCCCATTAGGAACCTTTTGTCTTGTATTTATGTTCATTCTCCCACTTGTTGGGGGATAAACCTTGATGATTAGAAATTAAAGGGATGCTCTCTATTTTGAGCGAAAGACCGATTAGTACACGTAGTGTCAAATCGAGTCTTTTGTTGTCCAATTTTGTGTGCTCGTTTATGTTTATTATTGCCTTTATTTTTGTTGTTTACTTCATCAAAATTGGACAATGAAAGACTCGATTTGACATTACATGTACTAATTGGTCTTTCGCCTCAAAATATGGAGCATTCCATTTATTTCTAATCATCAAGGTCTATCCCCCAACAAGTGAGAGAATGAACATAAATACAAAACAAAAGGGTGCCTAATTGGCTAAGCCCATTGAGACTTAGAGGAAAGCTGAAAAAAGACAATATATAAAGGCCAAAATGCTAGAAAGTGACTAAATCCGAAGCTTGATGGGGTGTTGTTTCTCCAAATAAGCGAGTACAGCTTCGTCTTCATCATTCCCCTCTCCATCAAGAGGATTCGCCCTCGAATCATCACTAGCTTCGTCTTCACGACTATTGTCACCAAGATAGGGACCAACTGCTTAACATTAAACACGTCGGCCGTACGAATGTGAGTCGGAAGACGTAGATAGTAGGGATCAAGGTTGATCTTCTCAATGATCTCGATGGGGCATATCTTGCGGGAGGCAAGCTTGTTGCACTCCCGGGAGGAAAACCGGTCCTTAGTGAGGACCGCCCAAACGAAATCTCCAACCTCAAACTGAACATCCCTCCTCTTAGCATCAGCCACCGCCTTACACTTAGCAGTGGAAGCCTCCAAATGAGCACGTGTGGTATTATGAATCTCACGCAATTTCTAGATGATATCGACAGCTCGAGCATCAGTCGATGAAGCAGACGGGAGGGTAAAAAGATCTACCGGAGTACGAGGAACCATGTCGTACACCACAAAGAAATGATTGAAACCCATATTGCGGTTGAGGGCTTGATTGTGTGTAAACTCAGCCACACAAAGTTTAGTGTCCCAAGACTTCAAGTGATCTCCCACTAAACAATGCAATAAATTCACCAAGGATCGGTTGACCACCTCCGACTAGCCATCGGTCCGAGGGTGGTACGCACTGCTGAAATTGAGCTCAGTGTTGCCTAGACGCCACAAAGTCCTCCAAAAAAGACCAATAAATCGGGAATCCCGATTCGACACAATCGATAACAGTAAGTCATGCAAGCGAAAGATCTCCCGAAAGAATAAAGTGGCTACGTGAACAGCATCAGAAGTCTTCTTGCAAGGAATAAAATGTACCATCTTCGAGAATCGATCCATCACCATAAAATTGAGTCATTTCCCCGCTGAGTACGAGGAAGACCCAAAACAAAATCCATGCTAATAGCAGCCCAATGACAAGTCGAAATCGGAAGGGGGCGGTACAAACCAGCATTAGAAGCAGTCCCCTTGGAAACCTAACAAACATGGCAACAAGCCACAAAATGGGACACATCCCGATGAGTAGTGGGCCAAAAGAAGCGACGGCCAACAAGCTCAATAGACCGATCACGACCGACATGGCCAATACTGTGAACCTCTGAAATAATCCGTTGTCTCAAACTGCAATCCGGAACACATAAACAGGCTCCCTGAAAAAGAAATTCATCCACCAATATGTAATCCTCATACAAACCATGCCTCAACAAGGCAATAATAGGGCCGAAAAATGGGTTCGAAGAATAAAGATCACGAAATATGTCGAATCCCACTACCTCAACCTGTAACTCCGATAGTAGAGAAAAATGATGACTCAAAGCATAAGCAACCCGATTATCCTTCCCAGCATGGTGGCGGACAACAAAAGTAAACTGCTGAAGGAAGGCGGACCACTTGGCATGCCGAGTGGATAAAGAATCCTGTGTGGATAAGTGACGCAAAGCCTCATGGTCCGTATATAAAATAACCTCCCGCTGAAATAAGTAATGACGCCAATGACGAACCGCTCTGCACCACATAATATAACTCAATATAATAAGTATTGTATCGAGAATGCGCACCAGTTACCTTTAAACTGAAAAAGGCAACGGGGTGACCCGCCTGTGTCAAAACTGCACCAATGCTGACCTTCGAAGCATCAGAATCAAGCTCGAAGGGTATGGTGAAATCCGGGAGTACCAATAATGGGGCACTCGTGAGATGAAGCTTAATCGTCTGAAATGCGGAGTCGGCCTCAAGAGACCAGGAAAATGTCTTGACATGCATCGCATCATTAAGCGGAGCCACGATGGTACTGAAATGACGAATGAAGCGGAGATAAAAGGAGGCTAGACCATAGAAACTATGAACCTCGATGATAGTAGTAGGAGTGGGCCAATCTCGAATAACATTGATCTTGGATTCATCGACCCCAATCCCGACCGCAGAAATCGATAACCCAAGAAAAGGATGGAATTAGTGCAGAATGAACACTTGAAAGGTGAGACATAAAATTTCTCCTCCCGGAAAATGGAGAGGACCGCACGAATTTGCTCCAAGTGATCATCCTCTGATCGACTGTAAATAAGAATATCGTCAAAATAGACCACCACAGATGCCGATGAGGGGGCGTAGAGACTGATTCATGACCCCGCATGAAAGTACTAGGTGCATTCGACAAACCAAACCACATCACCAACCACTCAAAAAGACTCTCTCTCGTCTTGAAAGTTGTCTTCCACTCATCACCAGGTTGAATCCGAATTTGATGATATCTACTCCGTAAATCTAACTTACTGAAGATAATAGCTCCGGACAACTGATCAAGTAAATCATCAAGACGAGGAATAGGAAAGCTATATCGAACAGTAATCTTGTTGATAGCTCTACTATCAACACACATATGCCACTCACCCGATTTCTTAGGTATAAGCAATGCGGGAACAACACAAGGCTCAAACTCTGTCGAACAAGTCCCTTACTCAATAAGTCCTCTACCTGACGACGTAATTCCTCATGCTCAATCGGACTCATACGATAATGAGGGCGGTAAGGTAACCGCGCTCGGGAATCAAATCAATCTGATGATGAATGTCCCGCATAGGTGGCAAATGCTCAGGTAGAGAATCAGGAAACACATCAGCAAATTCAGTAAGAATCGGTGTCATAGAAACAGGAATCTCAAAATCTGCACACGTGTCATGTGGAAGCAATAACAAAGTAAAAGGGGCCTTTGACATCTCCCCCAAAAAATCACCACGGCTCAACAACATAATATTTTCTACACCACTAGCAGAAGAGGCTTTGGGCACAGATGACAACAATACAATTTTAACATCCTCAAAGATAAAACTGTATGTATTTCTACAACCATCATGAGAGACACTACGATCGAAGTGCCAAGGACGACCTAACAACACATGACAAACATCCATAGGAACCACATCACACCAAACAGAGTCCACATATTTATCACCAACAGACAATTTCACCAAAACACGATGATCAACATGCACATTGTTCCCCTTTTGTAACCAAGACAAGCTATAAGGATGTGGGTGTAGTTCCGGTTTAAGAGAAAGTTTATCAACAGCAAATTTAAAAATCACATTCTCACAAGAACCAGAATCAATGATAAAAGCACATAAGAAGCCATTAATAGTGCAAGTTGAGGAAAATAAATTATGACGTTGTACCTCCTGAACTTTTCCCCGGGGAGTGAGACAAGTGCCTTTAAGGATCAAGGATGGACCAACATCACCATGATCCAAGATTTCAGGAAACTATTCCTCTTGGTATTCATCATAAACTGCATTTTCAAGCCCAATGTCTTCACCCACATCATCAATTAAAAGACTTACCACGGTGTTTGGGGCAATTAGATATTATGTGGCCTTGCTCACCACATGAAAAGTAGGGACCACGAATTGGGTTTTGGGGTAGCAATTGGGACACTTGGCCGCGAGGCGATGGCGCTGGCGAGGAGGCCGGAGTAGGGGTGTGACTCCCCGATGCGTGAGAAATATCCAAGGGTGGAGGTTGAGCGCGGTTCCATGTCAGAATGAAAACCATGGCGGAACGGTGCAAGAACTGCCGCTCAAGGCAACAACGAAGCTGCACTCGTTTATTTGGAGAAACAACACCCCATCCAGCTTTAGATTTAGTCACTCTCTAGCATTTGAGCCTTATTCTATTGTCTTTTTTCAGCTTTCCTCTAAGCCTCAATGGGCTTAGCCCATTAGGCACCTTTTGTCTTGTATTTATGTTCATTCTCCCACTTGTTGGGGGATAGACCTTGATGATTAGAAATTAAAGGGATGCTCCCTATTTTGAGGCAAAAGACCGATTAGTACACTTAGTGTCAAATCGAGTCTTTTATTGTCCAATTTTGTGTGTTCGTTTACGTTTATTGTTGCCTTTATTTTTGTTGTTTAGGCTTTCGCTGCATCATTTGGTAATCAGTTTGCCAATGTTCGATCCGAAATGCCCTCGAGACGAGACCCATATCGTGATGACGCTTTGAATCACAAGCTGGACGAGTTGACTCACCAGCTTGGAACCCTAGTTCAACTCTTCCACGCACAGTCGACCCAGCCCCCTTCTCCACCATTAGCGGCGCACCCACCCCCAACCCCGCACCCTCCGCCGCCCGCTATTCCCCCACCCCACAGCGTCGATTCATCATTCGACGACGAAGCCACTATTGACAACCCATTTGCAGCCCTCCTGCACCACCGTCGCCAACCGGATCTGGGTGACCGGAAATGGGAACAGAGCTTCAAGCTCGACTTACCTGAGTTCTCGGGCAGCCTCCAGCCTGAAGAGTTCGTTGACTGGCTCCTCGCCGTGGAGGAGGTCCTCAACTTTAACGAGGTGCCCGCCGACCGCTGCTTACCCCTCGTCGTGATGCGTTTCCAAGGTCGCGTCGTCTCTTGGTGGCAGTAGCTCAAAGCCGCGTGCCTCCGCCGTGGCAAATTGAAGATTACTTCGTGGGAAAAGTTTACAAAGTATCTGCGTTCTGAGTTTCTCACATTTAACTACGCGCGCCTCTTACACTAGAAATTGCAAATGTTACGACAAGGGTTGCATTCAATTGACGATTATACAGAGGAATTTTATCAACTCCTTGCTCGCACAGATTTGCCCAAAACTGATGAACATATTGTTTCCCGTTACATTAGCGGTATGCGAACGCCATTTCAAGACGCCCTAAATCTTCTCTCGCTGGCATCCATATCGGAGGCGCACCAGTGTGTCATCGCCCTTGAGCGGCAGTTCTTGTGACGTTCCACCACGGTTTTTACTCCGACACAAAATCGCGCTCAACCTCCACCCCTGGATATTTCTCACGCTTCGAGGAGCCGCACCCCTACTTCGGCCTCCTTGTCGGCGCCATCACCTCGCGGCCAGGTGTCCCAACCACTGCCCCAAAACCCGGTTCGTGGTCCCTGCTTTTCATGTGATGAGCAAGGCCACTGAATGTCTAATTGCTAGTAAGGGTCTTTTAATTGATGATGTGGGTGAAGACATTGGGCTTGAAAATGCAGTTTATGATGAATACCCAGAGGAACAGTTTCCTGAAATCTTGGTTCATGGTGATGTTGGTCCATCCTTGATCCTTAAACGCATTTGTCTCACTCCCCGGGGAAACGTTGAGGAGGTACAACGTCATAATTTATTTTCCTCAACTTGCACTATTAATGGCTTTGTATGTGCTTTTATCATTGATTCTGGTTCTTGTGAGAATGTGATTGCTAAATCTGTTGTTGATAAACTTTCTCTTAAACCAGAATTACACCCACATCCTTATAGCTTGTCTTGGTTACAAAAGGGGAACAATGTGCATGTTGATCGTCGTGTTTTGGTGAAATTTTCTGTTGGTGATAAATATGTGGACTCTGTTTGGTGTGATGTGGTTCCTATGGATGTTTGTCATGTGTTGTTAGGTCGTCCTTGGCAGTTCGATCGTAGTGTCTCTCATGATGGTCGTAGAAATACATACAGTTTTATCTTTGATGGTGTTAATGCATTGTTGCCATCTGTGCCCAAAGTCTCTTCTGCTAGTGGTGTTGAAAATATTATGTTGTTGAACCGTGGTGATTTTTTGGGAGAGATGTCAAAGGCTCATTTTATTTTGTTATTGCTTCCACATGACACGTGTGTAGATTCTGAGATTCCTGCTTCTATGACACCGATTTTTACTGAATTTGTTGATGTGTTTCCTGATTCTCTACATGAGCATTTGCCACCTATGCGGGACATTCAACATTAGATTGATTTGATTCCCGGAGCACGATTACCTAATAGCCCTCATTATTGTATGAGTCCGATTGAGCATGAGAAATTACGTCGTCAGGTAGAGGACTTATTGAGTAAGGGACTTGTTCGAAAGAGTTTGAGCCTTGTGTTATTCCCGCATTGCTTATACCCAAGAAATCGGGTGAGTGGCGTATGTGTATTGATAGTAAACCTATCAACAAGATTACTGTTCGATATAGCTTTCCTATTCCTCGTCTTGATGATTTACTTGATCAGTTGTCCGGAGCTATTATCTTCAGTAAGTTGGATTTACGGAGTGGATATCATCAGATTCGGATTCGACCTGGTGATGAGTGGAAGACAGCTTTCAAGACGAGGGATGGTCTTTTTGAGTGGTTGGTGATGTTGTTCGGTTTGTCGAACGCACCTAATACTTTCATGCGGGTCCTGAATCAGTCTCTACGCCCCCTCATCGGCATTTGTGTGGTTGTCTATTTTGACGATATTCTTATTTACAGTCGATCGGAGGCCGGTCACTTGGAGCATATTCGCGCGGTCCTCTCTGTTCTCTGGGAGGAGAAATTTTATGCCTCACCTTCCAAGTGTTCATTCTGCACTGATTACATCCTTTTCTTGGGTTATCGGATTTCTGCGGACGGGATTAGGGTCGATGAATCCAAGATCACTGCTATTCGAGACTGGCCCACTCCTACTACTATCACCGAGGTTCATAGTTTCCATGGTCTAGCCTCCTTTTATCGCCGCTTCATCTGTCATTTCAGTACAATCATGGCTCCGCTTGCTAATACGATGCACGGTAAGACATTTTCCTAGTCTCCTGAGGCCGACTCGCATTTCACAAGATTAAGCTTCGTCTCACGAGTGCCCCATTATTGGTACTCCCAGATTTCACCATACCCTTCGAGCTTTATTCTGATGCTTCGAAGGTCGGCATTGGCGCAGTTTTGACACAGGCAGGTCGCCCTGTTGCCTTTTTCAGTGTAAAGGTAACCGGTGCGCATTCTCGATACAGTACATATGATATTGAGTTCTATTCTATGGTGCGGGCGGTTCGTCATTGGCGTCATTACTTATTTCAGCAGGAGTTTATTTTATATACGGACCATGAGGCTTTGCGCCACTTATCCACACAGGATTCTTTATCCACTTGGCATGCCAAGTGGTCCGCCTTTCTTCAGCAGTTCACTTTTGTTGTCCGCCACCATGCTGGGAAGAATAATTGTGTTGTTGATGCTCTGAGTCGTCGTTTTTCTCTGCTATCGGAGTTACGGGTTGAGGTAGTGGGATTCGACATATTTCGTGATCTTTATTCTTCGGATCCATTTTTCGGCCCTGTTATTGCCTTGTTGAGGCATGGTTTGTATGAGAATTACATGTTGGTGGATGGATTTTTTTTGGGAGTACGTTTATGTGTTCCGGATTGCAATTTGAGACAGCGATTATTTTAGAGGTTCACGGTATTGGCCATGTCGGTCGTGATCGATCTATTGAGCTTGTTGGTTGTCGCTTCGTTTGGCCCACTACTCGTCGGGATGTGTCCCATTTTGTGGCTCGTTGCCATGTTTGTTAGGTTTCCAAGGGGACTGCTTCTAATGCTGGTTTGTACCGCCCCCTTCCGATTTCGACTTGTCATTGGCTGCTATTAGCATGGATTTTGTTTTGGGTCTTCCTCGTACTCAGCAGGGAAATGACTCAATTTTTGTGGTGATGGATCGATTCTCGAAGATGGTACATTTTATTCCTTGCAAGAAGACTTCTGATGCTGTTCACGTAGCCATTTTATTTTTTCGGGAGATCTTTTGCTTGCATGGCTTACCATTATCAATTGTGTCGGATCGGGATTCCCGATTTATTGGTCATTTTTGGAGGACTTTGTGGCATCTAGCCAACACCGAGCTCAATTTCAGTAGTGCGTATCACCCTCGGACCGATGGCTAGTCGGAGGTGGTCAACCGATCCTTGGGGAATTTGTTGTGTTGTTTAGTGGGAGATCACTTGAAGTCTTGGGACACTAAGCTTTGTGTGGCTGAGTTTGCACACAATCAAGCCCTCAACCGCAGTACGGGTTTCAGTCCTTTCTTTGTGGTGTACGGTATGGTTCCTCGTACTCCGGTAGATCTTCTTACCCTCCTATCTGCTTTATCGACTGATGCTCGAGCTATCGATATTATCAAGGAATTGTGTGAGATTCATGATACCACGCGTGCTCATTTGGAGGCTTCCACTGCTAAGTATAAGGCGGTGGCTGATTTTAAGAGGAGGGACGTTCCATTTGAGGTTGGAGATTTCATTTGGGCGGTCCTCACTAAGGACCGGTTTTTCGCCCGGGAGTACAACAAGCTTGCCTCCCGCAAGATAAGCCCCGTCGAGATCATTGAGAAGATCAACCCTGAAGCCTGCCGTTTACGTCTTCCGGCTCACATTCGTTCGGCCGACGTGTTTAATGTCAAGCACTTGGTCCCTTATCTTGGCGATAATAGTTTTGAAGACGAAGCTAGTGATGATTCGAGGGCGAATCCTCTTGATGAGAGGGGAATGATGAAGACGAAGTTGCGCTCATTTATTTGGAGAAACAACACCCCATCAAGCTTCAAATTTAGTCACTTTCTAGCATTTGGGTCTTATTTTATTGTCATTTTTCAGCTTTCCTCTAAGTCTCAATGGACTTAGCCCATTAGGCACATTTTGTCTTGTATTTATGTTCATTCTCCCACTTATTGGAGGATAGACCTTGATGATTAGAAATTAAAGGGATGCTCCCTATTTTGAGGCGAAAGACCGATTAGTACACATAGTGTCAAATCGAGTCTTTCGTTGTCCAATTTTGTGTGTTCATTTACGTTTATTGTTGCCTTTTTTTTCGTTGTTTAGGCTTTAGCTGCATCACTATGGAACTGTGCGCGTTTACAATTTTCTTAACTAATTTAATTAGTTTTTGAATGAGCAGAAATAGCATTTAGAGCCTGTAGTATTTTCAATTTAAGCAGAAATTAAAGAGTGAAATTAACATGAACAAGCATTTCTTTTCCGATTAATTTTGGTTTTGACCAAACAAATTGATATGGTTGATGTTAAGGAGCAGTAGAACAATTTTAAACAATCTCCATAGTTCTCAAATCTTAAGGCTCAAATGCAAAGTTTTTTATTTATATTTTTACAGTTCTTAATTAAAAATCATTTGCATATTTATTTATCCCTTTTAACCAGGACATTCACTTTTCACTTAAAAATATCATCATAAACTATATCGTTTTATGTATCACATTTTTTATAAACTAGTAACTCTGAACTAAAATTCTATAACTTTTCAATCATATATTATTAATTTTCATATAAAATACAATTATGCATTCGAACGTATAATAATTTTGAAATAGAAAATTATAATTTTTTTATTTAAATTTATCATTTTTAATTTTAAAATTATCATCTCTTATGTAGTACTCCCTCTGTCCCACATCAATTTTCACACTTTCATTTTGTTTGTTTGTCCCACATTAGTTTTCACATTCCAAAAAACGAAACCCTTTTTAAACTCCACTCTCACAATATTCATATATTTACACAAAATATCATTACTTTTTACACTCAATCCAACCACTTCCCTTACTTTTATAATAAAAGTTTACAAAATTATCCTTCAATACTCCATTCATTACACTTTTTTTTAAAATATGTGCTCAAATTAGTATGAAAACTAATCTGGAACGAAGGGAGTACAAATTTTGATAATGTTTTAAATAAATAGTGATGATGATTTAATGAAAAGTGATAGTTACTTTTAAGAGAAAATAATGTCACATTTCCAATGAAAGTTATCACCTTTTAAAAAGTAGCATATTTCCAAATAAAATGTGATAATATTTTTAAGTACCGCCCATTAGTAATATTTCCAATAATTTCTCATTTTTTGAATAGTAACACATACTTGAATAAAGAAATGAGCCCTTTCATTAGTAAAGATTTATGCTCATTTCTGTATTTAACCAAAAATTTAAAAATGATGATTTGTTTAAGTGAAAAGGTGAGTCCCTTTTAAGAGAAAACATATAACCTTCTTAATTAAAGTCATCATTTTTTGAAAAGTGACATTTAAATTTTCTTCATTAGTAAAGATTTCTACTAATTTCTATACTAATCAAAAACTGAAAAGTGATAATGTCATTAAATGAAAAATGATAGTCATTTTTAAGTAAAAATAATCACTTTTTGAAAAGTGATAACATGTAGCAAATTTATATCGTTGAACCTTTTTGCTCATCACTTTTCTGATGATTATGTTATTCAAAATCAACTATAAAAATTACTCTTCCGGAGAGCATAAGTAAAAAACACTTGTGAAAAATCTAAGTGAAAATTCTCAGTTTGATCGTCCTTGTAAAGAAATGAATACAAGAAACCAACAACCAAACAAAATCCAAACCAAAACAAAAGACAGAGAACACAGGGAAAACCCAGCATTTCCCTGATCGGAAGCACTCAGCACCCAATCCACACTAGAATCTGGAATCGCCTAGAGGGTACGGGGGGACATACGAAAAAAGAGTATATGTTACTGAGTAGTGCAGCAACGCCAATTCTGTATAAGAGGTGAAACCCTAAGGTTGTGTTTGGGTGGAGGGATTTGATACAAAAGAACAAGAGAATGGAATGTTTCAAATCCCTCCATCCAAACACTACCTAAATTAAAAGCATGGTGCTAAGGTTCATTCTCTCTTTTACAAGAAAACTGCACTAAAAATATTCTTTATCTACTTGCATGAATACAATTCTGCTCCGAGTAGACCATACGTGTAAACAAAGCTGTTGCCAGATAAATATCATAGTTTCACATAATATTGAGCAAAGCAGAGAATGTATATCCTCAACCAATCTATCAATAATCCACAAATCGAGGAATACCAATCACAATCTAAGGAAACAGCTATTCTAGAATAGATACCGAGGCACATATAGGGAGATATGAAACAATGCAATACGTTCGACGAAGTGGTTTAACTCAAGTGGTTAGAGCCCCACTACCTATGCCCCAAGGTCATGAGTTCGAGTCACCATTTGTCCGATTAAAAAAAAAAAAATACCAAGCAATATGTTTCTTTTCTGTTCTGTTATTGATGTCATTATTAAATCAGCACTGACAAGTAATGAGATATGAAAGAACGTGGAGCAAAGTTCAGGACATCTTGCCTTGTGCATGAAAATTTTATTATGCTAGCACAAAAAAACATGCTTATTACAACATTTAAATCTCAGGCATCGGCTATATTGCCATTGAATACACTTTCTAGCCTTAAGATGGATGATAACACCAAATTTCATCATGACAAGATTTTATTTGGGCTTTTAACCATATTTACCCAGACTACGCCAAGATGCTAGAACCAATATTATCCTAGAATGAAGCCATTGAGTAGACTTTCTAGCCATAAGATGGATGATAACATCAAATTTCACCATAACAAGATTTTATATGGGCTTCTAACCATATACTAGAACCAATAATATCCTAGAATGAACCTTCTTAGATGTAACTAGCAATGTTAGCATATCTTTTATTTCATGAAGATTGGTAGCACATTCAATGGTCCAAAAAAGACTCATGATCTTGACTGGTTTATAAAGTACTCTCCGAAATACAGTTATCTGAGTCATCATGCCTGTATGTGCAAGCTGCCATGTGTGGTGTGTTAATGAGTGAGGGCAAGTGGGTGTAAAGTAAGGACACGTAATTAATGTGTTCTTGTTTATTGATTTTTATTCATCTTTTTGCATCGGTTATAACTAATTGGAAATTTAATAAAGAGAAGAATAAAGAACATGATACGCCTCTCTCATAGTTATCATTTTACTATTGTTATTTGTTGGTCTTTTAATATAAGTTGAATCTTTTAATTAGTCTAGATTAAATAAATAGCCCATGTGCCTTATGATTTGGGGCTTAAGTTAGGGTTAGGGTTATTGAGTCTATTTGTTACTTTTGTGTGTTTGAGTTAAATTATCTTTTGATCATTGAATTGTAGGCAACTTCGGTTGTAGCAATGTGTAGCACTCTGTGGGGCCTCATCTGAGGAGTTCCTTTATTATCAATAATATCACATATTTGTGTTTCTCATCATTTTCACTCTATCAGAACCATTGCACTGTTCAGAAGTGACAAACCATATGGCACTCCCGCATTCATTTAATACACAGTTGAACCAAAAGCAAAGACTAAACAGAGAAGATTACCTGTTAGAATAGAACACATGCCTTGACCAAGGAACTAATCAACCAACACAGCAACATCAGACCTGGAATCAGCTTTAAGAGAACCTTGCCTAACCAAACATTTTCAAGAAGGGGAAAGATAGAGAAGGAGAAAAGAAGAGGAGGAAAAAAACAAAAACCAAAAAAAAAAAAAAAAAAAAAAAAAAAAAAAAAAAGGAAACAGAAAGATGAGGAAGAGAGCATAGAACAAGCACTATACAACAAACTTAAGTGCCATTTAACAGCGTTCCAGTTCAACAATTAGAGCAAGCATGCCCAGATCAATTATATCACAGCTCAACTGTGAATCTGCTATTAGATTTACCAAAATCTCAAGTGGCATACCTTTCATATATAATCAGATACATAAAATCGTGCCAAATTCATCTGATTGAGCACCAAGAAATTGCAGCCCACAATACCTGCATCTTTATGGAATGTAACAGGCTCACAAAACCAGAAAAAAATTGAATGTAAAACTTATTTGGTAGCCATATCAGATAAAGCTATCAGCACCGCCAGTAACTTCCACGAGTTGATTAGCGATGCAGTTACAGGACCACATATCTGACTCGAGACGATAAACTCAACAAAAATTAACAAAAAAAAAAAAAGCAACTTAAACTCTAATCAGTCTTGTCTACTTTTCTTATTTGATAAAATGCAATTATTTACTCCAAAAAGGACTAAACTAATTATATAACTAAAATATTATGATGGAGATTGAATCTGGTGTGAATCTACTTCAACAAACAAAAATTTCAGATGAAAGATATGCTAAATAATAAATAAAGACTACATAAGTTGCAAGTGGATAAGGTACATAAATGACTAGCCTTAATTCGCAAAAAAATTAAGCAAAAACAACATGACAAATAAGAATTCCGCTACCTACAGCAGAGGTTATAGTCCAGCATACATCAATTAAACAGTTCAGGAAAAACATTGTCATGGTGGGATCTGAGATTGGTGGAAACCCTCCTCGAACATTTCTAATCAAATCAAGCACAGCTCCAGATACCAGCACAATGTATTCCACCGCAAACCTGCAACAGAAACAGATAGTACATTTATCATTTGGAGGGTAACAGACCACCTATTAATCTTGGCCCTGAAATAAAGCCTCAATTTCTCACATAAGCCTCCTCTCAACAAAGCATCAATCTTATATACTCTTGTAAGCAGAATCATCATAATTTCATATTAGGTCAACTTTACTCAGGATCATTCTCTTGTCGCCACTCTCTACACTATAGGCATTATTCTGAAAAACTCTTGTCACTTCCAACCTCATTATCCTTCGTATGCCCCAACTCAGTCAACCTGTCCACATCCATATCATCGGATGCTACACTTTTTTCATTCTCGACCTTCTGTGTTTTATCTTTGCTATCAACAGTCACAATATCATTTAACCGAGAGTGTTTCCTATGCTTTGACTTGTGCCCATCTGAACGCAACAAAGACGACTTACTGCCTTTCCGATGCCTGCCTTCAGCAGACTTCGACCTAGAGCGTCTTTTATCCTGATCTCTTGATTTGTCCTCTACATTCCTTTCACGTTTCTCACCTGACTGATGCTTATCTTCCACAGATCTAGACCTTGACCGCTTTCTGTGTCTGGATCTGCTTTCCTCCAACACTCTTGGAGAAGATCTTTGTGCATGATTCCGACCTACAGGTGAATCTGATCTAGAGCGTCTCCTACTCCTGCTCTTGGATTTATCTTCTCTTCGGTTGTCTCTCTTATCACTAGAGTGATGTACAACTTCACCTGACCTTGACAATGAGCGCTTTCTATGTTTTGATTTACTTCCTTCATCTCCAGAAGATGATTTTGTTGCCTCACGGCGAGGAGATCTAGAATCAGGACGGGATGATTTCCTTGTTCTTTCAGTATGACTTTCCAGGCGATGTCTTGGCGAGCCTAAATCATCTCGATGCGACTTCTTAGTTCGAGGACTCGGACTCCTGCTCCTCTTTCTCCTAAAAACAGGGGGGTCATTATCATGCGATCTCCCAAGGTCTCCCCTCCTACGTTTGTCACTAAAATCCCTCACATCCCTGTAAGACCTTCTCTCTCTCTCATAACTTGAGTAATGACGATATCTCACAGGTGATCTGGACCTATAATCTCGGGCGCGACGAGTAGGTGAAAATGAGCGAGACCTCTGTCTTAACCTATAATTGATAGGAGAAGTTGATCTGGACCTGGACCTGGACCTGGACCTTGACTTGGCACAAGTGGTAGATGGTGACCTGAATCATCATTTCAAATCAGTAAGGAGTTGATTTTCATGGAAATAAGTGAAGGAAGCATGAAATTTTTAGAAATACTTTTCCTGCTGACACTCGAGTCAAGTAATAAAAAATATCATAAAAGTACAGAAGAGATCCCCTCACCCCAAAAACAGAACACACACACACAGTTGCATTAGAGGAAGGACCATCAGATGCCAAGAAAGAGTAGAAACCTTCAAACATGAGATTTGATACAAAGAAAAGTTGTGGTACCTAATTTCCTCTATTACGGGGTTCGAATCCTCCCCCAACACTACTATCCATGTGTAGAAGTATGGAATAATAAACTGCTGAATTTGAAGGAATTCAAAATTCAGGTAAAATTTTCCTTTGGAGTTCAAGGATGGAAGCAACGGTGAAATAAATAAATTACTGTATATTACTTATTCAAATATTATAAACAACTTGGCTCAATATCGAAGGAAACAAGGTTCAAAAGATGTCCAATACATATATATGTATTCATGTATAAAGTAGAAGAATATGCTTAAATACCACCAGCAAATTTTAACAAGAAATGGAACGATACAACTTGAACACCAGCTAGTTCTTTTTTTATATAAGAAAAAAAAAATTATTTATCAAAGTGTAGCAAAATGTAAGAGATATCATTCTTAAAAAAATATTAGAATGACAGCTAAAGGGACACAACTCCTTCATTTTGTTTAAGCAATAATGTCAATGTAATTGGTCAAGTATTTTACAGATTCTATGGAATATAAGTATAAAAGTAAAGAAAAGATCATAAAACTTGCCTAAAGCTCAGAATGACCAGCTGGAGATAATGAGAAATTTGCAATTTTATCTCAGCCAAAAGAAAATTAACCAATCTTAATATGAAGCTTAGGCATATAAAATCCCATACCCACTTGTTTAAAGCAATAAGAAAAGAACAGTACAATGTATTAATACCTAAATATGCATTAATACTGACAAGTGAAGAGTGGATATGTATTGTGCTATAATAATACACATGAATAAAAACACCAAAGCTAAAGAACAGGCATGAAAGGGCAGCTTTGGAAACATCACTACTCCAATAATTTAAGGGTGTGTTTGCAACTTATTGAAAAGTGTAGAATAACTTCATTTTTATAAAAAGCAAAAATAATATCATCTTGTTGTTGCTCTATTAGTTGAATGACTGAATCCAAATCAATGACATGTAAAAACATTTTTTTTTCTTCTGTCATGCTATTTAATGATTCTAAAAATGATTAGAAACATACCTAGATTTTTTATTGGGTTCTTTTTCCTCAATGACAAGCCCATCAGCTTGCAACTTCTTACTTATTTCTGCAGCCCTAGCTGCAGCTAGCTCTGTTGCAGTCTTCATAGTTGCTGCTCGGTTAGCTGCCTGCTGCGCTGTTACTGTCTGCTGCATCAAAAGAGCCTGCTGAAATTGCATTTGTTGCATTGCAACAGTTTGCAATGCCATAGGCAAAGCTGATGAATTAAAAATAGGCCTTGGAGGAAGTGATTTGGCCATTTCAACATTCAATGGACGGCCCCCAACATCCATGTTGTTCAATGCCAAAGCAGAAGAAGCTTCTTCTGCTTTCGAATATTCAATGTAAGCAAAGTGTTTAGAATCAGTAATGCTACATTCAACAACTGTGCCACAAAAGCCAAAGAGCTGTTTCAACTGATCCACTGTCAAAAGTGGGCTAAGATTGCTAACTTGTACAATTTTTTTTAGAGAATCAGCCTTCCTCTCATTGTCAGCTGAACCTGGCAGATGACAATCAAAAAAATTTGAACATTCAAAAGGGTCAGGATACTGGTGCAACCAAGCAAATAAATTCAAAATGTTGATTCCTAAAGAACTAAATAAATAACCTCCATTTACTGAAAACAGGAAGTAACTTCAATATTAATACCCGTGTTAAAGGTGTCTTCAAGCAAAGAGTAAATTACTGATTTTTGAATGGATGACATTTGAGTAAGATACCAAAAATATTGCTGACCCAAGCACGTTATTGAACCCAGGAAGTTAATAAAAGAATTTGTGATTATTAATCTTACCAGAGGAATCTTTTGCAGATTGGGCTTGGGCAGCAGAATGGGCTTGAAGGGCTTGAGCAGCAACAATTGCCTGAGCAGCTGCCATTGCAGCAGCAGAAGGTGCCATTGGCACTTGACTGAGAGTTCCCATTGAAGAGGTGGTAACTATAATATTCAGTAGATCATGAGGAGGGTGAACCCATTTACAACTAGTATTTGCACACCGTCCATTAAGGTATTCACGACATATTTCTCCCAGTGATGAACCCATTCCAGGTAAGACCACTCCACCTGAGGCCCCAGAGACAACACCTGGAATCATACCAAGCAACCCTGGAAACGCACCAGAGACGGAGCCAGAGTAATTTGGCATATTGGGCATGGTCTGGTTGACTAAATTAGGGAATGATGGTGTTGGAGCCATACCAAGAAGCCCTCCAGTGGGAGTTCCTGAACCATAGAAATGCGAATTTTAAAACTCTCCCAAGCAAAGCAACTGATAAACTCTCTCCTTTTTAGAACATTACGGAAATGAAGAGAAGTGGAGCAGAAAAGAATCTTATTTCATTTTAAATTGATGATGCCTGATCAAAGGTACTTTCGGACCTATTGAGGTAATAAACACTGTTTTGTACCATAAGACCTGTGACACCAAATATTTTAACTTTAGTTATAAACTACTCCATCTGTCCAAAGAATTTAGTCTTGCTTTCCTTTTTAGTCTGTCCAAAAATTTAGTCATTTTCCAAAAAAGGAATACAACATTTTATCCTTACCCTTACACATCTCTTTAATTACTCAAATTGTCATTGACTTTATTCATAAATGCCCCCACAATATCCCATAATACCTTTCAACATATCTATATTACACATAAACAACTATTATTTCTCAAAACTTGTGCAAAAAAAAATAATAATAAGACCAAATTCTTTGGACGAAGGGAGTATAAAATTGAACAATAAAACAAAATAAATATTGAAGTTAGATTTATCAAATAATAGTTTGTCAAATGGAACTAAAAATACTGACATAATCACAAAATATTCTCTAATAGTAAGTAGAAAAGCATACAATATAATCGTGAAATACTCACTAGCTGACGGACTTATCACGCGAGTGAGGAGCACAAAATCGTTGTGCCCCCAAGAACAATCAGTTCTGAATCAAAACAAGATATCAATCAACAAATTGTAACTATAACATACAACATCAGTATATGATTCACCTCAATTCCATGCATTTTGCCACCAACAATATTCTAAACAGCCACGGTCCAACATCATAAAGAATTGCACAATGCAATATCACTACAAACCCACAGCTATATTATAAGATATCAGCTACAATTACTAACTGTCCTCTGAGTCACCCCATCATATGTATGCTAAAGAGATTACACTGACAAACTTCAAAGGAGTCACTATAATTGCTCCAGTGAGCGAACAAACAATCACTAGATCAAAACAAAAGTATTTCATGTCTTTCAAATCCCGTAATCTGTGGTAATCAATCAGAACAAACCGCACCACATTACACTACATTCAAATAGAGCCATAAGCACAGATACCTAAGCACATATACATTGCTGACAATGGGGCTCCTAAAGGAGGAAGCTATACGAAGTAAAGAAGTAACTCTACAGTGGCATTTGGATAGACAATTAAACAATTGTTATTACATACATAATCAAGATCAGCATATTTCTTGATTTTATTGGGTATATACTTATTTCAGATGCAATGTCATTCGAGAACATTACATTCACTTAAACAAAACCTCCAACAGGGGGCTTAGCCCATCTGGCCACCGGGTTCCTCACTTTAGTGGGAGATTCGGGTTCGATTCCCTTTGGAAATGAACTTGGAGTTGAAGGTATAAGAAGGCTAAGAGAATTTGGAATTGTAAGAAAACTTGGTGAACTAACTTCTAACCACTAACAGCTAACATTTACGATCAAAAAAAAATTAAACAGAACATCCACCGAGACATTACCATTTATTGCATGTTGATTTACCAAGTCACGTACAGACGCTACCATAAGGCAATCAAAGGCTACAAAGGAACACAACTAAAGGGTGTCCACCTAAGAGTACTTATTAACATCAATGAAACTAATTAGAAAAATAAAAACCAACTACGACAAACACAGACACACAGGAAAAGACCCATATTTACACACATCTGAGGAGACATGTAAATTAACAACACCAAAAAGCATTTTACCTGAACTAAAGAAAACAGGGAATGGACTTCCCATGATAGGTTTCCCATTGCACTCCACATTCACCATATAATTTCCTCTCTTGGGCACAACATAAGTCACACTATAGCTCCCATCCCCCATATCCTTCACTATACCATCCTGCTCATTTCCCCCAACTCCAACACCCGGCGCAACCCTAACCCTCACTTGAGCCCCACCATGAATGACCTTCCTCCCCTCCACGTCCTTCGTCACCACCATAAACGTAGCTCCAACGCACGCTGTCCCGCCGGCGATCCCGGCACCTTGCGCCGTGCATTTCGAGGGGTCCAAGGGACCCACAGAGTGGTCCTTTTCAGAAGTTTCCTCGTCGTCGTCGGAGTCCGAGGAAGGTTGAAAGGCAGCGGAGGGAGATTGGGGCTGTTGGGGTAGGGATTTATTAAAGGTGGCTTCGAATGCGGCTTTGGCAGCGGCGGTCTTCTCCTCTTCGCTCTTTAGCTTGGCTTCCTCTGCTTGTTTCATCCATATGGGCTTGTGTGCAGGTGCAAGTGCCGTAGCCGGGTTGGTGATGGTAGTGGTATTGTTCCGATCGGCCATGTATTGGGAAATTTGTAGCGAATGGCCAAACCCTAATTTCAAAGTTGCAGGTAATTTGACCTATTTGTGGGAGGAAGAGGTGGTATAGAGGGGAAGCGAAGGAAGAGGATATAGTTGGGGGTATATTGATATTTGGAACAAGAAGAGGGATTTATTCTAAAATAACTAAAGATATTTGGGCTGAACACGTTGAGTCGTTGATTCACTCCATTGGAGTATTTAATAACTAGTGTAACCTTTCGAAAAAAATAATAATAATAATAACTAGTGTAAATTTTTTTTAATATTTTATGCATAAATATTATTTAAATGATGATAAATATTGTACTCGATTAATAAATATAATATATTTATTTTAAATTTTTTTTTGAAACAATTTATTTTAAATTTTTAAACATGCAAGGTTATATACAAAAGATTTAATATTTATTAATAAGGTAAAATAAATAAATAAATAAATAAAATTATTGTGTTTCCAAGACAATATGAATAAATAAATCAAATAATAATTTTCACATAATTAGAATCTTAAGATTTAATTAATCAATTCATCAATATATTAAATATTCAATTTCATATTTTTAAATACACAAAAATTAAAAATAAAATACATGATTTTCGCAAATATAGTGTAACAAACAAAAGTTGATACACTCACAAATTTTCCTATATACATTTATAAGTTTAAGTTAAATATAACATTATGTTTAAAAATTGTCATGCGATAAAATGTTAGATATAAAATAGAGATTGTGACATGTTCGAGGTATTTAAAAATTTATAGATTAGCTTAATTATTAAACAACATAGAGATTATACAAGAAGTCAAATGTTCAAACCTTCTAATTTTTTTCTTTTTTCAATTAAACTTTATTAAGATGCAATATGGATGTCACATATTAAGTATAAATCAATAAAAAAATGACATATCAATACAATAAATTACTATATATATATATATATGCACTTAATGAGAATGAGTCACCTCATCCAAATTAACTTGAAGACGACACCTCATCCAAATTAACCTAAAGATGACACATCATCATATTTGAACTCCCTATTAGTTTTTTTTATCAGAAAACAAACAATTGAATAAATATGTAAAAGAAGCACAAGTTCAGGGTATAAGGAATACATGTTTCACAAAACTACAAACATACAGCTAGATGGGATAAAAAGACAACAAGCACAAAATTATTTTTTCAGAAGCTCACGAGGACCCAAACACCAACTACCAAAATTCAAATCACTACGTTTTAGTTCTCTATACACGATCCAGCTCCAAGATCTTGATTTTATCTCTTCCAACACCGTCTCTAATTTCACCTCGACCCCATCAAACAGTCTTTTGTTTCTCCATTTCAAATACACCAAAAAATACATTCCCACAGACAAACAACATATAAACTCCCTTTTCTTCCCCCAATAAAATTACTGAGTAAGCTTATAGAAGGGTTAGAAGAAAGAGTTGTATAAATACTTAACCACTTACAGCATTCCAACCAAACAGAGTAAGAAAAAGAGCACTCAAACAAGACATGTCTCACCTCCTCTCTGTTATTACCGCATAAAGTACAGGAAACGTGACTATTAGACTGAATAACATTCCTTTTTTGCAGCTCTACTTTCGATGGCAATCTTTCCCAAATAGTTCTCCAAGCATGAACTTTTAGCCGGCACCAACTTGTTCCAGATTTTCTTGAATGGCCTGCTCTCCACTGGGCCCTCCTCTTCTTATTAGTATAATAGGGATGTGTTCAAACTCTCGTATAAAGCAGTTTTATACTGTGAAATTGGTATAATTATAATCATTCACTGTGTAATAATATCACTAAATGAATGTTATAGTATCAATGACTAATTATAATGATATTAATTTTATACTATGAAACTGTCGAATACTAAATTTTGTCTTTACAAAGTTAACATACTCAAACCCGTTTATTTTGGGACAAATTCTTGTATGCAATATTGTACCGTGAAATAACTCATTTAATGAAATTCGCGGATCCTAGTCGGGTCGGGTCGGATCGGATCCAATGGGTATTTCCAAAAAAAACTCGCGAAGGACAAAAAAAATCCGTCCTCACGTGCTCCCAGGGGTGTTACTATTAGGTTACACATATGTTACTTAAACGATAAATATGTGTTACTATAAAATAAATAATATGTATTTGTCTAAAAATAATCGCCCAAATGCGAAAATAAAAATGAAAAAATGGTCAAATAAGTCTCTAATCTTATATGTATGGATCAAACAAGTCTCTAATCTTCAACAACTTTATTTTCATTAATAGAATGTGATTTTATTAAGATGAGGGCTTATTTGATCCCAATATTTTAAAGAGTGATTTAAATGTATTAAGAAAAAGTTCATGGGTCTATTTGAATTCACGTATAAGATTTGAGGTAAATATGTGTTATTGTAAGAACAAATATGTGTACTAAACTCGTACAAAAGAAAAAATTAAAATTCAGTCTCATGTGTTTTACTATAAGGTCAAACATGTGTTATTGTATGAAGAAAAATTTGTTACTAATTAACAAAACCTGTACAATACATGGATAAATATTTTATTCTTTTAGTAACACGTACTTGTCCTTTCGGTAACATATGTTTGATCTTATAGTAACATACCTGGGAACGAGATTTTATTTATGTCTTTGTGCAAGTGTTACTATATGAACACAAATGTGTTATTATATAGAGAAAGGTGTGTTACTATATGAAAAAATAAAAAATTTAAAAAAATGTAACCCCCAGGGGTTGGCCTAGTGGTGAGGGCCTAGGGCTTAGGAGTGTGATGCTCCATAGGTCTCAGGTTCGAAACCCATTGGGTGGAAACAATCCCTGAGATGGGTCAGTCCATACAGAGCTCTGTTCTGGCTTTAAGTGGGGCCCCCGCTAGTGGACGGTGGGATTGGTCCCTCGAATTAGAGATGGTCCTTGGGGGCGAGTTATCAAAAAAATATGAAAAAAAATGTGTTATTATACGAATACAAATGTGTTCTGCATAGAGAAAGATGTGTTAAGTATGGGCGCACAGAGAGTAACAATTACGATATTAATTCCAGATTTTTTAGAAAAACATGTAGCACACATCAATTTGATGTTGTTGATAAATTTTGTTATTGTTTTGATTAGATCCGTAGCAATTATTTGGCAATTTTAAAAAAAATCATCCATGTCTTCTCTTCTTTTTCCTCTTTTTCATTGGAGTTCACAGTTTTATCCCTCGGCATTTCTGCGTCTGAAAGAACCTTGATGCGTGGTTGGGGGAACACAGGCACAACCATGAAAAATCGGAGGAGGAAGAAGAAAATGGAGGAAGAAGAAAATGTTTTATTATACAAGATTTAATAACAAATTTTTTAATTGATATTGCACGGTGCAATATTTCACAAGAGACTTGCTCTTATTTTGGTTATATTAAATTTCGAGGGATAGAGAAATATATGGTACATTTTATTTTTTATATGTGATATGTTTTACTAAATTATACAAATTACATGTTTGTTAATATATACTACAACATAATTTAACATGAATAATAATATATTTGTATTGAGAATTAGAGCACCTCCAAGTGTTTGTATTGAGAATTAGAACACCTCAAATGGATGTCCATGGAGGCATTGGAGGTGTCATCCATGGAGGAGAGAGAAAAGAGAATTGTCCAAAATATTGGATGACATTGACATGAGATAATGAACTGGCGCAATGGGAGAAAGTGGGCGTCACTTCCTTCATTGGAATAGTGCATGCAAAACACGCACAGATGAAGAGCGTGAGAAGACAAAAAATAGACTAACACGGTTGCTGCAAGTCTTACTCATTCAATTACTGTATTTCTTAATCTTTTCCATTTAGTCTGTTCAGAATAAATGAAAATCTTATAAATATTTTTATGAAATTCAAAATAATATTAGTTTGAAACATTCAACATAAAGATTTTTTTAAAAAAAATTATTGTTGCACAACGACTTTACAAACTTCAAATAAAGAAAATTAACCAATCTAGAAATTTTAAATCAACGGCTGTTTAATTTTATAATATCTACAAATGCATACTCTTATAGGTCATTTATTTGCCATAATTTTCTTCATTCTTATCTCTAAAAAGTACATCATATTCACTTTTTCAATTTTATTTTTTAATCACTCTTCAAACTCTAATTTTATTCAAAAGGGATCAAAATAAGAGATTTATTTTTAGTAATTTGTTTGATTCTCAAATATAGATGAAGATGAGTCTTCTCTAAATTTGTCATATTCAATTCAATACTCCTACACAATTTTATCCACAACTTTCTATAAAATTATATATTGGAAACCAATATTCTTAAAATTTAAATTATTGTATTAATTAATGAATGTTGTAGTATAATTTATATAAATGTAATAAGTCGTTTTAGTTAAAATTATATAGTTTTTCTTTCCGTATACAAAGCTATAACTTAAATGCCCACATAATTGCCCACTTAAATGCATCGATTGACATAGAAGTGGACAATTACGTGGACAATTACGTGGGCTTTTTTTTTTATCACATACAACTTGAATTCTTATATTTGCCTTTATTTTAATATTTTAATAATTTTTATTTTAATGTTGTACTCTTTAATTTTTTTATTGCATTCTTGTATTTGCTTTTATTTTAATGTTTTCATAATTTTTTTCGTGTATTGTTATTATTTTAATATTGCACTTTATAGTTTATAAAATATAAAATTTATATATACAAAATTATTATATTTAATTTTTTTCAATAATTATTTTATTTAATTTAGTATTATTTGATAAAATAAAATAAATATTGTTAAAAATAATTTAGTTATTTATTGATATATAAGAAATGAATAAAGTTTAGATGATTTGATGGTTTGATGGATGAATCATTGGAAAATTATTTTTAATAATATTTGATGGTTGAATGGATGAACCATTGGAGATGATGTGGATGAGAGAAGGTGGTTGGATGGAGAAAATTCATTCAACCATTGGAGATGCCTTTAATTCATGTGATAAAATTAAAATTTTATCTATCTACTTTTTTTTTTTTTGGAACAAAAAGTGAGATTTTTGTCATTAATTTGATAATATAGTTGGTGATAAGTTTAGGGGACGCTTGGTTGTAAATTCTTCAATGGGAATGAGAATAAAATATATTTTTCCTCTATGCCTCTAGAATATTGGAGGAAGAATTGTTTCAATCATGGTTACATCACAAGTGTTATGCTCCAATTTTGGAAAAAAATAAAATAAAAGAAGGTGGTAGTGATAGTGGGGGGAATGATTGAGGAAAACCATTGTAGGAGAGAAAAATGTTAATCAAAATTGGATAATAATTACCTTATTTAGGAGGGAAAGTAGTGACATTGTTCATTTTTTTTTCTCATTAATCATCATAATTGTCCTGTGTTTATTCTTATTTCTATTCTCATTGAAGAATTCTCAACCAAGTGTCCCCTTAATACTCCCTATAATTCTTTATAAGTGACATTTTGAACTTTTAAAATTTGTATACTAAGTGACATTTTAAGCATTACTTTGAATTTATCCCTAAATATATCCTTTACTTCATTAATTAAATATAATTAAGTGATAGAGTAACTAGTTTTCATTCAAGAGTTATGCGTATAGAAGCAAAATGGGGATTGCATGAAAGGTTCAAGTACCATGATGGTCAACTTATTTAATTAGGGGCATGTTGGGAAATTAGGAGCCGATTGGTTTGATAAAAGGAATGGAAATGGTAATGACTTTGATAGTAGTGAAAAATGGTAATGGGTATGATCATTGTTAATGGATTGTTTGGTTTGTATATAGAAATGACTATCATTACCCATAAATGGTGATTGGTTTAGTGAAAACCTTCAATAATAAAGAATATCAATTATAATATATTTTGTATTAAAAAAATATATTATACATTAGTGATGTTTAAAAATATAATAAATAATAGAGCCATTTACAAGGAGGTGAAAAAAATTAGACCTAATTACAAGGAGGTGCATGAACAGTAAAATATTACAATGAGGTGCAAAAAAAAAAAAAAAAAAAACAGCACAAAAAGACAACAATACCCTTTACTTCAAATTCTCCTTTATTTCAAATTTCAAGATTCCAAAATTACATTTCAAAAATTCAAAATTCAAATACATAAATCCTATCACACTAAAAACAAAAAATCTCCCTAAAAAATCAAAATTCAAATTCCTAAAACCACTTCCTAAAATCACTCTACTGAATTTTCTTCTTCTCCTTATTCTTCATTTTTCTTCTTTTTCTCATTTTTCTCCCAATCACAGTTTTTTTCTTCAAATATCCGGTTCTTACTATTTTTTCTTCAAATATCCGATTCTCGATGTCACTTGTTCTTCAAATTTTCACGATTATTGCAGAAGTTACACTTGCACAATTGTGAAAAATATTTGCACAATAACAAGACAAATTTTGAACAATAATAAAATTTGAATAAAAAACAACTTATCAGTCAAATTTTTTAAATATAATTTCACAATAATGAAAAAATATTTGAACAATAGTATAAAATTATTTGCACAACACCAGAAACATGTTTGCACAATGACAGAAATAATTTGCACAACACCAGAAAAAATTTGCACAACACCAGAAAAAAATTGCACAACACCAAAAAAAAAAAATATTGGCAGAAGATGAAACTGGTGACTATTTTCTCAAGAAAAAAGACTTGATTAATGCATCTGTCAAACTTCAAACACAAATCAAGGATTCAAGAATGTAATAATTATGAAGAATCCAATTAAAAGCCTCATTTATCAACAACTAAAAGCCTCAAACCAAGTTTATCATTAAATCAAAATATGCAAATTTATAGAACAACATATGAAAAAAAAAACAGAAATTTCAGGAGGAAAAAAATTATATTTCAACAAAAATATTCGAAAAAAAAAACCCAAATCCACAGATAAAATATTCGAAAAAAATCTCAAATCCACATATTTTTTCTCACAAATTTTAAATACTGAAATTTTCCAAAAAAAAAAATAGAAACACAGATCTGAAAAGAATGACTACTTATAGACGGTGGGGAGGGCAGTGGCGGCACCACGAGTCGGCGTCGCAACTCGCGAAGGCGGTAAAGGGATCGACGGCAGAATCGGGATCGGTAGTGGAAGAATTGTGGTCGTCGTTGTAGGGAACCGCGTCGTATGAAGCTCCGTCATCGAGCGGCGGATCCGATTGAACCCATCCTTGTTGTTGTTAGAGGTAGGGTTGGAGCATGGGGGAGATGAAGTTGGAGTTCTGATTAGGGTTTGAATGAGAGGAGAGGAACGTAGGAGCGTGAATGTGGGCGATGGAGATGGGAAAGAAGAGGCAGTGGTAGATTTAAATGGGGGAGATTTAGAAGTATATTTTGAATTTGAATTTTGAATTGGATAGGAGTGTGATATATAATGGGAATGAGAGAGAGAAACAATGGAAAAGAGAAATAATCAGAGGCATGAGAGAGAGAGAGAAAAAATCTGCTAAAAAATGGTAGAGATATTAAGGGTATGGGATATTTATTTTTGTCAACTACCAAAATCATAAAAAGTGGTTACACCTATTTATAAATAGGGCTTGGATATTACACCTCCTTGTAATTATTTCTAAATAATAATACAAATAAATTTGAAAGACGAAATATTTTTTAAAGAAATATATAATATAAAATTTGTAAGGAATCACTTTCATTCCCCCTAAATTATAGATGTATAGATCTATACCTTTCATTTCATAGTTTTAGGATATCAAGTCACTATTCAAGGTATCATACCCCTCTATCAAACAACTTCTTTCCATTCCATTACCATTCCTTAGTTTAAAAGTCATCAACCAAGCACACCCTTAGTATATTTCTTAATATTAGTACACATCTCTTAAAACGTTAATTATAAAGGACTGGAGGAAGTATCTCATAAAGCGAGGGATACATTTTCACTCAAAAATGAAAAAGACATAGGTTGGGCTTTCATACATTTGCGGACTATGGGTAATACAAATCAAGAATAACAGACACTTGAATTTTAGGGAAAACAAATTATCAACAATAAGAGACACTTGAATTATATTCCAAGTAATAATCATTCAAAACAAACAAGTCCTCGGCTTTTGAAAAAAATAAACGATTTTTAGTTCTTAATGTGTGACCTACATCTTCCTGGCCCCCAACTTCATATACCACATATAATGATAAGTTTCAGTCGCTTTTATTTCGGGAATTTTTTTTTTCAAGACCGTAACTCAGGGGGGTGGCAAAATAAGGACCGTATGTTTTCGGGTGACAATTTTAGGTCCGCAACTTTAAATTTTAGCAAATTATGGATAAAATAGCCCGAATTACACCTAATTGAGCTAAATTCGCACATGAATGTCACGTGAGCCCAATTTCGGGCTAAAAGTGAATATGTGGACGCCAACTAGACTCCAACTCATTAAAAAATTGCCACATAACATCCACATCACACCTAATTTCACATATAAGGTTGTTATGAGTCTGAATCTCAATTTTTCCAAATCAAAAGCTGATGGAGATAAATATTATATTAATATTTATATTAGTTTTAGAATATTTTATGTTTTTGTTAGTGGGCCGGACTTACAAGCCTAAAACCCTAGTTTATCTATTATATATAGGGATCTTATGAACATTGTAAGGCAGCTGTTGATGAATTAAAATTAATTGAGAATGATTTCTCTCTTATTCCCTCATTGCCGGTATTCGTAAGAATCAACGGAGATTGAGAAGGTGTTTAATCCGGTATTCTTATGAATCAACGGAATTAAACATATTGTTACGCTTCCTGCTGCATCAGTTGGTATCAACGGAGTCATAACGATTCTGCGGGTGTTGGTCCCGTTTAGTTGAGTGAATTAAAAGAAATTTGAGTAAGCCTTCTAGGAAAAATCTAGAAGGGGGGGTTGAATAGATTTTTAGATTTTTCAAATCTTTCAAAATATATTCAAAACTTCAAAACTTCAAAGTAACACAGCGGAAAACAGTTTTAATCTCAACTTTAATAAGATCAAAAGATATTTTAGTCTAACTTTAATTCTGAAATTAATTGTTAATTGATAAACTGGAAATTAAGGGAAATAGGCAAGTAAACAAAAGCAATAAAGAACACCAGATTTATAGTGGTTCGGATTATAAAAATCCTACATCCACTCTCCTCCTTCAAACTTTAAAGAAGGGACTCTGCTAACCACTTGCTTACTTACTTTCAACTTACAGCTTACAATTCGTAAAGATCTGCAAATCTTCAATCTCCTAAATCCTTCTCTAAAATCTAACTATTACAGTGAATATTTGACTTTGAAGATTACAAGTAAAGTGTTCTATAAACACTTAGAACTTTTTGAAAACTCTTTTGAAAAACTTGTGAATTGATTGTAATCGAAATCTGAGTAGTGAATAATGTGTAAATCAAATTTGCATAGTAACTTGAAAAATAAAAACTAGACCTATTTATAAGTCTGAAAAGACAGTTAGTTTGTTAGTCAGTTCTAACAAACTGAAAACTGCTTTAACAAACTTAATCTTGAAAACCGCTTGCTCCTCAGCTGATTTTACCCAACTCGTCTGCAGCTGACTTGGTGAAGACTTGCTTTTCTTATTCTACTCACCTTATCTTGACCTCGTCTGAGCTCTTCATAATCATCTCCTGCAGATGACTAGACTTGAGCTTATCTCCAGATGACTTGCAACTTCTAGTCTCCAGTTGACATGATCAGTCCTCGACCTAGTCTGATTAGCTTAGTACCTGACTTTGATCTTAGCTGTTCTTCATAGTTGTCTGCTCATCTGGGTTGATCTTTTAACTCATCAAAACCTTAATCTAACAACGGGGATATTTACGATGTCACAAAATTATGATTCAGAGAAGGAATTTAATTTCATCTGGTCTCAAATGGTTTCCGCCGTTGTCGATGGGATCTTCGACCACTACACCCAACGAGACGCGCACTCACCGGATTCACAAACGACCTCGCCACCATCTCCAGTTTTGACAGCCCTTAATTGCCGCCTCCACCACCACCACACACATCACTGTTGGCGCCGCCGCCACCGTGAGCCACCGCCAAGAGCCGTGTGCTACTACATCAAGCAATGTCGAACACCAAGCGCCGCCACCTAGCGCGAAACCACTCTCCCCATGCGTCGCGCGTCCCACCTCCAAAACCGTTCTCTATGGAGGCCAATTCGTCCGACGACGAGGCCACGGACCCATCTGTACCGCTGGAGAGCCACCTTCCTCCCCGCGCCACCGCGATGCGTCAGCCGACTCCTCCGGTGCGCTGCCGCCGCCGATCGCTCCTCTCAGGTGTGCAAAACCTTCGCCGGCCGCCGCTACCTCATCCTTCTGCTCCAAAGGGAGGGGCTGTTTTTGTGGATGAAGATAATGCTTTAGCGGCGCGCAGATCGTGAATGGGCAGATGATGCTCTTGGGCCTGTTCCCCTATTTTCATCCTTTGGGCTTTTAGGTGTGAATGCTTCATTTGGGCCACCAATTAATTATACTGGTCCATTTCACTCTTCTTTTAGCTCTATATGTTATAATGGGCCTAAAATTCTTTATAGTATTCCTGGGACATTGATTTCTGGTGGGCAGACTTATTTTACTTGTTCATATCTTGAGGCACATTTAGTTAAGTATATTGTTGAGCCTGCAGTTAACAATTATCATTTTTTCATTAAAAATGATAGTTATTTTAACACTTCTCTGAGACCTTCATTTGTTTATCGTCTCAAGACATTGGCACACGTATGTACTTCAGATATCTTCGAAGTCAAGTCTCCTGAGGTATTCCTAAATTTTGTTTTCCACAATGATTTATGCGTTGTCGCCTCGATTATACTGCTGGAGATAAATATTGCTGATTCGAGGACGAATCTTTTTGAAGAGGGGGAGAATGATGGAGATAAATATTATATTAATATTTATATTAGTTTTAGAATATTTTATGTTATTGTTAGTGAGTCGGGCTTACAAGCCTAAAACCCTAGTTTATTTATTATATATAGGGATCTTATGAACATTGTAAGGCAGCTATTGATGAATTAAAATTAATTGAGAATGATTTTTCTCTTATTCCTCATTGCCGGTATTCGTAAAAATCAACGAAAATTGAGAAGGTGTTTAATCCAGTATTCTTATGAATCAACGGAATTAAACATATTGTTACGCTTCCTGCTGCATCAAAAGCCCTAATTCTTAGACGCGTGAAAGAGAGCCCCAATGTCGTCCTCAATATCCGGTTCAGAGAAGATTATTGTGGCTGTGAAATGTTATTGTGGTAGGAGAGCACTAATTCGCACGTCTTGGACAGATGACAATCCTGGAAGAAGATTTCTCACTTGTGTAAATTCAAAGGTTTGTTTTTCTCCTTCTTAGTATTTAATCACCTATTTTTTTTTAAATCCATCTAATATGATCGATGTTGACTGGTACTGATTATATGGGCATTGTAAGAGGTTGTGAGCTTGTGGGTTTTCTATATTCTCTCTATTTTTCTTTTTTGGATTTGGTTATTCTTTTTTTTAATTATGTGTATCTTTATCTCATTCCTGTTGATGTTTGTGTTGAGTTGTAGGGGGAGAATAATTTTTATAGAGTTCTTTGATTTCGAACATCCTTTGAGATGTAGTGAATAGTGGATTATATTAGTATCTTGAGAAAGGAAGAGACGTGGCAGAATTTTTCATTTTGTTGTTAAAAAATATGCTTTAATTTTTTTTATTTGGGAGGGAAATGACGAGAAATGATAATTTTACAAATGAGCTGAATTTTATGGGTGTAGAAGAAGATAGTTGATAAGATAGTTGAGAGTTTCAAGGCAAGCAAAAATTATTTTCCTGTGATTTCAAATTCTGGTTTTAATGGCAAATGATAAACCTGTTTAGGTGCACATGTTTAATGTTGATCTTACATGTATTGTTTTACTTGGAATTTCAATTATTTGTTCCAGTGGGTGTTGTTTTATGTTTCTATTTTAATTTGGATTAGTTAGTTAAACTTTTTTTTTTTATGTAATTGTAGAGAGGTGGATGCTCATTCCGGGCTTGGAAAGACCCTCTAATGTGTCGGAGATCAAAGATAATTATTTTGGGATTGTTGAGAAAATTAAGTGCAGTAGAAGCAGAAATGGATGCTTTAAAACGTCTATGTCTTGGTCACAATTATATGTGTGATGTTGCTTTGGAATGTGTTGTATGACGATTTATTCGCCCCTTGGCCCAATGGCGACTGGGCCGGCCCACCCGAGCTCGGCGCGGCCCAGAGGATTTCGGCCCCATCAGCAGTCGACCCGCCGGGGCGTGACGGACCGACTCGGCTACGTCCGAGAGAGCTCGGCCCGTCCGGGTGGGCTCGGCACGACGGAAGATCGGCTCGCCGGGGTCAGGCAAGCAAACTCAGCCGGGCAGGTCGGACCCTCCGGGCCATGCCCGCCGAGGATCCCGCCCGCCTGGTCAAGGCCGGCCTGCCCGTCTGGCGAGCCAAATGTTCCTTCAGGCGACAAAGTCACGGCAACACCGCATGGCGGGCGCGGCGAGGACCCCGCCACCCAGGCTCGGCAAGGGCGACACCTTGTCATCCACGCCACGCCCGAATTGGTATCAGGTACAAGATATCTGACCCCATTTAAAGGTCAACTTATCCCAGAAAGGTAAGAATATCCCTCAGCCATCAGAAGATCCCCTGCCAGGGGACACCTGGCAGGATGTGAGTGGCTAGCCGTCTGCTCAGCAGCAGGGCAGGTACATCTCAATTAATAAGAGGTGGTACAACATTTATGTTGATTTGTACTTTATTGTACCTTTGGACTGCCAAAAAGGCAACCAAACCCATGTATAAATAAGACCTATAAGGCACAATAAACGCATCTGAAAAATCCATTCTTAGCCTGGGACTAACACTCCCAGCAAACCCTGTGTTCTTACCTGCTTTCCTGCTTTAAGTTCCTCATTAATTGCTCATTTATTGCTCATCATTTCTATTGATTGTTCTTGGGTGTTTATCATAATAAATGCTCCAATCAATATTGTTTTAACCGATCAAAAGCCACATTTAATCACTCATAAATATTTCGGTTAACAACAATTGGTGCTAGAAGGAGGGTCATACCTCCATTTCCACAAGAAAGTTGCTGGAAAAATTTTGAAGAACACTCACTGTTCTTCAAACCATAAATCACACCTGAATCACTTCTGTTCCTTACCTTTCCCTTCCAGAGGAGATTATACTCCATTTGGAAGATGACGAAAGCTGGAAACGCCGTTCCCGGTGGAGAAAATCCCACCCCCGTTGCTGCTGGCATGGACACCATGCACGTTCATGAAGGTGAACAGCCTCAAGGTGATTTCACCCCCACCAGGGGCGCGGGGAGTCTGGCCCCCATCCCACTTCAGGAGTACCAAACTCCTGAACAGATTCAGACGGCCATCAAGCTTCTTCAGGCTCGAGGCCGTGAGCTCACCATGGCCAACCCTGGTCCTTCTGCTCCCTAGAAGAGTAAGGGGAAAAAGAAGAAGAAGGCCCAACGAGCTCGGGACGGACCGGGATCCCCTAGCCGAGGCGATCAGCCCCAGGGGTCCAGGACTGTCTTCGAACGACTTGGGTCATCTCGACAGCTGGATTTCGAGTCAGAGTCTGAAACGGAGTCTAGGACAGGGAGCACCCCGGCATGGCGAGCGGCTGAGGATCGCCGACCTACCAACAGAGCCCCCGCACCTAGCGCGCCCCTGGAGCGCGAGGCTAGAAGGGTGTCGGCCAAAGATAGGTTGGGTCCAGCTCCGCCAGAGCACTCTGCTCCCCCAAACCCAGAGCCAAATTCTCGCGATGCTCTCCTCGTCGCCATGCAGAGGAAGATCGACGAGATGGAATCCCGTTTTGGGGCCCGCGATGGGCAGCCAAAGCGAAGCGCGGCGAATGAGCCTCTCTCTATGGAGGTCGAGCAGGCGCCGGTTCAGCCCAAGATCCTCCCCCCTCAAATGCCCGTTTATGAGGGGAAGACTGACCCGGAGACTCACCTCAGTAAGTACAACATTTACATGGTCGGAAGGGGGGCCTCCGACGCGACCAAATGCCGCCAATTTCCACTAACTTTGGGCGAGCTCGCCCACAAGTGGTATGTCTCTCTCCCCGCCCGCTCGGTCAGCACCTTCAGTGAGCTAGGCGAGAAGTTCACCACCTACTTCGCCTCCAAGATTCCCAGAGTCGAAAACCGGCAGAGACTGATGGGAATCAAGCAGGGGAAGGAGGAGAGCGACGAGGCCTACCTCGATCGCCTGGACGAGGTTCTCCTCATGGGGGAGCCGATTGGAGACGAGCTCCAACTTCATGCGGCCCTCAGCGGCCTAAGATCGGAGTCCCACATGTTCCGGCACATGACTAAACACTACCCCACCTCCTACGCCGAATTCCGCCGGCGGGCAGGCGAGCTCATCACTCGCCAGAAAATGCTCGCCCAAAGGCTGGGCGAGACCACAGAGGGGGGGGAGGTGAAGGTGGGGAAGGCCGCTCCAAAGGCACCTACCGCCACCGACCACACTCCCAACAGGAGGAAGGGCCACCAGAAGGCCGCCGGGGGGACCTTCAAGAGCTTTGAGGACCCCCCGGCCCCGCATAAACTGGTCCGTGTCGTGGAGAAGCTAAGGTACACTCCGGCTTTTGTCTTCAACGCGATCCGGCACACTGGGCTGGTCCCCAAGCCCAAACCTCTCAGGACGGACCCCGCCAAGCAGAACCCCAACAAATTTTGCGCCTATCACGACACTCCCGGACACAACACCAGCCAGTGCCGGACTCTCCTAAATGCGGCTCCGGAGGGTGTTCGAGGATGGGCTTCTCGACAAATACGCCAAGAGGCCCCTCCGCGCCGGCCGGAAAGCGGGCTCCCAGGGCGCAGAGGGTGATCTCCCCGAGAGGGTTGCGGCAGTTGAGGTCGCCACCGACATGGAGTCGTCGGGCGACGAACTCCGGCCTGCCGCCCGGCGGACGGATCAATATGATCCAAGCCGGGGGTAGCCTCAGCGGATCAAGTTGAGGTGTTCAGCCCTACCAAACAGAAGAGGAAGGCCGAGGCCGAGGGCCATCGACCACGCACACTGGGTCGGCGCTCCCCGAGCCCACTATCTCCAAGACCGCGGTAATCTCATTCTCAAATGCTGACCGCGAGGGGTTCTCTCGCCCAAAGAATGATGCTCTGGTCATCTCGGCCAACATCACGGGAATGACCGTGGATCGGGTCCGGGTCGACAACGGCGGCTTACGCAACATCCTCTTCAAGTCCGCCTTGGACCGGATGGACAATCTCGCCAAATACATCAAGCCCTATGACCTTCAACTCCGCGGATTCGGCGACACCATCGTCTCGGCGTACGGGAAGATTAAGCTGTCGGTCGAGCTGGTCGACTTTGCAGATGATAGGGTTAGGATAACTAGGCCTGTCGAGTTTGTAATTGTTGACCTGCCGAACATGTATAACGGCTTTTTTGGTCGCCCTTTTCTTGAAACCTTTGAGGCGATCGCCTCTTCCTATTTCTATCGTATCAAGTTCCCCACTGTCGAGGGGGAGGTCGGCACCATTAAGGGTGACCAGAAAATGTCCAAGAAATGTTTGAACTACTCGTGTCCAGATTTAATTTCTGCACTCAGTTTAGATTTTTCGTCTATTTTCACTGTGGCCGAACAACAAAGTGCCGAGCTCCCTCAGGGGAACACTTTGCCCAGCGAGCCCGACGCCGAACAGAACGAAGCAACTCCAATGGATTGCTCGATTCCAACACAATCCGAGCATGCCCAAGACGAGCTCGCCCGCTCGGCCCCAGCTCCCATGGAGCCCGGCCAGGCGAGCGAGCAAGACTTGGAGCCTCGCCTCGGCTTTGAACCCATGCCGTTAGACATCGACCCCAGGGGAAACCTCCAGGACCCCAACGGTCGGCGACTGGAACGCACTGCTACAGTCGAAGAACTCGAGCGCATTCCGGTGGATTCTACTCGCCCTGAGCTTGAAGTCTCCATCGGCTCCAAAGTACCCGCCGAAATGCGGGGGGATATCATAGACTTCATCAGAAGCAGCGTGGACGTCTTCGCCTGGTCACACTAAGATATGGTCGGCATCGATCCAAAACATGCATGCCACCACCTTAAGATTGACCCAAGTCGCAAGCCCATCTCGCAGAAAAGGCGGAAATTCGGCCCGGAGAAATATGCTGCCCTGGCCGAAGAAGTTAAAAAGTTGCTCGACAACAAATTGATCGAGCAAGCCGAGGACGAGCCCCAATGGGTGGCGAACGCCGTGCTCGTCAAAAAATCCAACGGTTCCTGGAGGTTGTGCATAGATTTCACGGACCTAAACGCGGCATGCCCGAAGGACCACTTCCCGATGCCACACATTGATCATCTGGTGGATAGCACGGCCGGCCACGAGATGATGTCCTTCATGGATACATTCGCAGGCTATCACCAAATCCCGATGGCCGCAGAAGACATTAAGCACACCTCCTTCCTCACTGAAAAGAACGTTTACTCCTGGACCAGGATGCCCTTCGGGTTGAAAAACGCGGGGGCGACCTATCAAAGGCTAGTAAACAAGATGTTCACCGAACAAATCGGAAAAACAATGGAGGTATATATAGACGACATCGTCGTCAAAAGTGTGAAAAAGGAGGATCATTTGAGGGACCTAGCTGAGACCTTCGCGATCCTCCGGGAGTACAACATGAAGCTCAATCCGAAGAAATGTAGCTTCGGGGTCGGCTCCGGCAAGTTCCTCGGCCACATCGTGAGCCAAAGGGGAATTGAAGCCAACCCCGCCCAAATCAAGGCCATCCTCGACATGGAGGAGCCTCGCAATGTCAAGCAGGTCCAGAGACTCGCTGGGTGTCTGGCGGCCCTGAACAGGTTCATCTCCCGCCTAGGCGACAAAAGTAAGCCTTTCTTTGCTACCATCAAAAAGCAAAAATTTTCATGGGGAAGAGAGAGCCGAGATGCTTTCCTCAAATTAAAGGAGTACCTCGCCAACCCCAACATTCTCGCCAAGCCGGTGCCGGGCGAGAAGCTATTTCTGTACTTGGCAGCCTCCGAATCCGCCCTAAGTGCTGTGCTTGTCAGGGCGGAGGGGCAGGACCATCTGCCGATCTACTTCGTCAGCCAGGTTCTCCACGATGCCGAGCTCAGATACACTCCGTTGGAGAAATTGGCATACGCACTCATCATGAGTGTGAGAAAGCTGAGGGCCTACTTCTTCGATCATCAAGTCGAAGTCCTCACAACCCTCCCGCTCCGGCAAGTCCTGCACAGGCCGGACACCAGCGGCCGCCTTTTAAAATGGTCGCTCGAGATCGCCCAGTATGGCATCACATACGCGCCGAGGACGGCAATCAAAGGACAGGCGCTGGCCGACTTCGTCGCCGAGCTTACCTTTCCGAACAACCCCTCAACCTTGACCTTCCCGCCCTGGAAGTTGTTCGTAGATGGCTCCTCGACACAATCTTGTTCGGGAGCAGGAATCGTTCTGGTCGGACCAGAGGGGCAATGCTTCACGAACGCCGTCAGATTCGAGTTCTCGGCCACTAATAACGAGGCCGAGTACGAGGCTCTGGTCGGCGGTCTAGAGCTCGCCGCCGCGGTTGGAGTCCGGCGTCTCTACATCTTCATGGATTCTCTCTTGGTTGTAAACCAGGTTAAGGGAGAATATGAGGCCCGCGGGGAGCAAATGATAAAATACCAAGAGCTCGTCGCCTCCTTGTGCAAAAGGCTTCAGCAAGTTTTTATAGAGCAGATCCCGAGGGAACAAAACTCCCAGGCGGACGCGCTTTCCAAGCTCGCCACCTCGGAGGGGGCAGCGGACATGTCCAACATTGTCCTCACGAAGCTCGCCGCCCCAGCTATCAGCGGCCGAGCCGTGGCTACTGTCCAGGCCGAGGAGGCGAGCTGGATGACGCCCATCATCCTTTACCTCTTTAACGGGCATTCTCCCGGATGACCGCGTCTGCTGCAGGACAACTCGAGTTAAGGGCGGCGAGGTACACCCTGATCGAGGACGTGCTTTATAAACGAAGCTTCTTTCTGCCCCTACTCAAATGCATCACGCCCGAGGATGGGCAGAAAGTTCTAGCTGATATCCACGACGAAATCTGTGGAAATCATGCTGGGGGGCAATCGCTCGTTTATAAAACAATGAGGCGGCGAGCTACACATCGCCCACTCTCCGACGAGACGTGATCGCATACGCCAAGGCGTGCCACAAATGCCAGATTATGGCGCCCAACATAAAACTCTCCCCAGAGCACTTAAAATCAATCTTCAGCCCCTGGCCGTTTGCCCAGTGGGGGATCGATTTAATCGGACCCCTGCCGGTGGCGCCCGGGGGGTGTAAGTTCGCAGTGGTCGCCGTCGACTATTTCACCAAGTGGGCGGAGGCCGAGCCTCTGAACAAGATCGACCAGCAGGCTATCATCAGATTCATATGGAAGAACATCATCTGCAGATTCGGCCTTCCCCAGGCCATAGTCTCGCATAATGGGAAAGCTTGATTCGACGGGCTCGAAATCTTGGAGTTCTGCGAAAGATGGAAGATCAAGAGACTGTTCGCCACTCCGTACCATCCTCAAACCAATGGTCAGGTAGAGGCGGTCAACAAAATAATCAAGCACACTCTCAAAGCCAAGCTTGAGGAGAGAAAAGGGAGGTGGGCGACAAACCTTCCAGACGTCCTATGGGCATATAGGACGACCACCAGAAATGCCATGGGCGAGACTCCTTCGCGCTCGCACGGCACCGAGGCCATCATCCCGGCCGAGGTCACCGTGCCGAGCTTCCGTGACGTCACAGAGCTCGGCGAGACAAATGACCGAGGCAAGGAGGCTCGACCTCGACCCGCTAGAGGAGCGCCGACTTGACTCAATCCACAAGAACGCGGCCTACAAACAACGTTCGAGAAAAATATTACAACTCTAAGGTTAAGGTCGAGACAATTCTCGGTCGGCGACCTCGTCTTGAAAAAGATTCACGGCCCTGCCCAAGGAGTATTCGGCCCGGCGGGAGGGACCGTTCGGGGGTGTCTAGATGGCTACCCAACGGGGCGTACGAGCTTGAACACCCAGATGGCACTCCGGACCAATACCCTTGGAACGCATGCCACCTCAAGAAGTACTTTCAATGAGCCATCATCTGAATCTCTTCTTGCAACACAGAAAATTTCTGGATTCTCAGAAAATTCTTGTAAACCTTGTAAAATTTTGTTATGAATAAAACGAAGCGTTCTAGAAAGTCTGTTTAAAAATCCTCGCAAAAGGTATCCTTGGGGACCCACTCGAGGCCGGTCGGCCGAGAGCGGGTCCCTCTCATACTCGTGCGGGCCGTACAGCCCCGCCGAGGTAGGGACCCATCCCCATAAACTCCTCGCAGCCAGTTTAGCCTTTAGGCGAGGTCCGCCCAGTCCATAAAACTGGGAGGCTCCTACTAAACTCCTCGTGACGTGTCCCGTTACCGTCCGAGGTCACCTGGCTTTCAGGGTCAGTGTGCCCCTCAAATTCCTCGCAACGAGCCTAGCCTCCGGCCGAGGTCTCCTAGCTTTTCTGGCTAGTGAGGTCCACCAGCTCCTCGGAGTTAGGACAAAAGTCGCGTGGTTCGATCCTAGCGATCAGCCCAAAGCGCAAAGCACGCAACTAGGCGCGCCTGCACAGGTCGCCTGAAGTGCCACCGGGTTCTTCCCGGGTATAAAAGTCTCCCGGCGAGCTAAACGTACTCTCGGCGAGCAACCACTTCGATACTATTCCAAGCGAGCGGTTCAGTGGTCAAGTCTCCATTTAGCGAGCACCTTCATCAGCTCTCCCCGACCGAACTCGCAGTCGCGGGAACTGGTTTGGGCGACGAAGGATCCGGCGGGCTGTCAACCCGCCATGACACACTTAGGCGAGCATAACTCGTCAAGTGAATCCTTACTTGGCCAAGAGCCGAGCTCGACAATGCCAAAACCAAATCGGAAAGACAGTGGCCGAGCTCGACCTCCTGAACAAGTAATGTCGAGGCATGACAAGCCAGCAAAAGTTTGAAATATTCGGCAAAATTGTAAAAATTATGCTAAGTATTGAAGACGATTGTTATATAGGGACGAGCCGAGCTCCCCAATTTAATCCTTACTCGGCCAAAGTCCAAGCTCTCCCATGCCGAAACCAGATCGGAAAGGTATGGGTCAAGCTCTTCCCTTTGGCCAAGCAAGGCCGAGGCCGGACAGGTCATCGCAGCTTGTCATATTTGGGAAATTTCACAAGAATTTTCTAAGTATAGAAAGCAATAAATGAAGCGAAAAATCGAAGTCGGCGAGACTGTTGGAGATATGAAAGGAAATACAGATTTCATTAATTACAAAGCGGTGCGGCCAATGGCCGAGTACAAAAGTCCTAAACCCTAAACCCTAAACCAAAAGAAAAACAAGAATTACAACCGCAGCGGGGAAGTCCAAGAAACCACTTGGAATTCAAGGTATCTATTAAAAAGGAAGACCAGCCGCTGCGGGGGAATCCAAAACATCGCTGGGAGCCCAAGGTTTCTATTAAACAGAGAGAGTAACAACAGTGGCGGGAACGCGAGTTTAAAGTACCGAGGGAGCACAGGCGAATCCGTTGTTGAATACTTTCAAGAGACATATGGATTCGTTATTCACCTGCCCCCCCCCCGGCGGGAAGAGAAAACCTGCTAAGCCTCACCACCCGCGGTTCCCCCGGGCTCCCCAGCTCCCGCTCCGCCTACCCCCGTCGGGAAGTCCAGCTGTTCCTGGTCGGGGTACTAGGAGAGGTCCACCCCATGGTCCCTCTCCAGATCTTTGATCTCCAGTGTTAGCTCTTCGTGGAGAGGGTGGGCAAGGCGTACTCACGAAGTACCTCTCCATGGCCCCGGTGGGGTCGCCGCCTGCTTCGCCGCGCGGGATGAGGTCGGCGGAGGCCATGTAGTACGCGAACTCCCCATCACGGCCGGATCTGGGTCGGGGGATGACAACCGCCTCCGGGTCGCATAGGCCGCGGCCAAGAGGTGCTCGGATTTGGCGATCTCTCTTTCCGGCCAGCCTTTCGCCCACCGGCCGAGCGGCCTCCTCGCGGCTCCGGTCTCTTTTCCTCTCGGCACTGGGCAACCGCGGCCCATTCGGCCTTCAACCTCTCCGCGGCCGACCTCTCTCCTGCCGCCTTCTCGGCCTTCAGCCCGCTCTCGGACGGCCGCCACCGCCTTCTCACCCTCAACGCGCGGCTGGCGGGCGACCTCCTCCTCCAGCGGGCGGGCCACCTCGGCCTCTCGCTCCCGGATGGCGCCGCGGCGCCTTCTCGGCTCGGCCTGGGCCTTCTCAGCCCACGGCCCGTGCTTTCTCGGCCTCCTTCCCGGCCCGGTCCCGCTCCCGGCGGACTTCTCGGCTCCTGGCCACCTCCCGGTCCCGCCCGTCGAGGCACCGCTCCAGCACGGCGGCACTCTGTAGACCCAGGACCTGGGCGAGCAAGAGAGCGCTCTCCGAGGTTCGGGAAGAGAGTCGCGTCCACCTCGGTCGTCATGGCCGGCGGCATCTTCTCCATGGCCCGGATAACGTAGTCCGGAAGCTCGTCGGGGGCCGGGTCTTGCCGGGAGGTAAGGAAATCCACCACGGGAGGAGGACGCTTGCGGCCACCGGCCAGGAACCTGAAAAGAAGATCCTTAGCATTTCCCCAAAGATCCGAAAACCGAGGAGGGTAAGAGAATATAACTTACTCCTTGTAAAGGGCAGGGTCTCGCCCCAGGAAGGAGTGATCGTCCGGGTCCCGGCCCTGGCTCAGCCTGGACACTGAGCCGGATCGCTGCGGCGCCGGGGGGCTCTCCTCAACTCGAGGCCGCTTACCTTGACGGCGGGCGGACGGGCCTTCCACGACCTCAACCGAGGTCTTCCTCACTCTGCGCGCCCCCCGGGGGGGCGCTGGGTCTGTCGGCTCCGAGGCCCGGGCGGGGGCATCCACCACCCGGTCTGGACTCGGGACAATTGGGTCGGCGGGGGGAGGGGCAATAGGCTCAGCGGCAGGCTCGGCGGCTGGCGGGGCAAGGGGCACACCTTCGGGGACGTGCCCGGCTGCCTCCTCATCTGCCGACTTCTCTTGCCCGCGGGGCTTGCTCGCCTTCCTTACGCGGACCTTCGCCCGGCTGAAGAGATCGGGCACCGCCGACATGATGACGGAGTGGGCGGAACGGAGCGGAGGGTAGTTGAAACTTGTAACATTCGAGACGATTAGTTCTCGCTGGCCGCGGAAGCAAACATAAAGACACCTAGCTTAAAGTCGGAAGTTTTACCGGCGTCCCGGCGGAGATGGCGGGGAAAGCTGAAGAATCGGGACTCGAACCTCGATTTGTCGTTGTTAACCACCGAGCACTTCCGATCGGCGAACGGGATGAGGGTCAGCTTGGCGAGTGCGAGCCGGAAATCGGTGCCGACTCTCTCTCCTCCTTGGGAACGAACAACTCGCAAAGGGGAGAAAAAATTAGATCGTAATAATTGTCCGAGTTTAAACAAGGGAATCGTACTCTTGGGTTTATGCCGAAAGGCGGATGGGACGCCCGAGACTAGAATCAAAGTCGACGCGCAGGCGATCCGAGCCGTGACAAAAAACCACCTCCGGTGCCGGTCTCGGAGCTTGGAGGGGATTCCATTGAAAAAACGCCCCACCTGCCGAGCCCGTATGAACAACTCTCTCTTGGACTCCGACGGGGGTGAAAATGAAGTTCACTTCGGCCGGGGGTCGGCATCCCGTCTGGCCGGAACTTCCCGGCCAGGGCGAACAGCGTGAGAAGGTTCATCCACCCGTTGGGATGAACTGAAAAGGCGCGACATTCCGGGCCGCGAACAAAAGTGCGAGATATTGGGGTGAAGAGGAAACCGGAGCCCCGTCTCCATCATGTGGTAATTCACGGCGAGCATCCCTCGCGGGGGCTGGTCGGGCCTCTCGTCCTCGGCAGGCACAAAGAAATGCACGTCGGATGGGACCTGCCATCTCACCCGCCAGGAGGCCAAATCAGCCTCGGACGAGCTCCGCCTCGCCTCGTCGTTGGCCGGCCACTCGAGGCTTCGGCCGTTCGAACATCCGCGAGTCCGCTCCGGGCGAGCGTAAGGGTGCTCCCGCAGATATTCCTGATAGTCAAAGGTGGGGGCCGGCCCCGCCAACCTATCGACATATTGCTCCCAGGCGGAGTAGGCGAGGGTAACCTTCACAGAGGTTTGCTTGCTCGCCTCTTGGTGGACCTCTTCGACCTGAACTCTCTCGCTCTCCTCCAGGAGCTCGGAAACCGTAGGGCCCTGGGCGGCCGGAGGGGTCCCAGCCGCACTCCCGCTGGCGGTCCTCTCGTCGTCGCTCCCCCCGGAGGAGAAAAGCTCGGCCACCACCTCCGCCGCGGCCCTCTCCAAATCAACATCGGTTGGGGGCATCCCCAGATCCTCGCCGATCCTCATATCGATACCTAAATCAGCGAGGCCGGCAAATGGGGCGTCCCCAGCCGCCCCCAAACTACCTCCACTGGTGGAAGCGGCGCTTGGACCCTCTTCACGGCCAAAGGTCCGATCCGGAGCATCTCGGTCGGACAGCCCGTATCTCCGGGGTGGCGACTCTCCTCTCACGGTGGCCCCACGCGACGGCGCCGCCGAACCAATCCCTCGGGAAGAAGCCCCTCTCGATCTCACCATATCAAACGGAGAAAATGAAAAGGCAAACGGAAAAGAAGAGATTTTTTCAGGAGATAAAGGGAAATTACCGTTCAAAACGCTAGTTGGAAGCTTGGACAACGAAGAAACGGAAGAAATGCACTGAAACCTCTCGAAGAAGCTACGAAGATTGCTCACAACGCTCTGAAAATCACACAGGGTAAGAAGTTTAAAGTGATGAAGGAGACTCCTATTTATAAAAAGCGGGAAGGACCTCCCTGCAAAATCCCCAGAAACTTTTCGAATTCTGGGGCAAAAACGCGATTATTTTCGTGAAAGGTCGTGACCGCTCCTGGCACCATGGGGGCATGCCACGTGTCCGCGCGTGGTGGTTAGAGGTAGTCACCTCCAATTGCCACGCGCCCTGCCAAAAAATCGCTTTTTGCAGAGCACGTGAGGTGAATGACCCCTTGTCAGATCCAACTGCCATTTTCTCCAAGTCCAAGTCCAAGTCCCATCGGTGAAAACCCAGGGGGTACTCGGCAGGTGGGAGCTTGACAGTAAAGGCGAACAACTCTCCAAGAGACCAGCTCGGCCTCCGAACTCCCTCAGAGACCGAACTGTGGGGCAATTGTTGTATGACGATTTATTCGCCCCTTGGCCCAATGGCGACTGGGCCGGCCCACCCGAGCTCGGCGCGGCCCAGAGGATTTCGGCCCCATCAGCAGTCGACCCGCCGGGGCGTGACGGACCGACTCGGCTACGTCCGAGAGAGCTCGGCCCGTCCGGGTGGGCTCGGCACGACGGAAGATCGGCTCGCCGGGGTCAGGCAAGCAAACTCAGCCGGGCAGGTCGGACCCTCCGGGCCACGCCCGCCGAGGATCCCGCCCGCCTGGTCAAGGCCGGCCTGCCCGTCTGGCAAGCCAAATGTTCCTTCAGGCGACAAAGTCACGGCAACACCGCATGGCGGGCGCGGCGAGGACCCCGCCACCCAGGCTCGGCAAGGGCGACACCTTGTCATCCACGCCACGCCCGGGTGGTATCGGGTACAAGATATCGACCCCCATTTAAAGGTCAACTTATCCCGAAAAGGCAAGAATATCCCTCGGCCATCGAGAAGATCCCCGCCCGGGGACACACTGGCGAGGATGTGAGTGGCTAGCCGTCGCTTTCAGCGGCGGGGCGGGTACATCTCAATTAATAAGAGGTGGTACAGCATTTATGTTGATTTGTACTTTATTGTACCTTTGGACTGCCAAAAAGGCAACCAAACCCATGTATAAATAAGACCTATAAGGCACAATAAACGCATCTGAAAAATCCATTCTTAGCCTGGGACTAACACTCCCAGCAAACCCTGTGTTCTTACCTGCTTTCCTGCTTTAAGTTCCTCATTAATTGCTCATTTATTGCTCATCATTTCTATTGATTGTTCTTGGGTGTTTATCATAATAAATGCTCCAATCAATATTGTTTTAACCGATCAAAAGCCACATTTAATCACTCATAAATATTTCGGTTAACAACAGAATGTAAGTACATTTTGTAAGGTTTAATAGGTTTAATATATTAATAAGTAAGATTGATTTGGTTGTACTTCAAGTATGTGTACTCTATTTCATGAAATCTTCTGTTTCTTTTGGGTAATATTATACTTATAATTATTTAGGGTATGTTCTTTTGGGGATTCACACGGAAGGACTTAGGACTTCCTGGCCCCGTCCATGTAAGTTAGGGATTTAAAAACCCGACTTTAAATTCCACACTCAATCCACACCTATAAACACATATACACCTATTATTAATTTTTCCAATACAAACTACATTTTACATCTCTCCTCAATATAATAATAACATATCAATCACTCTTACACAAATACAATAAAATAATATAATATCAATCACTCTTACACATTGATTTGACATAAAGTAAAATCCCACTCTACTCAAATCCCTAAAGAAACACACATTTTTAATATTCATCCAGGATTTCAAATCTCATAACTCAAGAGTCATGACTCACTCCGCACACCTAAATCCCAAAAAGAACATACCTTTATGGTTTGGGTTTGGGAATAATGGTAGATCTCATGTCTTTTTTATTTTATCATGAAAATTTTGAAACCTCATTGTTAAAGTAACTCTTGAAAAATATGGATACTTTATAATGAAAGTTTTGAAACCTCATTGTTAAAGTAACTCTTGAAAAATATGGATACTTTATAATGAAAATTTTGAAACTTCATTGTTAAAGTAACTCTTGAAAAATATGGATACTTTAATTTGTATGCATATATAATGAATGTTGCAAAATTTTTTTGACATAATTGCTCTATTTTAACAACTCCACCTAAACACAATTCACAATACACAACTCCCCAATTCACAATTCAGAAATTAACATTTCATTGAGCATTTCAATACCATAATTCACAAAATAAAAGTTTTAATCCATGTCCAAAAAGAAACCAACCCATATCTAAATGTATACAAAATATCATGTCCAAAAAGATACTAATTCAAAGTACCAAAATATACCAATACATAATGGTTGGTTTCCAAAACAACTTTTACAAAAAAAAGAAGTCGCCCCTATTTCTACTCACTTCTTCCCTTTTCCCTTTGCCATATTTAGCAAGGTTGACAAGTTAACGAATTTTTTGCCTTGTTCCACAGACGGTCCTCCAATGTTAAGCTTTCTCCCTTTGATCAATTGGTCCCACATGTTCGGCCCGACAACCTTTGTTACAGTTTGTGACTGTTGTGTAGGAATTTCCACTTCACAAACTTCACTCACTGCACCTTGAGAAGGTTACATAGGTGGCAACATTTCAACTCTTTGTGGTATTACCTATAAAAAAAAAAAAACAACAATAAGTATACAACTAGAGGGATTCTATTTAAACCCAAAAAGAAAAAGAATATAACTTCACAGAGTTTTCAAGAATTAATGCATTCATCACAGAGCAGCAGCCATTATTAAAAAAATAAAATTGCTGAAATTCAAAGGTGTGAACAGATTAAACTCATGAATCAACTAGCAAGTGATAATTATTAAATGTAAATAATTGATAGTTTGAAACTACAAAACTATACGTTTCAAAATATGTAATACATAAAAACGATGTGATAAAATCTTGATTAGGTTGATCATGAAAAGTTGATGCAGAATTAAAGATCATTGAATAATTACCGCAAATCATGATGATAATCTTCTTGATCATGGAAGCATTGCTAGTGTTGGTCCCTAGATTGAGTGGTTTTTAGGAGTTTGAATGTCCTTCTAGTGATAATCTAGAGGAGGGGGGGTTGAATAGATTATCTAAACTTTTTCGAATTTAGTTTATCAAACACCTTGCAAACTCACAAATCAAAGTTATTCAGCGGAAACGAATTTATACTCAATCAATAAAGGATCTAAAGCGTTCTGAAATATTGTTTGATCGAGATGTAAGTAATAATAGAAATTAAAAAATGAAAGAAAGAACACCAAATTTATAGTGGTTCGGATCGAAAGATCCTACGTCCTTTCTCTTCCTTCAACTTGAAAAAGGGTCTCGACTCACTTACTTTCTTTCTTCCTTACTTACTTACAGTGCAAATCTTCAGTCTTACAATGATTCTTTCTATCTTCTGGAATTTATTGGCTTGAAGATGTATGTGAAAAATATTCTATAAACACTATGAAACTATGAACGTGAAGAACGTTCGTGTATGTGGGTACAACTTTCGTGAGTGCTGATTGTGCTTAGAGAATGTTTATGAATTATTGAAATCGCAAAAGTTATTCTATCCTAATTACTGAATCTATTTATAGAGAACTGTTGCTGGCAGTTGTAACTTCCTTGCTAATTCTTCTCTTGTTAGTTATAACCAACTAATATAACCTTGTAACTTCTTCTTGGTTAGTTGTAATTGTTCTTGAAACCACTTGATTTTTCTAACACTTGTTCACCATCTTATTTAATTATTTTCAGATGTGGTCTTCCTCGTCTATGTCTTGTTTTTCAGTCTTGGTGTTTGTCGTCTGTTGTTCTCTGATCGATCTGGACCTCGTCTTTCTCTGTCTTCTGTATCTTTGTCTTTATCTGATTCCTTATGCTCGTCTTCGTCTGATCTCTTATACTTATCCGATTTCTTGTACTTAGTCTATTACAAGCCTTTACTACATCAGCTGGCTATACAAGGTTTCAGCTGGTCATCCTATTTTACATTTAACTCATCAAAACTAAATACATTTTTCTTCCTAACAGCTAGTTAGAAAATTGATGCAGAATTAAAGATTGTGGAATAATTGTCGTAAATCATGATGATCATCTTCTTGATCATGGAAGTATTGCTAGCTAGAAAATTGATGCAGAATTAAAGATCATGGAATAATTACCGCAAATCATGATGATCATCTTCTTGATCATGGAAGTATTGCTAGCTAGCTGCTTTCAACAATTCTCAATTGTCACTTTAAATAGCATTCCACACTATATTTCTTAAAATATTTCTTGTTTCAAGAATGTTATATTTAATTATATTTATGGGAGATTTTATGATTGCAACAGACAAGAAAATTAGATCATATAGTTGTGACAAATCAACCTTCACTTATTTGGAGGTATATTTCCCTTTAATTTTGCAATAGAAATCTACAAAAATTATATATGGATATCATTTACTCAGAAACTGGAACAAGTGAAAACTTCTTAGAAAAAAAAAACCATAAACTTACTAAATTTCTTTGTAGTGAATGGTCAATTTCCTCATTTTGGTTTGATCCACCTCTTTGGCTTAATCCATCCCTTTGGCTTGATCTACCTCCTTTTCTAGTTCCACCACTTTCTTTTGTAACCTAAAAAACAAAAAAACAATAAATATAAGGTCATTAATAGTTCAAACGTCATAAATTATGTATTGTAAAAAAACTCATACTTGGACATTTGTTGTAGTATCACTTCTTCCACAATTTCTACTATTGTAGCCTTCAACTCCACAATTCCTGCATGTCACACTTAATTGTCTTCTTTTTAATGATATTTGTCTTCCTCTGCCTTTCTTTTTTGACTTGTTTCTAGCTTCTTCAGGCTCATTCCTTCTAGTAGATGTAGGTCTCCTTATTCCTCTCCCCATGGTTGGAGGCAATGGTGGGATGAACCCGGTCTCAATCCATAACACAACTCCATTTATTCCTTTTATTCTTTCTGCATTTTATTAATAATATAAACAATAAGTACAATTAAAAATTTGAACAATAAGTAAAGTACCTGATAATGAATGTTATCTGCTTTCATTGGTCTGCAAGTACCAGATTTCTCAATATGTTTTTTCAAGATGTATTGAATCTTAGGACATATCCTTTTATTCAACCACTTAGATGCTGCAACATCTCTATTTTTTTGATACCTCCTCATCAACCACTCTTTTATCCATTCAAGCATGGTCAGAATAGACATCTCTCTTGCACCCAAGATACTAGAATTTTTTTTTTTTTATATCTCCTCATCAACCACTCTCTTATCCATTCAAGCATGGTCAGAATAAGCATCTCTCTTGCACATAAGATACTAGAATTAAAGCTCTCACACACATTATTTAGGAGGATGTCACACTTGGGATGTACAGTGAAGTGGGAGTTACTCCATTGATCTGCAGGTTTAACATTCAACCATTCCCAGGCACTCTCATTGAACTCCTTCAACTCAAGCATTTTTTTTCTCCACTCACCAATTGTTCTAGCAGTAGCAGCCCTCAACAATGCTTGCTTAAATGTCATTCCTCTAAAACCAGCATTCTTAAAATTGCCATGCAAATGTTTCACACAATATCTAAGTGGTGAATCTGGAAAAACCTCCCCAAAGGCCTGAATTAAACCTTTTTGTTTGTTGACATAAAGGTATATTCATACCCTCTTTCTAATCCCAAGTCATTCTTTATACATATCAAAAACCATTCCATGTGTCAAAACACTCAATGTTCACTTTCCTCTTAGGGTCTGACACAAATTTCTTAAGAAACTTCTCACTCAACCAACTGAATTTAACATTTTTAACCTTAAGTGTAGGAGCACAAGTGTGATTAGGATCATAAACAGTGATTTTATATGATTCTTCTTGTTGGACCTTAAGTATGGTCAGTTTTCACTCACAATTTTTATCACCACATCTAGCATAAACTCTTTCAGGAGCATTTTTGGTAAACACTACTGACCTCTTAGTTAAAATAGCATGTGATTGTACTGCCTTTTTGAACTCAACTCTACTGCTAAAGGTCATTCCTAGTTCAAATGTAGGATCAAATATGACATGTGGATTAAAAGACAGGGTAATTAGTAGAGCCAACAATTTAGGCCCGGCCCGATGGGCCCGCCGTATATTTACATAGACCGGGCCGAGATAATTATAAGCCCAAAAAAACTGGACCATTTTGGCCCCCATTTGGACCAACGGGCCGCGGGCGGGCCCGTTGGCCCGTGAATATTTTTTTATTATTTTTTTTAGATTTTTTTTTCATATTTCAGAGTATAAATAAATCAGTGTTAATATATGAAATCAATATTATGTTGGTAACTAATAGTTTTAATTTATAATTTATATGAGAATGTGTTGTTTGGTTAATATTGAAGACATGAAATGCGATCATATTTCGTGGCGAACAGATTGTGAGAGAGAAAATTATGAAATATCTTTATTCATCTAAATTTGTTAAATACATGTTAGTGACATTTGATAGACTAACATATATATTCTGTATAAACTGGATTTTGACCTCACGAATATCTCTTGCTTAAACCATTTTAGTTTAATGAAATTTTCAACTTTTTGATCAAATTTTTTTATAATTTATAATATTTTCAAATTATGAAAGTGAGCCCTATCACATCAACATTCAATTGAGTCATTAATACTTCTATCTGGACTTGTGAATTTTAATGGACTAATATTATGAGCTTATGAATTATGATAGTTTATGTACTCTACATTAACTTATTGTTATATTCTTTTTGTATTGGTTTATTAGTAATGTGTAAGTGGTAATTAAACTTAATTTTCTATAAATAAATATTATATGATCACTATTTTAATACAATTGTTATATATAATTATTTATAAATTAAAACAAAAAGTGATGGGTCGGGCCGGCCCGATAGCCCGGTGGCCCATATAGGGCCAGGCCGAGCCTCTATTTTATAGGCACGATCAATTTTTGGTCCGGCCGCCCGGCCTGGCCCGAAAATTTCGTTTGGCCCGCCCGATTTGTCACCTCTAGTAATTAGGCCCATTTTTTTCTCCATCAGAGTCTTTAGACTCATCAAAATCCCCTTTATCAAACACCACATCCTTATCTGAACTTATATCACTTACCTCATGATCATCTACAATATTATTTAACAGATCTTGAACCACATGATCATCATACATTTTATCATCATCTGAATCACTAAATTCTCCCATACTATAATCACTATCTTCAAAATCATCTAGATTAGAACTCTCCAAGTCCCCCACTCCCTGCTCCTCTAAGCCTGTTCCATCCCCTGTTTCATCACCTATTTTCTCACCTTCATCCCCTTCCTCACCTGCTATTTCCCCAATTCCCTCACTTTATACCTCCCCTTCCCCACCTGCTCCCTCCCCAGTTCCATCACCTAAATCATTCTCATCTAACTTATCCAACTCCCTTTCACCCTCATCCCTTACTTTATCCCATGTTTCAGACTCATCTAACCTATCCCCCTCCTCTGAACCCTGTTGTTCTAAACTTGACTTTTCAACTACAACATCATCAACATAAATAATCAACTCCTTAAGAGGAATGTGTTTAATAGCCTATACTCTAACATCTTCATCAGTAATCATAATCCTAAATGAATTATTCATTAAAAAAATAAAACCTTCTTTATTTTCCTACTAGTTTACCACAATATTCATCAGTAGAGTTGATTAGGACATTCAATCCTAACTGTTTAGCAACAACATAATCAAGTTTCATAATTTTACCACCAACATAATGAGCATGCAACTCTATCCTAAACTCACCTCCCCACTGTGAAGTTAGTGTTAAATACACCCCCGAGGTGCTGCAAAAAAACAAAACAAAAATAAAATTTATTTGGGTCCAAGCAATATAATAGTCATTCTTCATTTCAATCAATGAAAGCAATAAAAAATTATTTTGGGTCCACGCAACCCTTTAAAGACAGAATCTTTCAGATAAAGAACACACTTTTAAAAAAGAATCAAACAAAAACAGTATAATACAAACTCTACCAACCAAAATTTAAGACATGGGACCACACATCCACACAAAACCCATACAAATCAAAACTCTAATTTGGAATTCATATCCACACAACGTAGCTGTTATTCGAAAACTTACTGTATGTAGGGGGTGGCTCTTTCATCTATTTCTTCGTGCGAACGGTCACCATGTCCTCACCGGAGAGAGGTCCAACGAGGCGGCGACGATTTCTGTGAAGTGGAGGATTTCTTTTGTTGGGTTAAGGAATAGAATGTTGTGTGATGTGAAATTAGGGATTTTTTCATTGCGTATTTTATTTTAGATTTAGGGCAAATTGTATTACGTGGCGTTTAAGAAAAACATAAAAATTATTTATTTTCCACATATTCAATTTCAGCCCAAAATCGGGCTCACGTGACTTCACATGCAAAATTAGCCTAATTAAGTGTAATTCAGGTCATTTTGTCCTTAATTTGCTAAATTTAAAGTTACAAGCCTAAAATTGCCAGCCCGGAAACATACGGTCTTTGTTTTGCCACCTCCCTAAGTTACGGTCCTGAAAAAAAAATTCCCCTTTATTCCAGAAGACATCATTTGTTCAATAGTCTTTTCTTTGAACTTTGGTATTTTCCTTTGTTCAATAAATGAGTATTTGAAGGTCATCATCAAAAGTTTGATCAATAGTTTCTACATTATGAAGTAGTACAGGGGTGAATATTTGTTGCTTTGAAAAATTTATCAATTACATATAAAAAGAAAATAAGTATGTTAAGAACTCAGATAATTTTTTATATTCATGATCAATTATTTGATTCTTTACACTTTTTTAAAATTGAAACTTTATACTTAGATGATTGCAAAAAAATTTTTATGTGCAAATAATAAATTAAATCAAATTGAATGGTTTTGATGCTACTGAACACATATTTGACTAAACGTATCAAATATCGATTTAGTAGTATCAAATACTAGTATAAAATGATTGTTTATTACCTTTATTTGCAGGTTTTACACTCTATTTATTGGATATTCATTGGATATTCACTAGCCTTTTACACAGAGGAATAGATCGAGTCGGTTGAATTCTACGTACCTATTGTGATCCTCCGAGTCAGAAACACAACCACGTATTATACAAATTGTTTCCATAGTTCACAATTTAAGTGCCTTTTACAATTGAGTATATGTGCGATACGTATATGATGTATAAAGGTGAAAATCAGGGAGAGCAGAAGAAGAAGAGTTATTTTCTCTTTTCTGCGTTGGATCGTTAAATATGAAAACCCATTGAATGTTTTCATATGGAAGTTAATCAAATAACTTCCCTCATCCAAATCCACTTCATGGGTGGATAATTATTAAATCAAATAAAATTAATTTAATAATTTTTATCTCCCACTCACACATGATGTTTGAGCATTACACTTATCGATTTTACATTTTTAAACCATCACATAATACATTTTTCATACAGGCAAATAAATCGTGTGACCCTGAGAATATGAGTTTTTGTACTATACACTTGTTAAGGATATATGTTAGGAATCACAATTATCAGTAGTCCACCGGAGCTCCGGCACAGGCCGGCAAGCGCAGGTGTTTAGCAAACAAAGATTTTGCTAAGAGATAGTAATTTCATTAATTGCATAAAAAATGATTTACAATGAATAGGCCCTATTAGTAGTTAATCTGACTAGCATATAATCTGGGCCCAGTTACACAAAATATGAGTTATTATTATTCCTGGGCTGAATTTGGCGTCTTTGGGCCTTGGCTTTGCTGGCTATCTTGGGCCTGGGCTTGCCGCTTTAATTTGGTTCGTCTGGCCCGGTTGTAAGCGTTTTTAAGCCCACGAGCTTCATTCGTATCATTGCCGTCCCCTTGAAGAGCATCCTTGTCCTCAAGGATGAATTCCGGAAAGCAGTCCCTTATGTCTTCCATATTTTCCCAAGTAGCTTCCGTATTTGGCAATGACTCCCACTCGATAAGCACCTCCCACCGAAAACGACCAGATTTTTTCACTTGGCGATACTCTAATGCTTTTGCTGGCCGAACTATAACTCGTCCATCAGGGGCAGTAGCTGGTAATCTTCCCACTGCAATTTCCTCCGTTCCCAAACGTCTTTTCAATTGCGAAACATGAACCACTGGATGTATGTGGGAATCTGTAGGCAAGTCTAGCTTATAGGCCACCTTACCTATTTTTTTTATAATCTTGAAAGGACCATAAAATCGACAACCCAGTTTATATAGAGCTTGCTGTGAAATCGAATGTTGTCGATAGGGTCTTAGTTTTAGGTATACCCAATCATCCACTTGGAACTCCTCTTCTCGGTGACTTTTATCATATTGTGTTTTCATACGATCAGTAGAAACTTTCAGATTTTCCTTCAATTCCCGTAGCAGGATGTCTCTTTCAAATAGCTCACGATCGACTTCCGCGTTTGGAGACTCACCAATTGGGTAGCTGATCAGGTAAGGCGGCGGCTTCCCATAAACAATTTCGAATGGAGTATATCGAGTTGAAGCATGATACATCGTATTATACCAATACTCAGCCCATGGTAAGAACTCTTCCCATTTCCGGGGATTGTCGTGTACAAAGCACCTCAAATATTGCTCCAATGTACGGTTGGTTACCTCCATTTGGCCATCCGTTTGGGGATGGTAGGCTGAGCTCATCGAAAGTTGGGTTCCTTGCATCTTGAAAAATTCCTTCCAAAAGTTGCTAATAAAGATCCGGTCCCGATCGGTGATAATAGACCGTGGTAGACCATGTAGCTTGATCACATATTCAACGAACAATCTTGCCACGGATTTAGCGGTATAGGGATGCACCATTGGAATAAAATGGGCGTATTTGGACAGCCTATCAACCACAACAAGAATTCCATTGTAGCCGTTGGATCGGGGTAGCCCTTCTATAAAGTCCATTGTTATGTCTTCCCACACATTTTCTGGTACTGTGAGTGGCTGTAGCAACCCACTTGGCTTGCGTGATTCGTTCTTGACCCGTTGACATACATCACACTTTGATACGTAATCTCGCACGTCACTTTTCAGTCCTGGCCACGTGAAAGAGTAAGAGATGCGTGCCCACGTCCGATAAATCCCTGAGTGCCCTCCAATCCTGGAATTATGAAAGTAATTAATCAGTTTAGTACGTATCGACCCACTCATTGGAACAAATACTTTACCTTTGAAAAAGAGCATGCCCTCTCTCCATTCATACTCCTCGGCAGTGGGGTCATTGTCTTTGATCAGCTGCCTTTTTTGATTGATTTCTTGGTCTAACTCACTGTGGCTCCTGATTTCTCCCCAAATGCTCCAGACTGGGCCGGTTATTGCACTAATTTCTGGTGAATCTTGTCGGCGAGATAGAGCGTCTGCCACCAAGTTATGTCGTCCGGGCCGATACAAAATTTCGAATTCAAATCCCATCAATTTTGCCACGAACTTTTGTTGCTCAGGTGTGACGATCCTTTGCTCTAACATATGTTTTAATGGTTGTTGGTCCGTTATGATTTTAAATTTCCTGCCCAATAGATATGGCCGCCATAATCGGATCGCTTCTATAATCGCCATCATCTCTTTAACATAGGTGGACCACTCTAACTTTCGTTGCCCCAAAGCCTTACTCAAGAATGCGAGTGGTCTTCCATTCTGGACTAATACTGCCCCGATTCCAATTTCACTTGCATCAGTGTGGACTTCAAAGATTTCACCAAAGTTAGGCATTGCAAGCACGGGCGTAGAGGTCATCGCCATTTTCAGTTTTTCAAAGGCTGCCTTACGATCATCTGTCCAGCAGAATCCCTTTTTTTTCGTCATCTCGGTCAGCGGTCGAGCAATTGTGCCATAGTCACGCACAAATTTCCTATAGTATCCAGTCAAGCCAAGAAACCCCCGCAATTCGGTTAAAGTTCGTGGCTGAGGCCAGTCTTGCATGGCCTTGATTTTGTTGGGATCTACCTGTACTCCCTCTTGAGATATTATATGTCCTAGATATTCAACAGACACTTGCCCAAAATCACATTTGCTTATTTTAATATGAAATTGATGGTCAGCTAGTATAGCAAATACTTCACGCAATTGTTGCAAATGTTCATCCCAAGATTTCGAATACACCAATATATCATCAAAAAAAACCAAAACAAACTTACGTAAATGAACCTGGAATATTTCATTCATGGCACTTTGGAAGGTGGAAGGTGCGTTGCACAAGCCGAAAGGCATAACAACGTATTCGTAATGTCCATGGTGTGTCCGGAATGCCGTTTTCGGAATGTCCGCTTCTGCCACCCGAATTTGATGGTATCCCGCCCGTAAATCCAGTTTTGAGAAGAACCTCAAACCCCCCAATTCATCTAGCATGTCGTCAATGGTGGGTATTGGAAATCGGTCTTTAATAGTTGCTGCGTTTAATGCTCGGTAATCTGTACAAAAGCGCCAAGTTCCGTCTTTTTTTTTTACTAGCAGAACTGGAGAAGAAAAGGGGCTGGTACTCGGCCGAATGAGTCCTTTTTGCAACATTTCTTTAACTTGTCGCTCTATCTCTTCCTTTTGGAAGTGGGCATATCGGTACGGGTGGACATTAATAGCTTGTCCCTCGTCTTTTAATGGAATATGGTGGTCGAAGCTCCGTTTCGGTGGTATTCCCTGTGGATCAGACAGAACAAAGGAATAGTCAGTAAGTATTTGGTTGATATCGGAATGCCACTTACTATTTTCTGGTTTATTGGTGGAGGTGGTTGGCTCGATCTTCAGGGCATAACATTGGCCCCCTTTGCGCCACATTCGTGTGATGCTTTGCAATCCGACTTCCCTCAATTGATCATCCGTGCTCGAGTTCAATGTCACCATTCCATCACCCCACTGAAACCTCATCGTGCCTGCCTTGTAATCAGTCACAACCTCTCCCAATTCTTCTAACCATTGAATTCCTAAAACAACATCTAAGCCACCTAATGGAATAGCGTACAAGTCTGCTCTTATTGTGACTCCTTGTATTTGTATAGGCACAGCCTTGTAAAGAGTGTCACAATGTAATTTCTCCCCATTAGCCACCTTTACATAGAACGGTTCTACTTTTGTGGCCTGAATATTCAATTTTCTTGCTATTCTTTGATTCAAGAAATTATGAGAAGACCCATTGTCAATTAATACTACCACTCTTCGTCCTTTGATCCAGGATCCTAACCTCATAGTTCGTGGCCCTTTCACATCTGCCAACGCATGAACTGAGACCTCTGCCCCATCGATATCATGGCCCCCTTCGTTTTCCCCTTCATCACTTGAATCAGTAGGCTCAATTAGATAGGCCTGCTTCGTCTTACACTTATGTCCTGGGGTGAACTTCTCATCACAATTAAAGCAAAGCCCTTGCTCTCTTCTCTTTTGCATCTCATCCCATGGCAACCGTCGGATCCCTGATGGCAGTTGACGAGGTGCACTCTGTAATAACTTTCCTTCAGTGGATGCTCCCCCCATTCTAGTTTCTGAATTAGTAGCCCCCATCCGCCGATTGTCTGCTCGCCATCCACGTTTGGAATTCAGGTGGTCATCATGTAGCCTGGCATAATCGACCGCCTCTGCATATGTTCGAGGACGATGCACTCTGACCTCGGCGGCAATTTCTGATTTGAGTCCTCCTACAAATGCTCCGACTAAGGCTGTTTCCGGCCAATCCCGAACCCGGTTGGCCAATAATTCGAACTCCTTTTGGTACTCTCTTAATGTCCCCAATTGTTTAATTCGGCCCAGTGCCTCATCGTGGTCAGTGTAATCAGAAGGACCAAATCAGTTCATTAACTCCCTTTCAAAATCCTTCCACCGAATCTTTTTCCCTTTTTTCCAATACACTCGCGTAACCCATTGCCACCAGACATTGGCATCTCCTTCCAGAAAGAAAGCTGCATATCTCACCTTTTCCGCCTTTCCGATCTCATTCAAATCGAAGTACTGTTGTACTCTGCTTAGCCATGAACTAGGATCCGTGCCATTAAAAGTCGGGCACGTCAATTTCGGACGATTCTTCCAACGTTCCTCACCCCTGTGAGGCCACTTCTCATCTTCTTCATCTCGCGCAATTCTTATATCATCCGAGCTTTCGCCGGAATCGTCGGAACTAATAGACGATGAATCCGAAGACATTTTCTTGCTTTTCTTGCGGAGAATTTTCTCCATCATCTTTTCCATCTTGTTTATCTTGGACATCCCAAAATCTAGGGTTTCTAGCTTTGCTTCGATCATCTCAATTCTTTCTTTGTGCGTTCCCACCATCTTGAGTGCTTCGAGTTGTGATTCCTAACGATTCACCTCTCAATGAAAGCACCAATGTTAGGAATCACAATTATCAGTAGTTCACCGGAGCTCCGGCACAGGCCGGCAAGCGCAGGTGTTTAGCAAATAAAGATTTTGCTAAGAGATAGTAATTTCATTAATTGCATAAAAAATGATTTACAATGAATCGGCCCTATTAGTAGTTAATCTGACTAGCATATAATTTGGGCCCAGTTACACAAAATATGAGTTATTATTATTCCTGGGCTGAATTTGGCGTCTTTGCCTTGGCTAATTTTGCTTTAATTTGGTTTGCCCGGTTGTAAGCGTTTTTAAGCCCACGAGCTTCATTCGTATCAATATATAGCAACTCAACCAGTTTTATATGAAGAATTCAAAACTCGTTATACCCTAAAACTTTTTCAAGTAACACAAGTTGACATATTTCTTCTAATCCCTTGAAAATATTAAAGCATTTTCAACTTTCATCAAATCTATTTATTCATAATCAGATCTATCCGGGCACGAAGTTCTTCAGGAACTACCGTTCTCAATTCGATTGACCGGTCAATGAATCACAATATATTATGTTAACAAAGACATCCTTTCTTTCACATAAAATATCTACAAACTCCCACTTTAGTTGCTTTCCTAGACATGTACCGCATTGCCGAATTACCTTAGCTATTGGTAACATTCTAAAGTAGCAAAACACTAAAGTGAAGGCTTAAAAATATAGCATAAAGTCTTAAGGGTACTCTAAGGGTGTGTTTGGTTTGCAGGATTATACAGGATTAGAGCATTTATCCTATGTAATCTTGTGTTTAGTTTGAATGTTTGAAGCCCAGGACCCATTTTGGGCCCGGGTCCATTTTTTCCCCTTATCCACTCTGCAATGGATTAATCTGTCCAACAGGGGACCCCTAGATTTTTTTATCCCAACTTAAAAATGACCAAAACACCCTTAAAATAGGACATAAAATGACCAAAAATTCCTTCCAATTATGATAAATTACAATATTATTTGATATAAAAATTTTGGAAACCCTAATCAATAAGCTGCAACATCTTCTTCTTCGCGCAGCTTAGGAACGCGCAACTCTTCATACCAGCAAAATCGTGAGCTCGTCGTCTTCGGCGTTGTTTCATCCTCGTCTCACCTTCTCCACACAGCCGCCGCTCACGACCCAACGTCGATATCGAGTCTCGTAAGTTTGTTCTAGTTCTTCCACGTCTGTATTTGTTGAATTTCTCCTAATCAATGTTTATGCAACAAAGTTCTCCCACAGTTTTTTCCACCCATTAGTACATTTTTTAAGGTTTTTTGGTTTTATTTTCAGGACCTTGATATTTAGGTCTTTTTAGCCTAAATCGATTTGAATAAGCTTTGATTCTTGTTAAGAAAATTAAATAGGGTTTGCGTGTTGTCTTTAACCCAGAGCTATTTTTTCTATGTGTCCAAATTAGAGCAAATAATGTAAGAATTGGAGGAAGAATAGTTCATTGTGCAATTGACTAATACTGTTGGTAGGTGTCTCGGTCACTTCATTGTAAACTCTGCTTAAATTTTTTTATTGTAACTTGGTGAAAAAGAGAAAGCATGCAAATGATCCTAAGCACGGTTAAATATTGCAATAATTGAGTTTGCCTTGGTACTACATGAAACTGGAAGCAAAGATAATTAGTTAGGATCTACGATAGCTTTAAAATTAGAGGTGATGTTATGTACATTAGATCGAACAATAGTTTTAATTTGTTTATAAATAGCAATATTGTTAATATAGAGCTAGCGTGCACATAATATATACTATGATATGTAATCCTAATCCCAATCGGCTGTTGTTGGCAGTTTTTTAGATAATTTTTTAACTGTTCCATCCCTTAGCAACCGGGGCTGCCCCCTGATTAAAAAAGTTGTCGTCTAAAGGCTTGTGAGCAGCCATATCGGCTGTTGTTGGCAGTCTACAATTCTCGGCCAAAGAGGGCTTAGGTGGTTGTGTATAAGCTTTGTATGATTTTGAGCTCTTCATTGTAGTTTTCTCTTGTTTTTTTAGTTCGAACACTGTTGCTTTTGTTTTTCTATCATATATATTAATACATATATGTTGCTGCTATGTTTATGCAAATTAATACAAGTATGTTGCTGCTATGTTTTTATTTTTTCATCATGTATATTAATACAAGTATGCTACTGCTTTTGTTTATCAAATTAGTTTACTAAAGTATGCTGCTGTTTTGATTTAAATATTCAATTGTACAAAATTACGTTGACTAAATAATGTATTTATGCAAATATTTGTTGTGATATATTTTGTATATAATATATATATTTTTTAGTTGTTTGTCCTCACTATGTTGACATGTTTTTTGTATCTATGCTTGATTGATGAATACATAGTTTTTTGGAATTATGGACGGCTTGGTTGCGCTTTGATTGCTTATGCTGCCATCTTTGGATTAATCACAGAATTTAGAGCATTTGTCATGGTGATGACATATGTTTATTTAAGGATGCGTCGTTGTAGAAATCAAAGAAATACACGACATTACAACATTAAGCTTAAAGTCACCCGTCAATTAGAACACATGCGTTATTTGATAAATTTCAGTGATGAAACATGTAAAAATTATTTACGCATGAATAGAGATTGTTTCCATCGATTGTGTTTCCTTCTTGAGAATTTTAGGTGGTCTTTTCCCAACTCATCATTGTACAATTGCCGAACAAGTTGCAATTTTATAAACAGTGTTGTCTCACCACACAAAAAATAGAATTGTGAAAGATAAGTTTAAGTGTTCCGGTTACACAATAAGTAAGCATTTTAACAATGTACTTAATACCCTACTTACGTTGCATACCATTCTTCTTATCACTCCTGAGCCTGTACCCAACGATAGCACTGACAGTCGGTGGAAATATTTTAAGGTAAATGAGACAAATACAGTTATATAACAAATTTTATTTTTATTATAAACTAAAAAGATTTAGCTTGTGTATATAGGGTTGTCTTGGTGCTTTAGATGGAACATACATCCCCATTAAGGTCCTAGCTCAAGATATTCCGCGTTATAGAAATCGAAAGGGGAATATTTCAGTTAATGTACTAGCTGTATGTGATCGAAATATGAACTATATATATGTATTATCCGGATGGGAGGGATCTGTTGCTGATAGTAGGGTGTTGTGTGATGCAATCACTCGTACACATGGTATGAAGGTTCCAAACGGTAATAATTGTTTAAATTAAAGTATTGTCAAATAACATCAAAATAATAATTAGGACTTGTTTGATAACATTTTTCTTGTATTGCTTGTAGGTAACTATTACTTGGTTGATGGTGGGTACACAAATGGAAATGGTTTTTTATCTCCTTATAGAGGATTTAGATATCATTTTAGAGAGTGGGATAACACACGTCACGATTCAAAACTATCAAGAATACTTCAATATGAAGCACGCTAAAGCACGTAATGTTATTGAGCGGTCGTTTGGGATACTCAAAGCACGTTGGGGTATTCTTAGGAGTAATTCGTATTACCCTATCAAGACCCATAATCGAATTATATTGGGATGTTGTTTGCTGCACAATTTTATTCGTACTAATATGATGGTTGATCCTATGGAAGATGATGTGTTTGATGATTCGGATGAGGATATGGAAGTTAATGATATTGGTGATGACTTTATAGATGTAGTAGAAGCCTCACAAGCATGGACAAGTTGGAGGGACAACTTGGCCATGCAAATGTTTGCAGAGAGAGATTGAACATTTCTCAATATTTGTATTTGTGATCAACCATTTGTAGTATTATTTTTTTTTATGACTATGAATTATGTTGTACTAGTAACTATTTCAGTTTTTAATATGATTGATTACTATTTATGTTTGTTAATATGACTGATTTTTATTTGATTTTGTTAATATTATTGAATACTTGATTTAAATTTGATTCTAAATTGCTAATTTTAATTTTTTAAAATATTTGTTTTTTTTACAGAATTTTAAAATATTTGTTTTAATAGTGTTTAACTTATGGATGGAATGGAAAATACTCAAACTACTGCTCGAGGGAAGAAAACTGATAAACCAAGTAATCCTAGAAGGGTGTGGAGCTTCGACGAAGAGAAAGTTCTGGTGAACTCATTGAAGGAACTAGTTACTTGAGGATATAATGTGATAATGGATTTAGGTCCGGATAAATTACAATATTGGAGACCATGATGATGAATGTGTTTCCCGGTACTGATTTGAAGGGTGACCCACATATAAATTCAAAGATACATGTGTGGAAGAAGCAGTACGGTCTCTTGAGACAAATTTTTAATGGTTCTGGAGTTGGTTTACATAATTCTACTCATACGATTGATGCCACTAAAGATAAATGTGATGCACTTATTAAGGTAATCAATTTAATTTCTTTAAAATTTGTTGCCTTTATTTTTTTGTAAATAATAAAGTAAAATGCAAATAGCTTCTAAGTACTGATTGGTCGAACTCAAGCATATCGTTGTTTAGCCATTAGGAACAGAACATATATTACAATAATTAAGCACCATGCGTTTCACAAATATTTCATTTTCAAAGAACAGGAAGTGCTATCTCATAAGACATTTCTTAATAGTAAAGTAAACAATGCTTATAGAAAGTCATTAGTCATTTTCTCTTTGCAAAGTTTAATGATTTTTTTTTTGTTTTTTTTTTTTTGGTAGACTGATCCTGCATATAAAACACTGAATAATAAATTATTTCCTTTCTATAATGATTGGGTTGAAATTTTTGGAAAGGATCGTGCGATTGGAGAAGATGCTCAAACCTTTCCTGATATTGTCCAAAATATGATCAATAATGCTGAAAGTCAGCCCGATGCATCAGTTGGGGTTGATCAGGGAGGGGAAACCCTAATATTCAATGAAGCATCATAGCAGGACTATCAATCTGGATTCCGGGCTGAAAGCAGTTCTGCCACCAAAGTTGGGAAGGGAAGAAAACGAAAGGTGATTGATGACATGTTTGATGATTGCTTCGTCAACGCAATGAACTTATTTTGTGAAAAAACGGATTCTACCATGTCTGAAATGATGACTGAAGTTACAAAACGAGTTGGATCAACTGATTACGATACTACCCAAAAAGGGAATCAGTGTATGAAGTTTTGGGTACGTTTGATTTTCTCTCAATTGAATCGAGAGTGCTTGTTTCTAAGTATTTGTGCAATAACAAAGGTGACTTGGACTTATTCTTCAGCCTTCCTGATGATGCCAAGGCGATATTTGTGAAGGATATAATGATGTCTTAACTTGTGGTGTGCTTTAATAGTTGAACACTCGTAGCTTTAGGGTTATCTTTAGTGCTAATTGAACTTGTGGTGTGTTTTATCTTATTTTGTTAAACACTCGTAGCTTTAAGATTATATTTAGTGCTAATTGAACTGGTGGTGTGTTTTATCTTATTTTGTTGAACACTTGTAGCTTTAGGATTATTTGTAGTGCTAATTGAACTTGTGGTGTGTTTTATCTTATTTTGTTGAACACTCGTATCTTATTTTCTAAGTTGATTTTATCAGATACTTTCGGCATGGAGATAGTCATGAAAGTAAAATGTTAACCATGATAACAGTGGGGTTTTTTTGTTGTTGACTTTATGGACAATTACGAGAAATAGTAAAAGATGAAAAAGGAAAAACTGAATAACAGCTTGTGAGTTTTGAATTGTTACTTTCATTGAAAATGATTTCTATTTCAACAGGGATACTTTCAAGTATTTAATCTGGCCTTGAGTAATATATTCTTCATGACAATAATTTATTTTAAAAAATCCTGACATTTGTCGCATAGTCCCAAATTAAATTCGTAGCTTATGTACCATATTTTTTATTTGACAGGATAATTTTCTTCAGTAGACAAATAGATCAATATATAGAAAAATTAAAATATATTTATAAATACGTGGGGTTCATTTAATCTTTGATCATTTGAAAGTGTTTGATGAAACCATCACCAAACTTTCATATAGACTTACCCCTATTCCTAAATAACAAACGATGATAACAAATACGATACCCTAAGATAATAGTCCTACTTATTTAAAAAAACATAAACACAAATACTTGACACAGTAGGACATATGCATCATCAAAATACTAATTATTTTTTAAATCGAAACCAGAATCCAATGCTAGTAACTCCCTTGGTCGGGGTACTGTCACGTGCAGTCGGGTTAGATGAGCTAGCCTCCATTTTCAACTAACCAGAATCAGAATCACTATCATCGCGAATGGCTGCAACCTGGTTCCAGTACGCCATTTCACGAGTTAAAACGGAATTTGATTCAAGATCGATAACCTTAGGCTGCGTAGTTTTTTTCTCGTCGTCAAATGCGATATCAATGATTTCCACAATCTGTTGAGTTTGAATAGGTTCAGCAACTGTAGTGGGTGGGTCACCAAATAGTATTTTGAGCCATTCCCAGCAAGGGTCACCATACGTCTCGTATACATGTGCAAATGCATCCACCTTAAAACAAAAATAGCATGTTACTTAAGTCTGCATAAATCTTTCTTCATTATGATATGCAAAAAAAGATCTTACAACAACTATGGTACGCCAGAGAGCACGATCAGTGTGTATATGGTTTGTCGATTCATCGTAACGAATTCCAGGTACATTGATCAGCCATGAGAATAAAGAGCTTGACGTCAACATTCCTTGTAGTCAAACGACTTGTTGTAGTACATATTGACAGCCATTTGTGCAGTCTTGATAGCGTCGGTGTTATCACCGCTTGGATGAAAGTTACCGAAGAGTGCTTGATCCGAGAGAGCTTCAGCGAACAAAGAGTCAACCTTGGCGTCCCACTCTAACCCATACAAGAAATCCTCCTGCCTAAATCGAGCCATATTTGTTGGTTAACAAAAATGAAATGAGATTTGTTTCATGTTGTGCTTGTGTCCGGTATTTATAGGCAATTTGATAATTTGTTTGATATGTAATTATGACTGTTGTGAAAGACAACACTGCAGATGACAACTCAATACAAATAAAAACGCAAATGACAACTCACTACCAATGAAATAACATTGCAAATGACAACTCAATACACAGGACATACTTTTTCAACTTTATTGCAAATCAAAATCACTGTAGAAAACTCATGCGTGATTTGGGATACAATACCACTCACTGAACAACAAGACAATAATCTGCAAAGCTCATTACTTTAACGAGTGCTTGGAATAGATTCCAAATGAGTTTGCAATGTCATAGTTTCACAATTAAAGACTAATGATTTAATACAATAACTTCAAAACTCTTCACAACAAGATAAATTGCAACACAGTAAATAATGTTAAAGTTGAACAACTCAGTACGGACATTTAATTAATCCATACACACTATAAAGTTTTTAATACAAACTCAATAACACAAAATAAGTTACAGAATGCTACAATTTGTGACACAACATTTGAGATTCGTTGGAGAGGCGAAAATTTCTACCACATCCTACAAATGAAACAACTAGAAGACATAAAACAAATAAAATGATAAATTTTAATATTTTCTTTGAACGTGCATTGCTCTCGTTGATTCTAGCAATTTGTTGATCATAATGATCGATCCTATCATATAACATATGGACAACTTCCAAGCTCTGACCAGGCAGTTGAGGATCAAGCCACAAGAAAAATTGTATTTTCCATTCTACAAAATAATAAGAAAAAATATAAATTAAAATATTTTACTTATGACTATGAAATTAAAATAAAAGTACATCAGGAAGAACCTTACCCCTCTAATTGGACATGCAATAAAATGTCGACCCGAGTTTTCCTCGTCATAGAAGTTTGTACACGTAATTGAAATTCACATGAACAATGATGATTTGACTCATCGGGGAAAGACTTGTATCGGGTTGACCCACCCACTGCTATCCATATTCGAATTACTACTACGAACCCCACTCATTTATTATGTCACCTTAAACAATCCACAATTAATAAGATGAAAGAATAAAGCAAAAGTAGTATTAAATACAAAATTAAATCAATAAGGGCTCATTTGGTGGAAGGCAGGGAGTGTTATATTGTTCAATACAAAAATTTCTTTCATAACAAACCTACTCGCAGATCAAATATTTTTTTCATTTAAATTTCAGTATGCAACCAAGATTCGACAATTATAATACCATAGCAGAATAAAAAAGCAACAATTATTTACCAAAAGTAATAATTCAAAAACACATCTGCTACACAACCTTTACCATTTAATAGGCCCAATGCTCAATGAAATCTTCATTCTAACTTATCAACAATACAAACACATAATCAAATGTAAAAGTTACCAGGAAAATAATTCATCAAAGAATAAATACAAAAAACTGCAACTGTAAAAAAACTTCTTGATACTATATAGATCTGAAAAATAATAGAAAAGTGAAAAAAAAGTCTCAATTCCTTAACCAAACAACAAACATCATTTACACCAGAATGCCTCAAAACATGTACTATGAATTTTTTGAATATGTCCATTATTATTCGCCCACATTAAAAAAAAAAATCAATTTCTTAAAGAAACGCACAAACAAATTCGAAACAAACAAATTTCAATATGCAACCCAGATTCAACTTTTAAATGGTGAAAGAGTGCGTGAAATTTACCCGTTGTGTGGTGTCGGATTCTTCCTTCCAGAAATTGATGGCGGCGGAGAATGAGTGTCGGATTCTTCCTTCCAGAAATTGATCGCGGCAGAGAATGGGTGTCGGATTCTTCCTTCCAGAAATTGATCGCGGCGGAGAATGGGAGTCGGATTCTTCCAGAAATTGATCGCGGCGGTTGATGGCTTTTTTTTTAATCAAATACCTCAAGAAACTGATCGGAGAATTGGTCTCAGTTCGACTGGAGAAGATGCTCGCCCCATTATTCTATGAAATCGCCGTCGCCTTTACTCCGAAAAGAAGAAGAAAACGTGTACAAATGAAAAAGGGTTTCTGGAAGAAGGGTAAATTAGATATTTGCCCTTTTAATTCCACTTATCACTCAATCCAAACAAAAATAAAATGTTATCCCTGGAAGAACTAATCAAATAAACCAAACAAAAATCAAAATGTTTATCTGTCTTACAAAGCAAACAAGGCCTAAGAAGGCCTCAAACAATGAGAAAATAGGGATAATATGGTCAACTTAACACATGTGGTATGAAACACATGTTATGATGTCTTGAACTTCCCGAATGGAAGCGTGTGTCTTTTGAGTCATTTTCTCATCCGACATCGTATAAATCACAGTTCAAGTGTATCTTAGACACTTAACTTAGATTTCCTCCCACTATTGTCTAGGAAATCCATTGATTTAGCTTTTATAACAAGTCAAATAGATTTGTGATAAAATCTATTGCGATTATAATCTCATCTCTACACATACTCTGATGTCAGAGGCAATTGCTCGTATGAGAGAGTCAATCTATACTTGTCGACACACTATTATGTAAAGCATCACATAAATTACAATATATAAATCTCTAACAACATTAACATATACTCTAATCACGTTTCCAAATTCATACAAACCCCGAATCATAGATGTCCAAAAATATCTCTTGGAACAAGTTTGACGATAGGATTTGCTAACATCAAACGAGTAAAATAATCTTTTAAGAATCACTTTTTCCTTCTTTGTAATATCTTTACAAAGAACTTTTAGAGTATTTGGTTTTCTTGATACTTGGAATATCTAGTGTAAGCTTTAGTTGTTTTGATTATCAATAAATAGTAGTGACTCCCACTAAAGTGTGTTATTCCATAATGAATTGTAGCAAAACATCTCTCACTGGAGTATTTGATTCCATAATGAATCGCTACAGATTCCATCATGAATCACTATAACTCCTACTGGAGTGTTTGATTCCAAGATGAATCGCTACAACTTCATTTAAAGTGCTTACTATTCCCAAAAATTTCAAGAAATCTCTTAACCAAATTACCTCTCGACCTGTAGATGCACATGCCACAAGTTTGACTTCTATAGTGGACAGTGTTATACAAATTTGTCTCATACTATGTCATTAGATTGCCTCAATTTTCAAGCAAGATGACATAATTGGAATTTAATTTATATTAATCTAAATCACTATTCCAGATTGTATCTGTATAATATTAATCTAAGGTTATTGGCTCTGATACCAATGTTGGATATTCATTGGTCAGAATCACTAACCTTTAATGTAGTGGAATAGATCGAGTTGGTTGAATTCTACGTACCTACTGTGATCCTCTGAGTCAGAGACACAACCACGTATTATACGGATTATGTCCATAGTTCACAATTTAAGTGTCTTTTACGATTGAGTATATGTGTGATACGTATATGATGTATAAAGGTGAAAACTAGGGAGAACAGAAGAAGAAGAAGAAGAGTTATTTTCTCTTTTCTGCGTTGGATCGTTGAATATGAAAACCCGTTGAATGGTTTTCATATGGAAGTTAATCAAATAACTTCCCTCATCCATATCTACTTCATGGGTACATAATTATTAAATTAAATAAAATTAATTTAGTAATTTTCACTTTTTAATAATTTCAAGCAAGCTGATCATCAAGTTCAAATAATGTAGTCTTATCAACATCTGTTAGTGTATTTGAAGGTTATCATAAAAATTTTGATCAACAAATTTTGTATTATTAATTAATATACAAGTTAGTATTTGCAATCATAAATAAACAGATTTGAAGAATTATCACTTACACAAAAACAGACGCTAAGAACTACTAAAAAAAAAATTCTCAGATAATTACTTGATCCTTTACACTTTTTTTTTAAAGTTTGATACTTTAAACTTAAATGATTGGCAATAAATTTTATGAGCTAAAGAACTAATAATAATAATAATAATAATAATAATAATAATAATAATAATAATAATAATAATAATAATAATAATAATAATAATAATAATAATAATAATAATAATAATAATAATAATAATAATAATAATAATAATAATATTGAACACATATTTGATCAAAAGTATTAAGAATAAGATTAGGAGTATCAAATATTGATTTAATAGTATCAAAATGATTGTTTATTACCTTATTTTGCAGTTTATGCACTATATTTAACAAATTCAAACCCATCATCAAGTTCAACAAATGCAATGCTATACTTGAAGGTTATCATCAATTGTTTAATCAACCATTTTTGTATTATGAAGTAGTATAAAGGCTCCATTGAATGGAGTAGATTTGAAATCAATGGATTTGAGAATAATATACAATGCATTCACACAAATTAAAATGGAGAAAAACTTAATGAATGTATTTAATTCACTCAAATATTAAGCACAAGTGGAAGAAGTGAGAAGATTTCAAATGATTAAGTTTTATTGGGTATTTAAAATCCTCCCACATATAAGTAATATTTGTGTCAACCAAATCCATTCATTTAGTTTTTCTCTATTTTGATTTGTAAATGTACGGTGTATTATCCTCAAATCCATTGATTTCAAATGACTCCATCCAAATGGAGCCTAAGAGTAAGGAGGCGCTTGATTGCAAATTCTTTAATGGGAATGAGAATGTAAATGAGTATAATGCAATTATGATGGTTAATGAGAACAAAAAATAATCATGACACCATTTTCCCCTCCAAAATAAGGTAATCACCACCCAATTTGATTAACCTATTTCCCTCCTACAATAATTTCTCCTCAATCATTCCCCTCCATCACTACCAACAAACTTATTTTGTCTCATTTTTTTCAAAATTGGAGCATAACACTAATGATGTAACACCATGGTGACATTACTTTCTCCAATATATCCAAGGGCATTGAGGGAAAATACAATTTTATTCTCATTCCCATTGAAAAGCTTGAAACAAGTGTCTCCTATTTTTTTGCAATCATAAGTAAGAAACTTTGAAGAATTATCGCAGAAGTTTCAAAAGTATAGGAACAGATGTATCAAATATTGGTACAATAATATCAAAAATAAGATTAGGAGTATCAAATATTAATATGAGAAATGTCACCCTCTGTTTTCATAAGAAACTTTTTGCATTCACGGTGTGAGATTTTATAGTAGAAGCATTTCAATAATTCATTGTATTTCTGTAAAGCATTCTTCTCTGTATTCTAAATAAACATTTTGTTTCTTTGAAGCATTTTGTCAATCAGGTTATGAGTACAAAACTCGTAGCATCTACTTCCTCTTTTCTGCACAAAGTGTTCCATTTTACCATTTTCATCGGTTTCACCAAAATGTCACATTCTTTTTTTATCCATACCCTACTTTTATAATTATCCCTATACTATCTATATATTTACACAATATGTCACTCATTTATATGTTTAAATACATTTTTCATCTCTCTTCATCACATCACTTATACTTTGTTATTATTATTATACTACCTTTCATCTCTCTCTATTTATCACATCACTTGTACTATATTATTATTATACAATGTTTCTTAAAACCTGTGCCCAAAAGTGTTGAGACACTTTGAACGGGACGGAGGGAGTAATTTTTTTATAAAGCAACAATAACATTCAATTACACACAAACCCATACAAACTATATCTGTTATCATTGGATAGTCGGAATGATCCATATAATTCGCGGGCAGTTTGAAATTTCGAATTGTTTTTCTCAGAATCGCCTTCCAATTTCGATTAGATAAATTCAGAATTGCATTTTAATTTTGAGGTGTTTCAATGAATTAGTGCATTTCTTTCTGATGCAGGGAAGCGTAATGATAATTACGAGACTCCCGTCTCAAAGAGGAATAACCTCAAATATTCAATTCATAATTCAACTCCCCTTACAATATTGCTTAGACTCCTATTTATAATAGGATAAACTTAAAAACACCATAAATGCTAAATATAATCAAATCAAATCAACATAAATAATAAAATCAATTAATGATATTGATTTTCATCAATATCTCCATCATTCTCCCCCTCTTCGAAAAGATTCGTCCTCGAATCTGCAGTCTTCGAAGTAATCTGCATCTCTAGCTCTAGAGTAAGGGTGCTTACATCTCCAAGAAAAATAATTGATGTCTCATAATATTTGACTTCAAAAATATCAGTAGTACGAACTCTTGCCAAAATCTTGAGACGGTAAGAAAAACGAATATTCATAAATTTACCAACAAAATAACTATCATTATTAATGAAATAATTATAGTTATTCTGTGAGGGATAATGAACATCACCACTGGGATTCAGATCAAATATCTGACACTGCTCATCGTCGGGCTCAATGTCATGGATAGGAAGTATAAGATCAATCTTGGGTGACTCTTCATCCTCTAATTCTTCATCGAATACTGGTGGACCATCATAGATACTATCACCAATATTCATTGAAGTATCGTCATATTCATAAAAAATTGGTGGTTCATCATAACCACAATCTTCATCAGTATATGCATCGAAATGTGGTGATCCATTGCTACGCGAAGGTTGGGCAGGGGTCGGATCGGGTTGTTGTACCATTCGTGCATGCAAGGATTTGACTTGATGAAGAGCGAGCAAGTTGGCGGCGTATCTCCGCTATTTCCGAATCAACGGAAGGCTGACGACGAGGGGGCATTGTCGTGACGATAATTATAAAACTCCGTTGATTCTGAGAATACCCGGAGAATGCAAATAAAACAGAGACGAATACGTCTCAAAGAGGAATGACCTCAAATATTCAATTCATAATTCAACTCCCCTTACAATATTGCTTAGACTCCTATTTATAATAGGATAAACTTAAAAACACCATAAATGCTAAATATAATCATATCAAATCAACATAAATAATAAAATCAATTAATGATATTGATTTCCATCAATATCTCCATCACTTTCTTTCAAATCGTTGATAATTATGTGAATTTGAAATAGAAAACTGATTGAAAAAGAAAAAAGTCATCGTTGATAAATAGTGTGAATATATATATATATATATATATATATATATATATATATATATATATATATATATATATAATCTTATAAAGCTAAACCTTTAAAAGCTTATGTGGCAAAGCCACATTCTTCCATTTCAAAAACTCTCAACTCTCATTCATTTAAATTTTAAAAATTGATCTCAACCATCTATTTTATAATTTTTAATCTCAACCCTTCATCTATTTACATATTAGTCTATAAATAATTGATATTTCTCATTTATTTTTCATCACAAACCCTAATTTCTTTCTTTTCTCTTTATTAGTTTTCTCTTTATAAATCCCTAATTTCTTTTCTTTTCTCTTTATTTTTCAGATTATGTGTTGATCTTTTTGGTTTTTTGTGTGTGTATATGTTTTTTTTTTTTTTTTTTTTTTTTTTTTTTTTTTGCAGATGAAAATTTTATATTTACAGAGAATGAAGGTATTGTTTCAACATATGTATTTGTTTTACGATTTTATTTGATAATTTTTTATAATTACACGTCTTCATTGTATCATTATAAACCTTAATCTTTTTTTTTTGTGTAATTTTATTTTTTTAATTGCAGATTACATAATGATTTTTCATATTTTTGCAGATTATGCTATTAATAGAGATCAACATCTCCTTCAAGGTCATCAAATTTGTTTAACATTGATTGTATTTGTTATAGGAATTTATGTATTGATTGTATTTGTTTTTCAATTGATTGTTAATTTGTAAATTTTATATTGTATTTCATTCAAAATTCCGTACAAGTATTGTAAAATTTTGATTTATTTATTCATTAATCTCTTTATACAAAATCTATGTTTGAAATTTTAAATCATCTAAAAATTGATTACAAAAGAAGTTTACAAAAATATACAAAAGTAAAATATCAATTTAAATGCCACGAATTGGTGCAATTAGGATGTTAATGGGAATTTTAAGTGCCCAATGTCACGAATTAAGGGTTTGTGTATTCAGTTTCGGATCGCAATTCTTTGTCATTCCTGAGTCTTACATCTGAATCGGTATGCATTCATATTCTTAATATAGAGGGACTGAAGGTTCATGTTTTTATTAAGCGATTTTCTGCAAATTCATTAAAATTAAAATCTAAGTTTAAAATTTTGAAATTTTAAATTAAAATTTTCAATTTGTATTCAAATATTTAGAGATACGGAAAAATAATATATGAAAAATTTAAATATAAGTGACAACTTGATATGGGTTTTGAAAGTTTGAAAATTTGAAATTTTTGAAGATGTCACCCAACTATTTGGGGCTTAACTTTTAGTTAAAATGCAATAAATTAATAATCAATATGTATCCTCTTAAAAAAATATCTCATTCAAAATTTATAAATAATATATATAAATATATAAATAAATAATGCAAAAATAATTCAAAATTTTAATTAAAATGTATCAAGAGTAATACGTTTAAAAAATCTTAAATAATTTGTGTGTTTGACTTTATGAATGTTTTAATTACAAATTCATATTTTTAATATCTTTCTTGGTTTCTTTTATTTTTTTTTATTTTTTTGCTGATTCATATTTTGAAGATTTTGATTGGTATTTCAATTTTAACAATAGTAGATGCATATTTTATATAATGAGTTAACACATAAAAAAATTTAAAATAATTTGTGTGTTTGATTTTACTTTTTGTTAAATAAAAGAGATATGGAAAAATAATATATGAAAATTTTAAATATAAGTGACAACTTGGTGTGGGTTTTAAAAGTTTAAAATTTTGAAATTTTGAAGATGTCACCCAACTAATTTTGAGATATTTGGGGCTCAAATTTTAGTTAAAATGCAATAAAATAATAATTTATATGTATCCTTTTAAAAATATATCTCATTCAGAATTTATAAATAATAAAGATAAATATATAAATAAATAATGCAAAAATAATTCAAAATTTTAATTAAAATATATCAAGAGTAACACATAAAAAAATCTTAAATAATTTGTGTGTTTGACTTTATTTTTTTGTTAAATAAAAGAGATACGAAAAAATAATATATGAAAAATTTTAATATAAGTGACAACTTGATGTTGATTTTGAAAGTTTGAAAATTTGAAGATGTCACCCACCTAATTTTGAGATATTTGGGGCTCAACTTTTGGTTAAAATACAATAAAATAATAATCTATATGTATCCTCTTAAAAAATATCTCATAATGTATATATGTATTTTGATTTTGATTTTTTTAAAAAATAATAATAATAATTTAGACATTTTATAACTATGGAGATTGAATTTAACAGGTGTTGCAAGTTCGGAGAATTTGGAGTATTATATAAATATTTAGGATGTTTATTAGAAATATTAAAAGAGCATACAAAACTTAAAATATATTTATTTTATATATATCAAAAATATTTATTTATATTTATTGTGATTATTTAATAAATATATATATATATATACCTTATGGTTTTAGTTTATATAACTATATAATTAAATTATTTTTAAAAAATTACTACATTTTAAATAATTAAATAATTTCTTAACTTCTTTCAAAAAAAATATTATTAACTATTATTTTTTAAAAAAAAATTATAAAATTCTCTTCAATCCCGCGTATACGCGGGTTTTATACTAGTATATATATATTTTTTTTCAATTGAATGAGTAGTGGTTGTGAAGAAGGAATCATAGTTTTATAATTTACCGGGTCATAATAAAATGTATAGTGAAACACCGTAAATTTATTGTATACACGTAACACAAGAGACCTACTCTTACGTAAAAGCTAGCATATAAAACGGTGTGTTCGAGATGGTTGATAAAGAAACACCTTTTTTTTTATGAGGGGTAAAATGTCTTAAAAAGAGTGAATATACTAATGTAAATTAAACTTAAAATTTATTGGGTATGTATAACAATTGACATGTAAATAAATTATTTTTGGATGTAAATAGTGACTTTTTTTTTTTTTTGAAAAAGCGATACTTTTTTTGTCCCATTTTTTATTGATCAAAATTAAAAAATAGACGTCTTATTTTTTTTTCCATACAAAAAAATAGCAAAAAGAAAACAACACCACTAGCTACCCTCTTAAATTAAACTCTTAAAATTATCTCTTATTACACCTCAATGCCACTCAATTTACTCTTTCCATAAAGTTGACTTTAAAATAACATCTTTCAATAAAATTAAAAATACTCATTTACGCTCCACTTTATATCTTTTAATACTAATAAACAACTCTTTTCTTAATACTTGTGTCATTTCTCTTTGAGCAATCAAAATTGTGACAGTGAGAGTACAATGTAACATAAAAATAATAATATTTTTATTAATGGGTAATAATAGTATCACAATGATCTCAAAGACTGTAACGCCCCAATTTGACATTATACTAAAAATGGGTGTTGAGACGTTACTAATTAGTAAAAAAATTTAATTAGTTTTAGTATTTACACTTTACATGAACACATATATTTTATATATATTTTTTAAAATAATAGCATTAAAAAAGACTCATTTTATTTAATACTTGTAGTATAATTAAACATGCAGAGCATAATTATTGACAAGAATTATAGCGGAAGATATTTAATAGTAATAAAGCTTAATTCAGAATACGTAAATTTTAGGGATTAACCCTATTTTTAAAATTACAAACCATAAGTCATTCTTTCAAAATAAATAAAAAGAAAGTGTAGTAATAATTTATTATTTTCTTATTTCTTGGCCATAGCATCCCGAATCATCCTTCCTCATCGAACTCCTGCACTGAAAATATTTAAGGGTGGGGTAAATGTGTGAAAATACACTTAGTGGGGTAACCTCATAATTGTACAAATTAAATTTTAATAATGTAAGTAATAGATAACTTGTAGAACTCGTAATTTTGCTGGCAATACCAAACTTAACGTGGAATTGCTGGATGGCCCAGACTTAACATGAGGTTGCTGGCTGGGCCAGACTTAACATGAATTTGCTGGCTGGGCCAGACTTAACATGAATTTGCTGGCTGGGCCAGACTTAACATGAATATTAATCACATAATAAAATTTAATAAGGGCAATTATAATACTTGAATATTATAACTCAATTAAGAGTTGAAGTAAATCTCCACCTTCTGTAGTGCAAAAGAAAATTTGAAAAGTATCTCTGGTGTCTCGTGATTTTTTTTTTCTGGTGGGTGTTTCCTTATATTCTCTTTCTTTTTCCTTCGGCACACAAAATGGAGTTGCTATTTATAGCAAATTCTATACACTATACTAGTAGCTTTAATCATATTGCTCCTATGACCTAGTAGCTATTGTGATAATGTTGCCCAAGTTGTTACTAGGTGGTAAAAGAGGTGAGTATTATCACTTACTATAATACTATATTATATATAAATATATATATAGATATAAAGTTAGGTGCATGTATGGTTTGCATGATATTACATGTATTTCATTAATTATGACCCATGAAAAAAAAACGTTCCATGCACTGACCAACTTTGTTTAGCTATATTTATTTTAGTTAGCCATTCGTTTGATTGCATGCATATATATATATATATTAATTAAAGATGCATATTTACATGTATGCATAATACTATTATTATTATATATATATATATATATATATATATATATATATTTTATTTTATTTGGAAGAATGAACTAGTGTGTAATTTGATATATATATATATATATATACCCACTTGTGGAATATAATTAACTTATGCACAATTTGCTAAAATAATTTTATGTTTAGAAGATCATTGATGTATTCTTTGAAATTTAGAGAATAAATTGTGCTTATGCATGTATTGAGTAGTTAATGCATTTTATAAAATTTTGTTTTAAATTATTTATAAATGTGTGTGTACTTGGTAGTAAAAATAATTTACTTACAAGTGTACACCCATATATATTCAAATATTATGCATAAATATTTTGGGGTGTTATAGCCTCCCCTACTACTAAAAAATTTCGTCCTCGAAATTATAGATATTATCAGGCAAAAGTAGATTCGGGTATTTGGCTAAGATTTCATCTTCTCGTTCCCATGTCGCTTCTTCCTGGCCATGTCTGTTCCATTGCACTTTGACTAAAGCAATATCGCGATTTCGTAGTTTTTGAATCTTTTTATCTAGAATAGCTACTGGAGTTTCTTCATACGTTAAGCGACTGTCGATTCCTATCGCTTCTTGATTAACTATGTGACTAGGATCAGGTATGTATTTCCGTAACATAGACACATGAAATACGTTATGCACTCCATCTAGCTCTGGCGGTAGAGCTAGCCTTGTAAGCTAAAACTCCCACTCGTTCGAGTATCTCATATGGTCCAATATATCTTGGTCTCAACTTTCCTCGTTTTCCAAATCGAATGACACCTTTTGTTGGTGACACCTTTAAGAACACCTTATCTCCAACTTCAAATTTTAAATCTTTACGTCGTTGGTCGGCATATGATTTTTGTCTGTCCTGAGCTGTCTGTATTCTTTCCCTGATTTTCTTGATCATCCTTGCAGTTTCTTCTACTAAATCAGGACCTAAGACTTTCTTCTCCCCAACTTCGTCCCAATACAGAGGTGATCTGCATTTCCTCCCGTAGAGTGCTTCATAGGGTGCCATACCGATTGTTGCTTGATAACTATTGTTGTAAGCAAATTCGACCAAGGGTAATAATTTCTCCCAATTTTCCCCAAAGCCGATGATACAACCTCTTAACATGTCTTCCAATGTTTGAATTGTTCTCTCAGATTGCCCGTCCGTCTGAGGGTGAAAGGCAGTGCTGAAATTTAGCTTGGTTCCCATGGCATTCTGTAGGCTTCGCCAAAACTTCGATGTAAATCGTGTGTCCCTGTCTGATATTATTGAGACAGGCACTCCGTGCAACCTAATGACTTCCCCCAAATAAATTTGAGCCAACTTGTCTAAACCGAAGGTCATTTTAATTGGTAGAAAGTGTGCTGATTTAGTTAGGCGGTCAATTATAACCCATATAGCTTGATTTCCTCTGAGTGATCTTGGTAATCCGACCACAAAATCCATAGCTATATGTTTCCATTTCCACTCAGGAATCTCGATTGGCTTGAGTAATCCTGATGGTCGTTGATGTTCGGCTTTCACCCGTTGGCAAGTCATGCATTTCCGTACAAAGTCAGGCAGGCTTATACCATTACGCTCACGAGCAGAATCTTAGCTTGAGCCTACCTTCGCACCCAATGCTCCCTTTCATGTTTCTCCATCAAAATAACTTCTTCAGGTCTTGATACATCTTTGTTCCTCCTGGATGTGCAGTATAGTGCGTACAATGAGCTTCTTCCATGATTTCTCTTCTAAGTGCTTCTGCTTTTGGTATACAAAGTCTTCCTTTGTAAAGTATCGCATCCTCGGGTGTCAAAGAAAAATCTTTGATTTTTCCTTCTTTGACCTTCTTCTTCATTTTCTCCAAAAACTTGTCTCCTTTCTGGGCCTCCACGATCTTCTCCTTTAGGGTAGATTTTACCATCATTGTTGCAACTCTAGCTCGGGTGGTATTTGGCGGCACTATCACTTCTTTGCTCATTTTTGCAAAGTCCTCGACTAGTTGTTCCTGGCTGGTTATACACGTTAGTGTACTTCTCCCCTGTCGGCTTAATGCGTCAGCTACCACGTTTGCCTTGCCCGGATGGTAGAGTATTGTGTAGTCATAGTCTTTTACCAACTCTAACCATCTCCTTTGTCTCATGTTTAATTCTTTTTGTTCAAAGAAATACTTCAGGCTTTTGTGGTCTGTGTAGATTTCACACTTCCCGCCGTACAAGTAGTGTCTCCAGATCTTTAGGGCATGGACCACGGCGGCGAGTTCCAAATCGTGGGTAGGGTAGTTTTGTTCGTGCGATTTTAATTGCCTAGAAGCATAGGCAATTACTTTTCCTTTTTGCATCAACACGCACCCCAAACCTTGTTTTGAGGCGTCGCTGTAGATAACGAATCCTTCTGAACCTTCTGGAATTGCTAGGACAGATGCTGTAGTCAACCTCCGTTTTAGTTCCTGGAAGTTGTCTTCGCTTTCTTTTGTCCAGTGGAACTTCACTTCTTTCCTCGTCAATTGTGTTAATGGCCTTGCGATCCTGGAAAAAACCTTTCGATGAATCTACGATAATATCCTGCTAACCTCAAAAAGCTTCGAACTTCGTTCACATTCGTCGGAGTCTTCCATTGGCTCACAACTTTTACCTTTTCTGGGTCGACCTCAATTCCACGAGCGGAGACGGTGTGTCCTAGAAAGACGACTTGACTTAGCCAAAATTCACATTTTTTGAATTTGGCATAAAGTCTCTCTCTTCGGAGCACTTCAAGTGTGGTTTTGAGATGTTCTTCATGTTGCCTTTGGTCTTTAGAGTAGACCAAAATGTCATCGATGAACACGATCACGAATTGATCCAGGTATGGATCGAATACCCGATTCATAAGGTCCATAAAAATTGCTGGTGCATTGCTGAGCCCAAATGGCATTACCACGAACTCGTAATGCCCGTAACGTGTTCTGAAGGCCGTCTTTGGGATGTCTTCCTCCTTGATCTTCACTTGGTGATATCCAGACCTTAGATCTATCTTTGAGAATACGCTTGCGCCTCTTAATTGATCAAACAGGTCCTCGATCCTTGATAAAGGATATTTATTTTTGATGGTAAGTTTATTTAATTCTTGATAATCGATGCATATTCTAAAGGTACCATCTTTCTTTTTCACGAACAGTACTGGTGCTCCCCAAGGCGAGACACTGGGTCGTATGAAGCCTTTATCCAAGAGTTCTTGTAGTTGTACTTTCAGCTCTTGCAGCTCCTTTGGTGCCATTCGGTATGGTGCTTTCGAGACTGGTGCTTCTCCTGGTAATAAATCGATCGTAAACTCCACCTGGCGTTTTGGGGGTAAACCTGGCAGGTCTTCTGGAAACACGTCCTTGTAGTCTCGCACAATGGGCACCTTTTCGATTGTTAAATAATACTAGAGCAGGTGTACCAGAAATGGTCAACATACCTGCCATTGTCCCTGGTTCATCAGCAGCCTCTTGTTGAGTCATTGCAAAGACACGAGCTGGTCCCACCTTCTGATTTCCTTTGTTTCTGAGTGCTGGACAGTTGGTTAGTCCATGGCCTGGTTCCTTGCAATGGTAACATAATCCGGATCCGTACAAACGTTGCCCATCGTGGTTTTTCCCGCATTTTTGGCACGTTGGTTTGGTTCTTTGTGGAATTTGACTTGTGCTTCCTTCTCGACGAACATGCTTATTGCGAGCATGGTCCCTTCCTTGATTTGGATTCACCGTCTTTCTTTTATATGGAAGTTCAACGACTTTTCTCTCTGAATTTTCAATTTTTAGTCGGGAGGCAATTTCCTGAGCTTTGGAAAAAGCCTCTGCGTAGGTCAATGTTCCTTGTCCAGCCAAAATGCTGCTGATTTCTGGCCTTAGATTTTTCTCGAAGCATCGAGCTTTCTTAAATCCGGTGTTCACCAAGTGAGGAGCGTACCTGCTGAGCTGACTGAATTTCCGCTCGTACTCGAGTACCATCATGGTACCTTGTTTGAGGTGGATGAATTCCGTCTCCTTTTGATCGTGAAACGATTGAGGCATATAATTTTGGATCATTGCCTCCTTAAATTCTTCCCAGGTTATAAACGCCTTCTGCGCTGCAGTCTTTGTCCGGCAAAGCTTCCCACCAGTAGTCTGCTTCGTCCATCAATTGAAAGACAACCCATGAAACCTTCTGCTCGTCAGTGCACACAATATGTGTGAATATTTTCTCAAGTGCTCTTAACCAATTTTCGGCTTCCGCGGGACTTTCTTTTCCGCTAAAAGTAGGCGGACGGTAACGTCTGAATTGTTCCACTACGGTACTCATCTCGTTGCGGGGCGTTTGTGGGGATGGTGCGGTTAGTGAGGGTGAATCTGAAAAATGTTGTGCGAGGCCTCGAAGAATGGCCGCGATATTGTTTCCTAGATCGTCATTAGCCGATAGCGGGGGTTCCTGAGCTGGAAGTTGTGTGCGGCGTGGACGTCCACGACTCATTATCTATTCACCAATTTATTAATCAGAAATTTACCTTATAATTTATGGAAAAAAAATTCCCTATTTTGTGAATATATTTTTAGAAAATTTTAAAGCAATTAAGTAAAATATTTCATACTGATAGTTTACTTTATGTGTGATATATATTATATATATATATATACATTTTTTTTTGTTAATGTTGTATTGGAATGTCAATATAATAAAACGGGCACATGCATATATATATATCATTACATTATCATAGTCATTAAAGCAGAAACGCAAAATACAAGAATTTATAAGAGTACATATTCTTCGTACAAAAACAGGATCTATCTATGACAGGACGGTGATAATATGCGTTAATATAGTATATCCTACGCCTAGGACAAAATGAGTCCAAGCTTATCTTGGACGACACCGCGAATCAGTAGTAGACACACAAAATACGATAGATCCTGGTCCTATTCATAGGTTTAGTATGATCCATATGAGGATTGCTGAGTGTTAGTCTCATATTGAAAAAACATCACGGGTCCTGCTGCAACCACACTAGCTTCTGCCACTTCACGAATATGAGGTTGGGTTACCACAACTCCATGTGTTTGCTGAATGGTTTGCTCAGGCATAGGGGGATGACCCTCCCCGATCCAATCCCAGTACAGCCCAGTCGAAAAACACCTATAACATACGCTGCCATATCCGTCAGCCATGTTGAGATATAAGCGATAAGCGTGGAACTTCCAGGCATCTAGTAGGGAGTGGATTAATGACCAGCATGCTTCATTTTCGTTTACTGGGGCTCCTATTCGGTGGGACATTCTCCAAATTGCTGCCATCTCGCCAATATGGGCACCGATATCAGTAATTTCGTCTCGTCCATGAGTAATACACCTTTGCATCCTGGTAGTAATGTACGATTCGACCGGGTCCATTCTAATCACCACAAGAGGATTTTCAAAACATAACTTTTACTTTAATAGGGTTATTATGTTACGTGATAGAATATATATATATATATATATTTATGTATAAGATAAGAATAATTAGTATATAAAATGTTAATAATGTACTTACTTGAGTTCATTTCGGATGGATAATCGGAGATATGACCTATATTTCTTTCATTATTCCCACTGAAGGGGAAGAATAGTTGAAGAAGTATATATATATATATATATATATATATATATATTAAGAAAACAAGAAGGGCTTCTTCTTTGATATAGGCTACTGGTTTAGAACTTTAGTTGAAGGGGTATGTATATATACCCACGAACCAGTTTATATCTCTTCTTTCTAATTAGCATTATTATTATTATTTTATTTATATGATCACATATATGTATACGCTTTCTTTTATTACCCTGCTGACTTTTATCATTGCCTTGCAGACTTTTGCTTCCTTATTGATATTATCTAATTATTATTTATTATCTTTTATATGTGATATAATGTATATATATATATATATATATATTAATATTATTTTGACAACACAAATTTGAGCAAGTCTGTAAAAAAAAGTTTTGCTCTGATACCACGCTGTAACGCCCCAATTTGACATTATACTAAAAATGGGTGTTGAGACGTTACTAATTAGTAAAAAAAAAAATTTAATTAATTTTATATTTTATATATATATATATATATATTTAAAATAATAGCATTAAAAGAAGACTCATTTTATTTAATACTTGTAGTATAATTAAACATGCAGAGCATAATTATTGACAAGAATTATAGCGGAAGATAATTAATAGTAATAAAGTTTAATTCAGAATACGTAAATTTTAGGGATTAACCCTAGTACTTAAAATTACAAACCATAAGTCATTCTTTCAAAATAAATAAAAAGAAGGTGTAGTAATAATTTATTATTTTCTTATTTCTTGGCCATATCATCCCGAATCATCGTTCCTCATCGAACTCCTGCACTGAAAATATTTAAGGGTGGGGTAAATGTGTGAAAATACATTTAGTGGGGTAACCTCATAATTGCACAAATTAAATTTTAATAATGTAAGTAATAGATAACTTGTAGAACTCGTAATTTTGCTGGCAATACTAGACTTAACGTGGAATTGCTGGATGGCCCAGACTTAACATAAGGTTGCTGGGTGGGCCAGACTTAACATGAATTTGCTGGATGGGCCAGACTTAACATGAATATTAATCACATAATAAAATTGAATAAGGGCAATTATAATACTTGAATATTATAACTCAATTAAGAGTTGAAGTAAATTGATGCGAACTAACAGCCCCAAAATAATCCTTTATCTTTGTGTTAGTAATATTGGTCCTTTATATTTCAAGAAGTGTTAGTTGGTAGTTAGCATGTTTAGAGGTTAGTTTGTTGAGTTAGTTGACAACTTATTTGGCCTATAAAAAGGCCTTGTATCTTTTAATTGATAGAAGAAAAAGATAGCAAACTAGTTCTTAAAGCAAATTATTGCTTTATGAATTGATTCGATAGCTTGCTAGCTCGAGCTAGAGCTTCGAATCGGGTTTCGTTGCTTGCCAACCTGAGTTGGGGCATCGAAATTACGTGGGATTGAGGGGGTTCGTTGCTTGCCAACCTGAGTTGGGGCATCGAATTCATCGAGCCTAATTCGCGGTTCTCATCAATTGGTGCTTTCATTGAGAGCTATCGTTGAGAATCGCGAAAACCTATACATCAAGAACTCACATATATACTATTAGTGTTAGTTTTGAAGATGGCAGAAAGTTCACGGTCAACAAAGTCATGGAATTCATCAAGAAACATGAGCAGCTCAACAATGCCCCCAAGAAGCAGACTTACTTTACACAACTCAGAAAATCACGCCATCAAGTATTGCTTCACCGTTATGGTCTACGGCCAAGACATCTTCACCACCTTCGCATCGCACTACAACGTCATCGCAGAGTGGGTCCTCGACGGCATAAAGTATTCTGCCCTCCTCCACGTCGGCTTTGAATATGAATTCGACTTTAACACCCACCGTATCGGCACAGTGCAATTCTGCGTCAGAAACCAATGCCTGGTATTCCAATTGGTGGATACTTGGGCATGTCCTCCTTCCCTGGAATAATTCCAGGCCCACAATGACAAATTTACTTTCGTGGGAATCTTCATGGAGCAAGGGAGACTGACCAATGAGTTTTGGGAAAGGAAGCTAAGATACATTTGTAATCCCAATTTTCTTGTTGGTGCTGAAGTTAATTCCTTACGATTTGGGATTAAATTGATGTTCGTCGGAAACTACGTTTTTGATCGCGGTAAATTGGGTCAACAAGGTTGTGCAATTTGGAATCGTCCTTGAGGACAAGGACAATCTCGAAGGGTCCGGGAATGATGCGAACTAACAGCCCCAAAATAGTCCTTTATCTTTCTGTTAGTAATATTGGTCCTTTATATTTCAAGAAGTATTAGTTGGTAGTTAGCATGTTTAGAGGTTAGTTTGTTGAGTTAGTTGACAACTTATTTGGCCTATAAATAAAGGCCTTGTATCTTTTAATTGATAGAAGAAAAAGATAGCAAAATAGTTCTTAAAGCAAATTATGAATTGATTCGATAGCTTGCTAGCCCGAGCTAGAGCTTCGAATCGAGTTTCGTTGCTTGCCAACCTGAGTTGTGGCGTCGAATTCATTGAGCCTAATTCGCGGTTCTCATCATAAATCCCCACCTTCTGTAGTGCAAAAGAAAATTTGAAAAGTATCTCTGGTGTCTCGTGATTTTTTTTTTCTGGTGGATGTTTCCTTATATTCTCTTTCTTTTTCCTTCGGCACACAAAATGGAGTTGCTATTTATAGCAAATTCTATACACTATACTAGCAGCGTTAATCATATTGCTCCTATGACCTAGTAGCTATTGTGATAATGTTGCCTAAGTTGTTACTAGGTGGTAAAAGAGGTGAGTATTATCACTTACTATAATACTATATATATATATATATATATATATATATATATATATATATATATAGATATAAAGTTAGGTGCATGCATGGTTTGAATGATATTACATGTATTTCATTAATTATGACCCATGAAAAGAAAACGTTCCATGCACTGACCAACTTTGTTTAGCTATATTTATTTTAGTTAGCCATTCGTTTGATTGCATGCATATATATATATATATATATATATATTATATTAATTAAAGATGCATATTTACATGTATGCATATTATTATTATTATATATATTTTATTTTATTTGGAAGAATGAACTAGTGTGTAATATGATATATATATATATATATACCACTTGTGGAATATAATTAACTTATGCACAATTTGCTAAAATAATTTTATGTTTAGAAGATCATTGATGTATTCTTTGAAATTTAGAGAATAAATTGTGCTTATGCATGTATTGAGTAGTTAATGCATTTTATAAAATTTTGTTTTAAATTATTTATAAATGTGTGTGTACTTGGTAGTAAAAATAATTTACTTACAAGTGTACACCCATATATATTCAAATATTATGCATAAATATTTTGGGGTGTTATAAAGACATTTTCACACCAGACTTGGTCTACTTTGTTCCACGATAGAATTTTATATATATATATATATATATATATATATATATATATAAATGGTTTATGATAAATATATCATTAAATATTTTAAAAATTCAAAATATCAAATATTTGATCAAAAGTATTAATAATCTCATAAGAAGTAACAAGAATTAAGGTCAATAGTTATATTATTATTTAGGAGTATCAACAATAATTAACTTATTTACTATTTATACATAATTTAAAATAAAAAATACAATATCATAATACCTAAGTTTGAATATCATATATTTTTTAAAAAAATTATTTTAAATATCAAGTATTTGATAAAAAATATAAAAAAATGGACAGTGGTTCATGAAATTGAGTATTGATTCATATCATGAATTATACTCATATAATGTAAAATATTATATGAACCACTTTCATGGTAAAATTACCATGAATCACTTTTCAATTTTATCAAATTGTTGATACTCTTGGTCAAATACTTGATACGGTTCGTTAAATACTTGATATAATTTTTTAAATTTGATACTTTAAACTTAAATATTGATAATATATATTTTTATATTAAATATGAATAATTGAAATAGTAAAAAATATTAATTGTTATTAATACTTTTGACCTAATTCTTGATAATGGTATTGTTAATTGTTTCATGGGTCATTATTGGGTGAGACAATCTCATATATGAGATGGGTCACCCCTGCTCAGATATTCGATACTTCTGCTCATATATTTGGTACTCTTTCTCGTGACAAAAATTTATATAAAATATTTCACAAATTTAGGATCCGTAAAATAACCCATATAATAAAAAAAAAAAAAACTGGAAGTGCAAAAAATAAATTTCGCTCTCAGGTGCTCACAGGAGTGTTACTATATGGTCAAGCAGATGTTAATCTAACGACAAATATATATTACTGTAAACTAATTAATATATTTTTGTCTAAAATACTAGCCCAAAGACAAAAATAAAAATAGAATAATTGTCAAATAAGTCTCTAATCTTATACATGTGGATCAAATAGGTCTCTAATCACGTGTTTTACTAATAAAGTGTGATCTATTAAGATAAGAGACTTGTTTGATCAAATAGGTCTCTAATCATGTGTTTTACTAATAGAGTGTATTTCAAATAAGTTTATAATCTTATACATGTGATCAAATACGTCTCTAATTATGTGTTTTACTAATAGAGTGCGATTCTATTAAGTGAGTGCTTATTTGATCTCAACATTAAAGATACATGGTTAAATGTATCAAGAAAAAAATCATGGGTCTATTTGATCTTCACGTACAAGATTAGATGTAAACATGTGTTATCGTAAGGACAAATATGTGTACTAAACTCGTGCAAATGTAAAAATAAAAACACTCTCATGTTGTGTTACTATAAGGTCAAACACATGTTACTGTATGCAAAAAAAATATTGCTATATGAAACAAGAAATGTGTACTACAACGACAAATATGTGTTACTGTCTCACTATCAGGTTGTGTTACTATAAGGTCAAACACGTGTTACTATATGGAAAAAATGTATCACTATATCATTTATTACTGTATGGGAAAATGTGTTAATATATAAACAAATTAGAAATAGAATAACAGTTGCGATATTAATTCCAAATTTTGGGAAAAATTCAACTGGTAACAAAGATGATCAAGACAACAACACATTTCAATCTGATGTTGTTGATGAATTTCGTTATTGTTTTGATTAGATTTTTTTGTTGAATCTCCTCCAGATTCCATTTTTTTCGGCGTTCTCTTATTTTTTTCCCTCTGCGTGTTCTGTGTGCTTGCTGATTTTTCTTCAATATGATGTTAATTAATATCGCTACTAGTGTCGACTGAAATCTGTGTTGATTCGCCGATCTTCAATGTCGTGTTCCATTTTCGACGTGTTTGTGTATATTATGTGCCCTGATTCGTGTGTATTCATTGTTAACCCAATTAAATTGCGTGACCCGCGAATTGTAATTTTTTTTGTCTTTTAATGATATTTCATTGTGAAATATTTAACACTCCCACATATATATTTAATATCTATTAGTAATATATTTGATATTTCTCTAAAAAGTGATACATGTTTCCATACAAGTTTTTTGTATTGTTTTCCCGACCGTGTTTCGAAAGATCTGAGCAATTATTAATTATGAATGTGTCTACTGTGAACCAAGTTTTACGGTGAAACTTGATCCATATTGAAAAAATAGATCAATTTACTTTTCAGTTATCCCGATTAATACCTTTTAGTAATATAGGTAATACTCTTCCGTTATCATTACCGATACCATTTAGTAATATAGGTAATACTCTTTACTTATCACACTGATACCCTTTAACAATATAGGACATACCCTTAAGTTATCACGACCAAAACTTTTTAGTAATATAGGTAATACCGTAACTGATACCTTTAGTAAATGATCAAGTTTTACTATGAACCCTTGTTCATAGTAGACTTTATCATTAATTATTAGTATTAAATAATAATAAAACGCGTGGCTCAACGCTTAACCGATTTTTCTTCTTCATTAAGTGTTTTTTTTTCTTCTTTTTTAAGTTACCAGGTACTCTCTGATTTTTCGATGTTTTCTATTTTGACCCCGCAATTCAGATTTCATTTACAATTTTGATTTTGCTCGTTTTGGCTGTGGAAAGGGCAGAGAATTTAACCTAGCGAGAATGGGACAGCAGCAATCGCAATCGAAAGATGAATTGTTGTATGACCAAGTAAATTATGGAAATGTCGAAGGCATCAAAGCTCTCCGAAGAGAAGGTGCTGGCCTTGAGGTATAACGATCACAGATTCTTTTCGATTTTTTTGTCCTGCTTTAAGTTTGTGTCCTGTTCCTGTAAAAACCTTCAATTTTTTTTCGATTATGGTTAAGAATGGACATCATAGGCGTGCATATGGCTGTAGAGAAGCTGCTCTGTTTATCTACTGGATGGTATATTTTAAAAACTAGGGTATCTTTGCTTTATTTTTATTTATTTATTAATATTAGTATTACCAGTCTCGTGAAGATAGCGTTTTGTGTAAAAAGCCTTTACCACTGTCTATCACTCAAATAGAGAATAATAAACAAGGGGATTTTTAAAAGAGAATGTTTTTGCTGAACTTTTTAAGTTTTACTTATTAATTTATTTGGGATCACCTGTGCTTTATAAGCATCCCTACAATGAATATACCCAAATGTGTATGTTGGCAAAAATGTACTTTTTATAACCGGGCTGTGTTTGTTACATTGTATTTGCGAAATAGATTCTTTATTGAAAGAAAAATGAAAAAAGGAATTACCTAACAGTTTTCATGTATTATAGTTAACCATGCAGAACAGGTATTGAATTATTGATCACAGTGCACAAGGTGCATGTGCAACAACTTTAATTCTTTCATTTTACTTTCTCTTAAATGGTGATTGTGGTGGCACTGGCAGTGGATTGATGGCCAAGGGAAGACTCCGTTGATTGCAGCTTGCATGAATCCACAGCTTTATGATGTTGCAAAAACTTTGATAGAATTGGGTGCCAATCTCAATGCATATCGTCCAGGTATTGCCCTGCCCCTGCAAGTATCTTTTCTTAAACTTTCTTTATCTGGAGCTCATGTTTTGTGTCTTTTTCCACTCTTCGCCTAAGAAATCTGTTTGTAAGTAGCAGGGGACAGACATGGGGTTTGTGTAGTGGTCAGTTTTATGATAAATACATCAAGTATATGCCATTGGTACCTACTACCTAGTGATCGAATGATAATAAGTTTTGTGTTTATTGTCTGTGCTACTTGTCTCAAGTTGAACAAATGATTAATTTGATTAAATATGATCTAAGTACTAGCTAATTGTCATCATCTTTGGCTTTGTGCATTACCCTTAGGCATTTAACTTGAACTGATGTTTGTTACCTTTTTGAGAAGATTTGGTTAATAGAGGCTTTAGATTTTCTCTTTCACATCAACCCTTCCTTACATTGTGCATGCCAAGAATTCTGGATTTTAATATGTTGCGTGTGTGCTATTGGTACCTGAAATTGGTACATGTATATCTATATATTCTTCTATCTACATACATGCTTATTATAATTCTCTTTAGTATTTCATTCTATTAGTATCCTATTTTCTCATTTTCCTTTCACTTAGAAAATCTTCCCTACACTCCCTCTAATGATCAATATAACCTTTCCTTAGTATGTACCACTCCTTTTAAGAATATTTGACTAATATAGGGGCTGTGTTCCTCTTACTTATTATTTTTTTTTCCTTTTAAGGTGACCATGCTGGGACACCTCTGCATCATGCTGCAAAAAGAGGCCTTGAGCATACTGTAAAGTTGCTTCTTGCACATGGAGGTGAGTTCATGGGACATGATGCTTGAGTTGAAAGAGAATATGATGGACCTTTCCTGCGTTTCTTACTTTCACTTTATTCTGTTGGTAATTTCAGCAAATGCACTCGTAATGAATGATGCTTGTCAAACCCCTCTTGATGTTGCTAGAGCCAAAGGATATAAAAATGTTGTACGAGCAATTGAGGTATCCCCTGCCTGCTTATTTCTATTTCAGAAAAATAGTTGGGAAAATAAATTTCTGCCAATTGAGTGGAAGTTGACTTTCTCTATATGATGCTCAGGAGCATGTGTGCTTATTCTCTGGTTGGCTGAAAGAACTTCATGGACCAGGCTTTTTGGAACTACTGGCTCCTCAATTGCTGTCAAGAAAAGTGTAGGTCCAATTATATTGATTTTGGATTTATTTTATTGGATGGTCTCTTAATGGATAGTTTGTTTCAATATTCTTTTAATGTTTTAACATAAGCAGTAGGGCATGATCGCTTGCCACATGATGCAGTATATATCAATATTTTCCCCATTAGGCAGAGAAATCTTATATTCTTATTAGAATGGTCTCGTCTCTTTTTTACAGTTATTCTAATTTTTGATTTCCTTGCAACATTCTTATCCCTGTCATTATGTATTGCTTGCTATTGGCATTCAAACAGTGTTCCTCTGATATATGTGCAGATGGGTGGTTATTTTGCCATGTGGTTCTCGCAATCTAATGAAACCTTTGAAGTTGGAGCTTGCAATATACGCTTTTGAACAGGTTCGTTGATGTCTTTATCTTTGTTTTCCATGCAACATGTTAATTATTTTCAGGAAATGTGATCTTCCAACAGTAAGATGTCATATATCTGATTTAGATCTTTATGACAAAACTCCACTGTGACAGATATATGAAGTACATAACAAGTTACAAGGATCTTCAAGCAAATTAATTTAGGAGACTTTTTATTCTACAGAAACATAAACTGTTGAAATGAAAGATATTCATATTGTATCAGTGATAGGATTGTATTTACATTTTGTCATCAGGATGCCCAACCACGCACAATTGTTCCACTCTGGAAGGCCAATTTAGAGGAACCAAATTTTAACCAGCCTGATCCAGTGGCCGTCATAGCTGATGTTTCACGAAGTAATTTCTCAGCTTAATGTTTTATCTTATACTGTAAACTACTTGTACTAGATAGGTGATCACTTTTTATCTTGATGCATAGTCCGGAGACGCTGGAGGAGAAGGCGAGCCATTAAGTCCTCCCAAGAGGCAAGGCGTAAGTATATTGAATTTATAAGCTTAAGGAAACAGAAGTTTCTGGAGTGTTAGATAACTCAAGTGATTCAACTTGAAACAAATTGATAATTCATGTTTGATTTTAGAGTATGATGACACTATGTTTGATCGTAGAGTAGGATGTTAAAGGTGCTTATTGGGTGGTGCTTTTTGTGTGGGAGGTGGGGGAAGTGGCACCATGAGAGAGAATTGGAATGAAATTTTGATTCTAATTTTGCTGCTTGGGCTAGTCAGAGAGGACAACATTTTTCTTTAGTCAGAACAGAAGATGAGTGTCACAGTAGAGGCAATTATAGTAGTCTACTGCATAATTGTGGTCAATAAAAGTGAGATGTTACAGAAAAAAATAAGTGATATGTTGCAGAATATTACTCATTCTTGTTTTCTGGCTTTGCAGGTACTCGAATTAAACTTGCACCTCTACAAGAAAGTGATAAACATCAGTTGCAGCGCTTTTGCAATGCTTGCAAAGGAATTCCCCAGGTGGAAATTATTTTACAATTTTTTGTTTCATTATTGTGTGTTTTGAAGGTAGCAAGAGGAACTAGTAGATATCCACTTATAATATGAAGGGCTTGAATGGGGTACAACACTAGGAAGGTTATTCACAACAGCATCCTCAAAACCATATACTAATTCAAATTCTTACCTCTTCATTGTCTAGGAAGCAATGGTATCCATTCATAGTTGAAGTCAATGAAATTTAGTCTTGAAATACATTCATAGTTTTGAATAAGAATGGATTGATGGACCTGCCAAACTGGGGTGCATATGTGTGCATCTGCATCGGAGTGTGTCTAGGAATTATTACCTGCCTTGTCTAATATATATATTGTATTTTAAATCAGTGTCTGATTTGGTTTGTTAATGACTTGACTTTAATGGTGTGGTATAACAGGTGATGCATCCAATACCTCCCTTCATTGGCCAAGTCTCGACTTCTTCTCCAGCAACTGCACCACCAACTTCGGAAGATGAAGAACTTGCTATGGCAATCAATGCCTCCCTTCACTCTGAAAGACCACCACTTGTGGATACATATGTTGGTTCTGTACAAGATGCATCAACAAGTGGATCTATGAATAGCTCCAGTCACGAAGAGAGTGCTATTAGTGGGACATCTACTAGCCAATGTGAGGTTCAGGAAGCTGGTCCGTCCAACTCCGTTAATGTTTCTTGTGTTGTCCAATCAACTCCTCCAGCCTCAGCTCCTCCTGTTGTAGATGATGATGCTCCAATTCAGTATCCTTCAATTGACCTGTCTTTCCATGAAGAAAATAACGAGGAAACTTCAGGTTCGTCTTGTACGATATGCCTGGATGCGCCGGTTGAGGGAGCCTGTGTTCCATGTGGACACATGGCAGGTTGCATGTCCTGTTTGAATGAAATTAAGGCCAAGAAATGGGGTTGCCCGGTATGCCGTACCAAGATTGATCAGGTCATACGCATATATGCTGTTTAGGCCAAGCTCTTACATGCTGTCTGCTGGTGGTGAGTTCATTTCATAATCTATATTCTCCTTTCTCAATCAAATTCGTGCATTTCTGCCCAATTATTGTTTTCTTCCCTCCCCCTTTCAGACAGGGGACATAAATTTAGAGTCCATTTTGGTTTTTAAGGGCTTATTTTGAAGCACTACTTAGTGTGTGTTTGCAAACCCACCTTCGCAGGGAAAATCACTTTTATTTTGAAAAATATCACGTTTTTTAAGCACTTAAAATCTGTTTTAACAAAACTAGTTTTACTTGCTTTTGAATTCTCTAAAAGTCATCTTCATTGGGAGGGAAAAAAAAATTGCCCCACATATAATTACCTTCACTATTAATAAAAGTGACTTTTTTGCAAATACATCACTTTTTCAATTTGATTTAAAATCACTTTATTTTCAAACATTCCCCATTTTTAATTTTACAAAAATCAATTAATATCACTTTTTAAAGGGGATTAAAGTTTCAAAACACACTCTAAATACTCCAAAATCACTTTTTTTTTTTTTTCAAAAAAAAAAAAAAAAAAGCTGTTTGATAACTTCTTTGAAAAAAAGAAAGTGATTCTGGAGTTCGCATCCCATTTGCAAACAACACCAAAATGTCTGTTTTCAATCACTACAAATAATTTCCAGAATCACTTTTTCTCAAAGCTGCCTCTCACAGTTTTAAAACAAACTGATTTCGGAAGCTGTTTTGTAAAGTTTGAAAACACACCCTAAGTATGCTCCATAACTGATTAAGTGTCGGAAACTGACGACATAATTTCTTTTCGTTTTCCAGCTCTAGAGTGGACCCAGGAATTGATAGCCTTCATAAGATGTCCAATAAAAATAAGTAGGCCGATTGTGTGACACTGTGGAGGAGTATGGGATTTCAGTGCATTATATATGTATGTGTATGTCTGTATATATTAAACAACAATTCTGTCTTGCGTGTTCTCTATGATTTGTACTACGTAGTGAGGGTAAGGAAGAAGCAACGATTCTTGGGATACTTGTGCTTCTTTCTAATTGTGTGTAATCACTCTCCAACTGAAGTTGCTGCACTGCTGGTACTGGTATATATGCATTAATAGCAACAATTTTTTTAATAGCTATTGGTTGGTTCATGTATTTATATGTGTATATATATATATATATATATATATATATATTATATTATATTTTCTCAGTCCTTTTGAAAGCTTCTCATTTGAGAATTGTACTCGATTTAAGAAAGTAGTATTTTAAGTGTAATGGATGTTGAGATGTGATGAGAAAAGAAAAGGACAGATAGAAAGAAATAAAGATAGAGGGAGAAATGTGGGGACATTCTTTTGCCATTTAAAAAAATAAGAAGTTGAGTGGGCCGATCAAAATGACAAACTTTTGATTTTGAAGTAACAGAGAGAGTATATATATTGTAATTATGTAACCTTTTCGGAATTTTTGCCCTCAAATGGATTGGTATGAATGTTTCTTGACAATTAAACAAGAACTAGAGTAGAAACTCACGTATTACATGGATTGAAAGAAAACAATATTATTAATTTTAGAATAATAAATCAAGCATTTACTTAAATTAATTAATTCAATCAAATATTATTAATTTTTAATATTATATGTATGTTATATTTTCTTTTCAAATATATTTCTAAAGTATCTTGAATATTAATTATATAATCTAATTTTTATAACAAGTCCATTCTTATAAAAAAAAAAAGATTTTGTGCTATGTCAAATTAATATTCAAATGTGATTGATGTTGTATATAATTAAATTATTATTATTATATCCCTCCGTTTTATTTTAAATTGTTCAAAATTAAAAAAAGGAATATATTATTTTTATTTTTTCATACCCAAAATAATAATAATAAAAAAAACTCTACATTCTCAAATTAAACTATTCCAAATATCTCTAGCTTATTACACTTTATGCCACTTAATTATTCAGTATACCTTTTGGAACTAAACAAACCCTCTCCAATAAAGTTTGACTCATTTATCCTTAATTTTATACCTTTTAATATTAATAAATAATTTTTTTTATTAAAATTTATATTATTTTAATTTGAACAATAAAAAATGGGACGGAGGAAATATTACATTGGTGAGAGGAAAGTAGGAGAAATAATAAGTGGCTGAGTAAGAAAAACAGTGATTTGGTTATATTTGATTTTGAGAAAATAGATGTCTAGATATATTTTATAATAATGGATGTGGAAATTTGGAATTAGAATCCTGTGTAGATTACAAAATCCTAAGTCAATACGGATTGAATTATAATATAAAAATATTGAACAATGCAGTGTTTAAATATTGTTTATAAATTTATTCAATTAATCATATTAAAATGACTAATTATAAATTTAAAAATTCAGACATTAATAATTAATTGAGCATTGAGTATTTACATTAGAATAAAATGGATACAGATCTCAAATAAGGTATGAATCCTTGAGTTTATGGATATCTTTTGCATATTTAAGATTGTAATCTTGATAGATATATACAGTCTATTCGGTCAAAATATAATTTGTCTACCATATTCTAAATTTATTACATTTCGATAGAATGTCTGAATGAGTATGCCAATTTTCATAGAATTAAGTGTTAATTGTATGATTTGAAACTTTTTCGTTTTATTTCGGTTATGCATGTTCTTGTGTCACCACTTCAATAATAATTAAAAGGTGGACCGTCCCAGGATAACCTGCGCTTTTTAATGGGCACGTAAATTAAGAAAAATTGTTTTTTGGAGTTGATAGAGGAACTGTGACAATAAAATGTAAGGCTTCATTTGAATGGAGTCATTTGAAATCAATGTATTTGAGGATAATACACTATATATTTACAAATCAAAATAGAGAATAACTAAATGAATGTATTTAGTTCATACAAATACTTATAAGTGAGAGGATTTCAAATACCCAACAAAACTTAGTCATTTGAAATCCTCTCACTTCTCCTACTTGTGCTTAATATTTGAGTGAATCAAATTCATTCATTTAGTTTTTCTTCATTTTAGTTTGTGTGAATACATGTATATTATCCCCAAATCCCTTGATTTCAAATTCACTCCATCCAAATGGAGCCTAAAAGTATTTTGGGTGGTTGAGTTAGATAAAGTAAAAGAGAATAATTTTATCATTAAAATCGAGTGGCATGAAAGTAAAGTGATATGAGGGTGTTAGTATTTAGTGCACTTTCCTTATTTAGGGGTGCAAATTATGTTGAGACGTTCTGTTGAAAATCCCGCGATTAGGATTCACTAACCTTTAACGCAGCGGAATGATCGAGTCGGTTGAATTCTACATACACTGTGATCCTCCGAGTCAGAAACACAACCACGTATATTATTCGGATTGCTTTCATAAATTCACCATTTAAATGCCTTTGATATGAGTATTTATTGTGATCATGATATTTTGTGGTGAAGAATACCTTACGTACGTATTCTTATGATTTTCTACATGCAGGAGAAAATCTTTAATCATATCTCAAGTGATGGAAGTTAAATAACTTCCTTCTCACTTATCCACTTCATGGGTGGATTAATAAAAATAAATAAATTTAATTATTTATTTACTTTCATCTCCCACTCACACATGAAGTTTGAGTCTTATACTTATCTACTTCACCTTTTTTATATTATCACATAATACATTTTTCATACGGGCAAATAAATCGTGTGACCCTCGAGAATATGAGTTTTTGTGCTATACACTTGTTAAGGATATATAGCAACTCAACCAGTTTTCACATGAAGAATTCAAAACTTGTAATACCCCAAAACTCTTTCAATTAACAGAAGTTGACATATCTCTTTCAATCCCTTGAAATTATTAGAGCATATTCAACTTTTCATCAAATCTATGTATTCATAATCAAGTTCTCAACTCGATTGACCGGTCAATGAATCACAATAGATTGTGTTAATAAAGACATCCTTCCTTTCACACAAAATATCTACAGACTTCCAGTATAGCTGCTTTCCTAGACATGTACCGCATTGCTGAATTATCTTAGCTATTGGTAACATGCTAAAGTAGCAACACTAAAGTGGAGACTTAGAAATATAGCATAAAGTCTTAAGGGTACTCTAAGAGGTTCATTTAAACCTCAAGGCCTCATACAATGAGAAAATAGAGATATCTTTCTCATTTCCTTTTGGTCAACTTAGCACATGTGGTATGAAACACATGTTACGATGTCTTGAACTTTCAGAATTAAAGTGTGTGTCTCTTGAGTCATTTTCTCTCTCATCTAACATCGTATAAATCATAGTTCAAGTGTATCCTGGACACTTAACTTGGATTTCCTCCCACTATAGTCTAGGGAATCCATTGATTTAGCTTATGAACAAGTCAAATAGATTTGTGGTAAAATCTATTGCGATTATTTTCAAATAATCTCATCTCTACACATACTCTGATGTCAGAGGTGATTGCTCGTATGAGTGAGCCAATCTATACTTGTCGACAAACTATTATGTGAACCATCACATAAATTACAATACATAAATCTCTAGCAACATTAACATATACTCATACCATGTCCAAATCCATTTAAACTTTAATCTTAGATGTCCAAGACATCTATATGAACAAGTTTGACGAGAGGATTTGCTAACATTTATAAGTAAAATGTATTTTAAGAATCACTCTTTCAATCTTTGTAATATCTCTACAAAGAACCTTTTTAGAGTATTTGGTTTTCTTGATACTTGCAATATCTAGTGTAAGTTTTAGTTGCTTTGACTATCACTAAATAGTAGCAACTCCCACTAAAGTATTTTATTCCACAACGAATTGTAGCAACATCTCTCACCAGGATATTTGATTCCATAATGAGTGGCAACAACTCCCACTGGAGTGTTTAATTCCATAATGAATTGCTACATCTCCTATTGGAGTGTTTGATTCCATGGTAATCTCTACAGCTCCCACTGGAGTGTTTGATTACTTGGTAAATCGCTACAGCTCCCACTGGAGTCTTTGATTCCACAATGAATCACTATAGCTCCCACTGGAGTCTTTGATTCCACAATGAATCACTATAGCTCCTACTGGAGTGTTTGACTCCAAAATGAATTGCTACAACTTCATTTAAAATGCTTACTATTCCCAAAAGTTTCAAGAAAATCTCTTAACTAAACTACCTTTTGCACTGCAGATGCACTTGCCACAAGTTTGACTTCTATAGTGGATAGTGCTATACAGATCTGTCTCATACTATGTCATTAGATTGCTTCAATTTTCAAGCAAGATGACATAACTGGAATTTGATTTACGTTAATCTAAATCACTATTCCAGATTGTATCTGTATAGTTTAAACATTTAAATTTTAAATTATCTCCTTGAGATAATAATCTGCAATACTACTCAGATATCTCAAAAAATCAAACACTTTCTTTTAGTGTTTTTCTCAGATTAATTGATATCTGCTAACCAAAACTAATAGCTCAACTATTGTCTCAATGTGTGCACAACTTAGCATACATTAGACTTTCAATTGCATTTGTTATGATATTATTGACATCCCATCTTTGAGTTTCCAGGCACTCATCACAATACAATGACTCGTCTTTCACAACATGAGTATCAATAGGTTTTCATACACCTATTTTAAATTGTTTAAGAAGTCTCTTTATGCGTAAGCCTCTTAAGACAACCTCAAGTAACTTCTTCGAACAATCTTTATGAATCTTTCCATAAAAAACATACTCACGGTTGTCATTCCAGCTAATAATATAACAATAAAATAGTATTAGAATTACAAAACTATCTTGGACCGTTTAACTACGCACAATGATCTTTGTCTACAACAAAGTTATATGAGATAATCATTTAAATGAAATCTCAAGTTACACTGTCTTGAGGATTATTTAAGTTCGCAAATCAACTTTTCAATTTACAAACATTATCCTCTTAGAAGATTGAATCCTACATGTTACATGTAGATTTCTTCTTCCCATTTCCCATTGGAAAAAACTAGTTTTTAACGTCCAATTTGATGTAATTCTAAATTTAAACTTGATATATTAGCTAGAATCAGTTGAGGTAAAAATTACAACAGATGGAAAAAGGGTGATACACTCCTTTTAGAGTATAAATTTTCCATCGTGTGAACTTTTCTACATCACTATAGAGTCATCAGTCTCAATTTAATTTTGAGAATTTCATTAATTCTCAATTACTAAGTGTCTTTACGAAAAGTCTACAAGTTTCCAAACTTCGTTTGACCTTAACAACTCAAGTTTGTCTTATATTGCTTTCTTTCACTAGTCTTTTGACACCTGAGATGGAACCTCTCGAACGTTTGTAGGTTCTTCCCCATTCACTAAAGACTTATCATATTTTTACGGATATCATAATGTCATTCAAGCATATATTCTCTATACAATTACTCTCATCAAGATCCATCTGATCTTAAAAGGGTAAAAAATCTATCAAAGAACATTATGCCATTCAAGCATATATTCTCTAGACAATTACTCTCATCAAGATCCATCTGATCTTAAAAGGGTAAAAAATCTATCAAAGAACATTATGCCATTCAAGCATATATTCTCTAGACAATTACTCTCATCAAGATCCATCTGATCTTAAAAGGGTAAAAATCTATCAAAGAACATTTTATCAGTAAATCACTCCCACTTGAATCTGATAGAGAGTGATTACTACAATCCTGAAAAAAAAATGATTTAGATTTTATGTGATTCTATCTCAAGTATACTTCAACTTATTTGATCAACGATAAACACGTATCCCTTAGATTTAACAACATACCTAATGAAGGTACAATTAATCACATGGACCCAACTTTCATACTGACTCAAAGAATCATGTATGTGAGCTGCTGATCCTTATATCTAAGGATACTGATTAGGTATTTCACCTATCTGGTGGATCAAAAAAATGATTGAAGTAATCAACTATGAATAGTCATTATAAAACAACCATCAACAACTAATAACTACCCATCTCTCCTCAAAAGAGATGGTAAAATTAGCTTATGTTTACATGGATCTCCTCACATCCAACAATGTTCAAATCTCTAGATTAGTACCACCATTATGTAATGGTGTACAATATTTTAATGATTGTTGGATTTTGTCTTTCTCATTACGCAGTCTATTGAACTGTTTGGATCTCGTACGCGCTCTAAAGGTTCTTAAGACCTTTTAAAGTCATGTCTTTTAATTCACAGACAATGTTAGGAAACATCTAAAACCATCATAAGTCTTAGACATGTGTGAAATTAAACAGACACCCTTTAAAGCATGAGAAATCCATTAACGTAAGTATTGAAAAACAGTAAGTTCTTTGTTTGACATTCATAGAATCACATTTATCAAAAACAAAATAATTGCAATGAAGAGTCAACTTAACAGTTTTATTAATGGTTTTCAAGTCACTTATTAGCAAGAATATGTTCACATTTGATAACCCGACTTTTAAAAATTGAACTTCAAAGTTCCCTTTTTTTTCAAATCAGTTCATCCAATCTTGCATAACATGACTTAAAACTAGTACGCCAGATGTCAATATTCACACAAGCATTACTAGTGGAACATACTTATAATAAATATGAACTAACTTCATAAAAATTAATAGTAGTTCTCATACAATCCAAAACCACATAAAACATTTTAAAGGAAGTCAAATACCATAATACACATTATAAATACTAATTTCAACCATGCTATATATGAAAACAGTAAATCATATTCCAATCATAGAAGAATAAATACAGAGGCGAGATCTCAAGCAATCTCTAGAGTAAACAAGAGACTATACACTATGAAACATTGACCATTGTCAATTTCAAGTTACAAGTCCATAGACTTCAACTCGAGCTTAGTTCTCCGCATAGTGCATCTTGTCCCCATGTTCATCTGTCTTTAGTCAACGATTTTGTAATCAATGAGTCTATAGTCCACAAAGATAAGACTCATTTAAGAATACATTTCAAAAAAAATTATGCTCAAAACAAAAATTGGAAAGAACTACCTAGTCCTCTTTTTGGACTCAGGACATTCATGAGTAAATTATCCACACTTGTTACATCTGAAGCATGCCATTTCACTTTTATCCATTTTCAGTCTAGCATATTTCCTCTTTTTATTCTCCCTATCATCAGAATTGACTCCAAGATTCACCACATTGTATCCAGTTCGAGGCTGTTCGCCCTTTTCACTCAAATTCCAGTTTCGTTTACGTTTTGAGCTTGAAGTTTTTATAGAACTGGATTCAACAATGGGAACTCTTGATGAAGACTCAGCAACTCCTAGTCCATCATCTTTTAACTCAACAACACCAGTCATATGAGTGGAAACCTTAACACTTTCGTCAAGTGTCAAGTTGACCGTTAAGTGCTCCCACTTGCCAGGAAGTGACTGGATAAGATCCCGAGATTGATGTACTTCGGAAAGTGAAGTGCTACCATACTTTCCTTTCAGATATTCTCAGATATCACAGGCGGTAAGACAATGTGCATACTCAGAGATCATGTCATCAACGACTGAACTCATCAATATGTCACGAGCTATGATATTTTTCATCTTCCAACTCTCATGAGCCGTTTCAATGCAAGTTTTCATCTTAATCCCGAGATCCACATTAACATGATTGATAGTATCTAACACACCATGTTCTCTAAGAACATTCAGAATATCATGACGCCATGTGTCATAATTATCGCCATTGAGTTTTTCTATTTGGTTTAACTCCGCGATAATAGTTTTCGAAGCCATTGTCTGGTTTTAATAGAAGTGATTCAAGAATTAATATCCATTCATGTATCAATTTGTTCTATGTTAAGCTAACTGACATCTGAATAATTCGATACGAAATTCAATATCGAAAAATGACTTAAAGCCATTAATCATCAATCTCATTAAGTATCCTCCTTAAACAGATTCAGTTCCAAAACATGAACAAAAACAAGTTCTAGCATTTAATGATCAAAGAAAAATAGCTAAAACTCCCACTCAACAACATGAAACTGCATGCTTAAAACATTCAATCAATATTAATGTAATAAAACATATATCATGTCATAAAAACAACCAAAATAGTTACAGTAAACTCAGAAGACTATTTCAAGTCTTAAATACCAACTATAAGGGTCATTCAAAAACAATCTTGATTCAGCAATACACTTATGTAAACTCCTTATAATTTTGGATAATCTATGATGTAATGTATACGCTCACGGAGTACTTCATTAGTACTCATTAAGAGAAATTATGATAAAAGGATCTACATGGTGATTCTTCATCCGAACGTTATTCTGACTTTTCAAGCTAAAAATCGTCGGATCGTCGAATCATTCATTTGTGTAAACATGTTGCTCATTCAACTTGTCTACTGTATATCCAATACCCAATTATCACTCATTTCTTTCATAATATCACAATTTCCATAAGATTCCAATTCTTAATACAAATTTTGTATATTTTATTTTAAAAAAAAAACTTCAAAAAACTACTTAAAGTTTCCTTGGAAGTACCTCAGCTCAAATCTCAACTCTTATTGAGTCTCGAGCTATAAAATTGGAATTAACTTATGATATACTAAAATGAGCTATACATCTTCATCATAGAACTTTAATGTTCCAAAACAATCGTGTGATAATTTTTCATCATGTAATTCTTAAAAAATGCATAGCACCAACTTCATTGTTCGAATTTCAAGAACCATAATTGTTCTTCTACTCTTCAAATCATACCCGTAAAATGAGCAACCATTAAACATATCAATGCTTAAAAAACTTTTAACACATAAATTTCAAGCTCACTATTACACCAAACAAATTTTTATCTTCAAGTGTAATAGGCTAATTCACAAGTGAAATAAGTTACTATGGTTCTCTTATCAAATGGATAAATAAGTACTCAAACTTTAATAGTTCAAATACCTCATATTTATGCATATTAAGAATCTACACTGAAAAATATGAACATAGGAATTTATGGCACAAAAAACGGAGTTAAAACGAGCTCAAACGAGCTGAAACAAGATTTCATGCGCGCGTAGCGGCCGAAAACAACCATTAAAGGCTGAAAACCGCTTCCAGGTGGCCGGAAACCACCCAAAATCGCCGGAAAAACCATAGCACGCACTGCTACGACCTCACACGCTCCTGCACGCGCCTCCGCAGTTACCGGCGCGTGGGTTTCACGCGCGGTCACACTGCTGCCGATCACCGGCGCGTGGGCTTCACGCGCCACCGTCGCCTCCGTCGTCTATCGGCGCGTGGGAGTCACGCGCCTCCGCCGTCTCCGTCGTCCACCGGCGCGTGAGGGTCACGCGCCACCGCCGTCCACCATGCTCCGCCGCTGACGTGGCTCCCGGTTCGGCTCGGTCTTGATCAGGTCGTCCGGTTCGCGTTCAATCTGGGTCGGGTTGGACCGGTTCGGGACGGTTTGGTTCGATCTGGTTCAGGCCCGGCTCTGGCGGTTCGGTTCGGTTGACCGAGTCAAACTACCTTTGACTTGGTCTTATCCAAAAGTTTCGAAAAATACAAACAGGTCCTCAAAGATTGTCTAATTCTCATAAAACGACCCACAATTTTTCTGAATCTTTTCAGATTTACCTTAAACACGTTAAAAAAACAAAAAAACATAACGCACTCAATACTTGACCAAAATTAACAAACTTTATATCCACGGAATCCTTATTCAACGTACTACAATCTAGTAACAAGAACTCATCACGATTCATGATATATTGTTCGTAATTTCCAGTCAAAATTTCTGTAATTTTTCAAAGACTGAATTTTATCTCACAAACGGTAAGGTCAAAAATTACGAAATTTTGCAGATTGAATCTACACTATACAAGGCATGTACAGTAAAATTTTCAGCCTCTAATTCAACCGTTTCATAAAATTGAAATTTTGAAAAAAAACAGATTCACATGATTTCAGCAAACATACGTACGAATCTTTAACGCATGCAAAGAGAATCATGGTCACGTACGAGAATCCAACACATTGGCTCTGATACCAATGTTGGAAATCCCGTGATTAGGATTCACTAACCTTTAACGCAGCGGAATGATCGAGCCGGTTGAATTCTACGTACACTGTGATCCTCCGAGTCAGAAACACAACCACATATATTATTCGGATTGCTTTCATAAATTCACCATTTAAATGCCTTTGATATGAGTATTTATTGTGATCATGATATTTTGTGGTGAAGAATACCTTACGTACGTATTCTTATGATTTTCTACATGCAGGAGAAAATCTTTAATCATATCTCAAGTGATGGAAGTTAAATAACTTCCTTCTCACTTATCCACTTCATGGGTGGATTAATAAAAATAAATAAATTTAATTATTTATTTACTTTCACGTTCAAATAAGGAAAGTGAAAAGATTATCACGAAGGGAGTATTAAATTTTGATCTACTAACAACATACATCCATCTATGATTTATTTTCTAATTTTCTTGCAAATATAACTGTTCATGGCACAAATCAAAGATGCAGCTGGATCGAGTTCATTATTTACAATTAGATTGGTTGGTTAATTATATCTTGTTAGCATTTTTTTTTAGTTCGAGACATCAATGATTACACAATAAAGGCTTTTTAGCTTGAATATATTTTGATCAATATGAATTTTATTATCAAATTTTCTTTACGAGTGTTTCTCTATTTGTATACTAAGTATATTTAGATGTATCTATACATTAACTAAGTTGAAAATTAAATATCTGTTAATGCCTACAAGGGTTGATAGCTAGGACTTGAATTCAAAGTTTATACATCTTTTATATAATGATAGTTTCAATTGTAACCACAAATGAAGTGAGCTAGCCTTCAAAAACTATCACAATTTCATGTAACAGAGAATGAAACGATGTTCCTTGAGCACTAAAAAAATCCCTTTAGTTGTCTTCATAGAAAAATAAAAAAGAAGCTAAACAAGAATTATTTATACAAAATAAGATTCAAGTAATAAAAATGAGGGAATGAAAAAAAAAAAGAAATTATGCACTACTCTATATAATACTCCATTCGCCCCAAAATTACCTGCACACATGAAATGACGCTCATCAATGAGAATGAGAATGAGAATGAGAATGAGAATGAGAAGGGCAACTATAGTGATTAATGAGAATTAAAAATGATTAGCGACACTACTTTCCTTCTAAAAAAGGTAATCATCATCCAATTTTGATTAACATTTTCCCCTCCTATAATGGTTTCTCATAAGTCATTCCCTTCCACCATCATTACAACCTTCTTTTGTCTTATGTTTTACAAAATTGGAGTACAATATTTGTGATGTAACGTCCATGAAAATAATTCTTCTTTCAATATTCTAGGGACCCATTTGTTGTGGGGTATTAAATTTTAAGTGATAGTAAAACATGTAATATATTTGACTTTTTATGTGTGATATGTTTTACTACATCATAAAAATCAAATGTTTGTTAATATAAATTAGAAATTATTACCATTTAGTACAAATTAGCATTGCTTAAACATACAAATACTGTTTATTTATTCAAGTAAGTACAATTTTCAATTTTTGTTGGACAAAAATAACCTTCTAATATTTGAGTGTCAAGATTGTATTATTTTATACATTTCCATCTCATCCCTTCCTCAACCTCCCCCTTCTCTGTCTCTTTACAATACACAATTTCTCCTCCCATCCTCTTTCTTCAATCCGGGAACATCCACCTTGAAGACATGAGCCGCCGGCGTTTCTTTCCAATCGATGCGAGCATTTGCCACGGCGGTGGTTTCTCCGGCGGAGGATGGAAAAGGGAAGCCCTGAAGGGGATCCCAAATATCGAGTGAAAATGGATCAAAAACGTTGCTCCGGCGGTTCCCAAAGAAGCTTGGAATCAACGACATTTTAGCTTGATTTCGGAAACAAACATTGAGGGCTTGATTAGTTTGATGATTTTGGAAGAGAAGGGTTTTGATTGCTTCCTCAAAATTGCTTCCCTGCGTTTTGATTCAAGAGAAGGGTTTCAATATTTTCTCCAAATTCAGCGCTTGGATTTTTCGAGAATACAGCTGGAATTAGAGCGAGAAAACAGAGATTTAACCGAGAAGAGAAGAAAGAGAAAGACGTCGCAGGGGGCTGGGTCGGTGGTGCCAACGGACTTGGAAAGGCGACGACGATGATGGGCAACGGCGAGGGTTGAGGTTGTGATGGTGGATATTGGTTGCTGTTGGTGTGGGGGAAGTGAGGTGGGGGAATCTGTGGAAGGAGGGTTGAGCGACGATGGGTGTGGTTTGGTGAAGAAGAAGGTGGGTGAACTCATCTGTCACTGGGTGTACCGCTCGTCCATGGGTGCACTCGATTCGAGTGACTTTTCCTATTCGTCGTCCCAACTTCGTTTGATCATATCTTCTTCTTATAAACTCTGATTGGGGTCAAAATTGAATAATTACAACTGAAAGAGCTAATTGGGCATGCTCCAAGGCAACTAATGTCTCAATTTTTTTCCTCTCTGATAAACCAATTATCTGAGATTCACCCAACTAATCTTGACTGAGGGTGGTTCTCAATCTTTCAGGGATTCCTGTGCTTTGTGCCTTTTAATTTTATCATTTGATAAGACAAAAGGTATTCGACTTTGTTGCGCTGCACCATTATTGTCTTAATTTTTACCATGTTAAATAATAAGGTTTAATACTTAAATTTCCTGATTGAGTGATATTAACTACATGGATGTCTGCATTGTTCATTTACATATAATTTGACACTTCAGGGCAACCGGTTAGAATAATACTCCTTACCTCTAATTTTTATTGGTATGTTGCAACTAATTGTGTGTGTAATGCAAATAAATACTTAATTTGCGAATTTATGTGGTTCAATATAAATTGTATTGTTGTCCAACTAATCGTATGGTTGTTCAATCCCCATATTATTTTAATTTAGTTATACAACTTAGTTATACAATTTTTTAATATGCAATTTTTTCATGTGGTTCAGTGTAAATTGTATTTGTTGTGCAACTAATTATATATATAGTTGTGCAACACTTTTGTCTCGTATTTCGTGTCAAGCGTCTTAAAAAATTAACTGATGCACTAACTTTATATCAAATCAAACTACAACGCCCAGTTCAACATAATTTGACGTGTTGTGCAACTAATTATATAGTTGTTCAACAATTCTGTCTCATTTTTCGTGCCAAACGTCTTAAAAAATTAATTGCTGCACAAACTTTATGTTAAAGCAAGCTACAGTGTTCCGGTTCAACATAATTTGACTTGTTGTGCAACTAATTATATAGTTGTTCAACACGTCTGTCTCGTTTTTCGTGCTAAGCTTATTAAAAAAATATTTTTTGCACTAACTTCATGTCCAAGACAGCTACAGTATTTATTCAAGTTGCACTGCAGTCTTGACACATAGCTCAAGGATAGTTTTGACTTTTTCATCCAAAAAATTGTATTGGATTGCAATTGATTTTTGTCATGTATCTATTTGTAATCCCACTAGTTAAATTGTACCTACTAGTAACTACCCCCATAGTTAACATGAGTCATAATATTTTCAAGTGTTTATATTGAGAATTAATTCATGTGATAAGTTAAAATTTTACAATTATACCCACATTTACTATTTTTTTTAAAATAAAAAAGAGATATTTTTGTCAATTAACTTGATAATAAGTGGATTCAAATTATGTAATAGGGGATATGGCAAATCTTGGGCCACTCAGAATCAACGTCATTTCTTTTGTTGTTAAATATAATACACACAATTACATCCATACAAACGGAGAACTACTAATACGCAAGTCAGTCAAGTTGGAGAGGCGTAGCATGACTTCAACGGCTGGCAGATGCTTTAACTCTCTGCATTCTGATAACTGTAATTCCTGCAGAGATGAGAAGTTCCCAAACCATTCAGGCAACTCTTCCACACTAAAATTATAGAGAAATAAATGAGAAAGAGTAGTCATGTGTTGAAGCTGATCAGGGAAAGAGTCCCAATCTTCTCCTCTCAACGTTAATCTCGAAGTGATTGCGATCCTAATCGCAGTAGTCCATCGATAGACTCCCTAAAGGATACACAATGCCATGAATCTGAATCCCCAACATCAATAATCAACTTCTCCAGCAACGGGGCACATGACTCCACTATTCCTAGTGGAAAATTCGTCAGCTTCGGGCATCCCCAAATTGACAACGTACTAAGCGATGCCAAGCCGCCTTTAACTGAATACGGTATAGACCTGAGGTTGTCGCAGTACTGTAAATTCAGCTCCTCCAAAGACTTGAGGCTATCCACACCATCTGGCAACTCTATCAAGTTGCGACAATATATTATCTCCAACACCGAGAGATTTTGATTGTTATGGAATAACCGATCTGGCAGACATGCCAATCCATGTATATTTCCAATTTTGAGTTTCGTAAGAGTCTTTAGTTTGTCGCCACATATGTTTGCCAAAGGTGAGCCACTTTCCATCCCATAGACATTCAAATCTTTAAGGCATGTGAATTGACTTGGAGCGCTTCTCAATTGGTTGCATCCTGTGATCGTCAAGTATTCAAGGCTAGGGAATACCATCACTTGGGCAGCACCCGGAATTTCTACTTCTTCCCACTCTGTCAGGTTTTCCATAAACAAAAATTCAAGCCTTTCAAGCGTCGGAAACACCCTAATTGTTTCCTTGCAAACTCCACTACTAGAGATGAAGTTATCAATGCCGTAGAAAGACGAACCTATGGATTTTAGGTTACGGAGATGAGACAGGTGTAGGGATTTGAGACGTGGCAAATGCCCCAGTGATGGAATTTCATCACACTCAACACAATCCAAGAGTGTGATCTCCATCAAGTTATTGAATCCTTCCCAGCGGCCTTCAAGAAAAGCAGCCATCTTTAATGTCCATAGTGGGAAACTTGCTCCACTAAATCCAACGATTTCTAAGACCATTAGATTTGGGTGAGGCTGGAGGCCATTCAGCACATTCTTATCACCTTCTCTGCTTTCATCATCCTCCATCCAAAACAATGCTAACTTGACTATGCCTGACTTTTGAATTAAATTTGCTTTCTTAGACTCTTCTTCGCCTTGCACTTTTTCAAGATTACGAATCTCCAGTTTCCCTTTGAGATTATTCAATCTCTCAAGCTCTGAAATTTGGTGGCCCTCCTCCTCGTACACTTCAAAGCATGGTAATGTTTGGAGAGAAGTTAACCTTCCCAGATGAGGTGGCAATTCCGCATCAGAAGGAACATGAAGATGCCTCAAGTTAATCAAGTACGTTAACGTACTTGGAAGCTTCATTGTCACTGCTCGTAATGTCTGCAAGTGATAGAGTTCGCCAATCTGATCCGGCAAAGATTCAATAAATGCCCCTGAAATGTTGAGATATCTCAAGTGTATTAAAACCCTGATTGAGTTTGGCAGTGTAACACCATCAGCCACCGCCAGGGTTAGTGAATGAAGGCTTTTGAAGTGCGGGAATATGATATTAGAAATTTTATCTTCGTAGAATACTGCCCGCAACGATTTTGCTTGCTCTTCTGGGATACAGCCTGATTCATCTCCACTACGTTTCCAACAAATGTACCGGGCCCGATATGTACCATCAGAAAGATGAAAACCCAAAACGGAGCCTGCAACATCGTGCACTAGATCGTGCATACTACAATTCTTTACATTGCCGTATTCATCTCTATCCACAACATGCAGTAAAGAGTTGTGAACAAGAACTTTGAGATAATGGTTGCCAACATTCTCCATATCAGTTGCTTGAGAAGGTAGAAGAAATCCTTCTGCCATCCAAAGCTCAATCAATTGTTCCCTGGGGATCCGAGCACCTTTGGGAAAAATGGAACAATATGCAAAGCACTTCTTAAGTGACGGTGAAGACAAATGATGAAAGCTCAATTCCAATATCTTTGAGATAATATTTGCATCTCCTCTAACATTTGACAGCGAATTTTGTTCGATCGAGCGCCACTCATCTTGGGGTTTACCACGCAGCACTCCCCCGATCACATTAGCAGCTAATGGCAAACCTTGACATTTTACTGCAATACTTTGTCCCATGGCTTCAAGACCTGGCTCAGTATCTCCTCCTTTAAAAGCTTTGAATTTGATTATGGACCAGCATTGTTCTACTGACAAGAAATTCAATGGAGGAATATCAACTGTTTTTACAATTGAACCGACCTCCGTACTCCTCGTCGTAACAAGGATGCCATTTCCCTTGGTACAAGTAATTCCCGACCACGAATTCATAAAATCATCCCACTTATGCCCGTCTTCATTCCATACGTCGTCAAGAACAAGTAGATACGTTTTGGAGGCCAAAGCCCCTTGAAGCCTCCTCAGAAGATCTTCTCTGCTATCAGCTTTAGCCACACTTTCTCCAAAATGTGTAAGAATCTTCTTGAAAAGAATCACCGCATCAAAATCTCTAGAAACATGGACCCAAATACGTTCTTCAAAGTGGTTGATAGTTTTGTGATAATTGAAGACATTCCGAGCCAAAGTAGTCTTCCCCAGTCCACCCATTCCAACAAGACCCACCCCCCCCCCAGCTGCTGCTCCGCCACCACCCCGCCCGCCGCCGCATTTAAATGTTCCTCTACCCACTGTCGGAGAGTCCACCGATGATGAAGAAACGGTAGATAACCCGTTTGCGCAGGTGCCGCGCCACCGTCGCGCCGCAGATCTAGGAGATCGAAAATGGGAGTCGAGTTTTAAACTAGATCTCCCAGAGTTCAGCGGCAGCCTTCAACCGGAGGAATTTTTGGACTGGCTTATCGCCGTGGAGGAGGTCCTCGAATTCAAAGAAGTTCCCGCTGAACGCCGCGTCGCCCTTGTCGCGACCAGATTCCGGGGTCGCGCCGCCTCTTGGTGGCAGCAGTTAAAAGTGTCCCGTGCTCGACGTGGTAAACCGAAAATCGTCGCCTGGGAGAAATTCACCAAGCATTTGCGTACAGAGTTTCTTCCCTTTAACTATGCTCGCACCCTTTACCAAAAGTTACAACATCTTCGTCAAGGCATGCGTTCTGTAGACGAATATACAGAGGACTTCTACCAGCTTCTTTCACGCCTGGACTTACCGTAAACCGATGAGCAGTTGATTTCCAGATATATTGGTGGTTTACGGAGTAATTTCCAAGACGTTCTGAATCTTCTCTCCCCTGTGTCTATTTCTGAAGCGCATCAACGAGCTATCGCCCTTGAACGACAGCTCCTTCGCCGTGCAGCGACGGTATTTTCGCCGTCACCTGGGCGCACGCCACCTCCGTCGCTTGATGGTCCGACTACCTCCGGGAGCCGCACCCCAACACCGGCGTCATCGCCGATACCTTCTTCTCGCGTTCAGTCTTCACAACCTGCCCCTCAATTTCCTCCTCGTGGTCCTTGCTTTTCATGTGGGGAACAGGGCCATAGGATGAGTAATTGTCCTAAGAGACGCGCTACCCGAGGCCTACTATTGGATGAGAATGGTGATGAGGAGCTTCATGACCCAGTTCTTTATGATGATTATCCCGAGGAACACTATCCAGAAGTATTAGTGCGTGGTGATGTTGGCCCCTCTTTAATACTTAAGCGAACATGCCTTGCCCCACGAGACACCAGTGAAGAGGTACAATGCCATAACTTATTCTCTTCGACTTGCACGATTAATGGCTTTGTATGTGCATTTATTATCGATTCGGGTTCTTGTGAGAATGTTATTGCAAAGTCTGCTGTGGATAAACTTGCTCTTAAACCTGAAGTTCATCCTCATCCTTATAGTTTATCTTGGTTGCAAAAGGGTAATACTGTGCTTGTTAATCATCGTGTCTTGGTTAATTTATCTGTGGGTGATAAGTATGTGGATGCTATATGGTGTGATGTTGTTCCGATGGATGCCTGCCATGTATTGTTGGGACGCCCGTGGCAATTTGATCGTAATGTTTCGCATGATGGACACAAAAATACTTATAGTTTTATTTTTGCTGGCATGAAAATTGTTTTATTGCCTTCTGAGCCTAAGTCTCTTACTGTTGGTGGTGCTGAAAATGTGTTATTCATGAATCGTGGTGAATTTCTGGAGGAAATGGCTTCTGCTCCATTTACTTTGTTATTACTCCCTCATGACACTTGTGCTGATTCTGTGATCCCGGCCTCTGTTTCGCCTATTATCTCGGAGTTTGCTGATGTATTTCCTGATACTTTGCCTGAGCATTTACCCCCGTTACGAGACATACAGCATCAGATTGACCTGATTCCTGGGGCTCGATTGCCCAATCGTCCTCATTATCGTATGAGCCCATTTGAGCATGAGGAATTACGTAGACAGGTGGAGGATTTGCTACACAAGGGGCTTGTCCGACAGAGCTTGAGCCCATGTGCTGTGCCTGCCTTATTGATACCTAAGAAATCGGGGGAATGGCGTATGTGTGTTGATAGTCGGGCTATCAACAAGATTACCGTTCGCTATAGCTTTCCCATTCCTCGCCTCGACGATTTGCTTGATCAGTTATCGGGAGCCGTTATTTTCAGCAAATTGGACCTTCGTAGTGGTTATCATCAAATTCGGATTCGACCGGGTGACGAGTGGAAAACGGCTTTCAAGACACGAGAGGGTCTTTTCGAGTGGTTGGTTATGCCGTTTGGGTTATCAAACGCCCCTAGCACATTCATGAGAGTTATGAACCAGTCTCTACGACCACTTATTGGCACCTGTGTGGTCGTCTATTTTGATGATATACTCATTTACAGCCGTTCGGAGGCGGAGCATCTTGATCATATTCGGGCTGTATTATTGATTCTCCGTGAGGAGAAATTCTTTGCATCACCGGCCAAGTGTACCTTTTGCACCGATTCAATTCTATTTTTGGGTTATCGGATTTCTGCAGCCGGTATCGGGGTTGATGAGTCGAAGATTGCCGCCATTCGGGATTGGCCCACTCCTACTTCTGTGACTGATATCCGCAGCTTCCATAGTTTGGCATCTTTTTATCGTCGATTCATCCGCCACTTCAGCACTATTATGGCTCCTCTCACTGATTCTATGCATGGGAAGTCCTTCTCTTGGTCTCCTCAGGCCGAGACCGCCTTTCAGACGATCAAGTTACGTCTCACGAGCGCCCCTTTATTAGTCCTCCCAGATTTCACTACACCTTTCGAGCTTTTTTCTGACGCTTCCAAGGTGGGCATTGGGGCAGTGCTGACTCAGGCAGGCCGTCCCGTCGCCTTTTTCAGTGAGAAGATTTCGGGCGCTCGATCTCGGTATTGCACTTATGATATCGAGTTTTATGCGGTTGTACGCGCGGTTCGTCACTGGAGACATTATTTATTTCAAAGGGAGTTCATTTTATACACAGATCATGAGGCTCTTCGGCATTTATCGACTCAGGATTCGCTATCAGCTCGCCATGCCAAATGGTCTGCTTTCCTTCAGCAGTTCACATTTGTTGTTAGACACCACTCGGGGAAGGATAATAGGGTCGCTGATGCTCTTAGCCGTCGATTCTCTTTATTATCGGAGTTACGGGTGGAGGTGATCGGTTTTGATACGTTTCGGGATCTCTATTCTTCCGACACATTTTTCGGCCCTATCATCGCTTCACTTACTCATGGCATACATGAGGATTATTCTCTGGTTGATGGATTTCTGTTTCGGGGCCTCTGTTTGTGTATTCCGAGTTGCAGCTTGCGCCAGCGTATTATTTCGGAGATACATGGTGTGGGACATGTGGGACGTGATTGCTCTGTTGAGCTCGTAGGCCGCCGTTTCTTTTGGCCTACTATTCGGAGGGATGTATCTCGTTTTGTAGCTCGTTGCCATGTATGCCAGGTATCCAAGGGAACCGCATCCAATGCGGGGTTATATCGTCCTCTGCCCATTCCGTCCCGCCCTTGGGCTGCCATCAACATGGATTTTGTGTTGGGTCTCCCTCGTACCCAACGAGGTAACGACTCTATTTTTGTGGTGGTGGATCGTTTTTCTAAGATGGTACATTTTATTCCATGCAAGAAAACTTCTGATGCTGTCCATGTTGCCTCTTTATTTTTCCGTGAGATATTTCGGTTGCATGGTTTGCCTTTGTCCATTGTTTCCGATTGGGATTCCCGTTTTATTAGTCATTTCTGGAGGACATTGTGGCGTTTGGCCAACACTGAGCTCAATTTCAGTAGTGCTTATCATCCTCAGACGGATGGCCAAACTGAGGTTGTAAATCGATCCTTGGGAAATTTGTTGCGTTGTCTTGTGGGTGATCACTTGAAGTCGTGGGATACGAAGCTTTGCATGGCCGAATTTGCACATAATCAGGCTCTTAATCGTAGCACGGGTTTCAGTCCTTTCTTTGTAGTTTATGGCATCGTACCCCGTGCCCCAGTCGATCTTCTCAATCTTTCGGTTGTTCCTCCTGCTGATGCTCGTGCCGTTGACATCATCAAGGAACTTCGTGATATTCATGGTACCACACTTGCTCGTTTGGAGGCTTCTACTTCGAAGTATAAGGCGGCCGCTGACACTAGACGTCGGGATGTACAATTCGAGGTTGGGGATTTTGTGTGGGCCGTTCTCACTAAAGATAGATTTTCGGCTCATGAGTACAACAAACTCGCTTCTCGCAAGATCGGCCCCGTGGAAATTATTGAGAAGATCAACCCTAATGCTTACCGTCTTCGCCTTCCGGGCCACCTTCGCACGACTGATGTATTTAATGTCAAACACTTGGTTCCTTACCTAGGAGACAATGATTCTGGAGACGAAGCTGTTGATGATTCGAGGGTGAATCCTTCTGACGGAGGGGTGAATGATGGAGACGAAGCTGCGCTCGTTTATTTGGAGAAACGAGACGCAGCCAAGCCACGTATCTAGTTTGTTCCCATCTATTGGGCCTTTTATTTGTGTTGACTTTTATTGCTTTCCCTTAAGCCTCTTTGGGCCTAGCCCTTTTGGCATTTATTCTCCCTTGTTTTAAACCCTTGTTCCCTCATTGTTGGGGGCAGAGGATTATGCTTGAAATTAAAGGGATGTTCCCTCTTTGGAGATGAAAGCTCGGTTAGTACACGTAGTGTCAAACTGAGTCTTTCATCGATTAAATCTTGTGTGTTCTCTTTTTTTGTGTTGTTATTTCGTTATTGTGAGGGTCGGCTGCATCAGCATCTCAACTATTTTCGACACATCATCGTCTCTTCCAATAAAAATTGGATCAACGGCGAAGGAATCGGTCTCTGCAGCAGCATTAGGGGAAGCAGGTGCATAAGCAAGTCTCCTCTCAAGACCAAGCTCCATGGCTCTTTTTCCAATAGAGTTGAAACGTACACTAATTTAGTTGATTCTAAGAGCCATATGTCGGCGATGTACGCAAGAGAAGCAAGATGGTACCTGTTGAGAATATGGTAAATTACACATGTGAGTTGTCCCACGTCAAATTATTGAAAAAAATGAGACTAGTATACAAGAATGAAAATATCGGTATCGATGGAAATATCGATACTTTGAATTTACGAATATATCGGTGGAAATAGCGATATTAAATATTGATATCGATAAAAAATAGAAAATTGATGGAAATTTTATTAAATGATGAAAATTTAACATGAAATTTTATATAATATTATTACTAACATTAATACACAATTTAACTTAAAATTTTAACAAAATGATTTTTTTATGATGAACATATCAATAAAAAAATACATGTTTAAAATTATACAATAATTATTCATAATTATTTAATACTAGACAATTAATATTAAAATGATGTCTTATTAGGTTCAAATGTAAAAGAGAAAATGTCATCTTGGTCTAAACGATATGTATTTTTTTTTAATTTTTTTTAAATCGATATTTTGGAAAAATCGATATATTACCGATATTTTCACCGAAATATCCCAATAGTCAGAAAGTTTTGAACTACAACTCATTGATATCGATATCGATACCGATATTTTGGAAAATGTATAGTTCCGGTAGATACGTATATTGAGAGTCCAAAAAACGGATATATCAGGGAAATATTGAAAAAATATTGGGATATTTACTTTCTTGCTAGTATATAAACCTAGTGAGCTACTCCTCCTATCACCAATTGATTTTCGTATAAAATCTAACTAGGGGTATTGCTAGTCTACTTCACATATTGGGTGAGCTCAATTTGTGGGATCGCATCCCGATTGATTTCTACAGTACCTTTTTCTTCATATTGTTGGAGAGAAGTTTGTAGTCGAGTTCATCCAAAACATTATCCGCATCAAATGCCACAGCTTGAAGCTCTTTCAGCCATTTCTTGACAGCCTCTTCAGTGATGAACTTGATGTGGGCGTCATCCAACAAACTCTGAATCATGCCAAAGGTGTCCCTCAACTTTTCCGCGTTTTTGTCGAAACCTCGGATCAGTGAGATCTCTCCCTTGGAAACGTTTATCAGATTTTGAACTAGGACTCCAATGGTGGCTGAAATTGCGTCTGCTTCCATTTTTTTCCTGTGTTTGTGTGTGAGAGATAGTTCTGTTATTTTTTAGAAGCTTTGACAGGGGTTTGAGTAATGGATTTGGATTCTCTCCATTTTATTTTATAAATTTTTATCCCTTCGTCTTGAAAAAATTTTTATATGTAGGACACACAATTTAAGAAAAAAGAGTAATGATTGAGATTTTGATAGGTAATTTTGTAAATTTTTATGTATAAAGTAAAAAAACTTTATTCGGTTATATATATGTGAGAGTAAAAAGTAATGACATTTGTGTAAATTAATGAAATTTGTGAAGGTGAAGTTTATAAAGAGTTTTACATTTCAAGGGTGTAAAATTTATAATGGAATGAACGAAAAAAGAAAGTGTGAAAACTTTTATAAGACGGAACGAATATAAATTTTGAAGAGAAATAAATACAATAATAAAATAATGTAGAGATCCATTTCCCTTGAGTAACATTTGGTTTGGGTAGTTGATTGTCAATTATTGACATATGTGCTCAGTTGGTTTGGGTAGTTGATTGTTAATTATTGACATATGTGCTCAGCGTTCCCATCTGTTTTCCAGGCTGTCATCATTACACCCACCAATACTAGATCTTTTAGGATATGTTTGTTTTGAGACTCACACATATTAGTTTAAAACTTTATGAATCACGTCCCATAGGCTATGTTTGTTTTGGGATTTAAGTGTGCAGGGGAAGTCATGACTTTACATCCATGAGATGTAAAATCTTTGATGAATAGTAAAAGGGGCACTCTTGTGTGAGACCGTCTCATGCATGAGACGGACATGAGACGAAGTCACTTTTTAGTAAATTATTATCACTTTTTCATAATTTGTTATCACTTTTTCATAAATTGTTATCACTTTTCATAAATTGTTATCACTTTTCATAAATTGTTATCACTTTTTAATTTGTTATAACTTTTATACTAATTTGTATCACTTTTTTAAAAAGTGATAACAATTTATTAAAAGTGATTTGGTCTCATGCATGAGACGGTCTCATACAAGTTTTTGCCATAGTAAAATTATGTGTTTGTTTTGAGATTTTAGTAGGATAGAATTTTGCTTTATGTAAAGTGTAAGAATAAAGTAGGAAAGAGAATGGATAGAGAAAAGGTATGTTGTAAGTAATGATTGAGTGAGAGAGTAAGTGAATTATATTAAATGGGATAAATTGATTTATATTGGAAGAGTAATAATAGGTTTTATAGGTGTGGATTGAGTATATGATTTTGAAATCTGGATTTCAAATCCCTAACTCGTATGGGACGGTGGCCGGAAAGTCCAAAGTCCATCCGTGTGAGTCTCAAAACAAACACAGTAGGGATTTAAATTCGGACGTGCAAATCCAAATCTCAATCCTCACCTAAAAATACCTATAAAACCTATTATTACTCTTCCAAATACAAATTACTTTATTCACGCTCATATTCTCTCATCCGCTAATTCTCTCTCATACTTTTCTCTCACTTAATATAATATAATAATACAACACCAATCATTTTCATACATTGGTTTAACATAAAGTAAAATTCCACCTTACTAAAATCTCAAACCAAACACACACTTCTACTATTCATCAGGATTTTCAAATCCATAAAATTCCAAAATCATGACTTTCCTCGCACACCTAAATCCCAAAACAAACATACCCTTACTTCAAATCCATATAATTACTGTAACAAACTGATCTGGAATGGAAGGAGTACTATTTTTGTTCATGTGAACACATCCTCCTCTTTTTTCTTTGAAGAAATCTTGAATAGTACTTTCAGTACAACGTGAATTTCTACACTTAACGTATAGGATGTTTGACCTTAACGCATCTTCATAGAAATTTCATCCATTCAACCCAATCATCTTCTCTCCACCACATGCATCATTTTCAATGGTTCATCCATTCAATCATCAAATCATTTAATATAATTCATTTTTTATATTTTAATAAATAATTAAATTGTTTTTAACAATATTTATTTTAATTTATAAAATAATACTAAATAAAAATAATTATTATTTATAAAATTATTAACAAAAAAAATTAAATATAATATATTTAAAAATTTTGGAAACTAAAAAGTGCAATATCAAAATTATTACGATACATAAAATAAAATTATAAAAAATATTAAAATAAAGGCAAATATTGAGACATGTGTGTATATACAAGTTATGTATGTGAAGAAAAAATGCCCACGTAATTATCCACCTAAATGCACACACCTAAATGCACACTTCTATGTCAACCGATGCATTTAGGTGGACAATTATGTGGCATTTAACTATATATATATATATATATATATATATACGAAAAAATAACATACGATATAATTTTAACTAGAACAATTTATTACATTAATATAAAAATATATTACAACATTTATTAACTAATACAATAATTTAAACTAGATAATACCCCGCGTTTACACGAAATATTTGTTAAATTAAATTTTACAACATAATGTATCTTATATATAATATTTTTTATCAAATAATAATATAATTTAATTATATAATAAATATATATAATTTTATATAATTATAATATTTAATTTAATTATTGATAATTAAAATTATTAATAACATATTTGTTTATACTTTAGTTTTTAATTTAATTTATTATAATTATATCATAATGCATGCCAGATATATAATTAGGGTGAGTTACTACTAGCTACAATTTTAAAACTCCTATAACTAATAGATACAATTTTTTTTCTTAATTGCTAGGAGATACAATTTTTTGCCATGACTTTCCAATTTTGCCATCTTTTTCTTTTTACTGTCCCAATTTCATTATTTTTTGCAGCTGTCTTTTTTTTTCTTTTTAATTTCTTTCATATTTTTCAGTTATCAATTCAAAAATTGTAGTTGTAACTGAGAGATACAACATTAAGCATTAAAAAATTTGCACATTATTGTGTTGAAAATTCTGTACATTATTGTCGTAGATTCAATATTACTCAACGCAGTAGATTTAACATTAAAATTCGTAGATTCAATACACTAGATTCAATTTTAAGTAAACTAAACTATTCCGATAAAATTGTTGCTGCACATGTGCAGAAGTAAAAATCTGCACATTATTACAAACACCCTTCGGCAGCTTCATTACAACAAAAACAAGAATCAAGAATCAAGAAAGAAACTCAACAAAAACAAGAATCAAGACGGCTGCCTAAAAAAAAAAAAAAAAAAAACAACTTTCAATGGAAGATTACGAAAAAAAAAAACCAATTCGATCCACTCCTTAGTCTCGTCTCCGACCAACACGGTGGCCTCAAAATTCAATCTGCAAAAATCTTACCAGGCGAGAGAGGAAGATCGATGGAGTGAACGACGGTGGTTGGGTGTGAAGCTTGCCGCCGATTTCGCCATTGATTCACTACTCAGCGCAGACTCCAACGCTGCGAATCACAGCGGTGGTGTCCGGCTGAGCACGACAACTGCACAAATCTGAAAAATTCTCCTCGAATGATGACAATAACTAAACGGTGATGTGCACAAATCCGGCAATGGGGAGCGACCCCTCTCCACCGTACCCTCTCTGATGAGTGTCTAGGTGGTTTGGCCGAAGGGTGTGGCGGTTGGGTTATCGGCGGGGTTTTGGCAGCGGTGCCTGGTCGCAGGGCGTGCTCAAGTGGGGGCTGGGGTGTGGCGGTGGCGCGCTTAGGTGGATGGCGTCGACGAGTGTCACTCTCAAATTCAGCAATGAAGATTTGAGAGAGAGAGAGAGAGAGATATGAATAATAGACGATAGCTGTTGAATTTGAGGGTATATTAGAAATTTTAGGAGAGGTAACTGTATTTATTAGTATTCTTTTTTTTGGGGTTGTATCTTTTTTTTTTCTTTTACGGATTTTTGGGTTGTATCTTTTAGTAATAAAATTGGCTATATAATATCTAATAGTCATAAATCCATATAATTATTATACGTATGTGGAAATATATTATAATTCGTTTCAAATTTATTTTTACAATTAATAAAAAATAATTGTGAATAAAAGAAGTCTTATATAATTAATGTATAAATACCATATATAATTATATTTAGATTTTTTTATTAATATTGATATCTTGATATATATATATATATATATATATATATATATATATATATATATATATATATATATATATATATATACTAGTATATGGCCCGCGAATTTCGTGGGTTTTAAATAAAATCATATTTAAAAATTTTATTTTTTGTTTTTATATATTTAGATTACACGATAAATTTTAATTGAAACAAAAATTTAATATGCACAAAAATAAAATTCAAACTTTAAATTTAAACTCTGACTTTGATACATATAATTTTAAAATATTTTATTTACCTTACGTAGTTTAACTTTTAAGTAAATAAATAGTTGAATCAATTTAAATATTTTTTTTCACAAAATAAATTAAATATATGTTTGCTTTCGGCAGATTATTCATATAATCTGTATATATCACTAAATAAATTAAATATATATTTGATTCTGCACACATTTTATATAATTAAATATAAGGGGACTCACTCAACTGCTCACTAATTCACTGTGTGTATGCACACCTTTTGCAATTATTATTTTTTTAACTAGTACTCATAAATGATGTACAAGTGATCTAGGTGCCACCCTCAATCTTTATATACCACCATTTTAATATTTTGTTGACTGGAGATTACATATATAAAATTAATTCATTTCCCTTCAATCTTTTACCATGGATAACAATCCATTTTTTTTGGCTTGCAAATATCTTCAATAACTATTGTTTACACTCTAATGAACACTGTGAATGAAGCTCAACCAGCTATAGAAGAAATCATGAACGAAAGAGTGAGTAATGTAGATCTTGGCCCAAATGGGGACACTGAGACATAATTTGATTGGTCTGGTACGTTGAATAGAGCTCATTGAAAAAAGACTGAGGATAGATAAGTGAATGTATTAATTATTAAAAAAGAGACTAATATCATGATTTTAATTTTCAATTTCTACTAAATGTAGAAAACTAATTAGCTTGGTGGAGAAATATGGAAAAGAGCAATGACCTTTAATAGCTAAAGAGATGCGTGAAAGAAAAGGAAAACAATGTAGAGAGCGATGACAAAATAATTTGCAACAATTCTTCTCAGTTACTCAGTTCCTCACCCACTAACTCACTATGTGTTTATGTGCGCTTTTTGCAATTACTTTTTATAATTAGAACACATATATGATGTGCACAAGGTCAAAAAGATATATTTTGGTGCAAAAAATATCATTAATATTTTTATGAATTTTATTAGCTCACACATTTTATTCTTATTAGATTAATTTTCTCCTAAATTTTAATTTACAATGTCATTTCTTAAATGCTTACGAACGCCTATACACAATATAAAATAACTAATCTCATTTTTATTTATCCGCCTTTGTTAAAAAAAAAAAAAGCTTATTTCTTTTTAACTTCCCAGCTCTTTGATCTCACATCGAAGGTTAGCATTACCAGTAGTAGAGTACAAGTGATCTAGGTTTCATCCTCAATCTTTATATACCACTATTTTAACATTTTAGAGTTCAGACAGAAAGACGTTTATTCACTGGAGATTACATATATAAAATAAATCCATTTCCCTTCAATCTTTTACCATGTATAACAATCCAAATTTTTTTTTGCCTGCACATACGTCTTCAATAACTACCATTTACTCTCTAATGAACACTATAAATGAAGCTCAACCAACTACAGAAGAAATCATGAATGAAGGAATGAGTGATGTAGATCTTGGTCCAAATGGGGACATTGAGACAAAATTTAATTTATCCAGTACGCTGCACATAACTCATTCGAAAAAGAGTGAGGATAAGTAAGTGAATGTATTAATTATTAAAAATGAGACTAATATACTGACTTTAATTTCTAAGTTCTACTCTATGTAGAAAACTACTATCTTGTTGGAGAAATATAGAAAAGAACAATGGTCATTACTAACCAAAGATATGCCCAAAAGAAATTGATACAATACAGTGAGAAATAACAAAATAATTTGCCACCTCGTATCATGGCTTTTCTTCTTACTCACTCACTCACTCACTATGTTTATGCATGATAGACTAAAGGTTTATGATATATAATTTAGCACAAAGAAAAAACATAAATGTTTTTATGAATTTAATTTGCTCACAACTGTTATTCATATAAGTCTTATTTTCTTTTGAATATTAATTTCATATTTCATTTCATAAATGCTTACCGATACCTACACACAATCTATAAAAAAAAATGTCAATTCTCTTTGTCCCCAATTGTCCGAAATGAAAAGCAGATTTTCTCAAAATCCTTAGTTGTTTGATACCACATCAACAATTAACATTGTATGCAATGGTGTACAAGTGATCTAGGTGCCACCATCCATCTTTATATACCACCTTTTTAACATTTTCAGTTCAAGAAAATAAGTTTTTCATTAACTTGAGATTACATAATTTTTTTTCTTTCCCTTCAATTATTTACTGTGGAAAACAGTCCCAATTTTTAGACACATGATGGTGTCACAAGATAATGATTTTGTGACGCATGTACTTGTCACTAAATGTGGTGGTTAAGTTAGTTATAATTTTTTAAGTGAAGCTTGATAACATCACTAAATCACATTGGTGTGACGCCGAAGAGCGTCACCACAAAATGTTACTAAAGAATGCTTATGTGATGTATGATGGCGTCACAATAGGCATTCGTAATGACACTTTCAAGCACCTCAACAATAAATTATTGAAACGCCAAATCAAGTGACGCCTTCCTACAGCGTCACTATATCAAAAGCGTCACTATTGACTACTTTTAGTGACGCTTTTGCGTGTCGCTAAAGCCACTTTTTGTAGTAGTGCACCAACATCTTCAGTAACTACCGTTAACACTTTAATGAACACAATAATTGAAACTGAACCAACTGTAGAAGATATCATGAATAAATGAGTGAGTGATGTAGAACTTGGTTCAAATGGGGACATTGAGACATAATTTGATGGATTTAGTTCATGGTACAGAGCTCGTTGAAAGTTGAGATTACATAAGTGAATTTATTAATTATTAAAAATAAGAATAATATCGTGATTTTAATTTCCAATACTACATGAAGAAGCTAATTAGCTTGGTAGAGAAAAATGGAAAAGGACCATGGTCTTTACTAACCAAAGAGAAGCGCGAAAGAATATTGAAATAATGTAGAGAGCAATGACAAAATAATTTGCAACATCATATAAAATTTTTTCTTCTCACCCACCCATTCACTCACTCACCTGCTCACTAATTCACCGTGTGTATGCACACTTTTTGCATTTATTATTTTTTAACTAGTATTCATAAATGATGTATAAAAGGTCAAAGATATTTTTAGTCTGAAAAAAACATAAATATTTTTATGAATTTAATTAGCTCACACCTTTTATTCATAATAGGTATATTTTTCTTAAATTTTATATTCATATTTCATTTTATAAATGCTTGCTGAAACCTATACATAGTTTAAAATAAAAAATCCATTTTCTCCATATCCATATTTCGACAAAAAGATTAATAAATATCCCTCAAAATCCCAAGCCTTTGATCACACATCAACAATTAGTGTAGAATCAAGCGCTTGACACTAAAACCAAAAGACCGAACTTGTAGTGAGGTGCTATTTTATTTCCCATAGCCATATCTAGCTGCAGCGCCACGAGTATTCGAATACACGGGCAGGACTTGATGCTACTCGTTTGTAAGGCTTGAGACTGCTAGACTTTTGCCACCATTAACAATTAGTATTGTATGCAGCGGAGTACAAGTGATCTAGGTGCCACCATCATCTTTATATACCACCTTTTTAACATTTTCAGTTCAAGAAAATAAGATTTTTATTAAATTGAGATTACATTATTTTTTTTCTTTCCCTTCAATATTTTACTGTGGAAAACAATCCCAATTTTTAGCTTGCACCAACATCTTCAGTAACTACCGTTAACGCTTTAATGAACACAATGATTGAAGCAAGACCAACTGTACGTAGAAGATATCACGAATAAATATTTGAGTTAAGTAGAACTTGTTCCAAATGGGGACACTGAAACATAATTTGATGGATTTAGTACGTGCTACAGAGCTCGTTGAAGAAATATTGAGGTTAGGTAAGTGAATTTATTAATTATTGAAAATAAGAATTATATCATGATTTTAATTTCCAATACTACACGTAGAACCTAATTAGCTTGGTGGATAAAAATGAAAAAGGACAATGGTCTTTATTGGCCAAACAGATGCGTGAAAGAATATAAAAATAAGGTAGAGACCAATGACAAAAAAAATTACAACATCATATAAAATTTTTTCTTCTCACCCACACATTCACTCACTCACCTACTCACTAATTCACCATGTGTGTGCGCACTTTTTGCATTTATTATTTTTTAGCTAGTATTCATAAATGATGTACAAAAGGTCAAAGATATTTTTAGTTCGAAAAAAATATAAATATTTTTATGAATTAAATTAGCTCACGCCTTTTATTCATATTATACTTATTTTTTTCTTAAATTTTATATTCATATTTCATTGTATAAATACTTGTTGTCACCTATACATAGTTTAAAATAAAAAATCCATTTTCTCCATATTCACATTTCTAGCAAAAGATTAATAAATTTCCCTCAAAATCCCCAACACTTTCATCACACATCAATGATTAGTGTAGAACCAAGCGCTTGCCACTAAACTAAAAGACCGAACTTGTAGTGAGGTGCTACTTTATTTTCCATTGCCACATCTAGCTGCAGTGGCATGCATATTCGAATACATGGGCAGGACTTGATGCTACTTGTTTGTAAGGCTTGAGACTGCTAGACTTTCGCCTAGCAAGGCCCCCTAAGCATATGCCAGCATAGCGGTCAACACTGCCGTGATGCATGGAGTTCGAACACGTGATTTGTGCTCTGATACTAATTATAGGATCAAACACTTGCCACTAGACTAAAAATCTGAACTTGTAGTGAGTTGCAACTTTATTTTCCTTAGCCACATCTGGATGCAGTGCTACAGGTATTCGAATACACGGGCAGGACTTGATGCTACTCACGTGCAAGGCTGGAGACTGCTAGACAATCACCCAACAACCCCCCTAAGCAAATGACAGCCTAGCGGGCAACGCTACCGTGATGCATGGAGTTCGAACTCGTGATCTGTGCTCTGATACCAATTGTAGGATCAAACGCTTGCCACTAGATTAAAAGTCCAGACTTGTAGTGAGGTGCTACTTTATTTATCTTAACCACTTCTAGCTACAGCGCCACAATTATTCAAATAAACTGGATGTACTTGACGCTATTCGCCTGCAAGGCTGGAGACTGGTAGACTTTCGCCCAACAATTAGCATTACATGTACCAGAGTACAAGTAATCTAGATGCCACACTTAATCTTTATATACCACCATTTTAGCATTTTGAGTTCAGGCAGAACGACATTTATTGAAAAGCAGTTTTTTCTCAAAATCCTCAACTCTTGATACCACATTAACAATTAGTATTGTATGCAGCAGAGTACAAGTGATCTAGGTGCCACCATCATCTTTGTATACCACCTTCTTAACATTTTCAGTTCAAGAAAACAAGATTTTCATTAAATTCAGATTACACTATTTTTTTTCTTTCCCAATTTAGCTTGGACCAACATCTTCAGTAACTACCGTTAACACTTTAATGAACACAATGATTGAAGCTAAAACAATTGTAGAAGATATCATGAATAAAGGATGAGTGAAGTAGAACTTGTTCCAAATGGGGACATTGAGACATAATTTGATGGATTTAGTACGTGCTACAGAGCTCGTTGAAGAAATATTGAGGTTAGGTAAGTGAATTTTGTTGGTCCCAGTCGATCAAGTGTTATCTAGACAGAAAATCTAGAAAGGGGGGATTGAATAAATTTTCAACCCAATTCAATTTTTCCTTTCAAACTAAACCCAGAAAATCTAAATCAATTCAGATTCTCTAAGTATCAGATTTAAACAACAGAAGTATTATTTTATACTTGATCAGATTGATAATTTCTTGAATGAATGTTCTATCAAATGAAATAGAATGCAAACTGAAGAACAGATTAAAGAAGTGCAGAAAAGTAAAGAACACACGATTTATAGTGGTTCGGATTTATAACAAATCCTACATCCACTCTCCTTTCACAAACTTTGTGAAAGGGTCTTCACTAGCTTACTTACTTTCCTTCTTCATTGCTTACAGTTTACAAGATGAGACGTTCTTTGACCTCGAATCTTCTTCTATCTATTAGTGTATTTAACAAACTAGAATACAGTGCAGAATAATAAAGAAATTACAAATGAAAGTGTTCTTTAAAACACTTAGAAAAATATCACAAGCTTTTTGATCTAAAATTGAGAGTGCTCTTTTGAAAATGTGTTTTTAGAATGTGAAAGCCAAAAGTCCTTCTACAGAATGTGCTTAGTTCTATTTATAAGGCTGTAAGACGGTTAGTTTGTTGTAACAAACTTAAATCTGCTTAACAACCTTATCTTGAAATCTTTCTTAACTTCGACTGATCTTGAGTTAGTCGTCTCACTCTAACTTGGTGAAAGTCTGCTTTTCTTATTCTACTCAGTTGACTTGACCTCGTCTTGAGCTCTTCATTATCCTCTCAATTAGATGACTTTTTCAAGACTGTCTTCAGATGGCCTTCAAATTTCTCTACCTCAGCTGACTTGTCCCATCTCACCTAGTCTTATTAGCTCACTAATGAAATGAACTACATCAGCTGATCTAAACAATTTTAGCTGGTCACCCTACCTTACATGAGCTTATCTAGTCTATACATTTTTAACTCATCAAAACTAAAACCTGATCTAACAATTTCCCCCTTTTTTATGTTAAAACTACAAGAAAGAGATAAACTCACAGCTGATGTTAGTCAAGATTATTCAAGATAAACAAATAAATATATAAAGTATATAAGCACCTTTCAATCAGATCGGTTCACATAAGAGCAACTACTTATACTTAAGTAAATTCCCATACTTCAAAAATTTATAATTAACAAATTTTAAGAAAATATTTCTAAGGCATAAAATTTTACCAGATGACCAACACTTAGAAAAAAATTTCTTAAGAAGTCTTTTCAACATTCATGAATAATAACAATTTGAGCTTAAAAAAAATATAAAACAGTGTAATTCAGATAAGGTTCAAACATTTCATTCATGTACAACAAAATTACATTTACATATAGGCCAGACAAGATAAAAAGATAAGAAAAAATAAAACTTATCTAGTCTGTCCATCGATCCTTTTCTGGAAGTTGCATCCAATCAAAGATCCAGTTCCTCAGCTCATCAATGTCCTTTGGATAAGACAACTTCATTATGTTTTGACCCATAATGATAGTTGATCTAATCCAGTCTTTGTCAATTGAGCCGTCTTCTATAACTTTGATTGGGATGGTTGAGTAGGATGGAGCTACAATATCGACGTTGTACCACTCATCCCCTTCAGTGATCAGCTTCTGATATAGCTCCGGATTCTCCTTCTCCATCCAATCGTGCCATGCATTGTTTCATCTTCAGATGTGGCACCAACACCCTTGCATATATACCAGAAAAATATCCACTTGGCCTCATATTTCATGTACTCGCCGGCCCAAGATGGATGCATGATCATCTTCGGAGGTGCATCTGTCCTATGCTGTGGCCTAATTAACGCCTTATCTGCTTCTCCAAGAGGTCCTCTAGCTGATGCTAGTATCACCCATCTCTTCGAAGCTCTATCAAAGATCCTTCCAGCCTCCTTTGCTGACTTAATCTTTCTCCTCGCCTCCCTTCGACCATAAAAGATCTTTTCAGCCTTGATCCTCTTATCCCTTTCTTCCTCAATCCTTATCTACTCCGCTGATTTCTCCAGAGGTCTCTTACCAGCTGCCTTTGACAATAAACTCTGTCTGACCGGAGACAAGACTGGTTCGAGTCCCTTTCCCTTCTCGGCTTCCTTCTCCTTCTCAGCAGATGCCTTAGCCCTTGCTTTCTCAGTCTCTTCCTTTCTTTCCCTTATCTTGGCCATGAATTTTTCCGACTTAATCTCTGCCTCTTTCTTCCTGGCCTGCTCATCTTCCATGATTGCCTCTTCAATCTGCTCAATGTGAATCCTCAAGGCAGTGAGCTCGTCTATCTGATTGCTGGTTGTGAGTTTAATCTGATCAAGTTCAGCTCTGACTCTCACCAGATCTTCCCCCTTTTTAACATCATCAAGAAGTGTTTTAATTTGCTCCTTGACAACATTAAAATATGTGGAAACTGTGGTCTGGTCTCTCAGTATCTCATCAGCCAGAATCTGGTTATCTGCCGCCACTTGAGCTCGTAGCCCTTCCAACTCTCTTCTTACTCCACTAACCTTCTCTTCCACAGATATGTTAACAGAATTGGATATTTTAGACAAGAAATTTACCTCAGATGCTTTGAGCATATCCTCCATTGTGATACTCACTGAGTCCACGATGTCAACAGTTTTGAGTTGAAGCATCTGAGTGAATTTATCCTCCATCTTCTGCTCCCATTGGCTTAAGATGGCTGTCAATGCAGAGCCTGGACTGCTAGGATGCATACCAGCTGGTGTAGATGGAAGTCCCATACGACTTTTGATGTGGCCCAAGAGCTGCTCTTTTGATATAATTCATGAAATTGATGACAATCCAGCAGACTCTTGGACCACCTTCTCCCAGTTCACCAGATTCTCCCAGCCGACCTCATCTGACATAAGGCTTAGCTCCTCCAGGTCTCCTGACCTCAAATGGTGTACCAACCAAAGTTCTACTGATTCCTTCGTTACTTATGGATTCGGCTGAAGTTCAGGAATCAGCTCACTCAATCTCCTCCTCCCATTTGCTCTGAGTGATAACTCAAACTGACCCATAGAGCCATCAGACATGAGGATATGGACAAGGCTAATTTGTGGAGAAGGAGGTTGGTAATCGGTGGAGAGAAAATCAAGAAAATCAAAGGTTTGAGAAGTAGGTTATGGTGAGGGTTCAATGGGAATATTTTGTGATTCAGCTGGGTGCATGGGTTCAGATGAGGGTAGAGATAAGATAGGAACGATGGTAGTAATGTGAGTTGGTTCTGATGTGGATGTGGAGGGAATAGTGGTGGAGGGTGTTTCAAATGATATAGGTTGGACAGTTTGGGAGGGTGGCTGACTTAGAGGCTCTGAGGTATCAGCCAAGGCTACCTCTTCATTGCCAGAGTGGGTAGGGGAAGATTCATCAGATATAGAAAGGTTAGATGATGTACCTTCTTGTTCTAAGACAGTCCTCTCGGCTAAGGCAGTCCTCTCAGAACTAGGATCCTCTAATGCCTCCGCTTCTTCAGCTGCTGCAACTGCTATTTGTAAAGCATTTGACTCCTCGTGCAGTAGACTAGAAGGAGCAGCAGACGATTCCCCTATGGCTTTCTTTGACGCAGCTTTCACCAGCTGCCTCCTCTTATAAGCTTTGTCCTTCGCCTTCAGCTTCCTTGGTTGTGAAGCCTCGGCTGAGCTCGCTGTAGGTGCAGAAGGTTGAGCTTCCTCAGCTGCTGGCTCAGCCTCCCTTGCCTGCCTTGCCTCGTCTGATTCGTCATCAGAGTCTGGAGGCCCCCCAATTTGCTTATTTTGGTCAGAAGCCCTTTCTGATTAGTGTAGCTTCTGACTCCATCTGTCCAGTTGATTTCGCTAGGCAACAGATCGTCAAGCAAAACAGTAATTTTGTTGAATAGGCTAGTGATCATCTTTGTTGTCCATTCGCCATTGTTGCACACAAGCCTTTTCTTCTCATCCTTAATTCTCCCCATCAACATTTCCGCCCAATTGACTTGCACTCCATCTAAAATGGTCCTCAAACAATTCAATCTTTGCCTTGACATTCCATCATGAGAGTTCTGCTCACCAAGGATGGATTTTGTAAGTATCGTCATTAGAAGACGATACTTTCTTCTTAGCATGTTCTTTTTCAACTCTTTTCGACGATCTTTGCAAGAAGATCGAGCCATCATCTCAAATGATTCGACCTAATCATCATCCTTATAGGTATAAGGATCTACTCTTTCTTCGTTCGTCTCAAAGACTCTCGCAATAACTAACCTCGAAATATAGACGCTCTCTTCATTCACCGTCGACTTAAATACACCATCTTCATAGATTCCATTAATGTAAAACTTGATTCTCCTCATATCTAGAGTTTTGTTCTTCTCGGATTTTTTCGAACAAAACACTCTAAGCCTTGATCGCTCCAGTAGTCGGAGAATCTCTAGCGATTCTTTGTCCTGTGTGGTGTTGAAGCCCACATACATTTCTGACTTGATTTTCTTGTTGTATGCTTCTTTGTTGAAATTAACCATTGTTGCAGTAATATGAGTGGATTTTCCTGTCATTTAAGTGAAGGCTAGGAAATTTTGAGAATAGGAAGTTACAGAGAGTAAAAATAAGGGTTTTGCAAAAGTAACATGGTAAAATGATGAAGATGAGCGTTTAAAGGAGGGAAAATCGGATAAGTGGTCCACGTGTAAAGGTACTTTAAATCTGGACCCTTAATTTTAAATGTCGAACTGTTTCAGATCAACGGCTAATTAACTTTAGTCGCTTGGTATACAGCGTGTGGCATTAACTCAATTTTGATATTAACTCAATTTTCTCTGTCCTAGTATAAGTTACCCATTTCTTTTGGCACAAAGATTAAAGTAAGATAATATAACTTAGATATAGTACAAATGGTGTGATAGAGAGAGAAGAAAAAGTAAGAGATTTAGATAAAAGTAAGGGCAAATGAGTGATATATCTGTAAATAATAGAAAAGTCTAGGGATATAAATTTAGTGGGTAATTGCCAAAATAGAATATGTAACTTATAGTGTGACAAACCAAAATGGAAAAATGAGTAACTTATACTGGGACGGTGAGAGTAATTATTTCATGCATAATAGTTTGTGAAGAATGTTTGAATTTGTTTCTTATAAAAGAATCAATATAATATGGAGGGAAAAAATTGGGTGATTTTAATGAGTATGTCTCTTGTGTTTCGTATACATCGTAAGCTTACGGTGTTATCATTTTTGAAAAAAATTAAAGTATCAAATATTTAATCAAGAGTATTAAGAATCTCATCAAGAGTATCAATAATTAGGATCAATGATATCATATTTGACCAAGAGTATAAAAATTTTGATGAAATTGAAAAATAACATTTAAAGTATCAAATATTTAACCAAGAGTATCAAATATTTGACCAAGAGTATCAATGAAATACCGTAAGATTACGATATATACGAAATACATAAAACTTTTCCATTTTTAACTATGCTATGACCATTTATACATAGACACGTGCTCTCACATGCTCGACGACCTTTGACGTAAATAGTATTTTATCTCGATTTAAATGCACATCACGTAGAGATTTTTTTTGGAATTGTGATTCTAAATTCGAAAAAATATATGAAATTTTATTTAGATAAGATCTCGATTAAGGCAAAATTGACTGTGTAACAGTTTTATCGTGAAACTTGTTTGCATTTTGTGTGTATTTTTCAACAGTATTAATATTTCTATTAAAATGTAATAATTTGAGAACATTACTGTATAATAAAAACAGGGAAAATTGTAGTTTTTGTCCCATGAGAATTTTTCAACGACAATGTTAGTTCCACATTCTTTTTTGGTCCTTTTTTTTTTTTTTTTTTGCAAAAATAGTCCCGACCCATTTTTTTAGGACCAAAATTGTAATTTTATCTCATTCTCTTGGAATAAATTTTGCAATTTATCATTCACTTGGGGTCAAAACTGTAATTTTTTTTGGGACTAAAAATGTCAAAAAAATTACGGAACCAAAAGTGTCAAAAAAAGATCATTTTGCAAACCACTTATTCTCTTGGAACTAAAAATGCAATTTACCCAATAAAAATAATTAATACTGTTTTAAGTTGCACGATGAAACATTATAGAAACTTCATTTCTGTTGGTCCCGATTAGTTGATTAGATAAGATAAACTTGAGGTAGCCTTCTAGGATAAAATCTAGAAGGGGGGTTGAATAGATTTTATAAATTTTTACAAATCTTTCAAAACTTATTCAAAGCACCAAAGTAACACAGCGGAAATTCAATTTAATCTCAACTTTACTAAGATCAAAAGCAAACTGATATTTTAGTTTTAACTTTGATTCTGAAATTAATCTTTGATTTGATAAACTTGAAATTGAAAAGAACAGGTAAGTAAATGAAAGCAATAAAGAACAACAGATTTATAGTGGTTCGGATTATAACAATCCTACATCCACTCTCCTTCTTCAAACTTTGAAGAAGGGTCTCTTCTACTAGCTTACTTACGCACTTTCCAACGTACAACTTTACAAATTACAAAGATCTTCAAATCTTCAAAACTACTAGACTATTCAGAGAATCTAACTCTAAAATGATAGAAGTGTATTTGAAGATGTGTAAGATAGTGTTCTATAAACACTTAGAAAAATCTATGAAGAAATCTTTGAAAACAATTTCGTGATTTTTGAGAACTAGTGATTTAGAAGAATAATTACTGAAAAGATAATTCGTGTGAAAGATAGATGTGTTTTAATAAAGTGCCTAGACCTATTAATAAGTCTGAAAAGACAGTTAGTTTGTTAATTAGTTTTAACAAACTAGAAACTGCTTAACAAACTTATTCTTGAAAACTGCTCTAGACCTCAGCTGATTTCTTCTACTCATCTGCAGCTGACTTGGTGAAGACTCGCCTTTCTTATTCTACTCAGCTTATCTTGACCTCGTCTGAGCTCTTCATTATTGTCTCCTGCAGACGACTAGACTTGAGCTTGTCTCCAGATGACTTGTAACCTCTGGTCTCCAGCTGACTTAATCCGTCCTCGACCTAGTCTGATCAGCTTAGTATAAGGACTTGATCTCAGCTGTTCTTCAGGGTCATCTGATCATCTGAGCTGCTTCTTTTAACTCATCAAAACTTTCTTGATCTAACAATTTCCCCCTTTTTAATGAAGTTAAAACCTATAATAAAGAGACACACTCATAGCTGAAGTTAGTTTAGAGTTTAATTAAGATAATCAGATAGGTATATCAGAGCACATTTTTTCATTAAAACAGATTCATCCAAACTAAAGCACTTAATCTATAAAGGAAATTTTTTTAAGTCTTTTAGACTCTTTCAAAATATTTAGACTTAAGAAAAATTTTAAGTCTTAGGACTTAGAAAATTTTTAGACTTAGAAAATTTTTTTAGAAAATTTTAAGTCTGAGATGGTAAATTTCTCAGATGATTAATACTTAGAAATTTTTTAAAGATTTCTTAAAGCAGTAAATTTTTTTTTTAAGAAATAAGACAAGTAAATCACATATGTCAAAGTATATTTATTCACATATATACAATTTACAGATAAGAGAACTGATAGAAATAAAAGATAAGGAAAAGAAAATCCTGTCTATCAAATTCCCCATCGGCTTGTATCTGGAATGTTCAGCCAATTGAAAATCCTTGCTCTGAGCTCTTTGAGTTCATTCTCATTTGCGAGCTCGGATTCTCTTTCAGCTTTGATAATGACTGTTTTGACCCATTCTATGTCTGGAGATCCATCTTCATTCAGCTTAGGAGAGACTTGCTCATAGGCTGGTGCGACAAGATCGCAGTTGAAAACCTGATGCACCTCATCGAGCAGTCTTCCATACAAATCAACATTCTCTCTCTCCATCCACTCATGCCATTGCACGTCTTCATCAGTTGCACCAGATGGAGATGCCTTCAAGATGTACCAAAAGTACATCCATCTGGCATCCAGAGCATTCTTCTTGTATTCGCTGGTGTACTTTCCAGCGAACCATTTTTGGAGGAGCTGATGAGCGGTGGAAGGGTCGGAAATCTGCTTCATCTGCTGCTTTTGACACCCATTTCCGAGTATCCCTATCCCACTTCAGCTCCGCCTTTCCCAGTTTCTTCAGCCTCTTCTTTTCCTGCTTCTCATACTTCTCCTTCTCAGCGTGGATTCTTCTGATTTTCTCAGCTGAGAGGTTTGAGTAGTCATGTTCCTTTCTCTTGCGCTCGGCTGGTCTGGGGTTGGTCAGCTGCTCAACTGATGAAGACTTCTTGACTGCTGCTGCTGCCTTTCCTTTACCCTTGCCCTTGGCCTCGGGTTTCTCAGCTTCTTTCAACTTGGCCAGCAGCTTCTCAGTCTTCTCCCCTTCCTCTCTTCTCTTCTTCTCCTCATCCTCCCGGATGGCCTCCTCAATCTGGGTCACCCTCAGTTGCAAGGCAGCCAGCTCGTCTGATTTGATCTTGAGCTCAGCTTTGGCTGCCTCCAACTTAGCTGAGTCTGCCTTTGAGTCAAGCTTGTCTGTAAGTGACATGACTCCAGCTGTGAGGGTGTCCATTCTTCCTTCAGCTCCTTCCCCCTTTTTGACTTCATTCTGCAGGGTCTGGAGCTGTTTTTCCAAGGCAGAGCAATGAACCCTGAAGTCTGTGTTGGTCCCGAACGAGATGTGCAAGGAGGTGGAAAGTCTAGAAGGGGGGTTGAATAGACTTTACCACACTCAAAACTTTTTTGACTTTTCGTGAGCTGAGCGTGAGGTTAGAAGACTTTGAAGTCTTCTGCAGCAAGGTACTCAGAGTGTGCTAGGTGTGATCAGTAGACTTCGGAAACTCGAAGTCTTCTGATGGTGCGGAAGCTAATCTCGTGTGTATTTGAAAAACCCTTTTGATGAAAACCTTGGTGATGAATACTTAGCAAGTTTAGTGCAAGTTTATTAAAACGATGATGAATGAGCAGTTATAAGTATGAATGCAGAAAGCTTGTAAAGATACAGAGATTTTTATAGTGGTTCGGATATAACGATCCTACGTCCACTCTCCCTGATATCACAGGGGCCTTACTATCCACCAAACTCGGTCTTGTCTCCTCTAACCTCCTTGAGGATTCGACCACAGGAAGTTTAACAAGTTCCTGATCTTGGTACAATCAATGCGATCTTCGAGTGATAACTCTTAGATAAAAAACAATCAACCTTTTCTCATACAGAGATAATGAAAGGTGATTTACACTTCCTTGACCAAAAATAAATCTCTTAAGAAATTCAACGTGTTAGATCGATTTCTGGTATGAAGAATTAAGCGTGTTTTGCAATGAGTGAAAGGATTTCTCTTGATGTTTCTCGCGCGTGTCCGTTTCAAAAAAATCCTTCACTTCAGTTTTTATGAACCTAAATTTGACTAGCCGTTAGGCTAATTTGTCAATCAGGTCTTAAAGAAATGGTAAGTGATCGTTGGAAGATTTGTTTGACTATGGATAATTGATTGTCTGATATCAATCAATTATGTCTTGATTGATCTTGATTGGTAATCAAATCTTCTCTTGATTGACTTCGGGTATCTTTGAATTATCTTTCTGACTTTTGTTAACCCTGATGAATTTCTTGAAGTCAACTCTAGCAACCTTACACCTTGCTTCAGCACAGTTCCAAAGCTTGCTGTAGCACAGACTCCAACCTTGCTATCTTCACTTGAACCTTTCTTGAAAACATTCTTTTTGCATAAATCTTATTATCTCTTCTTGATCTTCACGACGCTCTTCTATATGAGTTCGAATGAGATCTCTCTTAGATCTTTAAGTCTTCTTATCAGCAGCCTTCAGTTCTCAATCAATATGGAGCTCCAGGTTAAGCCTAGCAAGATTAACTATACTAAGACATAAACCCTATATAGATCATCAGCTGACTAACAGGTTCAGCTGGTCCTATTACACATAGGTTTTAGGAACATCATCAAAACATACAAATTCTAATCCTAGCAAATTTCCCCTTTTTGATGATGTTAAAACCTTCTTGAGAACTGCTCACAAACAAAGATATGCGAAAGGAAGACAAAGAGAGACCTTTAAAAAGATCTCAATCAAAACCAGCTGACAACAAGAAGTTGTCTTGGCGCAAAACATTCACTTCTATTAATATAGAGAAATCAGTACATCTTACAGAAGTGCAATGCAAAAAGAGCAAGATAAAAAAAACTTCAACATCTTTCCGTCCAGCAATCTAGCTTTTCAACCAGCAACCTTCATATCTTCCTCAGTCATACCTTCGAAACCCTGTCGGAATGTTTAGCCACTCATACACTCTATCATAGAGTTCCCTGTTATCTGTTCCAATAGGTGGGCTGACCTCAGCCAAGCAGATTTTGAGCGTCCTGCGAACACTCAGCTGGTCAAACTTCCCATCTGCTGTGACTGGAGTAGGAATCTTTTCAAACTCTGGCGCTTGAAGGTTTAGGTTGAATTCAACTGAAGCTCTCAGAATATCTGCCCAAAGATCACTGTGCTTTTCCTCCATCCAAGCAAGGAATGTTTCATTTGCTGTGGCCCCGATGCCGATAGTTTTGCATACATAGTACGAACAAATGAAATCCCTCTTTGCTGCTTTCCACTCCTCAATCCTCTCAAGAGGGAAGCAATCATCCACATATCCATCAGTGTTGTGAGGAAGAATAAAGTCTATCTCAGCCTCAGCTCCAGCAGGCTTCTTTCCTTTCCTACTTTGCTTCTTCTTTGACACAGCAGGCTTTGCAGCAGCTTTCTTCGGTATAAACATCCTTTTCTGTTTACTGTCTAAAACATCCACCTCTTTTCCTTGCTTTCCAAGGAGTTTGATCATCTTGTGACTGTCCTTTTCCTCCATTCTCCTTGTTTCTATGTCAGCAAGAAAAGCTTCCTCATGCAGAGCTTCCAACTCTTCTTCAGCAGACTTCCCTTGATCAACCTTTTCAGACATTTTAACCAACCTTCTCCTTTTCAAAGGTTGAGAACTTTGACTTACGTCTATTCCAGCAGACTCTCGTAAAGCTCTTTTCAAATCTGCCTTCTCTTTTCGTTCTAATAGAAAACTTTCAACAGCCTCCAGCCTGTCTTTCACATCCTTCAATTCTTTATCCTTCGCCTCATCTCTGTCGACCATCTCAGTTCTCAACTGGCCTTCCCCCTTTTTAACATAATTCAAAAGAGGGGTCCAGCGTGCTTCCATTTCCATCATCTTGGAAAGAATATCTCGCCTGTACGCAGTAAACTTTTCTGTAAACTTTTTCAGTTCAGCAAACTCAGCTGCAATTGGGGAAGCAATCTTCTCATCAATGGCCAACATATGCTTAACAGCGGCAGCAGTGTCAGCTGCAGTAGCTGTAGTTGTCTCCGTCAAACGAGCATTTGCCTCTTGTACAATAGCAATTTGTTTTCCCATCTCCAGCAGAGAAGATTGGATGACCGCATTCTGATCAATTCCATCTCGTAATTGCGCCTCCATGCCACTGAGTTTCGTTAACTGATCCTCCATCTTTGTCCGAAATCTGTCCTTAATCGACTCTCTTTCAGCAAACACCTTTCTTAGAGTAGCTTCAGCTTTCTCCCCTTCAGCCTTTACACTCTCAACGTGCTTTCTAACCTCATTTATGTTGTTCAACATCATGCCAGAAAGAGTTTCGATGATAGTCTCCTGTTGCTCAGAAAACATATCGGCAGCAGTTTGACGGATCAAAGAGGGGGCCATCTGAATAGCAGCTTCGATGTAGGACTTTGACGACTCAATAGACTCAGCAAGAGGAGTGTATTTAGCAGCCAACACAAAAAACATTGCAGCATACTATTGTGTTAACTCAGCAAACTTTGTGGAGTAAGAGTTATACAAATCCTCATGAACAATAACAGGCATAAAATTGGGCAAGCGTACAGATGTAAAATCAGGAAGAGGAGGAGGGATAGAAGAGACACCTTTCTTGATCTCTTCAGGCATTGTAAAGGGAGGAATTGAACCATCCTCTGCAGGTTCTGGTTCATCCAACAGTTGAGCGACTAGACAAGCAACCTGATGATTCGAGGTTAAGTCAAATGCTCTGGCTACTCCAGCCTTGGTCTGTAGCTCAAACTCCCACAGAGAAAACTCATTGTGACCAATCTCATTTGCCAAAAGAATGAGATCGTCAATAGCACCAAACCTTGCATTCTTCCATACCAGGATGTCTATTAGCAAACTATGCTCCTCTGAAAAATCATGTAGTCTAGGAAACTTGCTGTCCACCCAAGTAGAAGCCTCGGCCATCAAACACTTCTCAAACGGTCCACGTATTCTACCAGCATGGTTTACCATTTGCACTGGATCTTCTCTAACCACACCTCCACTATGATCACCCTCAGCAACTTGGGTGATAGGCTCTGAAGCGGCACCCATGCCCGCAACATCATCGCCAACTTCCATTGGTGCTGCAGACTTCGAAGAAGAAGGAATCTTAGAAAGAGAAGGAAATGGAATTGGTACCTGTTCCTTCTCACCAGCAGGTTCATGAGACACCATTTCTTCATCGTCCGATATTGGAGAATCATCAACCTCCATTGCATCCTCCGCAGACGAACCTTTCTTGCCAGGAGATACCTTAGGAGGCATCTGTGCTCCCCTGGTACGACTGCTCACTGAATCTTTCCGAGTTACCATAGTTAACCTTTTTGCCTTCCTCTGTGGTAACTTTGAAATCGGAATTTGACCTTCGCTACCAGAAGACTTCAGAGTCTTCTCCCCTGTACTAGCAGCCTTGGAGCTTGCTGGTGCTTGATCACTGACACTCTTAGATGAATTTTCCGAATCCTTCACAGTCTCATCCTTCTCGCCAACACCTGTCACAGGAGCAATTTCTCTGATGGGTAACACATCAGCAGGTTCCCCCTCAATCTCAGCCTGATCTTCTTCATCATCAGAATTAGGAGGACCGCTGAGCTCCTCATCCTTATTCAGCATAAACTTTGCCTTATATATGGTTTCGTCCACTTTGGGTCCCACGCTGTGTTAGGCATGACCCTCTCCAGCAACACTGTGACCTTGTTTGACATGGAAACATACTGTTCCACAGCCCATACCTTAACCTCTGGATGTCCATCCACCTCAGTCCGAAAGAACCTATTCTTTTCCTTCTGTAGAATCTCAAAGAACTTACTGACCCAATCACATTCCACTCCATCCACAATCGCCTTTAAAGCACAAAGACGCCTCTGACTTACTGAGTCCATACTCTGTCGTTCACCAAACATCACCTTTACCATGATATCAAACAACAATCTATACTTCCTCTTAAGATATGCTTTCTTCAAATCCGACACATGATGACGACATGAAGTTTTTGCTAGAGAGCGAAAAGCTTCGAGATGATTTTCCGACATATATAATTCTGGGTCAATGCCTTGAAGAGACAAACCCAAATTTTGATGAACATCCTGCCGTTTGATGGTCAAACTTTGACCAAACACTGTCGTTTTGATGCTATTCCTCCCAAACTCGCCACGAACCAGAAAATGAACGACGTAGGCATCAAGAGTCCGTCATTCTGAAGAATTAGCCGAGCAATATTGATACAAGCCCCGATCAGATAAAAGATTTAGAATTTCCACTGCTTCTCACTGTCCAGTTGTTCTGAAATCCACCGATAATTCGCTCCGCACTTTCTCCGATAGGACCAGAGGATCTAGAGTCTTGTGTTTCCCTGCGACCTTTTTCGAAGAAGAAGATTGTTTTGGAGCCATTGATATTGAAGCAGAAAGTGATCAAATTTCAGAAGAAGGAAAAATAGAGAACAAAGATAAGAAGTAGTGAAGAAGAAAGAGATGAGAAAAACAATTTATAAGAGAGAAGAAGGAAACCGCTAATTTTTAAATTGAGAAAATAAGATTTGAACGTTGATTGGCATATTGAACGATCAGATCGAACGGTTATGAAGTAAACGGTTCGAATTCCGAAAAGTGCGTGTCCTCAGCTCTGGATTTGAAAAAGGTAATTTTCCAAAATTGAAAGATTTTTGGGTCCGCAGTAATAGGATAAGAAATAATATTTTAAGGGAAAATTATCCCATACCTCATGGTTGAAAAGATTTGATTTGACAATTCACAAGGTTAATTTTCAAAGCTGAGGATAAACTAGGAAATAAAATATTCCAAAAATTATTTTACCCACAAGAAACAAGGAATATTTTATATCAAAAATATTTTTCAAGCGAATAGAGAGAGAGAGAGAGAGAGAGAGAGAGAGAGAGAGAGAGAGAGAGAGAGAGAGAGAGAGAGGAAGAGTAAGAATAACATATCTGTCAGTTGATTTTGTAATCAACTGATACCACTGAGTACTGTAGCAGCAAGGTTATAGAACCTTCTTCAGCAGGTTTGGCAGTTCTCTTCAGCAAGCTTTATACTCTCTTCAGCAAGCTTTATACTCTCTTCAGCACGCTTTATACTCTCTTCAGCAAAGTGTTAACATGTTTTTCCAGGATCCAGTAGACCTAATTCCACTGATAGACCTCTAAACCGTGCTTCTGCCAACGGTTTTGTGAGAATGTCTGCTCTCTGTCGATCTGTATGAATCTTTTCCATTCGAATGTTTTTCTTTTCGACATGATCTCTAATAAAGTGATGATGTATATCCACATGCTTGCATCTTGTGTGAAATCTTGGATTTCGAGTAATAGCAATGGCACTGTTGCTATCACAAAAGATAGGAATTTCTTTAGTGACAATGTGATAGTCTTGCAATTGTTGACTTATCCAAAGTAATTGTGAGCAACAACTCCCGGCGGCCATATACTCTGCTTCTGTGGTTGACGTAGCCACTGAAGTTTGCTTCTTAGAGAACCAAGAGACCAGCTTACTTCCAAGAAATTAACATGTACCCGTGGTTGATTTTCTATCAATTCTACAACCACCGTAGTCTGAATCAGAATATCCACTGAGTTCCAGATTGTCATCGGCAGGGTACCAAAGTCCCAAGTTTGCTGTACTCTTGAGATACTTTAAAATCTTCTTTGCTGCATCCAAATGACTTTTCTTTGGATTGGCTTGAAATCTTGCGCATACTCCAACTGCGAAAGAAATGTCAGGTCTGCTTGCTGTTAGATACAACAAGGAACCTATTAATCCTCTGTATATGGTCTGATCAACACTTTCACCATCCTCATCTGGATCCATCTTGTAGTTTGTCACCATAGGAATTTTTGCATCCTTGCTTGTTAACATTCCAAACTTTTCTAGCATATTTTTGGTATACTTTGCTTGGTTTATGAATATTCATTTAGAAGTTTGCTTGACTTGAAGACCTAAGAAATAATTCATTTCTCCCATCATAGACATTTCAAACTTACTTTGCATCAATTCACTGAATTTTTCACAAAGCTTCTTGTTTGGAGATCCAAAGATTATGTCGTCCACATAGATCTGTACTAAGAGAATATCTTGTTCTTCTTCAATTCTGAACAAGGTTCGATCAATCTTTCCTTTACTGAATCCATGATCAAGTAAAAACTGCGATAGTGTGTCATACCAAGCTCGAGGAGCTTGTTTTAGTCCATATAAAGCTTTCTTCAGTCGGTATACTTGATTTCCTTGAACAAAACCTGGGGGTTGTTCAACGTATACTTCTTATGCAAGAACTCCATTTAGAAACGCGGACTTTACGTCCATTTGATATACTCTGAATTTCATATATGCTGCATACGCAAGGAATAATCTTATAGCCTCTAATCTGGCTACTGGTGCAAATGTCTCGTCATAGTCAATTCCTTCTGACTGTGAGTAACCTTGCGCGACAAGCCTTGCTTTATTTCTAGTGACCTCATCTTTCTCATTTTTCTTGTTCTTGAAAACCCACTTCGTTCCAATCACTTTTTGGTGTTTTGGTCTATCAACAAGTACCCAAATATCTTGTCGTGTGAATTGATTCAGTTCATCTTGCATAGCTTCTATCCAGTTTGTGTCCAACAATGCTTCTTCAATATTCTTAGGTTCTTGTAGAGAGGCATAGCAGCTAAATAAACCATCTAGGTTTATTTTTCTTCTTATTTTGACTCCATCTTGAGGATTACCTAAGATTAAATCACTGGGATGGTCTGTCATCCAATTCCTTCTATTAGATGCGTTCAATTCTTCTGAAGACATTATTGGAACATCATCTTGCGTCGTTCCCCCTTGATTTGATAAATTCACATCTGGAGTTCTGGGTGAGTCATCAGCAGGCCTTGGGGTTACTTCAGCAGACTTTGTTTTGCTTGAGTCTTCTCTCGTCTCTAGAATAGCTTTTCCTTTTTCTTCCATCTTTGAATTTTGCTGATCATCTTCAGAATCTGAATCTAAAATGGGTAAATGAACCTTGACATATTTTGTCTTATCCTTGAGTTCAAGTTTCCCAAATCCTTCTGCCAGTGACTCTTCTCGTCCTTTGTCCTTAGACTCAACAATAGATTCATTAAAAACCACATGAGGTGTTTCTTCCACAACAAGGGTTTTCCTATTAAAAACTCGATAGGCCTTGCTTGTGCTGGAATATCCTAAAAATATTCCATCAGCAACCTTGACATCAAAAGTTTTTAACTTGGATTTGCCATTATCATGAATGAAACACCTACAACCAAAAACACGAAAGAAAGAGACACGAGGAATTCTACCTTTTCATAACTCATATGGTGTCTTTCCATGTTCTTTGGTCAGCAAGCTTCGATTCTGAGTATAGCATGCTGTATTCACAGCCTCTGCCCAAAACCTCTGAAGAACATTATACTTTGCTAGCATTGTTCTGGCAGCTTCCTTGAGTGTCCTATTTCTCCTTTCAGCAACACCATTTTGCTGTGGAGTGCGAGCCGCAGACGTTTCATGCTGAATCCCAGCTTCTTTGCAATACGTTGCTATGTGAGAGTTTAGAAATTCTGCTCCTTTGTCACTTCTGATCCTTACGACATTTTCTCCCTTCTCGTTTTGTAATCTCTTCAGTAATTCTGGTAACTTTGTGATAGTTTCGTTCTTTTTGAACATAAATATCACCCATGTGAATCTTGAATAGTCATCTACCACCACCAGAGTGTATTTTCTACCACTGAAGCTTAATGGAGATACAGGACCAAATAGATCCATATGAAGTAATTGTAATACCCTACTTGACGTTGGTACAGAACCTTCCTTGAATGAAGCTCTAGTTTGCTTTCCTTTTTGGCAAAAGTCGCAAATCTGATCTTTTGAGAAAACTTCATTTGGCAAGCCTTCTACAAGAGACTTCCTGGCTATCTTGTTTAGCGTATTGAAATTTATATGACTCAGTCTCTTGTGCCATAACCAGCTAGCTTCTGAAGTACTTTTTGCTACAAGGCATGTATTGCTTGAACATTTCTGAAATTCTGCAACATAAACATTGCCCTTTCTCAAGCCGGTTAAGAGTACCTGATCGTTTAAACCACTCAAAACAACACACAGAGAACTAGAAAACTTAACTGAGTATCCCTTATCACAGAATTGTGAAACTGAAAGCAAGTTATGCTTAATCCTTCCACGTAGAAAACTTCCTCCACACGTACATCTCCAATGTATAGAGTCCCAACACCTTTGGTAATACCAAAGTTATTGTCTCCAAATACCACCCGTGGGCCATTTTGTGATTTTATTGAGCTCAAGAGTTGCTTGTTTCCAGTCATATGCTTCGAACACCCACTGTCGATGTACCAGACAGTATTTCCAGCAACCTCTCTTTCATGTCCCACGTCGTCCTGCATGTTTAGTTAAGTTTTAGGTACCCTTTAGATTTGGGTCCTTGAGAGTTAGCACAATCTTTAGGAAATCATAGGAATAGACTCTTCTTATCGTGTTCAGAAGATCTTATCCTTCTTCCATACATATCAACATAGACAACCTCATCCTTTGGTGCTTTCTTGAATGTTTGTCTATGGGTGTCGACTGTGTTCCTTCTAGAAGACTTCTGACCCTTCTGAGGTCCTCTAGATGGAGTGATCAGCCGCTGTGCAATGGTCCGAGGGTTTTGATGATAAGGGTACGTTCTACTTGAGTCATCAAAAGATTCATATCTTACAGGCACATAAGACTTAGTAGACCGTTTAGCAAGCTTTGAAGTTTGCTTTGGTTGTGTAGTCTCCAGCTGAGACTGTCTCCACAGAGATGGTTTCGGCTGATGTCTACTTTTCTGACCTTGCTGAGGTTTCTTAAGTTGGGATTCCCCCTTCTTTTGATACCTCATCAGTTGTTTAGGTTGTTGAGTATAACTACTCTTCTTCCCATTCAACTGATTTGCTGGGTCAGCAACCTTTTTACCCTTATCAGTAGGTTTAGGTTTGGAACCCTCTCCTACCAAATCATTACCCTTAACATGTGTACTCTTCTTAAGCACACTTGTTTGAACCTGTGAGGATTTGGCCATGGTAAAACCAATTCCCTTCTTTACGTTAGGCGTTTGAGATGATTCAACTATTGTTTGAACTGCATGAGAAGCTTTGTTCAGTTGATCCAACCTCAAACTTAAACATTCCTCACTTGATTTTATACGCTCATGCTGATGGAAAAGTTCATCGAATTTTGCTTGTAGAATTTTCAACTGATCAGTTTTCTCAAGATTCTCAGCAAGCAGCCTTTCTACCAGCAGACCCTGTTCAGTGTACTTCACTTTAAGAGTGTTTAACTCTTCTGAAGTTATCTGATTAGAGTCTGTTAGTGTCTCAGATGTCTTGCTAATAGATTCTTGTGTAAATGGATCAATTTTTTCTTTCAAGCTCACATTCTCCTTCTCCACACAGTTGTAAGCGTTTATAGCAGTTTTGAGATCTTCCATTAACTTATCAACAAAGTTATGGTCAAACTCTTCTGCAAAAGAAACACGGGAAGCGGACGAAGAGCAGGAATCAGAAAATACCTCATCTCCATTTGCCATAAGACACAAATTATTGTCTGAAGAAAATTCTGAGGATGATGTTGAATCACTTGAAAGAGTATCCTCCTCTTCAGCCACTAAAGCACGCTTGTCAGCAAACTTTTTGTTCCTCATTAACCTCTTTTCTTCTCTTTCTCTAGGAGTTAATTCTGGACAATCATAGCTGAAATGTCCAGATTTATGACAAGTATAGCAAGCATCGCTTCTTGAAGATCTTCTTGGACTAGAATCCCTTTTAGGAGAGAAATCTCTTCTTCTTGGACTATCTTCTCTTCTTCTTTCTGGAGTCTTGAACCTTCTATCATCTTTGGAATCTTCTGATTTCTTATCTGAAGATTTGTTTCCGGATCTGAAACCAGCTTTCTTTGAATTCTTCCAATGTCTTCTATATTTCCCAAATTTTGAATTCATTTTATCAAACTTTCTGGTCAGCAAAGCCATCTGTTCTTTCAAGCTTAAATCCTCTCCAATAGGTTCTTTAGATGACTGATTTGGAGTGGCCTTGAAAGCAACTTCCTTTCTCGTGGAATTTAAATTTCCTTCATCCTCGTCTTCTTCTTGTTTCAAATCGTATTCATGAGCTTTCAAATGCGAAAATAGCTCATGATGACTGATTTTGCTTAGTTCTTTTGTATCTTTAATCACTGTGATCTTGACTCTCCATAGTCTTTTCAATCTTCTGTCGAGTAGATGCTTCTGCTCCACCGCTCCCAGAACTTACTGGTTCAAAGTAAAACTTTATCGGTCCATCTTCAAGTGTTTCGAGCATCCTATCATGAATTGCACCAAGATGATTTTCCATGCGGAATTTCCAGTAGTCATAGTCTTCAATAGAGAACTCTGGTAGCTTTCTTTTACTGCTCTTATGAGAACTCATAGTTAGTGATAAAAACAATATGCACAGAATGCAATGAGTTTTATGAAAATGGTTTTTCAAAAAGATTTGTTCAGGTGACCACAACAGTCTTTCCTCAAAGACTATTGGTAACCAAAGCCAGTGGTCGGTTGAACCACTGCTCTGATACCACTTGTTGGTCCCGGACGAGATGTGCAAGAAGGTGGAAAGTCTAGAAGGGGGGTTGAATAGACTTTACCACACTCAAAATTTTTTCAACTTTTCGTGAGCTGAGCGTGAGGTTAGAAGACTTTGAAGTCTTCTGCAGCAAGGTACTCAGAGTGTGCTAGGTGTGATCAGCAGACTTCGGAAACTCGAAGTCTTCTGATGGTGCGGAAGCTAATCTCGTGTGTATTTGAAAAACCCTTTTGATGAAAACCTTGGTGATGAATACTTAGCAAGTTTAGTGCAAGTTTATTAAAACGATGATGAATGAGCAGTTATAAGTATGAATGCAGAAAGCTTGTAAAGACACAGAGATTTTTATAGTGGTTCGGATATAACGATCCTACGTCCACTCTCCCTGATATCATAGGGGCCTTACTATCCACCAAACTCGGTCTTGTCTCCTCTAACCTCCTTGAGGATTCGACTACAGAAAGTTTAACTAGTTCCTGCCCTTGGTACAATCAATGCGATCTTCGAGTGATAACTCTTAGATAAAAAACAATCAACCTTTTCCGTACAGAGATAATGAAAGGTGATTTACACTTCCTTGACCAAAAATAAATCTCTTAAGAAATTCAACGTGTTAGATCGATTTCTGGTATGAAGAATTAAACGTGTTTTGCAATGAGTGAAAGGATTTCTCTTGATGTTTCTCGCGCGTGTCCGTTTCAAAAAAATCCTTCACTTCAGTTTTTATGAACCTGAATTTGACTAGCCGTTAGGCTAATTTGTCAATCAGGTCTTTAAGAAATGGTAAGTGATCGTTGGAAGATTTGTTTGACTATGGATAATTGATTGTCTGATATCAATCAATTATGTCTTGATTGATCTTGATTGGTAATCAAATCTTCTCTTGATTGACTTCGGGTATCTTTGAATTATCTTTCTGACTTTTGCTAACCCTAATGAATTTCTTGAAGTCAACTCTAGCAACCTTACACCTTGCTCCAGCACAGTTCCAAAGCTTGCTGTAGCACAGACTCCAACCTTGCTATCTTCACTTGAACCTTTCTTGAAAACATTCTTTTTGCATAAATCTTATTATCTCTTCTTGATCTTCACGACGCCCTTCTATATGACTTCGAATGAGATCTCTCTTAGATCTTTAAGTCTTCTTATCAGCAGCCTTCAGTTCTCAATCAATATGGAGCTCCAGGTTAAGCCTAGCAAGATTAACTATACTATGACATAAACCCTATCTAGATCATCAGCTGACTAACAGGCTCAGCTGGTCCTATTACACATAGGTTTTAGGAACATCATCAAAACATACAAATTCTAATCTTAACAGTCTGTCTGATCTGCAGTAAGGGCATTGACCAGGATTTCGTTGTCTGTTGCCGTCTTCTGCTTGAGCAATCTCAACTCCTCCTCCAGATTGCTCAGCCGGGTACCAACAGCAGTGCCAAGGTTGGCTGATAAGTTGCGAGATATATTTACCTCGGCAATCTGCATGTTGACGAGCATTGTCTCGGTGACTGCTCGAATCACCTTCTTGGTCTTCTTCTCCATCATCTTCTGGACTTTATTGATGATTTATTTGTGCAGGTCCATAAAGGCAGAAGAGATGGCGGAGATTGGACTGGTCTCCTCTTCAGATTCAGATGAGGAGGAGGGGGATGGGAGAAGTTGGACTGGGGGAGCTCATGTGGATATCTCCAAAGATGTTTGAGGTATCCAAGGGTTTGGGTTAAGAAGGTTGGTAGGAAGTGGGGGCGTCTGATGGTGGTGGAGGGGGGATTTCAGGTGGGGAAGAAGATGGAGGGGGTGGGATTTCAGATGAAGTGAGTGGTGGAGAAGGGGTTGGCTGAGGTATGGTGGGTTGGGGAGATGGTATGATTTCAGGTTGGATGAGAGAGGGAGTTGGAGATGATAGGAGTAAGGCTGGAGGGGAGAAAGTAGTAATGGGGGTGGGGGAGTAGACTGGTCCGGCAAGAATGGAGAAGAAATCAGATGGGGAGGGAGGGGGAGAAGAGGTTTGGGTTTGTGGAAGTGTGGCTGATGAGGTTTCAGCTTGGACTAATGTGGGAGTAGGCTGTTTAAGAGGCTCAGAGGTGCCAGCCTGGGACACCTCTTCATCGCCAGAGTGGACAGGAGAGGGGGAGGGGGAGAATTGTACCTTACTGGGAGAAGGGAAGGGGGTCCTCTCAGAGCTGATCTCCTGAACTTCCTCTGATTGGACCACCTTTGCCGCTATCTCCAAGGTGAGTGCCTCTTCATTCAGCAGACTAGGCTGATCAGCTGCAGAGGTTCCTCCTAACTCCGAGGTTTTCACCAACCTCCTCCTCCTCTGGGCCTTCTCCTTCAGATTCATTGGTTGTGAAGCCTCAGCAGAGCTCACTGTCGGCTCTTCTATCCTTTCCACTTCCTCTTCAACTTCTTCCTCCTCCTCAGCTGAGGGGTCCTGAGCCCTGACCTCAGCTGCTCCTCCGTCAGAGTCAGCTGGTGCTCCAAGCGGCTCATCCTTTGTTAAAAGCTCTTTCTGCTTCGTGTAGGCTCAAACTCCATCAGCCCAGTTGATCTGAGCTGTCAACAAATCCTCCAGTATTACCGTCACCTTGTTAAACAGACTGGTGATTGATTTCGCCTGCCACTTCCCACTGACTACCTCTAGTCTCTTCCTCTCTGTCTCAAATCTGCCCAGCAACATCCCAGCCCAGTTGGCTTGCACTCCATCAATAATCGTCCTCAGATAGCACAGCCTGGGTCTCGTCAGCCCATCATGGGAGTTTTGCTCCCCTAAAATGACCTTCGTCAATATCGTCATTAACAGACAATATTTCCGTCGGAGCATTTTCTTCTTTAATTCAGACCTCCTACCCCTCATTGAATTCCGGGCAATCATCTCGAATGATTCTACCTAATCATCTGATTTATATGTGAGGGGGTTCACTCCTTCACTGCTTGTATCAAAAATCCGCGCCACCTCCGCCGGAGTCACCGTCAACACCTCGCCGTAAACACGGGTTTTAAAGACTCCATTCTCATATGTCCCGTTGGCATAAAACTCTATGCCTCTTATATCCAAGGTTTTATTGGAGTTGGATTTTTTGGAACAGAAAGTCCTCAATCCCGACCTCTCCAATAAATCGAGAATCTGTCTCGATTCAACATCAGTGGTCGTATCAAAGTCGACGTACATCTCCGATTTGATCTTCTTGTTGTAAGTCTCAGTGTGTACTTCCACCATTGTTGATGTAGTTGAGATAGTTTTCTGGGGTTGGCTCATAAAAAAATTTACTAAGGGTTTTTGAAAACAAATTTTGCAGAGTATAAGTATGGTTTTCTGAAAGTAAAACTTTTAAATGAAGAAGAAGGTGTATTTATAGGAGGGAGAATTTGAAAAGAGAAACTGTTTTAAAAAGCGGTTTTATTCTGAGTCGTTTAATTTGTAAGATTTACTGTGCTGAATCAACGGTTAAAAATAAGATAAGCGATTGGGATTCAGTGCGTGCAAAGCACTTGACTTTGGAAAGCGTAAAAAATAACTTTTATAGACTGTTGATTTGACCAGTATATGTTACTTTATGCAGAGAAGTTAATACCCTTGTCGTCAGCCTAGGGTTTTTTTGTATAAAGTTTTCTAGAAACAGACAAGGTTACAAAGTCGTCTGATAAGTGACCTCGTATGGGTTTTAAATCAGTCTTGTTTTGTTCTTATTTTGGCAAACTTTAAGACAAGTTAAAGAATGATTTTTATTTCAAATAAACAGACTCAGATTAAAAAAGATTTAAGAACAGTTTCTCCAACCAGTTTCTTCAACCATTAAAAACACTTGAGAATTTATTTTGAAGACACAATTTGTTTTATCAGATGAGGGTAGTCAGATGAGAAGGTTTTTATCAGATGAGATGATGCTGTCTGTTTTAATAATCTGATTGGTAATCTGTTCCTGCAAAGACACAGACTCAAAGAAACCATTAGTAACTAGGGTAAGTCAGATAAGGTTCAATGGTCATCTGATTCTATAGAAGTCAGCTGACTGTTGTGTCCTTGTCTGATTTACCAATGTCAGATAAGTAATCATCAAGTCAGATAAGGTCAATATGACTAATCTTTGATTCTTGATTCCAAGATAGGAGATCAATGATATCAGCTACCTGATTGTCCTTTGACTCATATCTAGTCTGATAATTCTTTCTAGACATTAAAGAAAAGAAAGAAAGAAATAAGGAAAACAATTAACAGATGCAAGCAATGATAAATAAAAAATCAGCCAATGATGCATCAAGTAATCCTAATTCTAAGCATAATTCTTTAAATCTAGACTCAGCTAATGGTTTTGTAAGAATATCTGCTCTTTGTGATTCAGTGGCTATCTTTTCAATTCCAATATCATTATTTTCCACATGATCTCTAATGAAATGATGTCTGATGTCTATATGCTTACACCTAGAATGCAGAACAGGATTGTAAGTCATGGCTATTGCACTATTACTATCACAGTAAATAGGAACATATGATGTTTGAATGTTATAATCTCTAAGCTGTTGACTAATCCAGAGGAGTTGAGAGCAACAACTTCCAGCTGCCATGTATTCAGCCTCAGTTGTGGAGGTGACAACAGATGTCTGTTTCTTAGATAACCAAGAAATTAATTTGTTGCCTAAGAATTGACAAGTTGCTGAGGTGGATTTCCGGTCAATTTTACATCCCCCAAAGTCTGAGTCTGAATATCCTGCCAGCTCAAAGTTGTCATCAGCTGGGTACCATAACCCTACTTACAAAGTTCCTTTGAGATATTTGAGGATTTTCTTAGCAGATTCCAGATGAGTTTTCTTGGGGTTAGATTGGAATCTTGCACATACCCCAACTGCAAAGGCTATGTCTGGCCTACTTGCAGTGAGATAGAGAAGAGATCCAATCAGCCCACGATACTCCGTTGCATCCGTGGGTATCCCCTGCTCATATGAATCCATGGAAAAGTTAGTTGCCATTGGAATCTTAACTTCCCTACTAGTAGTCATCCCATATTTCTCAATTAGGTCCTTAGCATATTTAGTCTGATGTATAAATATGCCCTTACTCAACTGTTTAATCTGTAAGCCTAGAAAGTATGTTAATTCGCCAATCATTGACATTTCAAACATATTTTTCATGAGGACACTAAAATCTTCACATAATTTCAGATTAGGTGAACCAAAGATTATGTCATCTACATTAATCTAAACTAACAAGATGTTACCATCTACTTCTTTTCTAAACAGAGTCCTATCTATCTTACCTTTTGAAAAACCATTTGATATCTAAAAATCAGATAAGGTATCATACCAAGCTCTGGGTGCTAGTTTCAGTCCTTATAGGGCCTTATTGAGTTTATAGACCTTGTTATTGATCTTAAACCCAGGAGGCTGCTCCACATAGACTTCCTCAAGTAACACACCATTAAGGAAAGCAGACTTAACATCCATTTGAAAGACTTTGAAAGATTTATAAGCAGCAAATGCCAAGAACAGCCTTATTGCTTCTAATCTGGCAACTGGAGCATAGGTTTCATCATAATCTATCCCTTCAGATTGTGAGTAACCTTGAGCTACCAATCTTGCCTTATTACGAACAATAATATTGTTCTCATCTGTTTTGTTTTTGAACACCCATTTGGTGCCTATAATCTTTCTATGTAAGGGTCTTTCCACTAATTCCCAAACATTTTGCCTTTCAAACTGATGCAGTTCTTCCTGCATGACAGCTATCCAGTTTGGATCAGATAGAGCTTGCTCAATAGACTTGGGTTCAAGAAGTGATACATAACAGCTGAACAGACTTTCAGAGTCCAACATCATTCGTGTCTGCACACTACTTGATGGGTCTCCGATGATCTGGTCAGATGGATGATAACTTCTAATCCTTTTGCCTATATGAGTAGAAGGATCCTCATCTTGAGACTCAGTAGGCAACTCCTCTGACTCTATCTGAGCTGACGTTCCCCCTTCATCAGCTGACCCCCGCTGATCAGCTGATGTCAAGGGTGTCTCCTCAGATGGAGTCTGATCAGAAGTTGTCTTCTGATTATCAGATGGGGATTCTTCTTCATCTGAATCTGAATCAAGACTAGGTAGATAGACTGTTCTATGTTTAGTCTTAGTTAGTTCAATCTTATCTAGATTTTTAGAAATTTGATTCACTTTATCTGAGAAGGAATACAATTCATCAAAAACAACATGTGGAGTTTCCTCCACACAAAGGGTTGTCTTGTTGAAAACTCTAAATACTTTGGAAGTGTTGGAATATCCCAAGAATATTCCATCAGCTGCCTTAGCATCAAAGGTTCTCAGCTTAGATTTCCCATTGTTATGAATGAAACATTTACAACCAAAAGCTCTAAAATATGAGATTCTTGGAATCTTATCCTTCCAAATCTCATATGGAGTCTTACCCTTGTCTTTAACAACTAAGCACCTGTTCTGGGTATAACAAGCTGTATTGATGGCTTCAGCCCAGAACCTGTGAGGGGTTTCATACTCAGCTAGCATGCTCCTGGCTGCTTCCTTCAGGGTTCTATTCCTTCTTTCAACCACTCCATTTTGTTGTGGAGTCCTTGCTGATGATGTCTCATGAATAATTCCACACTCATTGAAAAAGTTAGATAAACAAGAATTTAAAAATTTTGTGCCCTTATCACTTCTTATTTTAATAATATTAACACCCTTCTCATTTTGAATCTGTCTGAACAGATCAGAGATCTTGTTTATAGTCTCATTTTTCTTGAAAAGGAATATAACCCAAGTGTATTTTGAGAAATCATCAACTACAACAAGAGTATATTTCCTTCCACTAAAACTGAGAGGTGAAACAGGTCCAAACAGATCAAGATGAAGTAGTTGTAAAACTCTTTCAGATGATGAGGTGTTAATACTCTTAAATGAGTGTCTAGGCTGTTTACCTTTTTGACAAGCATCACATTTAAGATCAGTAGAATAAAGTTTCTCAGGTAATCCCTTAACAAGGTTCTTTTTAGCCAGCTTACTAAGGGTCTTGAAGTTCAGATGACTAAGCCTCTTGTGCCATAGCCAGCTGAGGTCATCTCCACCCTTAGCTATCAGACAAGTATCCTTGGGACAACTATTAAAGTTGGCCACATAGACATTACCATGTCTGAAGCCGGTTAAAAGTACCTTGTCTGAGGCACTATCTAAGATATCACATTTATCCTTAGAAAACTTGACAAGAAAACATTTGTCACAAAGTTGGGAAACAGATAGCAGATTATGTTTCAAACCTTCAACAAAATATACCTCAGATACCTGAATATCCTTGATAATCAGAGTACCTACTCCTTTAGTCTGTCCACAATTGTTGCTCCAAATAATACTCTTGGACCATCAATGTTCTGGAAATTTGATAGTAGCCTCTTATTATAAGTCATGTGTTGTGAACAACCACTGTCTATATACCATATAGAAGCTAAGATCTCTTCCTTGAGTGATGATCCCTGTGAATCCTGAAAAACAGATTAGTTATAAGGTACCTTAGTGATCTTGGGTCCTTGAAGGTCAAGCATCACTTTAGGTAACCAGACAAAAATCTCATTTCCTAATAATAAATCAGACTTGGTCTCTCTACCAAATCTGTCTACAATTGTATCACTTTTAAATGATAACTTGTTGTATTCAGATTTAGTAATTTTCCTGGACTTAGGAAAAGTGGGAGAGCATCTGCTTTTCCCATCAAAAGGACTGTAATAAGAATTTCTTCTTATTTTGGTTCTTGGATTTCTCTTAGTCTTATAAGGAATCCTCAGCTGAATTTTTGTTTTCAGACTGAGAGATGCAGTCCTTATTTGACTAATTGGTTTCCAAGGACCAATTCTAATCTCTTTTGGGTTATCAGATGCTTTTACAAATTTCCTAGGTTTCTGAACATCTGATTTACTATTTCTGTCATAACCAAGACCTGTTTTGTCATGGGATTTTTGAGATGTATTAAAGATATGATCTATTGCTGATTGTGAATTATTAAGTTGACTTATTTTGAAGACTAGCTTCTCATTGTCTTTCTTAATTAATTCATTTTCAGCACAGATTGTTTCGAATTTGTCTTTTAAAGATTTCAATTCACTTTCTAATCTTTCAGACAAGCTGGCTGATGTACTAGCCTCAGCCTGGGGTAAACATTCCCCTTGAATGTTTCCTCAGTTTCTGGGTAGTTCACCACCTTCTTGCCTTTAATTAAAATTTGAATTTCATCTTTTAAAGTCAAATTCTCTGTCTCTAGCTGTTTATAAGCAGCCAAGGACATCTTTAAATCTCTCAATAACCCCTGAATAACAGTTTGATCATTATCTGAAAAGGATTTACAAGAATCATTATCAGAAGAAGAATAATAGTCTACCTCTTTAGCCATAAGACAAACTTCATCGTCTGATCCAAAATCAGATGAGGATGATGATGATGATTTTCTTGGTTCCTTTTCTTCAGCCAGAAGAGCCCTTTGATCTACAAATCTCCTATCTCTCTTTTTCCTTTTCTCTTCCCTTTCTTTAGGAGTTAGCTGAGGACAATCATAGCTGAAATGTCCTGGCTTGTTACAAGTGTAACTCCTATCTGATTTAGGGCTAGTAGGATTTCTTTTGGCAGGAGATCTAAACCTCCTTGTCTGGCTCCTACTCTTGTCATCATCTGTTGAATCATCTTCCTTTCTTCTTGACTTAGATCTGGATCTATCCTTTCCTGCAAACCTCAATTTGTTACGCTTATATTTCATTCTTAATCTGTCATACCTTTTGGTGAGCAGAGCTATCTGCTCCTTCAGAGATAAGTCAGCTCCTACAGATTCAATTGTCATCTTGTCTTCTTTGCTGACAAAAGCAACAGATTTGGATGAGGTGCTTGACTCCATCTCATCTTCCTCATCTTCTATCTGAATGTCATACTCTAAAGCTTTAAGATGAGAAAATAAGGTATGATGAGTAATATAAGATAAATTTTGGGTTGCTTTAAGGATATTAGACTTTTCTCTCCATCTCTTGGTCAAAGATCTCAGTATCTTATTATTGATCTCCTTTTCAGTATAACTCTTTCCAAGATCAGCAGCTTTGTTGAGAAGATTTGTTAATCTCACATCTAGCTGATCCACTGTTTCATTCTCCTTCATCTTGAAGGTATCAAAGGCATGTAATACAGACTGCAGCTTATTCTCTTTCACTTGGTCAGATCCTTCACAAACATTTGCAAGTGTCTGCCACATCTCCTTAGCTGATTTGCATCTTTTGACTTTTTCAATCCAGTCTTTACTTAGAGTTTCAATGATTTCAGTCCTAGCTACCTGATCTAGGTTGTGGATTTTCCTCTCATCACTTGTCAGTTCTGAACTCTTTTTCTCTTGTCTGACTCTGGTTTCAGCTGACTCAGTGCCATTACTGGTGCCTCCATGATAGAATTTAATAGGTCCTTCTTCAAGAACCTCCTCCATCCTATCATGGATTGCCTTGAGATGGTTTTCCATCCTGAATTTCCAATAATCATATTCTTCAATTGAAAATTCTGGCAGACTCCTGGATTTCTTGTTCTTGCCTGAAGACATAGTGAGGTAGGAAAACAAAAACACTCCACAATCTTGTTAGTAGCAAAGTTAGTAGAAATAAAGAAGATGAAGAGAATCAAGAACAAATTTCAGAATCTTAGTTAAAACCTAAAATCAATATCAGAAAAACTTAACACTGCTCTGATACCACTTGTTGGTCCCGATTAGTTGAGTAGATAAGATAAACTTGAGGTAGCCTTCTAGGATAAAATCTAGAAGGGGGTTGAATAGATTTTATAAATTTTTACAAATCTTTCAAAACTTATTCAAAGCACCAAAGTAACACAGCGGAAATTTAATTTAATCTCAACTTTACTAAGATCAAAAGCAAACTGATATTTTAGTTTTAACTTTGATTCTGAAATTAATCTTTGATTTGATAAACTTGAAATTGAAAAGAACAGGTAAGTAATGAAAGCAATAAAGAACAACAGATTTATAGTGGTTCGGATTATAACAATCCTACATCCACTCTCCTTCTTCAAACTTTGAAGAAGGGTCTCTTCTACTAGCTTACTTACTCACTTTCCAACGTACAACTTTACAAATTACAAAGATCTTCAAATCTTCAAAACTACTAGACTATTCTGAGAATCTAACTCTAAAATGATAGAAGTGTATTTGAAGATGTGTAAGATAGTGTTCTATAAACACTTAGAAAAATCTATGAAGAAATCTTTGAAAACAATTTCGTGCTTTTTGAGAACTTGTGATTTAGAAGAATAATTTCTGAAAAGATAATTCGTGTGAAAGATAGATGTGTTTTAATAAAGTGCCTAGACCTATTTATAAGTCTGAAAAGATAATTAGTTTGTTAATTAGTTTTAACAAACTAGAAACTGCTCAACAAACTTATTCTTGAAAACTGCTCTAGACCTCAGCTGATTTCTTCTACTCATCTGCAGCTGACTTGGTGAAGACTCGCCTTTCTTATTCTACTCAGCTTATCTTGACCTCGTCTGAGCTCTTCATTATTGTCTCTTGCAGACGACTAGACTTGAGCTTGTCTCCAAATGACTTGCAACCTCTAGTCTCCAGCTGACTTAATTCGTCCTCGACCTAGTCTGATCAGCTTAGTATAAGGACTTGATCTCAGCTGTTCTTCAGGGTCATCTGATCATCTGAGCTGCTTCTTTTAACTCATCAAAACTTTCTTGATCTAACAATTTCTATGTCATGGAGGGAGGGAGGGAGGGAGGGAGAGAGAGAGAGAGAGACCTGCTGATCAGACACGGTAAAGTTCTTGATGATAGAATCTTTATTCAAATAGCTTTCATAATCAGATCCATCTTCTTCTTCTTCACAATACTGGCTCTGGTCACTCTCAACCATCTTTGTAGTATTATTCTATACAACTTGTAATACCTCAATACTATTGGTGTGTGTTAAGACGTACAGGCAATTTCTATATATAGGCGATGATAAACAGAAAAAACGAAAATTGTAAAGCATAAAGGCATCACTGAGATTTTCTCATAATGATGATGCCATCCAACTAATCCTATTTCTTTTCCGATTTTTTATTTGCGTGGTATTAAAAAATTAATATAAATGAATTAAATTTATATATATATATATATATATATATATTTTCTTTTTTAATTTTAAGGAGTTGGCCGGGTGTCTAGATTTGAGACTTAAAAATATATTCATTTCAAGGTCTCAAATTCAAAACGTCCACGTGCTATCAATTCATGTATTGGATCAGTCATCTGCCTGCAATTGGCATAAAAGTATAATTCAGGGCTGAGATCGAAAAATAAATTTATTTTGTCATAAATACAATTGTGTTTTTATTATTTTTCTATTTTATTTGTTTCTTTTTTCTTATTACCCAGATTTAAGTGAGAATGTTAGAGATAATTGAATTAATAAGAGGAGATAATAAATATGATTTTCTTGTTCATTTTTACGCTTCTTTTGCAAAATGGGTTAGAAATAATAAATTTGAGATAGCTATTTAATGAGGAAATTTGACATAAATATTGGAAATGATCTTTTTTTTTTTACTTTTTATCTCGGTCTCATACTATCGTTAAACTTCAATTTGGTCCCATAATTTCGAACTTTTTTGAAAAAAGTCCCAAATATTTAAAAATTTTAATTTTGTCCTTTAATTTCTTAATTGGTTGATTTTAGTCCAAAAGTCATTGAAATTCAAAAACAACACTGTTGATGCAAAGTTAGTTGGGACCTTTTGCGAAAAAGTTTAGTTATGGGATGAAAAGTTAAAAATCCAGCGGAAAAAGAAAAAAACCAAAATAATTACCGAGTAACCGGACAAAATTGAAAATCCCTAAATTTTTGGGACTTTTTGCGAAAATGTTAAAGTAATGGGACAAAATTGAATTTTAACTCCTATCTAACTACTAGCACCTTCTCAGGATTGTACCTCCTTTAATTATTATATTTCAAAATCAACTTTTTATTAATTCTATATTCTCGTATTAATCAGTGTAATATGTGAGATAAAATTAAATTAAATGTAATTAATTGACTTATTCATTTACTCACTAACTCCATTTTGAAATTTTTTTTAGATAAAAACTTCTATGAATCTGATCCACTAAAATTTTGATATATGAAGTATTGTTGTTTAATGATTTTGAAAAAATTAATACATAAAATCAAATATTTTTAAATAGTAATATTGTGTATGTTAAAATGTGATACTTAATATACTATAATGTATTTTTTTAAAGGTACACTATTCTTTAATAAATTAATGCATATAAGATCTACTATTCTTTCTATTTAATTGATGAATTTTGATTCAACTCACATGAGAATGTACCTTAATCAAAAAGTTGGAGAGAGCTATCTCATAATTTTAATAAGTAATAATTTAGTGTTTAGAAAAATATGGCTTAGTTTTTTATTTTATTATTTTTGCATGATAAATCATATAGTATTAATTAAAAATTTAAAGGGTAAATTACATATTTGGTCCCAAGAATGAATGGTTTGCAAACTGGTTCTTTTTTCGACACTTTTTTGTTTCGTAGTTTTTCCGACATTTTTGGTCCGAAGAAAACTACAGTTTTGGTCCTAAGAGAATAATAAATTGCAATTTCGATCCCTAAAGAATGAGATAAAATCACAATTTAGGTCTTAAAATATAATATTTGGTACTATTGTATTATAATACTTATTGACAACATGATTGAACATTGTATTTAATAACGAAAATATGTTTACGACCCAAAGAATTAATTTCTATATTCATTGTTGTCACTAAATAATAAAAAAAATTAAAGTTATGTGTTGGGCTGGCCTATTAGCCCGTTAGTTTTATAGTGCTGGAATAAGTTAATATTTTATAGCTCCTATTTATTCATGGACTCAATGGGCTGGAATAGCTCCTATTAGCCCGTTAGTTTTATAGTGCTGGAATAAGTTTGGGTATTATATATTATTTTAGGACCAGGTTATATGGACCCCATAATTGAGGTGTTCACCACCCTCTTCAGTTCACCCTTTTTTTTAGTTCAGTTCACACCCCACCTTTTCCAATTATACCCTCTTTCTTTTCAATTAAAAATGGGGGTGAACTCTGTAGGGGTGAACTCAACCCCATAATAATTACTAAGTTCACCCCCATTTGTTCGATATTTTTTTTCGAAAACTAACACAATGTTCGACTTTGTTTTTCAGACATTTACACAAATGTTCGAAAAACAATGTCGAACAAAGTCAGGATTTTAATAAAATCAGGAGCAAATGTGGGTGTTCGCCGAATTTTCAATTATTTTCGAATCTTGACTTTGTTCGACTTTTTTTATCGAACATTTACACAAATGTTCGAAAAAAAAAAGTCGAACATTGTGTTAATTTAAAATATATATATATATATATATATATATATATATATATATATATATATATATATATTAAACAAATGGGGGTGAACTCAGAAGGGGGGTGAACTCAATAATTCTTATGGGGGTGAACTTAGCAAGAATATTTTGGTCTTTTAACAAAAAAATCTTTTAAAAAAACATTTGAGGGTGAACTTTTCAATTATGAGAGTCCATATAACCTGATCCGTTATTTTATTGTAGTTGGGCTTTACTATAATTAAATTATCAATGGGCCCTCTCCATTTTGATGGGCAAATAACTACAGTTAGGACTAGAGTTAGCGTTTGCAAAACTTCAATGATTGTTTGCTTGGGAATATGATTCGGCGTGTAGAATTCTTTTTTATAAGATTGAAATTGATTTTGTGTTTTGAAATTCTTGCCTCAATCACAGTTTTAGTAAGTGGAAGCCAAATTTCTAATCTCCATTGTTTATAGAAATTCTCCTTCTTCGCCATTTTCTATTGAAGGAGCAAATCTTCACAGTAACGAAATTGCATAATTGGAGGAGAAACTCTTGGGTAAATTAATTTACCTGGCAGATGGCGTAAGATCTAAACCATTGGGGGTTAGACAGGTGCGTTCGATATGCACGTAACGAGGAGACGGATTTGGAGGCCATCTTGCGGAGATGACAATTCTTTGGCGAGAAGCATGGTTCATTGGTATCGAGACAGGAGAAAAAATCACAAACGGTCCTGTATCTTTACTTGAATCCAACTTTAGTCCTTTTTCTTTTTAATTTATCAATTTTTATCCTTTTGGTCTCAATTTTGGTCCTTTTCACCGGAAAATTCCAATTTTTACCGAAAAATTACTCTAATTTTGTATTTTTTGTCACGTCGAGGCCGTGGCAAGTCTCATTTGAATCGTCACTCATCTAGGAAGCAAAGCCCTCAATTAATTTCAAATTTTGATTACACCTTCCTCGTAAATTGCAATTTTAAAATCGTAAATTTTATAAATTTTCATCACTAATTCTGAGTGTTTTACAATGATGGGAGGGTCAAAATCTATAAGTTTATTTTTCTCTTGTCGAGCCCAACATTTTGGTACATTTTCGTGTCATTCTTTATGCTACAACAGATTTTTGGTCATTTTTCGTTAATTTTTCCGGCACAAAAATTGAATTATCCGGCTAAAAGAACCTATTTTGATATCAAAAGGAACAAAATTGATAAAATAAAAAGAAAAAGGACCAAATCTGGATTCGAATAAAGTTACAGGACTATTTATGAAATTATCTCATCGAGAGAGACCCGAGTAGATGCATTGTGATGCACTGGTCTTTTTCCTTCCAGATAATTGGAGACATCGTGCTGCTGCACTTTACGATAGAATGGTGAAGTTTTCACCTTGAAATGCTAATCCTGAAATCAATTATCGTGACTTCTCTGCTGCCCTGTACTGTGAGTGGTGAGGAGCGATGCCCATAAAATCCAGTTATGGTTTCATTTCACGCTGGAGGACAACCATTGCAGGGGGAGGAGCCGGAGGAAGAACCGGAGAAGGATCCAATTGAAGGATAAGAGGATATTGTACTGGAGGACAGAGAACTTACTAATGCATCTGAAACTGATTAGTTAAGGGAAAGTCGTAACCCATAGAGACTTTTTGGATAGGATACACGGCACGCTCTGTGATAAAATAGAGCCTTCTTTTTTACATGTTATATATTGTAAATACCAACCTCGGTGATGTAGTTTCTCTTTCAATAGGTTCTTTTTTGGACATGTACTTTGATATGTTTTATGTGTACATATAAATTGGCGTATTTGTGATGTTATCTATATAACTGTGTAGCTGAAGTGGAACTTTTGTTGTATCCACACTTATATAGATAACATCATAGATACATCAACCTATATATGTACACATATAAACATATCAAAGTTCATGTCCAAAGAACCCATTGAATTTTAACTCAGAATAGATGGCCTCAAGATAAGAACCGGTACGTCTTCTTTAATTTCACTGATGATCATCTCTCCGATGGACTTAGTCTACAAATCGGCATATTATTGTATACGAGTTATTCTATCTGTAGTATGCAGATCTGCATATTCATATTTTATTTGATTGACTTAAAACGTTCACTTGTTGTAACTGAAACATGCAAACTAATATAACTGAAACATGACATTAAATTTGATTAAAAATGTAAAATGAAACGTCATACACTACAAAAAAATAGTCATTTACGGACGGACTTACCGACGGATTTTCGTCGGTAAAAGTGGTCATCCGTTGCTATTTTTCTCGTCACAAAAATACCGATAAAAATTAATTCGTCGGTAAATACCGATGGATATTCGTCGGTATTTCGGTATTCCGTCGGTAATTACCAACGAATATTCATCGGAAAATACTGTTTATAAAAAATTTAAAATTTTGTGGGTACATCTGAAATTTGAAATTCCGACGGTATTTTGTTGGCATTTTATCGATATTTGTGACGAAATTTGGTCCATCGGTATTTCACAGTTTTTTTTGTAGTCATACTAGATTTGACTGAAACTTGGCGAGCCGAAAGTTTTAAGATCCGTGCACTGTGCATACATGACCGTACCTCTTAAATATTTTTTGTTATTTTTTATTCTAATCTATTTATTTAAAATATATTGATTATTAAAATAAGCATTTACAAATAAAATTGGATTACATATATAAAGATATAGTTCAATTACTGTAATAATATATTAGTTATTGTAGTATAACATAGATAAAAAAAATAAATTTGGTCCCATAACTTATTGGATCTCCAGTTTTGGTCCTAAAAAAGTTGTCTGCCCAATTTTGAACCCATAACTTTTGAATTTGTCCAATTTTGGTCCCATAAAATCTTAAACAACGTCATTTTTTGTGATGTGATGTGTGCGTGCCGGCGAAAATTGGGACCAAAATTTGACAAATTCAAAAGTTATGGGACCAAAATTGGACAAATTCCCATGTCACTTAACCAAATACGACGTCAGTTAAGATTTTCTGGTGAAAATGGGACCATAATTAGACAAATTCAAAAGTTATAGGACCATTATTGGGCAGACAATTTTTTTGGGACCAAAACTGGAGACCCAACAAGTTATGGGACTAAAAAACTTTTTTTCTCATATAATATACTAGTATAAAATAAGCACGGGTTATACACTAGTATATAAATACATGAGAGATGTTGCTAAATGAAGTGTTATTATTAATAAAAAAGAAAAACCAGAGAGGGTCAGCCACAATCCGGCCAAAAGTTAATTAATGGGCCTCATTAAAACCTGCTAATGTATTATTAACATGAAAAAGAGTACCCATCAAACAGTAGAAGAAAAATACCCAAATGTATTATGACATATATAGTATAGTATGGTATTATTATGGAATTGGGTCGATGAAAATTTGGGTGACGAAAGTTTTCATTTCAGGTCCCACATGTGTGTACCAATCGCCTTTGGTGTAAATAACTTCAATTACGCGGGCTAGATTGAGAATACGATAAAATAGAGGGACTGGAAATTTAGTTGGTTTGAGGAAGGCCTCATTTATATCCTTCCATGCCGACTCTACTCGAGTGTTGAATTCAGATACTGCTTCTTGCTCTGACACTTTGTGCTCTTCAGTATAGCATTCTACTGCTGAATGTACATGCTCTCTGTCCATTTCAAACTGCATCCCAAAAGTATATCAACCAATAATCTTTCAACACAAGTCTCGTGTAAAACAGTTTTAACGTGCCATTCAAAATGATACTCCCTCTTTCCCAGATTAGTTTTCATACTAATTTGGGCACACATTTTAAAAAAAAATGTAATGAGTGGATTATTGAAGGGTAATTTTGTAAAACTTTTATTATTAAAGTAAGGGAGGTGGTTGGATTCAGTGTATAAAGTAATGGTATTTTGTGTAAATATATGAATATTCTGAGGGTGGAGTTTAAAGAGAAGTTTCCTTTTTTTGGAATGTGAAAACTAATGTGGGACACACCAAATAGGAAAATGTGAAAACTGATGTGGGACAGAGGGAGTATTATTTAATTCATTACAATATTAATATCAAACTAAAAAAATTTCATGAAATAACTTTGTTAAAAAAATATACACAAAATATGCAAACAAATTTCTCGGTGAAATTTTGTGTAATAAAATACACAATATTGTAATTATGTATGTATAAGGTTGGTAAGATAATGTTTTCCCAACAGTACATGTAATACACTGACTTTTCTGCTGGTGTGTGTATATAATATATTGTCTGCAAAATGGTCCTTTTTTTTTTATCCCAAGAGAATGAGTGGTCTACAAAATTGACACTTTTTATATTTTTAGTCCCATAGTTTTTTTGACATTTTTAGTCCCAAGAAAATTGCAGTTTTGGTCCTAAAAAATAATGGTCGGGACTTTTTTGTTTGAAAAAAAAGGACCAAAAAAGAACGTGCAATTAACATTGTCGTTGGAAAATTCTCATGGAACCACACTACAATTTTTCCTATATTTGTCTGTTTATGTTTTTTAAATTTTTTTTTATAATTTTTAGATACATATTTAATATATAATCATAAATATGTATTTTAATGTGTGTATAAATTATTTATTATCTCCATCTAAATTTATCTTTAACAAATTAATATTTAAATTTGCATATATTTTAATAAAAATTAATTATATTTTTAAATAATCATGTCATAATATTAATGATACATAATTTTTATTAAAAGATATTAATATGATAATAATATCATTTAATGAACTTGAACATATTTCACCGTTAAATTGGTTCACTTTAAATTTACTCGTGATATATAAAGAGATATTAAACCGAGTGTCCCACGATATCATCGACTAGCCTGCAAATAGTTGCGGCAGCTTGCACAGAATCGGGTCGAGAAAGCACCCAATCGAAAGCTTCTCTAGTCGCAATATTATCTCCCATTCCTAGAAATGATATTACTGTTAGAGTTAAATATCCACAACTATCCAATGCTACTGGCATGTACTCTTGCACTGCTGGTTTGTACTTTTTTTCCCTCCATGTAGCCTCTTCAAAGAAAGCTTTAACGATAAGTTTTATCTGCATATCACCTCCATAAGTACATCTTCCCAAAAATAATGTTAAATTAATTTTCATGTTCTATTTAATTAGTAATGAATTAATTAAAATTAATTCAACTAAGTCACACAACTTACAACTTTTCTGAAAAAGGTCCCCAAAAATTTTGGGATTTTCAATTTAGGATTGTAACATATACCTATTTGTTCGAATTTGGTCCTCGCTGGAAAATTAGAAATGACATTAGTTCTGATTTTCCGGTAAGACCATACGACATTGTTTCTAATTTTTTTTTTTTTTTTTTTTAGAATAGATCAAAGTTAGATTAATTAGTAAGTTATGGCACTAAATTGAAAATCCCAAACTTTTAGCAACCTTTTGCTGAAAAATCCAAATTTGTGTGAACTTTAACTCGTTATATTGTACATACAGCTTCTATGCCATAGTTGAAACGATATGATGTTCCTTGTATGATCATTTCCTTGTCAATTTCTTCAAACACTTCTAAAAGGGTCTTGTAAATTATTTTCATATAGCTTGGAAGTTGATCTAAACATGAAATACTCCACCTGAAACATAAAAGTAATAATGAAGTTCAATATATATATATATATAGAGAGAGAGAGAGAGAGAGTGAGAGTTAATATCAAGAATCGTCATGTAACTTAAGTAGTGTCCAAATTTAGTCCCATATTTTATTATTTTTCGGTTTTGGTTCTTTTGGTGCATATTCTGATCCAAAATTGAAAAAGTAAAAATATACAGACTAAAATTGGACCAAAAAAAGGACCAAAATTGACACCAAAATTATCAAAGTCGAAACCCAAAGGAATAAAATTGAAAAAGTAATAAAATAAAGGACTAAAATTGGGAACAGCCTTAGTTACAAACTATTCTTGATATTAACTCTAAGTGTGCGTGTTTGTGAGATTAAATCTAACCTTTGGATTGCATCCGCAAAGAGTTTTAGTTCCTCGAGAGTACCATATGCATCGAAACTATCATCAATCAGAGATATTATGGACTGCACTTTGAGTAAAATCTTCCTAGCAAGGGCATATTGTGGTTCAAAATAAACTGAAACAACCCAAAAGTAGAGCTCCACCAATCTGTCTCTTGCAAATGATAACTTTGTCGGAACTTCTATACTTTTCCACCACCTGCAATTATAAAATTAATTATGTATGTATATTCTTTATTTTAGTCGATTAACATGTGATATAAATGGAAAAATTTCCGTTTTGGTCACATGAGAATTTTTCAACGACAATTTTGATCTCACGTTCTTTTTTTGGCATTTTTTTGGCAATCATTATATTTCAAGACCAAAATTGCAGTTTTACCTCATTCTCACGAAACTGCAAATTATCACTCTTATGACCAAAACTACAATTTTCTTTGGACAAAAAATGTTGAAAAACCTACCTGACCAAAAGAGTCTAAAATGATCATTTTGCAAACCACTCATTCTCTTGGGACCAAAAATGTTATTTACAAGATAAAAATTGTGCCACACGTACCTATAAAGTTCACTTAACTCCCTTTTGTGCATAGATTGTAACATATTAAAATCCAGCTTAGCAAGTTTGAGTAAGTGTTGATGATGAAAAGCATATTGCTCATAGATGGATATATACTTCCTTGCTTCGACTCGTGGCAATCCTCTGCGATTTGAGTATTCATACAAAGCGTGATGAACTTGTTCCGCAACAACTGGATTGCATAGAGTTGGCAAAATTGATTCCAGGTAGTTTCTAGCGAAAACAACCCCATGATCAAGTACATCTTCTCCATGAACTCTGAGGTGTGCGGCTTCAAAAAATTCGAGGACTGCGACGACAGCTTCCTCCATATCGGGAACTTTGAATTCACCTTCTTCATCCTTGAACTTGTCAAAGATTTCTGCTTAACATTAATGAGTTAATATTAAGAATCATCCTATAAGTTATATAGGCAGTGTCCAATTTTTATCTTGTGTATTTTTTCTTTTTTCAATAAGGTCCTTTTGGTGTCAAGTTTAGCCCTTTTAGTGCCAGTTTTGTATGTTTATACTTTTTTCAATTTTGGGAATTTTAATGGCAATTTTGGTCTTTTTTGTGTCAAATTTTAGTCATGCATGTTCTTGCCTTTTCAATTTGGCCCTTTTGGACACAACCTAAGTTACAAACATACATGAATTAAATTGGACACGTCGTAAGTTACAGGACGGTTCTTGGTATTAACTCTAACATTTACCGTGCATGCATTAAAATTAAATGTACAATTATCAATCCATATCAGCTATTACATTTTTGTTTTTCATCTTATATGCATGTCACGTTTGTCATTCATGATGATTTGTGGATGATATCATTTATTTTAGGTCACCTATTCGACTTGGTGTTCATTTTGTGTTTAATTACTTTTAATACGTAACACGTGTCTTTATATTGATAATTTGTGATGTCATTTATTGTGGAAAGTAGAACGGGTAGGAAACTTACGACATGAAACTCTGTATCCTTGTTGTCTCAGGAGTCGAAAGCAAAGAGCTGTGGTGTACATTTCATGATTATCTTTGCAAAAATCATCAAACTTTTCCCACACATTTTGCAAGGCTTCATCAATCTCTTCCTCAAAATGATACTCAATGCCTAATCGTTGTATTGCATCCACCATCTTCAGTTGTCTCATGTAATCGCTTGACACTTCCTTAAACGCTCTTCTCACTTCCTCTTTCAAATTTCCCACAACTTGTTTATCACGAGCCTTAATTTGTTGTCATCGCAACAGAAAAAAAAAATTAATTGATTTTTTTATAATTGATACCACTTCGTAATCAAAATAATATGAGTCATGCATGATTTTTTATGGAGCCTAATATCAGCATAAACTGCCCATTTATACGTAATTACAATGTGTGTATTTGCATTTATTACTTTACAATAAAACTAGCAATGTAAATTTTAAAGAAACAACTAATAATATTAGATTAGTACATGTTAAAAAATACACATAAAGTGTATACCAATTGAACGATAAAATTGATTTACAAAAGACTTTGCCTATAAGAATATACATAATTTATACTAAATGAAAAAAATTAAGATATTGGTACATGTGTCGAAATCGATATTAAGAGAATGACACATGTCAGAATTAACGGTCTAATAGATGATCAAAGAGAGAAAGTATATATTACCCAATTGGATTCTGGTGTGTACAAAAGGAAACGGTCTCCCCATACATTAGGATGAAAATTTGCGAGAGGACGAGAAGAATTGCTTATTGCAACTTCTTTGTTTTTCAAATCCATTATAAGCTGATTTGCAAAGTTCAGGAAATGGTTAATTGGTAGTTGTTAATACATAGTTTGCTTCTTTTATAGGCACAAATTTAATTTGGAGTAATTAATATATTCAATTTTATTTAGGACAACGCGATCCTGTTGAAAATGACTTAACTTATAGTACTTCCTTAGTTTTCTTGAAAACTCATCCTATTTTCCTTCCCAAGTAACGCCTCCAATCAATAGCTCATAAATTTAAGGGTAGTATTTAAAAATTATCACAATTTCATCTTGAATTCATAAAACATCAAAATCAACTTCTATGACCGACTATTAGAGGATTAATATAAATAAATTAATTGTAAGATGATAATAAAATTCTATCATGGCATCAGAGATTTAAAGACTAAATTAAATTGTCCACTCGATGGACCTCCTCCCTAGAGGGTAGAGTACTCGAAAATCTACCCCACGAGTGATTGAGAGTATTAGAGAATTAATATAAATTAATTAATTTCACACTTAATTATTTACAAGTTCAAAATTTTAAATGTGATGAAATTCTACCACCAACATCGACTACACCATTATGTTGCAACTTTTAAAACACATTTTTATAGTTACTGTTTACACCAAAAAAATTGGCATACTATCATTCCATACCTCATTTCATAACGGTTTATGGTTAAATAAGGTTTACACCATGAGAGATAAAGTAAACAAGGTGATATAAGGTTCACACGAGGTGAGGTAAGCGATACGATCAAGTTGAGATAAGATTACTTGAGGTGAAATGCAATTTATATGAATTAATTAATAGCATTGTTCATGTGTTACAAACTTAAAACAATGCTTCTAATAGCATAATATTCAACGTTTTCATCCTTTTAACTGGCTAAAAGGGGAAAAAAGTTTAATTTAATAAACCTAAGAGATGAATTTTAAAGTCGAAAAAGATAGCGAACTAAAATTTAAATTCGTGCAGGGGAAAAATTATTGTAAGCCTTATATTTTTACCCCAAATAAAGGATTGTACAAGATTTTCAAAGGATTAAAAAGAAATCCTAGCCCGTTCTATTTGTTACGTTGGGTATGGGATTTAAGTACGCTGGGAATGTCATGATTTTAAAATCTTTGGATGTGAATTTTCTAATGAATAATAAATTTATGTGTTTGTTATGGAATTTTGGTAGGATGATATTTTGCTTTGTGTCAAATCGATATTCATTAGTGATTGATACTATATTATTTTAATGTATTGAGTGAGAGAAAATTGATGATGTGAGGAATGATTGAGTGATTGGCTATACCATGCACATCAACTGCTAATTCCGTATACAAAGTGCCTCGAATTTGTTTTTTAATGTCTCCATCATTTCATTCGCAATTCAGTTTTTGTCCTCTCGATTCTTGTCAAGTTTCGACAATTTGAGGTGCTTGGTATAGCCAATCTCTTCATCCGTCTGATCACGACAATTTTTGTAATATATGATTTCTATTTTCATATACTATAACACTACAAACAATTATTGAGATAGGTCAGTTCATACAGAGTTTAGCTTTGGCTTCAATTGGGGCCCTACTAGTGGACGGTGGTATTAGTCCCCCAAACTAGTTGGCCCTTGAATTTGTAGGTGATTTACTATTTATTGCGATTCCAAACGTTTTTTACATGTGAGCAAAACACATTACATTTTAGCACATTTTAGTACATTTTAGTATTCATGTTATGTCAATTAGTATTAATTAGTTCTGGTTTATTAGTTTGACATTGTGTGTGCTATATTGCTATATATTCACATGCTATGGCTAAAGCAGAAACGGCTATTTAATGCTATGACAAATTTGTACAACCCTTTTCTTTAGGATGCTGAAAAAAAAAAAAAAAACATAAAAGGATTCCTACGTGTACAAAATGTACAAATTTACTCTGAAGGTGTGCGTGAGTGTTTTGCAGAATGTTGTCACGAATGTTGGCACATTCGAAGAACAACACAGACGAAATAAATGATCAGAAATACACAGCGGAAGTCTTAATCACTTTGCAAGATGGATATAAAAATTTTGTATAGACTGTGAATAAGTCTATACTGTCAATCGGCGAAATATCACTAGTAATTGTTAAGTGATACAATCGGTGAAAACATAAGCCACACCGTGAATGGATTTACATATATAGTGTCTAGATGTTGATCAATCTAACCTATCACTAATACAAATAAAGATCCAATGTTGAGTGAAATGTTGGAACATTCAGCAACGGAAGTATCGAGTATGAAACGTACAATAAATTCTATAATCTATGCCAATAGACTATGCTAGATTATGTTTCCCTCAACTTCGAGTTTTAATCTTCATAGCAGCCGTGTATTTATAGAAATCTGGACACTCTTAGTGCTTGAAGATAACTTCCACATCACCCTTGAAAATAGGTAACTTCCTTGTAACTTTCCCATGTTCTTTTCAACTCCTCACTCTTGTCTTTTCAACCGCATGACTTCTGGAAACTGCCCTAAGTCTTCAAACTGTAAAAACAAGACATTGAACAAGACATTTTGTGGGTTAAGGGTTAGTAGAAGTGGAAGGACGAATTCTGATGTTGTGACCAGAACGTAGGCACACTGAGTAACACTTGTCACTAACATCAACAATCTCCCCTAATTCGGCCTTTCTACTGGAACACACCTGATGTTGTACCATTGAACATAATGTGTACACAATAGAGATAAGTAAATCAATATCAAGTTAATAACATCTTTTTACTTAGCCGAAAACGAACATAAATAAAAAAAATAAATATATAACATCACTAAGACATATAATAAGAACATAGACTTAACACATAACTAAAACAAAATCAGAGCAAATATAAAAAAATAATATAGAAACTAACATAAACAAAATAACAGAGCTTAAGACAAAATCCTAGAAGAACTAAACAAAAATAAAAAACAAGCAACATAGTAAATAATAAAATCGGAGCAACACAAATTGAACATAAAGAAAACTAATATTTAATCAGTTCAAAAACATTAGAGCATGAAATATCAAAGGAAATACCTATACTACTATAAGTTTAAAACATAAGTTTATAATAGACAAGCCATAGAAACAAAAATTAACTTGAGTCTTTACAAGAAACAGACAAAGCTTATAGATGAAGATCAGGAGAGGATTGGGCTGTTTAGTTTAACAGCTGCATCTTCAGTAGTCTGCACAAACTCCCCCTTTCTTCAAGCTTCTCCACTCTTGAAAGCTCCCGCCAACAACAACTAGTCATCTCCTTCGAACATCAGGATCTACTCCCCCTGTTGCAGTAGAAAGCAACATCTCCCAAACTATTGTTAATTATTCCATCAATAGTGTCTTGAATAACATCTATTTGCATAAGAAAATAATCAGTAGAGAGAGTAATAGAAGCAAAAATTATCCTTAATGATGTTGACAGGAATGTTGCCAACATTTGGGGTAACATTTGTGCTAGATTGTGTAGAAACATACTGAGTTCATGTGAATAGAAAAAGAAATATTAAAAAGACAATGAAATAAAATAAATATGAAAAACTGAGTTCAAGTGATAATTTAAACTAAGTTAATAAAAATATCTTTCGAAATCTTATGCAACAATTAATTTCAAAGTATTTTAGTATGAAGACATTATTAGATGTTTCGAAAATTATAGAGAAAGATGAGTAGAAATTATTATACACACATTAGTTTGAAAAACATAAGTTATAAGAAGTTACCACAACATTCCTAAAAATTAGGGGGTAACCGTGTGTGTTGGAAGTTATGAAAATACTGAAAACTGCTCTAGAAAACCGTCCAAAAACTGCACACAATTATTAACTAAACACATAATATTGCTAGAACAAATTTACAATAAATAATCTATATAAAATTATTGGTCCCATGAATTGAGTATTTTATTAAAGAACTTGAGGCAACCTTCTAGGGAAAATCAAGAAAGGGGGGGGGGGGGTTAAATAGATTTTCAAATCTTTTTCAAAAATTTGAATATCAATTCAAGGTATCAAAGTTCATACAGCGGAAAACAAATTTAAACTCAATCTTTTATGGATCAAAAAGCAATCTGATTGAGAATCTGAAATTGGACTTGTTTGGAAGTTGATTAAGAACAAGATTAGTAAAATAAAGCAGTAAAGAACACAACGATTTATAGTGGTTTGGATCTAATTGATCCTACATCCACTCTCCTTCTTCAACCTCGAAGAAGGTCTCGACCACTTACTTACTTACTTGCTTACAATCTTACAATTACAACTTCCTGATGATCTTCTATCTTCAGTCCTATTCTTCAACTTCTAATCTTCCTGGAATTTCTAGATTACAGTGCAATGTTGTTGAAGATGTACAGGATAAGTGTTCTATAAACACTTTGAACTTATAAAAATTACTTTGAGAAACTTTTGTGAGTGCTTAGAAAACTTGTGTATATTTGTGAATGAGAGAATGCTGAAATTATTGTTTAAAACTGTGCCTAGACCTATTGTTTAAAACTTAATCTTGATAACTGTCTCTTCATCAGCTGATCTTGCTTCTAGTCGTCTGCAGCTGACTTGGTGAAGACTTGCCTTTCTTATTCTACTCAACTTGTCTCGATCTCGTCTGAGCTCTTCATTGTTGTCTCCTGCAGATGACTATCTCAAGCTTGTCTTCAGATGACCTTTGCTTCTTCGACCTCAGCTGACTTTCCTAGCCTTCCTTAGTCTGATCAGCCTAGTGCTAATACTTTACCTCAGCTGTTCTACACAGTTTGCTGGTCACCTTACTTTATTTGAGCCAGCTCTCGTCTGATTTCTTTTTAACTCATCAAAACTGTTAGATCAAGAAAGGTTTTGATGAGTTAAAAAGAAGCAATTCAGATGATAGACGACTATGAAGAACAGCTGAGATCAAGGTATGGTACTAAGCTAATAAGACTAGGTCGAGGACTGAACAAGTCAGCTGAAAAACTGTAAAGTTGCAAGTCATCTGGAGACAAGCTCAAATCTAGTCATCTTCAAGAGACAATTATGAAGAGCTCAGACGAGGTCAAGACAGGCTGAGTAGAATAAGAAAGGCAAGTCTTCACCAAGTCAGCTGTAGACGAGTAGGATAAATTAGCTGAAGAGTAGAGCAGTTTTCAAGATTAAGTTGTTGTGCAGTTTTTAGGTTGTTAGAACTGACTAACAAACTAACTGTCTCTCCAGGCTTATAAATAGGTGTAGGTTTTCATTTTTCAAATACAATTAACACAACACGATTTACACATTATTCACAATTCAGATTTCTATCTTCACAATCAATTCACAAGTTTTTCAAAAGAGTTTTCAAAAAATTCTAAGTGTTTATAGAACACTTTACTTGTAATCTTCAAAGTTCAATACTCACTGTAATAGTTAGATTTCAGAGAAGAATTTAGGAGTTCGAAGATTGGAAGATCTTTGTAAGTTGTAAACTGTAAGTTGGATCGAAAGTAAGTAAGTGGTAAGCAGAGACCCTTCTTCAAGTTGAAGAAAGAGAGTGGATGTAGGATTATTCATAATCCGAACCACTATAAATCTTGGTGTTCTTTATTACTTTCATATACTTATTTGTTCTTCTCAATTTTCAGTTTATCAATCAAAGATTAATTTCAGAATTGAAGTTAGAACTAAATATCAGTGTGCTTTTGATCTAAATAAAGTTGAGTTTAAAATTGAATTCCGCTGTGTAACTTTGGTGTTTTGAACAAGTTTTGAAAGATTTGTAAAATCTGAAAAATCTATTCAACCCCCCCTTCTAGATTTTTCCTAGAAGGCTTGTTCAAGTTTCTTTTAATCTACTCAACTAAGTGGGACCAACAAATGGTATCAGAGCAGTGTTAAGCTGTTCTGATATTGATTTTAGGTCTTAACCAAGATTCTGAAATTGTTATCTGAAGGTGTGCGTAAATGTTTTTGCAGAATGTTGTCACGAATGTTGGCATAATCGAGAACAACACAGACGAAAATAAATGAACAGAAATACACAGCGGAAGTCTTAAACACTTTGCAAGATGGATATCAAAATTTTCGTATAGACTATAAATAAGTCTATACTGCCAATCGGCGTATTATCACTAGTAATTGTTAAGTGATACAATCGGTGAAAACATAAGTCACACCGTGAATGGATCAACATATATAGTGACTAGACAATATTCAATCTAACCTATCACTAATACATATAAAGACCCAATGTTGAGTGAAATGTTGGAACATTCACCAACGGAAGTATCGAGTATGAAACATACAATAAATTCTATAATATATGCCAATAGACTATGCTAGATTGTGTTTCCCTCAACTTCAAGTTTTAATCTTCATAGCAGCCGTGTATATATAGATAAAATCTGGACTCTTAATGCTTGAAGATAACTTCCACATCTCCCTTGAAAATAGGTAACTTCCATGTAACTTCCCCATGATCTTTATAACTTCTCTTTGCTTGCCTTTTCAAACGCATGACTTCGGTAACTGTCGTAAGTCTTCATTCTGAAAGAAAACAAGACATTGACCAAGACAAAACGTGGGTTAAGGGTTAGTGGAAGTGGAAGGACGAATTCTGATATTGTGACCAGAATGTTGGCACATTCTGAGTAACACTCGTCATAACATCAACAATCTCCTCCAATTCGTCCTTTCTACTGGAACACACCTGATGTTGTACCATAGTACAGAATGTGTACACAATAGAGATAAGTAAATAAACATCAAGTAAATGACATCTCATTACTTAGCCAAAAAAACGAATAACACTTAAACAAATAACATCACTAAGACATATATTACGAACATAATAAAGACTTAACACATAATAAAAATAAAATCAGAGCTAACACAAAACAATAACACTTAAACGAACTAACATAAACCAGAGCTTAATCAAAAAATGAAAAATAAAACTAAATAACCTAACTAAACGAAATCAGAGTAAAAAGACACAAAAACATATAACACAATAAAACAGAGCTTAATACAAACAGAACATAGTATCAAGAACTTTAACCAAAAATAAACTTAAACTAAATACCAAATCAACATTAAGTTCAACAATATACCTAACATATAAGATAAGTTCGGAAAAACATAAACATAAAAACAGAAAATAAATTGAGTCTTTACAAAAACAGATAAAGCTTAGAAATGAAGATTAGGAGAGGATTGGGCTGTAAAGTATAACAGCTGCATCTTCATAAGTCTGCACGAACTCCCCCTTTCTTCAAGTTGCTCTATCTTCGAAAGCTCCCCCTCGCTCGGATCATCAATGTCCCCAATTATCCAAGTCATCATACAACACATTGAGATCTTCATCATCCCAATCTACTGCATCTATCTTCTCAGCATCCACGTCCATGTTTGAATTGTTGGGTCCATCATTGTTGTTTGGATTTTTGGGCACATTCTCCGGCGCATTCTGGGTTTCAGTTCCCATTTCAGTATCAGAAGCTGCACTTGTTCCAGCTCCAGATATATCAGCATCTGGTCCTCCTCCGGTTGCATCAACATCAGCATTCACACCACCTCTCTATCCCTAGCAGTCGGTTCAGCAGCAACATCAGCAACATCGGCAGCTTGATCATCAGCTTGAACAGCAACATCAGGTCCTACTCCCCCTGTGACAGTAGAAAGTAGTGCTTTCCAGACCCTTTGGTGCATCTCAAGGTTGCTCAACAGACACTTTACATTATTGATTGAATTTTCTGTCATAGCAATCTGATCTCGGATGAATTGCGGCTGTAATTGTGGTATGTTGGCAGCGTGTGTGCCAACATCTCTCGGCACATCAGCTGGTTGATCAGCAGGAACATCAGCTTCAGGGGCATTCGGATCTCTGTAGGGCAGATCAATTACACGTGGTCCAGTCCTCAGTACATGTGAGATTCCTAAACTCAGAGCAAACTTATCTCTGAATTTTCCCTCTGAAAACCAAGAGCTGAGATCATCATAAAAATCAGGCTGGAATACGGCAGCAGTCCTTTACTTGATACCCTTTCAAAATATGTCATCATATTGTCGAAAATTGTCTTCCCAAGGTTGAATCTTTGCAAGTGGCCAATCTTGTACAAAAGTACAGCTTGTTCAGAAGTAAGGGTAGTGGTGTTGGATGAGGGCAGCCAATTGTACATAATCAATTTGTGCAAGACACTATACAAACTAGTGAAGACTGAGGAGTTCATCCTATACCTCCACACTGTTTGTCTCCCTCCTGTGATTACACTTATCACTTCATCAAGGTTATCAATCTGAGGATCTTCATCATCCCGAGTCCTAAGAAAATTGTTAATCTTAGCAGGAGTAACCTCAATCACCTTTCCCCTAAATTTGACCTTTCCATAGTTCTTAGAATTGACCCTAGAAATACTGCCCTTCAAGTTGGCATAAAATTCATATACCCATTCAATCAGATAAGGAGTAGCAAACTGAAGTGCAAACAACAAAGACCTTTCTTCCAGATAACCAACCATATTCATAGAAACAAAATAATCCATCTTAATTATCCTTTCTCCAACAATTAGTCTAGTTCTCAAAGTCCTAAACTTATCACTATCCACACCATGATAACTATCATCAGAATCAGATGAAGACATATGCAGAGAGGAATCAGTGTGTACCTCATCAGATTTTGTCTTACTAGCTTCGGATGAAGAGGACTCAGAGTCAGAGGATGATGTGTCCATTGGTGTGCCAACATCCTTCGGCACATCCTGCGGATCATTTCGCTTTTTGCTTCTCTTCTCCAAACGAGCAGCCATTTCTGCCAATGTTTGATTCATTTCTGAATCCTCAGTACTCCCCCTCAGGCTGAGCACCGGAACAGAGGCTTGACCGCTTGTTTCCTTTTCTGGGCTTGCTTCTCGTATTTCCTCTTCAGATGAGTCAGAGTCTAACACTTGAATCGGCTTTGAAGCAACTCCATAATCATGCTTCTGCTTCTTCCCTTTCTCAGAGTAATCGACTCTTTTGCCCATTGTTCGGTAAGAACATCTTTTCTGACCACGTCCCCTAGAGCTCGACGCCTTTTGTCGAACAGTTTCAAAGCGAGCAGTAAGCTCACCAGTGTCAGTCGAGTCAGTCGATGGGTCATCTACTGGAGCATCTTACGGTGATTGTGGTGGTGTAAACACTAAGTGTTTGTACTGCTGGAAATCAACCTCCACGTCGCCTACCTTGACAACAGGGTAAATCGTCTGTTTAGTGAGGGTTTTAAATGCATAGACGACTTGATAAGAGGTGGCTCCTTCAGCTAGCTCAACCGTCATTGGGTATGTTTCGAGGACGGGGGCTTCGCTAGCTTCGCCGCTAATCGGATTTTGTGGCGTTCCGCCCAAAATCGGAGTTTCAGGGATTTCAGAAGGAATTTCAGTAGGTGGGAGAGAAACATCGATAGAGCCAACCCTAATAGAAGAGGGTGAAGTTGGGCGAGATACACCAACATTCTCAGACACATTGTCGACGGCCATTGAAGTAAGAAGTCGAAGGTTTCTGGAGGTAGAAGATGATGCTGGAGAGGTTGAGTGTTTGGATTGTGAAGGTGAGAGGTCTTTTCGATCAGCCATATTAATCACCTGCAAACACTATTCAAATTAAATTAATAAAATAATAAATTTGAATATAAATATGCTGAAGAAAAACTAACACCACAAAGTATAGTCAATAATACCTTTGAACTTTTGTGCTTAAATTCGAAACTATGATATTAAGTATGAACACACTGAGTATTAAGGACCTTAAATAGGGAAGAGAAAGATTGCAGAAGTTGTGAACACATCGAAGTTAAAAGATAAGATTTAATCACATCCCTAAAAATTAGGGCATTATCGAATGTTGGAAGTTTATTTCAATGACATGCTAAAAACCGTTTAATTCTAGATAAAATAACTGCACAATTAAATTAATTTAGACTATATAATGTTGCTGGGAATAATTTAAAATAAATAAATCTCCATAAAATAATATTCGGAAATTTTCAAACTCGTAGAGGTAAATATACATATGAGAACCAGAATGTTATTCACTGAATGTCGGCACACACACTTCTCAACACAGTTTTTACATGAAATAAATTCATTTGTGTTGCACTATATTTTGCTTTTCCCACTTATTCACATTGATCCATTTTTCTAGAAGAGATCATCGTAGTTGTCAGCTCCGTGTCCCATAATTACTCAATGGATTGTGAATATATTGATGCATTCAAGTCACCTTTTGAAAAGAGAACATCATAGTAGTCAACTCCGTGTCCCATAGTTACTCAGTGACATAGCATCTAATTATGAGTTTATCTAATTACATTTGAGAGAAGTGTGTCCAGGACAATTTATATTTACCACAGGTTCTAATACTATTTACACAAGAGAGTTCAAAAACACTAAATATTACAATATTTAGAAAAATTTAAATAAATTGTTCTAGTGTTGCTACAAATGTTGGCACATTTGTCACAACACACAGCAAATATAGGTCTAATTAGTGCATAAACCTAGAGATTTTCTAAGAGAAGAAAACCTCTCATTATCAAGGGCTTTAGTAAACATGTCTGCAATTTGCTTTTCAGTAGAAATGTATTCCAACTTTACAACTTCTTTTTCTACAAGGTCCCTAATAAAGTGGTGTCTAATACTTATATGCTTAGTTAACGAATGTTGCACAGGGTTCTTAGATATATTAATTGCACTTGTATTATCACAATAAACAGTAAGAGTATTGCTCTCCAAACCGTAATCATCGAACATCTTCTTAAGCCAAAGAAGTTGAGTACAAAAATTTCCTGTGGCTATGTATTCGGATTCAGTCGTGGATAAGGAAACACAATTTTGTTTTTGGCTATGCCAAGAAACAAGATTGTTACCCATGTAGAAACATCCACCACTTGTACTCTTTCTATCATCACTGTCACCTGCCCAATCTGCATCACTATAGCCAATTAAAGAATAATTAGTGTCCTTGTTATACCATATTCCATAATCGCATGTGCCTGTCACATATCTAATTATCCTCTTAACCGAATTCATGTGAGATTCTTTAGGATCAGCTTGATAACGAGCACATAAACAAACACTAAACATGATGTCTGGCCTATTAGAAGTCAGATACAAAAGACTACCAATCATCGACCTATACAATGTTGGGTCAACATTTGTGCCAACACTGTCTTTACACAATTTTTGTGTCGATCCCATAGGTGTCTTCATGTGTTTAGCATTGTCTAAACCAAACCTTTTCACAAGATTTTTGGCATATTTACTTTGACAAAAGAAAATATCATCCTTGCGTTGTTTAATTTGAAGACCTAAAAAGTAATTCAAGTCTCCAACCATCGACATTTCAAAGGTAGTGGTCATTTCATGCACAAATAATTCAAGCATTTTCTCACATGTAGAACCAAACACAATGTCATCAACATATATTTGAGTAATCATAATATCATATCCAGAATGCTTTATAAATAAGGTCCTATCATCTTCACCTCTATAAAAACCGAATTCAACAAGAAAATCAGTTAATCTACCATACCATGCCCTAGGTGCTTGCTTCAAACCATATAAAGCTTTCTTAAGCTTATAAACATGATCAGGAAATTCATGATTCTCAAACCCCTTAGGTTGTTCTACATATGCTTCTTCCATAAGAATTCCATTTAGAAATACGGCTTTAACATCCATTTGATGCAGTTTTATATCAATGTAACATGCAATAGCAAGTAACAGTCTTATGGACTCAATTCTAGCAACAGGAGCAAAAGTCTCATCAAAATCAATTCCTTCTACTTGTGTATAGCCTTGAACAACTAATCTAGTTTTGTTTCTTACAACATTACCAGATTCATCAGTTTTGTTTTTGAAGATCCATTTTGTACCGATTACATACACATTATCAGGCCTAGGCACAAGTATCCAAACATCATTCCTTTCAAATTGATTTAACTCCTCATGCATTGCATTAATCCAATTTTCATCTTTCATTGCTTCATCAATATTTTTAGGTTCATTGAGAGAATGAAAACATTCAAAGTTCACCTTGTTACACATAGATGTCATACAAATCGATCTTACCACATGTCTTGCATCAAAACACAATTTTCTCCTTGTTTGTACACCTGATTGTGGTTTACCTATGATATGTTGTTGTGGATGATTTTTGAGAATCCTGGAAGATGGTACTGTAGCAGGATAAGGCATAGTTCTATTAATTTCTGGATGTTGAGGTGATGTTGCTTCAGATGTGGGCACATTTGTAGTAACATTCTCAATCGATTCAGAAATATTAGAACCTTGCATCTGCTCAATAAGATCAGTTACATCTTCTTCAATGGCATTATCTGCAAGACTTGCATTATCATAAAAAACAACATTCATAGACTCTTGAACAGTATCAGTCCTAAGATTATAAATCCTAAAAGCTCTACTGTTTCTAGCATAACCAAGAAAGAAACCCTTGTCACTTTTTGAATCAAATCTGTGTAGCTGGTCTCTATCATTCAGAATGTAGCAAACACAACTAAAGACATGAAAGTATTTCAGATTAGGCTTTTTGTTATTCAAAAATTCATAATGTGTTTTAGTAGAATTAGGTCTCAAATAAACTCTATTGGATATATGACAAGCAGTATTCAAAGCTTCAGCCCAAAACCTTTTTGAAAGTTTCTTGGATAAAAGCATTACTCTAGCCATCTCTTGTAGAGTTCTATTTTTCCTTTCGGCTACACCATTTTGTTGAGGTGTTTTAGGAGAAGAAAACTCTTGAATTATACCTTTGTCTTCACAAAAATTAGTGAATAAGTTGTTCTCAAACTCCCTACCATGATCAGACCTTATTCTTTTTACCTTAGTGTCATAAACATTTTTAAAACGTTTGTAAAGAATTTTGAAAACTTCAAAAGCATCTGATTTTTCCTTAAGAAATTCAATCCATGTAAACCTTGAATAATCATCTACTATGACAAAAGAATATCTCTTACCACCAATGCTTTCAGTCTCCATTGGTCCCATTAAATCCATATGCAAAAGTTCAAAGCAATGTTTCGTAGTACAATGTGTCAACATTTCATGCGACATTTTGACTTGTTTACCACTTTGGCAGGATCCACACACATTTGACCTACAAATTTGTAACTTAGGTAGACCTTTAACCGCATCAAATTTCAATAATTTGACAATATTTGTATAATGAGCATGTCCAAGTTTTTGATGCCAAAGAGTACTTTCATCAGTTTGAACATTAAAGCATGCTTGATTCGAATCAATTAGATAACAATTATCGACAGATCTATTACCAACCATGAGACAATTATCATCATTGTTTAACACATAGCATGAACTTTTATCAAACTTTACATGCAAGTCATCACCACATAATTGACTAATACTAATCAAATTTGCAAGTAAACCTTTAACATGTAAGACTTTTGTCAAGTTTGGAAAACCCGGAACATTCAATGTACCTATACCAATAATTTTACCTTTTGAACCTCCTCCATATGTAACATTTCCACCATCATATGCCTTATAATCAGTGAGATAACTTTCCTCACCGGTCATGTGTCTAGAACACCCACTATCAAAATACCATAGTCTCGGAACACATGCTTTTAAAGAGGTGTAAACAACATTACATACAGTATTTGACTTTTTCACCCAAGTAGATTTTTGAACAGGTTTTTGAAAAGATTTTTGAACTGTTTGTTTCGAATGTTGAGCAGAATGTGGCAACATTTTCAAAGACATTTTAGAAAACTTTTTATCCTGCCTTATTCTAAAACAGTTTGGTCGTTTGTGACCCTCAGTGAAACAATAATGACAAACATCCTTCTTTTCAGAATCATTTTTCAACTTTTTAGGTTCAACAGAAGGTTTTGTAAACACAACAGGTTTATTATTGTTTAAAAACTGAGTGATATTACCATTATAACCAAGACCATGTCTACTTGTACTTCCAATTGTTAGCGCCTCATCAAGTTTGGCTGAACTTTCTGAATATCTTTTGAAATTCAGTGTTGTTCCTTTGAGCTGTTCTTTGAGGTTGCATATCTCCATATCTTTCCTTGTTAGTATGACCTCAAGCTTTATCACCAAATCCTTTTGATATGACTCTTCAATAGTCATGTCCCTCAAGGCTTTCTGAGTGGATTCCAACTCCTTTTCAAGCTTTTGATAACTAGACATACGATCCTTGCAAACATTGTTAGAAGTACCTGCTTTATCTACACATGAACTTGAGAAACAATTAAATTCTGGAACCTCCAATTTTTCCTCAAATGTTGGTACATTTGACTCAACATCAGAATCATCCAGTAAATCATCAAGAGTATCATCATATAATCCTTGCAGAAAAAGCATATTCTTCATTCTTATCAGAATCATCTTCACAATCAGACTCATCACTTAAGGTAGCATTAAAATTTACCCTTTTTCTCAAAAGAGTGTTGGCACATTCATTAGCATAATGACCAAAACCAGAACATGCATCACATTTAACATTTTTCCTATATTCTGGATCAAATTTGATCTTGTTACCTCTATCAAATTGCCTAGGTTGATTAACATTCCTATTTTTATCAGGCAATTGACGTGAACTACCAATCTGATCTCTATCTTAATTCTTAATTTGCAAATTATTTCTAAGTCTATTTGCTCTCTTTTTCAAAAATGCATTAAATTGCTTAGTCAGGAAAGCAATGTTATCAGCATTGTCGGCACAATCATCAATAATATCTTCATCAGAATCTATTTTAGTAACAAACGATTGTTTATCAATACTAGAAGATGTTTCTCCTTTGAAAACAGAAATTTTCTTTTCAGATTTCTCATTATCTCTTTGAGAAAAATTCATTTCATACGTTTTCAAAATACTCACCAACTCATTTTGAGTAATAGCATCAGTGTCTTTAGCTTCCTCAATAGCACATATCTTAGCATCAAAACGTTTAGGAACAGTTCTTAAGATTTTATGTACAAAACTTGTATTGGATATAGCTTCACCAAGTGCTTGAGATTCATTGGAAATCTCAGTGATTCTTTCATTGTAGGAGGATATGGTCTCATCTTCCTTCATCCTTAGATTTTCGAACTTGGTTCCAAGCATCCTCAATTTTGTCCTTCTCACACTCTCAGATCCTTCACAATGTTCTTGTAATGTCTCCCATGCATCTTTTGCAGATACACAATTAGAAATTATTTTGAACATGGAAACATCCGTAGAAGTGAACAAGGCATTGAGTGCCTTGAATTGAAGCTGGCCGTGGTCACCTCATCATTTGTCCATTCTAACTTCCTCTTGATTTGAGCTTCAGTATTGTCAGTGGCTGGAACTATTGGTGGAGTCCAACCAGTTAAAATACTCCTTCATGCATGTTTATCAATGGATTTGATGTACATGCGCATCTTAGGCTTCCATATTGCATAATTTGTACCATCGAGAACTGGTAATTGGAGCTGTCATAGGATATTTCATCGTAATAAATCACACCAAACACAGGATCTAAACTCAGGATAATGAGTTCAACGACTCTGGTGCCAATTGAAGGTGTGCGTAAGTGTTTTTGCAGAATGTTGTCACGAATGTTGGCACAATCAAGAACAACACAGATGAAAATAAATGAACAGAAATACAAAGCGGAAGTCTTAAACACTTTGCAAGATGGATATCAAAATTTTCGTATAAACTATAAATAAGTCTATATTGTCAATCGGCGTATTATCACTAGTAATTGTTAAGTGATACAATCGGTGAAAACATAAGCCACACCGTGAATGGATCAACGTATATAGTGACTAGACAATATTCAATCTAACCTATCACTAATACATATAAAGACCCAATGTTGAGTGAAATGTTGGAACATTCATCAACGGAAGTATCGAGTATGAAACATACAATAATTCTATAATCTATGCCAATAGACTATGCTAGATTGTGTTTCCCTCAACTTCATGTTTTAATCTTCATAGCAGCTGTGTATATATAGATAAAATCTGGACTCTTAATGCTTGAAGATAACTTCCACATCTCCCTTGAAAATAGGTAACTTCCATGTAACTTCCCCATGATCTTTATAACTTCTCTTTGATTGCCTTTTCAAACGCATGACTTCGGTAACTGTCGTAAGTCTTCATTCTAAAAGAAAACAAGACATTGACCAAGACAAAATGTGGGTTAAGGGTTAGTGGAAGTGGAAGGACGAATTTTGATGTTGTGACCAGAATGTTGGCACATTCTGAGTAACACTCGTCATAACATCAACAATATCTGACTATATTCATCTTCTTTATTTCACTAACTCGGCTACTAATTAGTTTGTGTAAGCTGTTGTTTTCTTATCTCATCATGTCATCTGGCAAGAATAAGAAGTCCAAGAGTTTACCTGAATTTTCAATTGAAGAATATGACTATTGGAAATTCAGGATGGAAAATCATCTCAAAGCAATCCATGATAGAATGGGGAGGTTCTTGAAGAGGGACCCATTAAATTTTATCATGGAGGAACCAGTGATGGCACTGGGGCTGCTGAAACCAGAGTCAGACAGGAGAAGAAGAGTTCTGAGCTGACAAGTGATGAGAGGAAAATTCACAACTTGGATCAAGTAGCCAGGACTGAAATAATTGAGACTCTTAGCAAAGACTGGATTGAAAAAGTCAAAAGATGCAAATCAGCTAAGGAGATGTGGAGACACTTGCAAATATGTGTGAAGGTTCTGGCCAAGTGAAAGAGAATAAGCTGCAGTCTGTGTTACATGCCTTTGATACCTTTAAGATGAAGGAGAATGAATCAGTAGATCAGCTGGATATGAGACTAACAAATCTTCTCAACAAAGCAGCTGATTAGGGGAAGTTATTCAAAAAAGAGATCAATAATAAGATACTGAGATCTTTGACAAAGAGATGGAGAGAAAAATCTAATATCCTTTAAGCAACCCGAAATTTATCTTCTATTACTCATCATACTTTATTTTCTCATCTTAAGGCTTTAGAATATGATATTCAGATAGAAGATGAGTAAGATGAGATGGAGTCAAGCACCTCATCCAAGTTTGTTGCCTTTGTCAACAAGGAAGACAGGATAGCAGCTGAATCAGTAGGAGCTTATTTATCTCTGAAGGAGCAGATGACTTTGCTCACCAAAAGGTATGACAGATTAAGAATGAAATATAAGCGTAATAAATTGAGGTTTGCAGGAAATGATAGATCCAGATCAAAGTCAAAAAGAAAGGAAGATGATTCTACTGATGATGACAAAAGTAGGAGCCAGACAAGGAGGTTCAGATCACCTGCAAAAAGAAATCCTACAAGTCCTAAGTCATATAGGAGTGATACTTGTTACGCCTGTAACAAGCCAGGACATTTCAGTAGAGGTTCGGGTCCTTCTTCTCCATCCACTCGTGACACTGAAGGTCTTCGTGTGCGGCACCAGTTGGGGATGCCTTCAAGATGTACCTGAAGTACATCCATCTGGCATCCATGCTTTTCCACTTGTACTCTTCAGTGTACTGACCTGAAACCATCTTAGGCGGGGCAGACGAGCGGTGGATAGGTTGGAAGTCTGCTTTATCAGCTGCCTTTGAGACCCACTTCCGAGTGTTTGTCCCACTTCAGCTCGGCTCCCTTACCCAGTTTCTTCTTCTCTCTTCTTTCGAACAACTCCTTCTCAGTCTTGATCCGTCTGATTTGCTCATCTGAGAGGTTGAAGTAGTCCGGCTCTTTTCTCTTCTTCTCAGCCTTTTCTGATTTGGCAAATGCAACCTCGGCTGGCTCCTTCTCAGCTGCTTTTCCTTTCCCTTTTCCCTTGGCATCTGATTGTCTTTCTGACTCCTTGAGTCTGGCCAGCAACTTTTCAGACTTCTCTTCTTCTTCCTTCTTTCTCTTCTCCTCATCCTCTCGGATGGCATCTTCTATTTGACTTACCCTCAGCTGCAAGGCGGCGATCTCATCTGATTTCTCCTTAAGCTCTGCCTTCGCCACCTCCAGCTTAGCTGTGTCGGCTTTGGAATGCAGCCTGTCTGAGATGGCCTGCACATCAGCTGAGAGGGTGTCTACCTTTGCTTGCCCAGCCCCTTCCCCCTTTTTAACTTCATCATTGAGGGCTCGGAGCTGGTCTTCCAGTGCAGCACAACAAGTCCTAAAGTCTGATTTATCACTGGTTAAGGCGTCTACCAGGATATTGTTGTCCGCAACCACTTTTTCCTTCAGCAGCTTTACCTCCTCCTCCAAGCTGCTGCGGAGCCGATTTTGTCAGATAAGTTCCGAGAGATGTTCACCTTGGCTATCCGCATATTGGCTAGCATGGTGTCTGTCACCGCCCTTATTACTTGCTTTATCTTCCTGGCCATCATCTTCTGTACCTTCTGAATGATCTTCTGATGCAGGTTTTGGAAGGCAGAGGAGATGGCGGACAGAGGGTTGTCTGTGTCTTCCTCAGTTCAATCAGACGATGACAGAGAGGAGGGGGTTTTTGGACTGGGGGAACTCATTCGGATATCCCCAAAGATATTGTGGGAAATATCCGGCATTTAGACTTAAGGAGAGTGTTGGGGGGAGGATGGAATATCAGATGGTGGGGGTGGAGGTATTTCTAGGGGTGGAGAAGATGGTGGTGGTGGAATTTCAGAGGTGGGTGGTGGAGAATATGTTGGTTGAGAAGTGGAGGGTGCAGGGTCAACTGTTTGAAGGGAGGGAGATGAGGTTGTGGGTAACATGGTAGGAGGGGAGATGGTGGTTATTGGGGTGGGTGAGTAGACAGGTCCGGTGAGAAAGGATAAGAAATCAGTTGGGGATGGTGAGGAAGTGGCTTGTATCTGGGGTAGAGGGGAAGATGGGATATCGGTTTGGACTACTTTGGGAGTAGGCTGTTGGAGAGGCTCGGAGGTGCTAGCCTGGGACACCTCTTCATCGCCAGAGTGGGCAGATGAGGGAGAGGGGGAGGGAGATAGGCTAGAAGTAGCACCAAAGGATAGTACCTTTTGAGGCACGTCTGCTCTTTTGGGTGAGGGGGAAGGAGTCCTCTCTGAATTGATCTCATGGATCTTCTGCAACTGGACAACAGCTGCTGCTGCCACCTCCAAGGTTTGCACTTCTTCTAATAACAGACTTGGCTGTGCAGCAGATGTTGCCCCTTCCTTCTCCGATGCCTTGACCAGCCTCCTCCTCTTTGGCGCCTTCTCCTTCAGCTTCATTGGCTGTGAAGCCTCGGCTGAGCTCACTGTCGGGTCCGTGGGTTGGTCTTCCTCAGCTGAGGGCTCAGCCACCCTCTCCTCAGCCACCTCTTCATCTGAGTCAGCTGGCCCACAGATCAATTCATTTTTGGTGAGGAGCCATTTCTGCTTCGTATAGCTCCTCACCCCATCTGTCCAGTTGATCTCACTGGTCAGCAGGTTCTCCAACAACACTGTTATTTTGTTGAATAGACTAGTGATCGATTTGGCTGACCATTGTCCATTCACGAACTCCAGCCTACCCTTCTCCGTGTTAAACTTGTTCAACAGCATCTCCACCCTAGTTGACTTCGATCCCGTCAAGGATGGCTCTAATGAAGTTCAGCCGTGGCCTGGTAAGTCCGTAGTGGGAGTTTTGCTCCCCAAGAATAGCTTTAGTCAGTATCGTCATTAACAGACGATACTTCCTTCGGAGCATATTCTTCTTCAACTCCGATCCTTGAATGAAGTTCGGACAATCATCTCGAATGATTCTACCCATTCACTATTCTTATATGTGAGAGGATTCACACCTTCATCACTCGTCTAAAAAATGCAAGCAACTTCAGCTGTCGTGATTATCAGATCTTCACCATCAATCTTTGTCTTGTAAACTCCATTCTCATATGCACCATTGATGTAGAACTCTATACCCCGCATATCTAGAGTTTTATCGTGTCAGATTTCTTCGAACAAAAGGTCTTCAATCTTGATCTCTCCAATAATCTCAAAATTTATCGCGATTCTTCATTAGAGGTGGTATCGAAATCGACATACATCTCTAATTTTATCTTTTTGTTATAGGCATCCTTGTTGATATCCACCATTGTCGATGTAAGTCTAATGAGTTTGCGAGTATGGCTCATACAAGTTTTAGAAAGGGTTTTGAGAGTTAGAAATTTTACAGAGGATGAATGGTTTTCTGAAACTGAAAGTGTTTAAACGAAGAAGAAGATGTATTTATAGGAGGGAAAATTTGGAAAGAGAAATTACTTGGAAAGCGGTTTTAAATCTGAGTTGTTTATTTGAAATGATTTACTGTGCTGAATCAACGATTAAAATTGAGATAAACGATTAGGATTCAGCGCGTGAAGATCACTCAACTTTGAAATGCGTAAAAAGTAACTATGTAGACTGTTGATTTGACTGTAAGTAGGGTTACTTTATGCAGAGAAGTAAGTATACCTGACGTAAGCCTAGGTTTACCTTTCTTTGCACAAGGGTTTCCTAAAACAGACAAGGTTTTGAAATCGTCTAAGAAATGACCTCGTCTGGATTTTTCAAAAACAGTCTAGTTTCATTTTCTGTTTAGCAAAATTTAAGACAAGTTAATCAACACTTTTTATTTTAAACAAAATATCAGACTCAGCTGGGTTTTCAAAGAAAAACTCATCTGAAAAGTTTTGAAATAGATGAGCTGTGAGAATAAATTTGAAAACACACTTTTTGAAGAAACCAAAGAGGGGGGGTGATCAGATGAGGAGGTTTTAGCAGATTAGTAGATTCAAGCTGATCTAACAAAGTTGATATGTTACTTGTTCCTGCAGATACACAAACTTTAAGAAACCATTAGTAGCCAAGGTAAGTCAGATAGGATGCAGATAGTCATCTGTTTGAAGAAATCAACTAATATTGTGTCCTTGTCTGATTTACCTGATGTCAGATAAACAATCATCAAGTCAGATAAGGTCCATATAACTAATCCTTGATTCTTGATTCCTAAGAAGGAGATCAATGATATCAGCTACCTGATTATCCTTTGACACATATCTAGTCTGATAATTCTTTCTAGACATAGTAAAATAATCGAGAGAGACAAAGAATGAAAAATATAAGATGAGATTATAGATTAACTAAAGAAGCATCTAATAATCCTAACTCTACGGATAATTCTTTGAACCTTGTCTCTGCTAATGGTTTCGTCAAGATATCAACTCTTTGAAAGTTAGTCAAAATCTTTTCAAGTCTGATGTGTTGGGTCCCTTTAGAATGAGTTAATCACGTAAACAAGATATCTTCTAGTGATAATCTAGAAGGGGGGGATGAATAGATTATCAAAACTTTTTTCAAGCTTAGATGATCTATCAACTCCAAAAACAACTTTACAGCGGAAACAGTTTTCAACTAATCCTCAATTCAAATAGGATCTAAAGCTTTATCAGATATTGAATTTTGTGATCAAGAAATAAACAATGTAAACAAGTAAAAACAATAAGAAGAAACAACACCAGATTTATAGTGGTTCGGATCAAACGATCCTACATCCACTCTCCTCCTTCAACTTGAAAAAGGGACACTACTTACTGTCTTTCTTCTTTCTTCCTTTCTTTGTTTACAAGTATGATGCTATCTCTATCCGGCTTTTGAAGATTCAAATGAAATGGTGTTCTCTAAACACCAGAAAAATGAATGAACACTAAGTGTGTTTGTGAATGATGTGTATACAAATGATCGTGAAGAGAGCTTCTAATTCTTGGATTGCTAAAGTGTTAAATTGCTAGATTGCTAAGTTTCTTCTTAGTTATAAAATTCTGAATCTCTGAACCTATTTATAGATCTTCTGTCGATGACGGTTATAACTTCCTTGTTCTTGTTGTAGGTGGTTGTAACTGATTAACCAATTCTTGAAATCACTTCTTGTTCGGTTGTAACTGACTCTTGATTTTAACTAACTCTTTAGCTCGTCTGACTTCTTACCCTGTCTAATTCTTCACCTTATTTGATTCTTCACCTTGTCTGTTACTTTATCTTGGTGAGTGTCTTGATCTTCCTCCTCATCTGTTTTTGTCATCGTCTGATTTTCTGTTCTTATCTTCATCTGACTTTCTTTGAACAACCTTATCTTACTAACCTATACTTAGTCTATTTTACAAAGATTACATTACATCAGCTGGCTATACATTACTTTTCAGCTGGTCATCCTAGTCTTATACTTTTAACTCATCAAAACTAAGTACATCTTTTTCATCCTAACAATTTCCCCCTTTTTGATGATGTTAAAACACAGCTCAAGAAAAGGAATGTTAGTAATCTTGGAAAGTAAGGATAATCAATGAAGTCACGTAGTCAGATAATTAGAACAATCAGTGTTATCAACAGATGATTAGATAATCATGAATTAGATAATCAGAGCAATTAGATCATGTAATCAGATGATTAAGAACTAGATAATCAGCATAAGACAATTAGCTTATTTCATTCTATTTGATCATAGATGTCTTAATAAGTCTTAATCAAGTTATGTTACAGGAATTGAATAGTTAAGCATATTAGTTTCAAGATGTTTAAAGTTAATCAACAGATTCTGAAAGTAGGTCAAAAGATCTATTCATAATTAGTTCACATCTTCAGTTTTCATGCAAGTCAGATGATGAGCAGATAAGATGAGATAAAAAAAACAGAGATCTAGTCATACCACCTATCTTCCTCCGGAATATTAAGCCAGTCAAAGACCCGCTTCTTTAATGAGATTGTTTCACCACCCTCTGCAAGATCAGCTATGGATTCGGCTTTGATAATCAGCTGCTTGATTTTCTCCAGGTCCAGACGACCATCGCTTGTCAGAGGGGGCTCCATCTAGGAATAGGAAGGTGCAACGACATCTGCATTGAATTCCTCATGAGCAAGGTCTATTACATATTGATACATCTAAGGATCCCTTTATTCCAGCCAGTTGTGAAATGCGGCGTTCTCATCCAATCCCCATTTGATGTTTTTGCATACGTGAAACTGGAAAACCCAATCAACTTCAAAGGGTCTCCATTTCACCTGATCTGCCATGAGTAGGATTTCCTTGGGAACGACCTCACCTCTATGAACTGGCCTGAAGACATCTCTGCCTTGCTCATCTTGTTCTTTCTGAACCCATCTTCTTAATGATCTATCGTAAAATTTCCCTGCTGCTTTCTCCTGCTCCCTTCTCTTCTTGGCATCCCTTCGTTTGTACCTCTCCTTCTCCTCTCTCTTTCTCTTTCTGATTTTCTCCTCCTCATCTATTTCAGCTTGTGTTTTCTTTGAAGTTTGAGCTGTCCTAGATGATCCAGAAGGAGATGTGATTGGAGCAGGATCTTGCACGGGGGCTTCTTTAGTACTGGGTTTAGCTCTTATCTTCTTTAAGGCCTTCTCTGACTTGTCCTTATCTTTCCTCTTCTCCTCCTCAGCTTTCAGCAGCTCTTCAGACAACTCTTCTATCTTCATGTTCAGGGCAATGATTTTGTCATCGTGCTCGTCTATTCTTTTCTTGAGCACACTATCTTCCCCCTTTTTAGCATCAGCAAAACGGGTATTGCAGATAGTGGCTACTTGTTCAATTTGTCCCATCAGCTCATGTCGAACATGCCCTGTCTTCTGCTCTAGCTGTTCATTTCTTTTCTTCTGAGCTGCCTCAGTCCTCTGGAACTCTCCGTCTATAAATTGCTTTATAATCGTCGTCTGCCTATCCTTCTCCATGGCCAGCTGCATTTTCAGCACTTGATGAAATGAGGCCTCCTTAGCTTTCCAGGATTCTCTCACTTGGTCCTCAACTGAATCTCTGATTTCGATATAGGCAGAACGAACGTATTGTTTAACCCACTCATCCTGTGAGTTCATCTCCATAGCAACTTTCTTCTTTACTTCAGCCATCTGTTCCTCATGTCTGATCTTGGAAAAATAGAGGTCGATTTTGGTCTTCTCTAGAACAGCAGCCTCTATATTTTCCTTGATCGAAGAAGTTATCATCCCTGGAATAAGTTGTAGAGCTTTCAGACTAGCTTCCTTCAGACTTAACACCTCCTCCTTCAGCATGTTAAATTCGGATATAGACACAGATGTGGAGGGTCCTGCGGTATCTTCGGATGGAGAAGGTAGAGTTAAATCTATCGTCTCCATAGGAATTTCTGCTTCAACCCTAGCTGGCTCCTCCACTGGCATGGACTCTGTCGTCTGTTCTATTTGTGCCTCCCCAACTGTATCCATCTGATAAGAGCAAACTAGCACTCACCTCCCAAGTGTAGGAGGATCGTGTAGCGAGCAAGTACCGGGTTAAATTATCGAATCCGCGGGAATCAAGTGGGAGATAGCCCTAAATCTACTAGCTTAGTCATAATTGTAGTACAACCCATTCAACAAGTTTTAGGATTTAAACAACGATAAACAAGCAACAACGATCAAACAAGACAATTAAATTCAAGCAAGATAAAAGATGTGTTCGGGTGTTCTTCGGCTATGGACTATGAAATACGAATTATAACCAAATAGTAACTCTCTCGTCGGCAAATTGATAAGGGCAATTTAAGTAAGAAAACACAACACCGTACTTGGTAAGCCTAGGAGTCATGTTTCGTTAAAGCATGAAGAATTGATTAGGCCAACGTCCCGTTCTTCCCGATTCTCTCACGAGTCAATAGGTTTCCCTAGCGTGATTAATCTTCGCTACTAAGGTACGTCCTTTTTGTCCCCTCACTAATCACCCGACTATTAATCTAAGCAATTAATGTGAATTGATGTAAAATCTATCTAGTCTCCTTGTGTTGAAAAGGTGTAATTATCCAATTAAACCCTTCAACCAAGCTAGGGTTAATCCTTGCAATAATTAAATACTAAACATGGAATTCTCAATCTATTTCAATTCAATCTATTTTGAAATTACCCACTCAATTAATCAACATAAAATCATCCCTTCCAAACACCCAAACACTTGAGAAATTAGCCAAACATAATTAAAGAAATTAAATCCATAATATCAAGAAAATAAGCATTCATCATTGCAAGAAATTAAACCAATAAAACAGAAAATAGAGATAAGATATCACCTAATTAGCCTTCAAACATTAAGATTCTATGTCTTGATCTTCCAAAATGATAAAGAAATGCAAAATCTATCTATGTGTGTGTGAAAAGGTGTAATAGTGTGTGTAGGGGTTAATCCCCTTTTCTATCTATTTTGCTGAATAATAAAAATCTCCTCTGTTCCTCAATTTCCGCTGATTATATCCTTCCTTGTCTTCCTGAATATTCTCGCTGAAATGTTCCCTTTTTATCTGCAAAATCGTTCCCTATATTGATAAAGAGTGCTTTTCCTACTAATGCCACTGCCACACTGGCCTTCTCCTGCTCAAAAGAATCGCTGGAATAAAAACGTTTTTGCGTTTCTTTTTGCCGCTGAAAGGTGCCGCCTCGACTCGGGCGAGTCACTTCTGTGATGCCCGAGTCGCTCCCCTTCGTAAATTCAGTGACTCGACTTGGACAATTGTGACTCGGGCGAGTCGGATTTCAGTTGCCCGAGTCACCTTCTTTCGTAAATCCTCCGACTTGGGCATGGTTGCTAGTGACTTGGGCGAGTCACTTCCCTTTGCAAATAATCTGACTCGAGTCGTTGCGAGATCGATCGCCGGAAAGTAGACGGCGGCGCTGGACGATTTGGGCGCGGTGGCTGCGTTGTGGTTGCAGATTCGCGATTGAAACGGTAATAGTGCTGGGCGATTAATGATGGAGATGGGTTGATGGTTATTGGTGTTGGGTGTTGGGATGTTGGCGACGTGGGTGGTTGTTGGAGTGGGTGGTGATCGGAAAATGGTGATTTGGGATTGAGTTGCAGAATGGGGAAGAAACAGGGGCTGCGCTGATCTGTGAAGACGACGGGGGTGTACTTATGAATTTGATGGGTGCAGTTGGTGGATGTATTTCCTAATCCGGTGGGTGTATGCGGTTTTGGGTGTTTTGCCTATCACAATACGAACTCCGATTGACCTCATTCTTTTTGCGTTACGACCATATCTCGACCCTCTTTCATACCATGCAATTGCCCAGTTGAATTGAATATAATAAATGTCCTCAATTTGCACTCAAAAGGGCATCCAACCTACACATTCACACATAAAATATCAAATCAAACTATGAAATGTAATTTGACCAATTAAATGCGAATTAACATGAAATCATATCAAATTGAGACAATTAAGCACACAATTAACCTGCAATAATTCACCCTAATCACCATCCCAGCTGGCTCATCGGCAGCTCCACCCATTGCCATCTCCGGCTCCTCTCCAATTTCTTCAGTAGCCAACTCTGGCTCTTCCCTTCTTTCCTCAGAACTCTCAGTCTCTACTCCTTTTTCCTCTTCCAACTTTCTTTGAGTTTCCTCAGTTGACTGCATGTCTACGAAATATACCCTATGTAGGATATAATCGAAGAACATACTTTCTGTCAAGATATCCAAGAAGGATTTCAGCTTGGCTTTTTTCAGAACTTCTTTTTCCCATAAGGACAGGTTGTTCCCTCCTACTTTAGCTATTAGGATAGCTGTCTCCTCAAAGCTTCATGTCCTTATCCTCCATAACAGCCACACATCTACTAACTCCTCCAACAGCTCGGGTTCATTCTTCAAATTGTGCTCTTTATGTAGTAAGAATTTCTTCCCAATTATTCGAAGAGATTCCTCTGTTGATCCCATAACTCCAGTTGGGTTTGGAAGAAGAGAGTATAGATGGGGTTCTGTTTGAGATGTGGATAGGAAAGAGAATGAGTCTGATGAGAGTTGGGTTTGTTTTGGACTTTTGGGAATAGACCGTTTTAAAGGCTCGGAGGCAGCGGCCTTGTCTGCCTCTTCATCGCCATGGTGGGATGATGAAGGTTAGGTTTCTTCAGCCTCAGATGAGGAAGAAGATGATGTGGAAGATTGGGCTTCTGTGGTTTGTTCGGGATCATCTCCAGATGAGATGTCCACTGGTTTCTCCTGCCTTGACACACCGGCCTCCTCGGCTGCGACACTTCCCCCTTGGGAAGCTGTCCTTTCCTCTTCCTCTTCCTCCTCTTCCTCAGCTTCATTCTCCATCTCCTCAGATGATGATTCATCAGCTAAAACTGTCTCCACCTTCTTCTTACCCTTGGCCTTAGAAACCTTCTTCTTAGGTGATGGAGGTGGAGTGTCTCCTTCTGAGTCTGTTAGCCCGAAGGGTTTCTCATTCTTGATGAGCAGACCCTTCTGCTTTGTGAATTTCTTTACCCCTGTCTCCCAGTCGAGCTTATCTGTTCCAATTTTGTGTTCAAGTATGATGGTGATCCTGGCCATCATACTTGTAATTTTTGTAAGAGACCACCTCACTAGGTCCTTTGACAGTTCCTTCTTTACGAATTTCTTCTTTTCCTCCATCAGTCGAGAATACACTGTCTGAGCCCAGTTAATATCAGCTCCGTCTATAATGGCCCTCAGACAGCATATCCTTGGCTTAGTCAGTCCGTCGTGACTCTGCTGCTCCCCCAGTATGCACTTAGTTAAGATGAGCATCAGCAGTCGATATTTTCTCCTCAGCATCCCCTTCTTCAAATTTGCAGTTTTATTCTTTTGGGATCTCCTAGCCATCATCTTATAACTTTCTAAATACTCCTCTGCTTTGTACTAAGACCAAAAATCTCTCCGATGTCAGCAATAGATACGTGAATCTTTCTGCTCTTTTCCAAGGTTCGAATTCGGGTTTCTAACCCAGTTTCTGTCGATTTTGCTCTGGTTAAGAATTCTGCAGCAATATCATCGAGGGTTTTGGGTTTGGAGGGTTTCATCGAACAGTATTTCTTCAAACCTCTGGTTTCAAGAAGTTGAAGAATCTCTCTGGTTTCTGGATCGGTGGAAATGTCCCATTCCACGTACATCTACGATTTTGTTCGATCTCTGATAGAGACATGATCGTATTCATACTTAATTCTGGTTTTTGCGGTGTCCGCGATTGAAACAATTTTGAAGGTTTTGAGAGGGAAAAGAATTTTGAGTGAATATGAATAGGTAATTATGTGTGTAAGTTATTATGCACACGATTTCCTATTTATATGGAAAAATTTAATAATAAACTAATCAAAAACTCATAATTGACTGCAAAAGTATAGATTTTGGCTTTCGTGCCAGCATTAAATGCAATTATGCTGATTTATTTTGAAAAGTGCACGAATAATATTAAATATCTCGCGCGTGAACTGTTGACGGTTCATATCTCAGAAACCGCCTCCAATTCTTGCGCGTGAATGTCACTCAGCGTATTTCAAAGCTTTATTTGATAAAATTTCGGGTCCGATAGTAACTTCTCTGACAAGAAGTAACTTGATTTGTAAAATCTTTTCAGTTAATTGGAGAGAGAAATTGAAATATTATCTCTTTTATTCTCAAAAACACATCCTTTAAAAAAAAAACCTTTTATTTTATTTAAAACAAATTTTAAAAAGAACCTACTGAGTGAATTCAATTTTTTTAATGAACAACTAATTATGATATTAAATTCACATATTAATTATGTGATCTAATAAACATAATTTTTTTTAAACACGAAAAGTTAGAAAAACTCCAACCGTGTCTGGATTGAACATTGTCTGCCCTTTTCTATGTATCTGATCAGATGAGATATGCCTTATTCACTTAACTAAAGATTTTAGAATCTGACTTTAGATTTTCCTGAAATCAAAAACACTTGAGCAAACTTATTAGTATCTTTTGTGAGTAATTCAGACAAGGTACATATACTCATCTATGATAGATCAGCTGATTATGATGTATTTGTCTGGATTACTTCAGGTCTAGACAAGTAAATATCAAGTTAGTTTACAATCAATAGATAAATCCTTGATTCTTGATTCCTTATAGGAGATCAATGATATCAGCTCTGTGATTATCCATGTGATTTTTAACAAGTCTGATATTACTTTCTAAACATAATATCATGAACGAGAGACAAGTATAAATAATAAAGAAAAGATTATAGATCAGCTGAGGTAGCATCTAATAATCCTAACTCTAATGAAAGATCTTTGAACCTTGTCTCCGCTAGTGGTTTTGTTAAGATGTCTGCTCTTTGATAATCAGTCAGGATCTTCTCTAGTCTGATATTACCTTTTTCCACATGATCTCGAATGAAATGATGACGAATATCAACATGTTTGCACCTAGTATGTAAGACTGGGTTTCTGGGTAATAGCTATGGCACTATTACTATCACAAAAGATTGGTACATTTTTGGTGATAATATTATAGTCCCTTAGCTTTTGACTGATCCAGATCAGCTGTGAGCAACAACTCCCAGCTGCCATGTACTTAGCTTCAGTAGTAGAAGTAGCTACAGAGGTTTGTTTCTTAGACAACCATGAAATCAGCTTACTTCCCAGAAATTGGCAAGTTCCAGATGTAGATTTCCTATCTATCTTACACCCACCAAAATCAGAATCTGAGTATCCTGACAACTCGAAGTTATCGTCAGCTGGATACCACAACCCTACATAGATTGTACTTTTCAAATACTTTAGTATCTTCTTTGCAGCTTCAAGATAACTCTTTTTAGGTTTAGCTTGAAAGCGTGCACATACACCCACTGCAAAAGAAATGTCAGGTCTACTAGCAGTTAAGTATAAAAGAGAGCCAATTAAACCTCTATACTGTGTCTGATCGGTGTCTTCTCCTTTCTCATCTGGATCCATTGAAAAATTTGTCATCATAGGTATCTTGGCTTCTCGGCTAGTACTTATTCCAAATTTTTCAATAAGATCTTTGGTATACTTTGCTTAACTTATGAAAATTCCTTTCTTTGTTTGCTTAACTTGAAGTCCGAGAAAGTATGTCATCTCTCCCATCATGGACATTTCAAATCTATTCTTCATAAGATGACTAAATTCTTCACACAAAATTAGATTAGTTGATCCAAAAATAATATCATCAACATAGATTTGTACTAACAAGAGACCTTTATCAGATTCTTTTCTAAATAAAGTTCTATCTATCTTACCTTTTACAAAACCATTTTGAGTTAAATATTCAGATAAAGTATCATACCAAGCTCTAGGAGCCTGTTTAAGTCCATATAGAGCTTTCCTCAGCTTATATACCTTGTCTCCTTTGACCAAACCTGGAGGTTGCTCTACATATACTTCTTCGGCTATGACTCCATTTAGAAAAGCAGATTTCACATCCATTTGGAACACAATAAATCTTTTATAAGCAGCATAAGCTAAGAACAATCTTATGGCTTCAAGACGAGCAACTGGTGCGAAGGTTTCATCATAATCAATTCCTTCCGATTGTGAATAACCTTGTGCAACCAATCTAGCCTTATTTCTAACCACAATGTTGTTCTCATCTCTTTTGTTTTTAAAAACCCATTTTGTTCCAATAAACTTTTTGATGATGGGGTCTTTCAACAAGTTCCCACACATCTTGTCTTTGAAATTGATTTAATTCTTCTTGAATTGCATTTATCCAATTGGAGTCAGTTAGAGCTTCAGTAATAGATTTAGGTTCGAGTAATGATACATAACAACTAAACAGACAGTCTTGGTTTATCTGTGTCCTTGTTTGGACTCCATAATCTAAACTTTCGATAATTTGTTCAGCTGGATGATAAGTCAATACTCGTTTACCTTTATCTTTTACTGAGTATGAAATTGATTTAATTCTTCTTGCATTGCATTTATCCAATTGGAGTCAGTTAGAGCTTCAGTAATAGATTTAGGTTCGAGTAATGATACATAACAACTAAACAGACAGTCTTGGTTTATCTGTGTCCTTGTTTGGACTCCAGAATCTAAACTTCCGATTATCTGTTCAGCTGGATGATAAGTCAATACTCGTTTACCTTTATCTTTTACTGAGTATGAAGTCTTATCTGAGATATTTTCATCAATTGGTTCTGTATTACCTTCAGAAATATCTTCTAATCCATCTGGTAATGTAGTTGTCTGATCAGATGACATGGAAGTACTCTCAGGTTCATTATCTTTATTTGAGTCTGATATGTCCTCCTCATCTGATTCTGATCCTGGTAAGTAGAATTTGACTGATTTCCTGATATTCATTCTGTTGAAGTCTTCAGCTATTTTGGTGACGTCATCTGTGCTCTTAGACTTGAAAGAATTTTCGTCAAAAACAACATGAGGTGTTTCTTCTACACATAATGTAATCTTATTAAAAACTCTATATGCTTTGGATACAGATGAGTATCCTAAGAATATTCCATCTGCAATCTTAGCATCAAAGGTTCTTAATTTAGATTTTCCATTATTATGAATGAAACACTTACAACCAAATATATGGAAATATGAAATTTTGGGTATTCTACCCTTCCATATTTCATAAGGGGTTTTGCATTTATCTTTCAAAATTAAACACCTATTTTGAACAAAACAAGCAGTATTAATAGCTTCTGCCCAAAACCTGTGTGGAGTATCATACTCAGATAACATCGTCCTTGCAGCTTCCTTCAAGGTTTTGTTTCTCCTTTCAACTACTCCATTTTACTGTGGTGTTCTTGCAGATGATGTTTCATGTGCTATACCATTCTCAGTACAATAGTTAGTGACAAACGAGTTGAGAAACTCAGTACCTTTATCACTTCTAATCTTGACAATATTTAGTCCTTTTTCATTTTGAATTCTTTTGAGGAATTTTGGAATTTTTGTTACAATTTCATTCTTTTTGTACAAGAAAATAACCCAAGTGAATCTAGAAAAATCATCTACAATCACTAAAGTATATTTTCTTCCACTAAAACTCAGAGGTGTAACAGGACCAAAAAGATCCATATGCAAAAGTTCCAAAATCCTTTTAGAAGCAGGACCATTTATTGTCTTGAAAGAAGTTTTGGTCTATTTTCCCTTTTGACATGCATCACAAATATGATCTTTCGAAAATATTTTATTTGAGAGTCCTTTGACTAAGGATTTCCTTGCTATTTTGTTAAGAGTTTTGAAGTTTAAGTGACTAAGACGTCTATGTCATAGCCAACTTAAATCTTCTGAACTCTTAGCAATAACACAAGTATCCTTAGGGCAACTCTTGAAATTTGCAACATAGATATTACCTTGTCTGACTCCAGTAAGTAAAATATTTTCGTTTAAACCATCCAAGATATAACATGCATCATGAGTGAATTTTACACAATATCCTTTGTCACAAAACTGTGAGACAGATAATAGATTATGTTTCAATCCTTCCACAAAGTAAACTTCATTAACCTGGACATCTCCAATCATTAGGGTTCCAACTCCTTTAGTTAGACCAAAGTTGTTGTCACCAAACATTACTCGCGGTCCATCTATTGTCTGATAGTTTGAAAGAAATCTTTTCTCATAAGTCATATGCTTAGAACATCCGCTGTCTATATACCAGATGACTTCAAGAACATCTCCTCTTTCAACTATCTCCTTTTCTCCCTGCAATCACAAATTTAATTTTTAGGTACCCTTTGTGTATTGGGTCTTTTCTCGTTAAGTTGATACTTAGGTATCCAGATAAAAATATCTAAATTTTTCAAAACCAATGATTGAATCTTGCAACCATATCTATCCACTAATATTAGACTGTCTAGATCAATTTTATTTAATTGATCTCTAGTGATTGTCTTATATTTTGGAAAGAATGGATATGACTTTTCTTCCATCAAAACCATTATACTTTGGAAAAGGCTTTGACTTAGTCTTTGGATTTATTTTGGGAACATTTCTCCTTGTCTGTGTTTTTTCCTTAGAAATATCAGACGAGGTCCATAGTCTCAGTAGCTTTGATAAAAACTCTTAGTTTTATAGGATCATTCTTTTTTATTCTATCAAAACCTAATCCAGTTTTATCATTAGGCATCTGAGAGGTACTGAAGATATTATCAATTGCAGACTGAGAGTTATTAAGACTTCCTAACTTGAGATTCAACTCTCGATTAGTCTTCTTAAAATTCTCATTCTCCGATTTGATACTTGAGAATTTAATTTTTAAAGCACTCAATTCTTTTTCTAACTTACAAGTTTTCTCAGATGAGGAACTAGTATTAGTCTTAGATTGACATTCCCCCTTGAATGTACAATCCAAGTTTTTACTTGTTCCAGTCTGATATTCCTTTGTTAGATTAAGAACTTGATTCTTTAAAGTTAAATTTTCAGTCTCTATCTGTTTATAAGCAGATAAAGCAGTTTTCAGATCTTTTAGAAGCTTGTTAATAAGACGTGGATCAGATTCAGACAAGTTATCACAATCATTATCTGAGGATGAGTAATAGTTTAACTCTTTAACCATTAGGCATATGTCATTGTCTGACCCGAAACTAGATGAGGAGGAGGAGGATGATGTCTCATGTGTTTCCTCCTTTTCTGCTAAAAGCGCTCGTTGATCTGCATACCTCTTATCCCCTTCTTCCTCTTTTCTTCTCTCTCTCTAGGAGTAAGTTGAGGACAATCATAGCTATAGTGACCGGGTTTATTGCAGGTATAATATATATCTCCTCTATCTGATTTCGGACTATTATCTCCTCGTCTGATTGGTGATTTATACCTTTTCACTGGATCCTTCTTTTTGTCATTATCTGAATACTTCTCTTCCTTGTCTGATTTATAATTTCGGTGATTAAACCTGTCTCTCTTGTTCCTTTTATACTTCATCTTAAGTCTCTCATATCGTCTGATTAAAAGTGCCATTTCCTTGATTGACAAATCTGATGCCTTGGAAATCTTTTCAGAATCTTCTTGATGAAGAAATGCCACAGTTTTTCCGGATGTAGATGACTCTGCCTCATCTTCTTCATCTTCAATGTGTATGTCATATTCCAGTGCTTTAAGATGAGAGAATAGAGTGTGATGTGATATTGATGACAGATTCTGTGTCGCTTTGAGAATATTAGCTTTCTCCCTCCATCTTTTGCTCAATGATCTGAGTACCTTGTTGTTGATTTCTTTCTCAGTGTAAGTCTTACCCAAATCGGCTGCTTTGTTCACAAGATTAGTCAGTCTTACGTCCAATTGATCCACAGTTTCTCCATCCTTCATTTTGAACGTGTCAAATGCATGTAAAACAGACTGCAGCTTATTTTCTTTGACCTGATCTGACCCTTCACAAACACTTGCAAGAGTCTCCCACATATCCTTAGCAGTTTTAGATCTTTTAACCTTTTCTATCCATTCCTTGCTTAAAGTTTCAATAATTTCAGTTCTTGCAACTTGATCCAAATTGTGAATCTTCCTTTCATCATTTGTTAATTCCGCACTCTTCTTTTCTTGTTGACTTCTTGTAACCGAAGATTCAGCTCCAGTGCTTACAACTCCATGATAAAATTTTATTGGACCTGTCTCGAGAACCTCTTCCATTCGGTCGTGAATGGCCTTTAAATGATTCTCCATTCTAAACTTCCAATAATCATATTCCTCGATTAAGAACTCTGGTAGACTCCTGGTTTTCTTACTTTTAACAATTGACATAGTAATTCAAAAGACTAAGAGACAACTTATCAGAAGTGTTAGTGAATTAATAATAAGAAATCAGATCCCAACAAGAACTCAGAAATTTCAAGACCACAAATCTTTTATCAGAACAGCTTAACACTGCTCTGATACCACTTGTTGGGTCCCTTTAGAATGAGTTAATCACGTAAACAAGATATCTTCTAGTGATAATCTAGAAGGGGGGGATGAATAGATTATCAAAACTTTTTTCAAGCTTAGATGATCTATCAACTCCAAAAACAACTTTACAGCGGAAACAGTTTTCAACTAATCCTCAATTCAAATAGGATCTAAAGCTTTATTAAGATATTGAATTTTGTGATCAAGAAATAAACAATGTAAACAAGTAAAAACAATAAGAAGAAACAACACCAGATTTATAGTGGTTCGGATCAAACGATCCTACATCCACTCTCCTCCTTCAACTTGAAGAAGGGACACTACTTACTGTCTTTCTTCTTTCTTCCTTTCTTTGTTTACAACGTGTATCTTCAGCCTTACAAGTATGATGCTATCTCTATCCGGCTTTTGAAGATTCAAATGAAATGGTGTTCTCTAAACACCAGAAAAATGAATGAACACTAAGTGTGTTTGTGAATGATGTGTATACAAATGATCGTGAAGAGAGCTTCTAATTCTTGGATTGCTAAAGTGTTAAATTGCTAGATTGCTAAGTTTCTTCTTAGTTATAAAATTCTGAATCTCTGAACCTATTTATAGATCTTCTGTCGATGACGGTTATAACTTCCTTGTTCTTGTTGTAGGTGGTTGTAACTGATTAACCAATTCTTGAAATCACTTCTTGTTCGGTTGTAACTGACTCTTGATTTTAACTAACTCTTTAGCTCGTCTGACTTCTTACCCTGTCTGATTCTTCACCTTATCTGATTCTTCACCTTGTCTGTTACTTTATCTTGGTGAGTGTCTTGATCTTCCTCCTCGTCTGTTTTTGTCATCGTCTGATTTTCTTTTCTTATCTTCATCTGACTTTCTTTGAACAACCTTATCTTACTAACCTATACTTAGTCTATTTTACAAAGATTACATTACATCAGCTGGCTATACATTACTTTTCAGCTGGTCATTCTAGTCTTATACTTTTAACTCATCAAAACTAAGTACATCTTTTTCATCCTAACATGATGTCACCTTTCTCAACGTGATCTCGAATGAAGTGATGTCTTATGTCAACATCCTTGCACCTGGTATGTAAGACTGGGTTCTGGGTAATAATTATGACACTATTACTATCACAAAAGATTGGTACATCTCTAGTGATAATGTTATAGACCCTTAGCTGTTGACTAATCCAGATAAGCTATGAACAACAACTCCCAGCTGCCATATACTCAGCTTCAGTAGTAGAAGTAGCTACAGAAGTTTGCTTTTTAGACAACCATGAAATCAACTTACTTTCTAGAAATTGACAAGTTCCAGATGTAGATTTTCTATCTATCTTACACCCACCAAAGTCTGAATCTGAGTATCCAGACAACTCGAAATTGTCATCAGCTGGATACCACAGTCCAACATTTACTGTACCTTTTAAGAGTTTAAGAATCTTCTTGGCTGCCTCAAGATGACTCCTCTTTGGTTTAGCTTGAAAACGTGCGCAGACTCCAACTGCAAAAGAATTATCAGGTCTACTAGCAGTTAAATATAATAGAGAGCCTATTAGACCTCGATACTCAGTTTGATCTGTGTCTTCCCCTTTCTCATCTGGATCCATTGAAAAGTTTGTCATCATAGGTATCTTAGCTTTTCGGCTGGTACCTATTCCAAATTTTTCAATAAGATTTTTTTGTGTATTTGGCTTGACTTATGAATATCCCCTTCTTAGTCTGCTTGACTTGAAGTCCAAGGAAGTAGGTCATTTCTCCCATCATGGACATTTCAAACCTGCTCTTCATAAGTTGACTAAATTCTTGACACAAGGATGTGTTAGTTGATCCAAAAATGATATCATCAACATAAATCTGAACTAATAAAAGATCACTACCAAACTCTTTTCTAAACAAAGTTCTATCAATTTTACCTTTTACAAAACCATTTTGAATTAAATAATCAGACAAAGTATCATACCATGCTCTAGGTGTCTGCTTAAGTCCATATAGAGCTTTCCTTAACCTATAGACTTTGTCTCCTTTGACAAAGCCTGGAGGTTGCTCTACATAAACTTCTTTAGCTAAGATTCCATTAAGAAAAGCTGACTTAACATCTATTTGAAAAACTATGAATCTTTTAAAAGCAACATAAGCTAAAAACAATCTTATGGCTTCCAGACGAGCTACTGGTGCAAAGGTTCCATCATAATCAATCCCCTCTGATTGTGAATAACCTTGAGCCACTAGTCTGGCTTTATTTCTTATCACAATATTATTTTCATCCTTTTTGTTTTTAAAGACCCATTTAGTTCCAATGACTTTTTTATGATGAGGCCTTTCAACAAGCTCCCACACATATTGTCTTTGAAACTAATTTAGTTCTTCTTGCATGACATTAATCCAGTTGGAATCAGTTAGAGCCTCAGTAATAGACTTAGGTTCAAGTAATGATACATAACAACTGAACATACAATCTTGATTTAGTTGTGTCCTTATCTGGACTCCAGAGTCTAAATATCCAATTATCTGTTCAGCTGGGTGGTATGACATTACTCTCTTACCCTTATCTTTTACCATGGATGAAGTTTTGTCTGAAGTATCTATTTCAAATGATTTTGTATTACCTTCAGATGTTTCTACTTGATCATCTGTGGCATTGGTTGTCTGATCAGCTGGTGAGGAAGAGCTTCCAGGTTCTTTTTCTTTATTTGAATCTGGTTCTTTCTCTTCGTCTGAGTCTGATTCCTATTCATAGAACTTTACAGCTGATCTTTTGATGGTCATCTTGTTCAGATCTTCTGATATCTTTTTGATGTCATCTGTTTTACTAAACTGAAAAGTGGATTCATCAAATACAACATGTGGTGTTTCTTACACACACAAGGTTGTCTTATTAAAAACTCTATATGCTTTGGATACAAATGAGTATCCCAAGAATATCTCATCTACTATTTTGGCATCAAAAGTTTTTAATTGAGATTTACCATTGTTGTGAATGAAACATTTGCAACCAAATATATGAAAATATGAAATTTTGGGAGATCTTCCCTTCTAAATTTCATAGGGGGTTTTACATTTATCCTTAACAATCAAACTTCTGTTTTGGACAAAACAAGCAATATTAACAACTTCTATCCAAAACCTGTGAGGAGTGTTATACTCAAATAACATTGTCCTAGCAGCTTCTTTTAGAGTTATGTTTCTCCTTTCAACAACTCCATTTTGCTGTGGTGTCCGTGCAGCCAATGTCTCATGAGCTATGTCATTCTCAGTACAATAGTTAGTAACAAGCTTATTAAGGAATTCAGTACCTTTATCACTTCTACTTTTAACAATACTTAGTACTTTCTCATTTTGAACTCTTTTAAGAAATTCTGGAATCTTAATCATAGTCTCTTTCTTCTTGTACAAGAAAATAACCCAGGTAAATCTTGAAAAATCATCAATAATTACCAAAGTGTATTTTCTTCCACTGAAGCTTAGAGGAGTAACTGGACCAAAAAGATTCTTTCTAAAGATGGACTACTTATTGTTTTAAAAGAAGCCTTGGTCTGTTTTCCTTTTTGACAAGAATCACAAACATGGTTCTTTGAGAATATTCTATCAGGGAGTCCTTTTACTAAAGATTTCCTTGCAATTTTGTTAAGAGTTTTGAAGTTTAAGTGACCAAGACGTTTATGCCATAGCCAGCTTAAGTCATCTGAACTCTTTGCAACAAGACAAGTATCTTTAGGACAACTTCTAAAGTTAGCAACATAAATGTTACCTTGTCTGACTCCAGCAAATAGTATATTTTCATTGATACCATCTAGCACATAGCATGCATTATGAGTGAATTTAACACTTAACCCCTTATTACAAAATTGTGAAACAGATAACAAGTTATGCTTTAATCCTTCCACAAAGTAGGCTTCATGGACTTGTATATCTCCAATCCTCAATATTTCAACTCCTTTGGTTAGCCCAAAATTGTTGTCTCCAAACATGACTCTTGGACCATCTATAGACTGATAGTTAGAAAGAAGACGTCTCTCATAGGTCATATGCTTAGAACAACCACTGTCAATATACCAAATGACCTCTAGCACGTCTGTTCTTTCAATTATTTCCCTATCTTCCTGCAATCACAAATTTAGATCTTAGGTACCCTTTTTAATTTGGGTCCTTTCTTGTTAAGTTGACACTTGGATATCCAGAAAAAAATATCTATATTCCTTTAAACCATAGATTGAAGTTTACAACCATATCATCTACCAATATAAGACTTTCAAGATCAATCTTATTTAGCTGATCTTTTGTGATTGTCTTATATCGTGGTAAAAATGGATATGACTTACTTCTTCCATCAAAACTATTATACCTAGGATAAGACTTTGTCTTAGTCTTTGGTTTTGCCTTTGGAGCATCTCTCCTCCTCTGTGTTTTATCTACAGAAATGTCAGATGAGGTGATTAGTTCCTTAGGTTTCCAAAGACCAAATCTAGTCTCTTCCTTTGGTTTAGTAGCTTTGACAAAGACTCTTGGTTTTATGGGATCATCCTTTTATTTCCTATCAAAACCTAAACCTGTCTTGTCACTAGACTTATGTGAAGTATTGAACATCTTATCTATTGTGGACTGAGTGTTATTTAGAAGTCCTAACTTGAGATTTAACTCTCTGTTAGTTCTTTTATAACTCTCATTTTCAGAACAGATACTTGAGAATTTTATTTTTAAAGAATTCAATTCTTTTTCCAACTCATTTGTCTTCTCAGACGAGGTCCTAGTGATAGTCTTAAGCTGACATTCCCCCTTGAATGAGTAGTCTAGTATTTCACTATCCCTTGTCTGATTGACTTTAGTTAGATTAAGAATTTGACTCTTTAAACTAAAATTTTCAATCTCTATCTGTTTATATGCAGATAGATCAGTCTCCAGATCTCTTAGAAGTTTATTTATAGGACTAGGATCAGATTCAGATAAGTTCTCACAGTCATTATCTGAAGAAGAATAATAGTTTAGCTCCTTTGCCATCAGACAAATGTCATCGTCTGATCCAAAATCAGATGAAGATGGGGATGATGATGTTTCTTGAGCTTCTTCCTTTTCAGCTAGAAATGCTCTCTGGTCTGCATACCTTCTATCTCGTTTCTACCTCTTTTCTTCTCTCTCTCTGGGAGTAAGTTGAGGACAATCATAGCTGTAATGACCAGGTTTGTTGCAAGTGTAACATATATCTCCTCTATCTGTTTTTGGACTATTATCTCCTCTTCTGACTGGTGACTTATACCTTCTAGGTTGATCCTTCTTTCTGTCATTGTCTGAATTCTTCTCTTCTTTATCTGACTTGTAATTCCTCCGACTTGATCTATCCCTTTTGTTCCTTTTGTACTTCATCTTTAGCCTCTCATACCATTTCATTAAGAGTGCCATTTCTTCTTTAATTGATAGATCAGACGCCTTAGAAATTTTCTCAGATTCCTCTTGGTGAAGAAATGCAACTGTTGTAATATCTCAAAATCACTATGTGAATTATTTATATTTATAAATTGAGTATTAGTATTAATAATTAGCTTTTAATTAAATTATATAAATCTTTTAAAATAGAAAATATATAATAGGAGTGTGGTGTGTGTAGGTGTGCGTGTGGTGTGCATGTGGTGTGCGTGTGTTACAATATATATATGTATATAATATATTATATAGTTATAATAATATAATAATAATATTAAATAAAACAACCTTATCTAATATGTTAACTAAGGCGGTGGAATCCTTATGGGTAATATACACACGCCCACTTAGAGATTACAGTTAGAATGAAAGGAAAGAAAAAGATAAGAGGGAAGAAAGAAAAGAAAGAAAGGGAGAAAAGTGGCGCAGGAAGGAAGGAAGGAAAGGAGAGAGAGGGGGAGAGAGAGAAGAGAGAAAGAGAGAGATCTCGAAGCATTTTGGTAAGTATTCGATCTCTGTTAATTGTGGTATTATATATCAAAATGCTTGTATCCACTCGTAGATTATAGAATTATAATTAGTTTATTGATCTGACGCTCGTAGCGTCTGGAATTAGAGATTATTAAGAGTATATGTTATTTGTAGGATAGGAGGAGAAACATGAGACCATTAAGATATATTGTGCGTTATCAAGGAGTTGAGGATCATTAATGGGGTATTGCATTGTATCATTTGTTGCAGCTACTGTTTTTAAGGTGAGGGCAATCTCCACTCTTAATCGAGTTTAACATTCAATGTTATGATTGCTATGTTAAATTGCATTATTAATCAAGACGGGTAGTAACCCGCACTATGTTCAAGCCGGGTAATGGCCCGTATATCTTACTATGTGCAAGCCGGGTAATTTGCCGGGTAATGGCCCGTACAATGTTCAAGCCGGGTAATGGCCCGTACTATGTGATAAAGCATTAAATGTTCTCATGAGCTTTATATATGAAAATATCATATTGACTACGAATGTTGAGTGCAATCATTGATGTTTCCCTCACGGGTGTATTTTCAAACACTCATTTGAGTTATGAATAAGTCAAAGGAGCTGCGGGGCACGAGGCAATGGTTGCATGTAATTTATTTTACATTGTTTTTTTGTAAATCTCAAATGATTATTCTGTAATAAATCTCGTTTATTCAATTACAATTTTCTCTTTAATTGAGTTAACGGGTCAATTTGGTAGCGCCTTAGCTATTATATGTTATTTTTAAATTCGGGGCGTTACAACTGTCTTCCCAGATGTTGATGACTCAGCTTCATCTTCTCCATCTTCAATTTGGATATCATACTCCAGTGCTTTGAGATGAGAAAACAAGGTATGGTGTGAGATTAAGGACAAATTCTGTGTTGCTTTGAGAATGTTGACCTTTTCTCTCGACCTTTTACTTAAAGACCTAAGTATCTTGTTGTTGACTTCTTTCTCTATATAAGTTTTACTCAAATCAGCTGCTTTGTTAAGAAGATTAGCAGTCTAAAATTCAATTGATCAACGGTTTCGCCTTCTTTCATTTTGAATGTGTCAAACACATGTAACACAGATTGTAGTTTATTCTCCTTGACTTGGTCTGATCCCTCACATACACTAGCAAGAGTCTCCCACATCTCCTTGGCTGTCTTGCATCTCTTGACTTTCTCTATCCAGTCTTTGCTCAGAGTTTCAATAATCTCTGTCCTAGCTACTTGGTTCAGATTGTGAATTTTTCTTTCATCATTGGTCAGCTCTGCACTTTTCTTCTCTTGTCTGACCCTGGTATCAGCTGCTCCAGTCCCATCACTAGTTCCTCCATGATAGAACTTAATTGGTCCTTCTTCAAGCACCTCTTCCATCCTATCATGGATTGCCTTTAGATAGTTCTCCATCTTGAACTTCCAATAATCATATTCCTTGATGGAAAACTCAGGCAAACTCCTGGACTTCTTGCTTTTAACAGAAGACATGATGAAATAAAGAATCTCAACAAGAACTTATTAGTAGCAAGTTTAGTGGTTTGAAAATAATGAAGATAATCAAGAAACAATTTCAGAAACTTGTCAAGACCTCAAACCAATATCAGAACAGCTTAACACTGCTCTAATACCACTTGTTGGTCCCACAGATTGAGTACTTTAATAAAGAACTTGAGACAACCTTCTAGGGAAAGTCTAGGAGGGGGGGTTGAATAGATTTTCAAATCTTTTTCAAAAATTAGAATATCAATTCAAGGTATCAAAGTTCACACAGCGGAAAACAAATTTAAACTCAATCTTTTATGGATCAAAAACAATCGGACTGAGAATCTGAAATTGGACATGTTTGAAAGTTGATTAAGAACAAGATTAGTAAAATAAAGTAGTAAAGAATACAACGATTTATAGTGGTTCAGATCTAATTGATCCTACATCCATTCTCCTTCTTCAACCTGAAGAAGGGTCTCGACCACTTACTTATTTACAATCTTACAATTACAACTTCCTGATGATCTTCTATCTTCAGTCCTATTCTTCAACTTCTAATCTTCCTGAAATTTCTAGATTACAGTGTAATGTTATTGAAGATATACAGGATAAGTGTTCTATAAACACTTTAAACTTATGAAAATTACTTTGAGAAACTTTTGTGAGTGCTTAGAAAACTTGTGTATATTTGTGAATGAGAGAATGCTGATATTATTGTTTAAAATTGTGCCTAGACCTATTTATAAGTCTGAGAGACAGTTAGTTTGTTGTAACAAACTAAAACTGCCTAACAAACTTAATTTTGATAACTGCCTCTTCATCAGCTAATCTTGCTTCTAGTCGTCTGCAGCTGACTTGGTGAAAACTTGTCTTTCTTATTCTACTCAGCTTGTCTCGATCTCGTCTGAGCTCTTCATTGTTGTCTCCTGCAGACGACTATATCAAGCTTGTCTTCAGATGACCTTTGCTTCTTCGACCTCAGCTGACTTTCCTAGCCTTCTTTAGTCTGATCAGCCTAGTGCTAAGACTTTACCTCAGCTGTTCTACACAGTTTGCTGGTCACCTTACTTTATCTGAGCCGACTCTCGTTTGATTTCTTTTTAACTCATCAAAACTTCTTCTGGTCTAACAAAAATAATGTCCAGAAATTATCTAACTCATAGAGGTAAATATACATAATCGAACCAGAATATCATTCACGAATGTCGGCACACACACTTCTCAACACAATTTTTACATGAATTTACTTCATTTGTGTTACACTATATTTTGCTCTCCTCACTTATTCATATTGATCCATTTATCCAAAAGAGAACATCGTAGTTGTCAGCTCCGTGTCCCATAATTACTCAACGGATTTATGAATGTATTGATGCATTCAAGTCACCTTTTGAAAAGAGAACATCGTAGTAGTCAACTCCGTGCCCCATAATTACTCAGTGACATAGCATCTAATTATAAGTTATTTAATTGCATTTATAGTGTGTCCAAGACAATTGATATAATCGAAGGTTCAAATACAATTTACACAAGAGAGTCAGATAAAACTTAACACTAGAATACTTAGAAAATTTATGAAAAGTGTTTTGATGTTGTTATAAATGTGGGCACATTTGTGACAACACACAACAATATTTAGTTCAGTTTGTGCAAAAGCCTAGAGTTTTCATAAGTGAAGAAAACCTCTCATTGTCTAGAGCTTTAGTAAATATATCAGGTATTTGTCTCTCAGTTGATATGTATTCTAACTTCACAATTTCTTTCTCCACAAGATTTCTAATAAAATAATATCTTATACTAATATGCTTAGTCAAAGAATGTTGCATATATTCTTAGATATATTATTAACACTAGTATTATCACAAAAACAACAGTTAAAAATATCAATTTAATTTCATAGTCATTCAATACCTTTTGAAATTGCTCTCATTCTTTTTCTAGTTTGAACTTTTGTAAATTTATCACCAATGATCGGGTTTGATGGATGATTCTTTAAAATTCTGGAAGACGAAATCCTTTCTGGAGCAGGTGTATTCTCTGTTGATTTTGATTTTTCTGGCAATGTTGTACCAGATGTTCCAACATTTTGAGCGACATCTTCAGTTTGATCAGAATTTACAGAAACTTTAGGAACTTCAATGAGACTAGATCCTTCACAATGTTCCTGCAATCTATCCCAAGCATCTCTTGCAATTATACAATTTGAAATAATTTTGAACATAGGTGCATCAACTGATGTAAAAATTGCATTAAGTGCTTTAGAATTGAAAGTAGACAACATAACCTCATCATCTGGTGGCCAATTGAAGGTATCATAGGATATTCCATCACAATAATACACACCAAACGCAGGATCTAAACTCAGGATAATGAGTTTTGAGGCTCTGGTGCCAATTGAAGGTGTGCGTGAGTGTTTTGCAGAATGTTGTCACGAATGTTGGCACATTCGAAGAACAACACAGACGAATATAAATGATCAGAAATACACAGCGGAACTCTTAAACACATTGCAAGATGGAAGTCTATATTGTCAATCGGCGAAATATCACTAGTAATTGTTAAGTGATACAATCGGTGAAAACATTAGCCACACCGTAAATGGATCTACGTGTATAGTGTCTAGATGTTGATCAATCTAACCTATCACTAATACAAATAAAAATCCAATGTTGAGTGAAATGTTGGAACATTCACCAACGGAAGTATCGAGTATGAAACGTACAATAAATTCTATAATCTATGCCAATAGACTATGCTAGATTGTGTTTCCCTCAACTTCGAGTTTTAATCTTCATAGCAGCCGTGTATTTATAGAAATCTGGACACTCTTAGCGCTTGAAGATAACTTCCACATCTCCCTTGAAATTAGGTAACTTCCTTTTAACTTCCCCATGTTCTTTTCAACTTCTCACTTTTGCCTTTTCAACCGCATGATTTCTGGAAACTGCCATAAGTCTTCAAACTGTAAAAACAAGACATTGAACAAAACATTTCGTGGGTTAAGGGTTAGTAGAAGTGGAAGGAAGAATTTTGATGTTGTGACCAGAATGTTGGCACATTCTGAGTAACACTTGTCACTAACATCAACAAAATCCATTTACGTTTTCTATATATTTAGCACTATACCACTCTCAGAGTTTAAACTCATAAATCATCACCCCTCTTGATCTCCTTCTCTCTTTTTCGTATGAACAAAGATTTCTCATGGTATGGTGATAATTTGTTAAACAAAAGTTTTAAGATTTTTGCGGTTTATAGACTTGGATAACACAATTTTTTTCATAAGTTTTATCATTATCTATATACCATAAGGATGAACAAAAGGATAGTATATAATATTGTCGTAACGATATTACTCTAGAAGAATGAATTACTTAAAAAAAGAAGGATGAATAAGAAGATATTTGTTGAGATATTTCATATCTTAGCAATATCTCTAATATATTCTTCGTATCATTCGAATTGATCTTTTGTATTTTGGTATATATCTCTTAGGATAGTTGCATAGGTCAGATCTTTAAGATATCTTTTTCCTTTTAGAGCTTTTGGTTTAGTACATATATTATTTTGTTTCCAGTTTTGTATTGATAGCAAACATTATTTCAATACCTTCTCTTGTTCTGTGCAAATTTAACAATATTTTTTTAGAGATTTTAATCTATGAAAACAAAAGGAGGAAGCGAGCGGAGAGGAGGTGAGTGAGAGTTTGACTAGGTCAACGGGATTTTTATTTGGAAGTTTTATTAATAAGGAGAGGTTTACTCTACAAGTTTTTAATGACATCTCCGACCTCTGGGTTGCCATGTAACTCATGAATTTAGGATTTTCTATTCTATAAATATTGAAGTTTTAGTCCCACGAGAATTTTTCAACGACAATGTTAATCTCACGTTCTTTTTTTATCCTTTTTTTTGCAAAAATAGATCCGACCATTATTTTGTAGGACCAAAACTGTAATTTTATCGCATTCACTTGGGACCAAAACTACAATGCATCATTCTCTTGAGACAAAAACTACAATTTTCTTTGGATAAAAATTTTTAAAAAAAAATTACGGGACCAAAAGTGTCAAAAAAATGATCAATTTGGCAGACCACCCATTCTTTTCCCTTTTCTATATATATCAACTTTATTTATTTGTCTATTTATATATCACCTTTATTTGACTATTTGGATTAGTAAAGGAGCACCTCAAAATTGAGGTGTTAACCATGATTTTATTGCTTAATTTTTTTGACAAAACTTGTATGAGACCGTCTTAGGCAATAAATGAGTCTCACACCACAAAGGAGTATCAAATATATTAGTAGGAGTATATATACGGAAGTATCAAATATTGCCTGAGAATGAGAATTGGGAAAAAATAAACTTTAAAAATTGTCAGCAAGAGTATCAAATATGTAAGCAGGGGTATCAAATAAGGTATAAATTATGTAAGACGGGTCTGGGGTGAGACCTGCCTCATTTATGAGACCGTCTCACCCTAAGAATGAGAATTGGGAAAATATAAACATAAAAAATTGTCAGTAGGAGTATCAAATATGTGAACAGGAGTATCAAGTATGTGGATAGGGGTATCAACTATGTAAGACGAATCAGGGGTGAGACCCGTCTCATGAAGAGTGCCCCAATTTTTTTTTTATGTTAGTAATGTTGAAACAATAGTATGACAATTTTTTAATTTATAAATTGCTAATATTTTAAACTTTTTTTTCTTATCTTAGTATGACACAAAGTAATCCTTATTTGAAGTCTAATAAATAACGTACATATAATTTTTTAATAAATAAGTGTAAAAATTTTAATAAAACTATAAGATCTATAAAAGGATTCGACTGTTTCCCATTCTTAAGATTATAAGGCAACAATCTTATTATTAATTTAGTGTACATTTTGCGTCAACATCAGGTTGAATATATGTTCAGAATTAATTTCATATCTCCCCCACAACTTCAGATTTTTAAATAAGATGAAATTCTATCATGATATAAAAGTCAAAGGCTCATGTCCGCGTCTTGAGTTCAAATTCCGTTAAGCAACATCACCCATATTGAATTGTTTACCCGTTGGGCCTCCTCCCCAAAGGGGAGAGTTAAAAATTTGGCCTACGAGTGAGAATGATGCTAGGGAATTGACATAAATGAATTACTTGCACACCTCTACAAGTTTGAATTTTTAGATTAGATAAAGTTCTTTCAGAAAGTACCTACTAAATCCAAGAAAAAAAAAGTTTTAATATGGATAGGGTTAAGTTACAAAACATCACTCGGGGGCGTTAAAATTCAATTTCGTCCCATAACATTATACATTTTCGCAGAAGATCCCAAAATATTTAGAAATTTCAATTTTGTCTTATAACTCCGTAATTCTACCGAATTTGGTCCATTTTTTGCCAAATTTTGCACTTTTCGTCCCATAATATTGAATATTTTCACAAAACGTCCCAAGAAAATGTGTATTAATAAGACATCTTTTATGAAATTTCGGTGACTTTTGGACGGAAGTCAGATCAATTAAGAAATTATAGGACAAAATTAAAAATCTTAAATTTTTTGGACCTTTTGCGGAAAAGTCCGAATTAATGGGACAAAATTGAATTTTAACTCTCACTTGGAGATATATATATATATATATATATATCATGCCTCAAATCAATTCAGCTGTATTTATTGGGTCATTCTCCACTCGAACTTGTTTAGCCAATGATCTCTAAGCTCAGTAACATCTGTGACCATAAAGCTTATCAACAAGGCCAGACGCCTCCAATGCAATATGTAATATATTAGCAAAATTTGGGCTCTATTGGGATTGAGTTGCACTATTGTCCTAAGTTTATAAATTTACTCACGTGACATTATAGCTCGATTTGGGCATGTTCGAATTCGATTTTCCTACATTTACAGATTTCAAAACATAAATTACATGCCCGTAAAATTATTGTTCTTAAAACACACTACAACCCCAAGTTAGATGGGCTAGCTAGGCATATTATGTTCAATTTAGTGCTATACATGTTCAAAATATTTTTGTGTCTTTGTTCAAATATTTTATGTGCTTCTGTTCAAAGTTTTTGAACTTATTTGTAATTAGGTTATTTTTTAATCATATATGTAAATGGCCCTATTTAATATTACACTTCCAACAATAATGGTAGAATATATATTTCATTTTTATTACCCTAAAAAATTGTAAAAGACGATCTCATGTATAAGGCGAATATTACTCTTCCATATTTTTGTAATACTTGTTAATATTTGTCCAAATGTCACCACATTTGTAGCCACATCAGAATTTACCCTTTCTCCAGAAACTAACTCCTTTTGGTTCATTGCAATTTTCTTGATTGTTGTCAGTTGCAGGTTGAAGATCTAGATCCTTCCTGATCATGCGGTGAAGTTGATATTCATGGAAGTTAAAAGAGAGGTTACACATATAAAGGATCATGCAGTAGAATTTGCTTGAAGGAGTTTTTCCAGATCCTATAATCAAGGACTTGTAGTTGAAACCCCACAAGGGTTGTCCTGCTGGTATAGGTCAGAAATTTAGAAATATGTTCCTCTCTAGATCTCATGTTAAAGAGAGCATGCGCTCGGTAAATGAGGTAAGCAAGGATATTAACAGGGGTCCTCTTCCGTCGATAAAAATGGCCTCACTATATAAGGATTTAATGAGGGCGAAGAAAATTCCCTGTGACATTAGTGAGGGTAGGAGGACCCTCGGTACTAACACTGGCGTACACACTTGGTAAACTGTAAAAGCAACACGACTTTTGGACATAGGAACTAAAATTAAGTGTTTTCAATAAATTCTATAGGACTACAAGTGTAACTACCCCTAAATCAATCTCACAACTGAGTGTCAAATATTCATAGGGGGAGTGATGGCCTGTGATGTAGTTGACAAGAAATCAACATTGAAATAAGAAAATATAGTATATAAAAAGTTTAACCAAGAGGGCTTAGCCCATTTGGCCACTCGGGTTCCCACTTTAGTAGGAGGCCTAGGTTCGATTCCCTTTGGGAACGAAATTGGAGTGGGAGGTATAAGGATGCTTGGAGAATTTGAAATTGTAAGGAGACTTGGCTAGCTAACTTCTAATTACTAACAACTAACATTTACCGATAAAAAAAATATATATATATAAAAGTTCATTAAAAAAAGAGATGATTTATCTTTCCTTACTTATTAATTTGTTTATAAATAAGAAAATAAGAGCTCTAATTTGATGAGGAGTAAGAGTTTTGGTTTGGTAACGGAAAGTTTCATCTTATATATATAAATGTTCGAACTTGCAGAGAGGTGTGAAATTAATTCATTTATATTAATTCGCTACACTCTCCCTCACTCCTGGGCAGGATTCTTAACTCTTCCCACTGGGGAGAAGACCCAACGAGTGGACAATTTAATATGGTTGTAGAGTTTCTTTCTGTGGAAATAAAACCCAAGATCAGGCCGTGAGCCAAAGACTCTATTACCGGCCGTGACGAATTTTATCTCAATAGTTTGAATTTGTACTGAGATGTATAATTAATTCATTTATATTAATTCCTTAAGAAACAACTATTAGTTTTTTTTTTTTTTTTTGAAAGAATTAAGGTTTTTTTTCTCTTATACTTGTATGTGTACCTGTTTATTATATATGTGTGTGCCTGAATTATCGCTTTTATAAGTAAATTTGGCATTCCTGTTAGATCTGCGAGTTTTAGTTGATGCCATTTAATTCGATATTTTTGTGGAAGTGGGTACATTTAATATTTCTTGTTTTGTCAACTAATATCAATTAGTTCTAGTTAATTTTATCGTACGTTGTGCAAGCTATATTGCTATCCACAATCTATGGTTTGATGGAGAAACTGGCTAGGATTTCTATTTGATGCTATGACAAACTTGCATGTACAACCCTTTTCTTTTGGGATAAATGCCAATTGACAAAAGTCTTTTGTGAATAAGTTTGATCGTCAAATTAATTTTGATAGTAATAGTTATTTTATTAAAGGGTATTAATTGTTTTTACTATAAGGTATTAGTCTTGAATTGTTTAAGTTGTTTTATTAAAAGGTATTTTTTTTCTCGAACAAATGGTGACTTGAACCCATAATCTTATGGCATAGGTAGTGTGGCTCTAACCACTTGAGTTATATCTCTTCGTTTAAAATATGGATTAAATATTTTTTTTTAGGCCCGTAACTTAGGGGATTGTGTTTTAAGGACAAAAATTTTATAAACTTGTGAAAGTAGGACTTTAACATTTTGATTAGGGTGAATTATTGCATGTTAATTGTGTGCTTAATCGTCTTAAATTGATATGATTTTCATGTTAATTTATAATTAATTGGTCCAATTGCATGGTGTTTTGAATGTAAAATTGCAGGTTTGAGGCCAACTATGACTGCAAATTGAGGATATTTGTTGTATTCAAATTAATGGAGCAATTACATGGTTGGAAAGAGGGCTGAGAGGCAGTTGTAATGCAAAAAGAATTAGGTCAATCGGACGTTGTATGAAGAAGTTACGATCGGACGAAGTTATGGTAGGCGAATCAAGCTGATACACCCGTCAAATTAGGCAGTGCACCCACCTACTACACCCACCATTCCGATGAGTACACTCACTTCGTCTCTTTCACAAATCTGTTGCAGATCGCGACATCCTAAAATCCCAAATCAACACCAATCACCACAAGCAACCACAAATTCGGCACCACCCATCGTTGTTAATCACCGCGCCAGCTTCACTCACCACCGCCGTCACGTCGCGATCTGGCACAGCCATATGCGCTGCCCCTCTCAACCATTCACCGCCCAGCGCCTCTTCGCACAGCACCGGCGCTGCCGTCGCCATCTTGCGACGCTCCACCCATAGCGCCATTGACCTCCAGTAACCAGTCTCATCGCCCAGTAGCACAGCCACTCACCACGATTTCAGCGCTAGATTCCGCGACTCGATCTGCCATTCTTCTCCTCGATCCGAGCCTGACTCTCGACCCGAACCCACGCCGAGTTGAGGCATTGAACTCCAGCCATGTCGTAGGTCGCTCAACCCATTCCGGAACACGCTGATGAGAACCGCTAATTAGGCTCGATAATTTCGATGCCCCAACTTAGATTGGCAAGCAACAAAACCCGATTCGAAGTTCTAGCTCGGGCTAGCAAGCTTTCGAATCAATCCACAAAGCAATAATTTGCTTCAAGAACTAGTTTGCTATATTTTTCATATATCTCAAAAAAACTTATACAAGTAGTTATATAGACAACAATTCTACCTAACCAACTACTAAACCAACAACTAACTAATAACAAAATCAACTGCAAACAACTAATAGAAAAAAAACTAAATACAAAAATAATCAATTGCTAGGCTTGTTGGCAATACAAAAAGTTAGAAGAACTTGAGGTTTCACCACCTCGGAGCGATTTGCCGCTCGCTCAAGCGACTCGAGTCGAGCAAAGATTTGCAACAGAATCGCAACACGTTTTCTCTTCCAGCTAGTTTTGCCCCTTTTTCTTGGCCAATGGGATGTTGACACGTGGATAACAAGATTAGAAGGAGGATAGCAGCGAGATTTGGAGGGCAGATTTACATAGTAGCGGATTTTTTTAAAAAGAAGAAATAGATAGAGAAAATGGGCTCAACCCCTACACACACTTTACACCTACAAACACACAATCAAACACATGGTGAGGATAGTTAGACTAGTTTTTCAATTCCTTTAATTTCTTTTGCAAATTACATGCTACTTTGGATCATTTACAAGTTAATTCAATTTAATCAAGGTGATATTTCTCCAATTATTGTTTTCATTTATTCTTCCATGGGTATAGTTTTATTTTCTCTCTTATATATTGTATTGTTCAAATTATCCATGGGCTAATCCCTTAGATTGCTTAGGTGTTTGAATTATACATGAATTTGGTGTTAATCATGAATTGATCATGTAATTAGTGATTTATTGCTTCTATTAAATGGGCTTTGTATGGATTTTATGATTGATTGTTTTTGTTATCTTGATTTATCAAATTTGTATGTTACAACGAGAGTTGGATATGCTTGTTGGGTCATTAAGTGAACATTTCGATTAATTGTGATGATTGAAATTGTGATTGATTGCACCAAGAGGTGGATTAGTTGCTAGATCTCTCATTAGTAGACATTGCATGCTTAGGTGTGTAGTGAAGAGACGACCCTAGGCATTAGTACCCGTTGTGAACGTGTCTAGGTGTTCAACGATCTTAAGAGTCTACTTGTTAAATTCTCCGTGATCGCTCTTAGCCTATCCCGGTTCATGCCATGATTTGTGATTTTACCAAAGGCTTGTGTAAGGAGAACACCCGAACGATCACATTCTCATCACTTGCACTCGTCTAGAGTTGTTATTGCTTTCTTTTGTTATTTGTTGCTTGCTCGTGTTTGGTTTATTGTTTATTTAAGTTTTCGCACCCTGATTAGCTGCTATAATACTATGACAACACTCGTTTTTTAGGCTCCGCCGTTCTCCTAGTCTCTAGGGTTCAATATTTTGTTTGGTCGTAAATATACTTGTTGGTAAAATACACGCGATCACATTTTTTGTGTAAATGTAGGCCATTAACTTTTTTTTTGGGTTAATGTTGGTCATTTTTCTCACAATGACGGACCTTGATGTGTGGAAAAAAATTTATTTACGGGCCTAAATTTGTAAAAGTTCAAAACTTACAGGCCTAAATTTGCAAAAAAAATAATTAATTTCCTACTTTTAGAAATTTATAAAGTTATTGTCCTTAGAACAAAACCCTCTAAGTTACGGGCCTAAAAAAACTTTTTTCCCCTAAAATATGTGTCGTACAAGTATTTCGAACCCTTGCCAGCCAATCAACCACCAAGGTTTCATTAAAGGATATTATATTTATTTTACTATAAGGTATTAGCTGTAAATCAATTTTATGGTGAAATTAGACACAAGACAAACTCGTTTCAAGTTTGGTCAGTTTTGTTTCCAATTCTAGTCCTATATGTTACTACTGTTTTCAAATTTGATCATTTTGTTTTTAATTTTGATCCTTTAGCAGTCTAGAATCGTCACCCCTATTTGTTACAATTACAACACTTACGAGTTACTATCAGGGACGGGCTAGCTAGGACTAGGATGTTCTACTTAATGCAATATATGTCAAACTTGCAATAGTCCCACTTTAATTTTATCAGATTGTGAAAATTGCATTATTAATTCCTAATATTTTACCAATTTTGGAGTCATGAATTATTTATGCTAGGGAGAATCGAGTGACATAATGTTCAGTGCTTCTACGGATAGGAAGTTTACAATGTAAATATCCATATTAAATATTATTATTATATTCTTATTATTTTTATTTTAATATACTAATATTATTAAATAAATTTTAGTTATACTGCTATGAGATAAATTTAAAAATAATTCGGGTCTTTTTTTGCTAAAAACTTAAAATTATGGGACCAAATCAACTAATCTCATAGTCCACTAACGGAAGTGTTAGACCAAGTAGAGTTTTGATGAGTTAAAAGGAGAAATCCAGATGAGCAGACAACGTTGATAAACAGCTCAGATCAGGATTCAATTCTAAGCTGATCAGACTGGGTCAAGAGCTTATTAAGTTAGCTGGAGATCAAAGTCTACAAGTCATCTGGAGACAAGCTCAAAACTAGTCATCTGCAGGAGACGATCGTGAAGAGCTCAGACGAGGTCAAGACAAGCTGAGTAAAATAAGAAAGGCAAGTCTTCACCAAGTCAGCTGCAGACGAGTAGAAGAAGAATCAGCGATTTTCAAAGATAGAAGAGATTTTCAAAGATAGATTTGTTAAGCAGTTTTCAAAGATAGATTTGTTAAGCAGTTTTCAGTTTGTTAGAACTGTCTAACAAACTAACTGTCTTTTCAGATTTATAAATAGGACTAGATTTTATTCTTTTAGACATTTATGCAAATTTGATTTTTCACACTATTCACTATTGGTTTCACAAAGTATTTGTCAAGAGAGATCTCAAATATTTTCTAAGTGTTTATAGAACACTTCACTTCAAATCTTCAACAACACATCTTATTTCTAGAGTTAGATTTCAGAGAGTTGATTAGATTGATTGAAGAGTTAAAGATCGAGTTGTAATTTGTAAAGATTGTACAGTAAGTAAGTAAGCAGCTAGTGAAGACCCTTCTTCAAAGTTTGGAGAAGGAGAGTGGATGTAGGATTGTTATAATCCGAACCACTATAAATCCTGGTGTTATTTCTTGCTTTCTTTAATTTCTGTTCAAGTTACAATTTTGTTAATCCAAGATTAAAATTCAGAATCTTAACTAAAATCTGAATATCAGCCTTGCTTTTGATCTTGTTAAAAGTTGATTTCTCAATTATATTCCGCTGTGTTTCATCTGATATTTTGAATTGATTTTGAGAGATTCAAAAATCTCCAAAATCTATTCAAACCCCCATTTCTAGATTTTGTTCTAGAAGGTTATCTCAAGGCTTTAAATCAACTCAACATTCAGGGACCAACAAGTGGTATCAGAGCAGTGTTAAGTTTTTCTGATATTGATTTTAAGTCTTGAACAAGATTCTGAAATTATCTTGATTTTCTTCATTTTCTTCTTTTAACTAACAGTGCTACTAATTAGCTTGTGGAGTATTTTATTTCTTTGTTTCATCATGTTATTAGGGAAAAACAAAAAGTCTAGGAATCTTCCTGAATTCTCTATTGAAGATTATGATTACTGGAAATTTAGGATGGAGAATCACCTAAAAGCCATACATGATAGGATGGAAGAGGTTCTAGAAGAGGGACCTATAAAATTCTATCATGGAGGAACCAGCACAGGAGCTGAGTCAGCTGAATCCAGGACCAGATAAGAAAAGAAGAGCTCTGTATTAACAAATGATGAAAGAAAGGTCCACAATCTTGACCAAGTAGCTCGAACTGAAATCATTGAGACTCTAAGTAAGGATTGGATAGAAAAGGTTAAGAGATGCAAAACTGCCAAAGAGATGTGACAGACTCTAGCCAATGTTTGTGAAGGATCTCGAACAAAGTCAAAGAAAACAAGCTTGATCTGTTTCTACATGCTTTTGACACATTCAAAATGAAGGATGGTGAGACCGTAGATCAACTGGATGTGAGATTGACTAATCTTGTGAACAAAGCAGCCGATTTGGGTAAGACTTACACCGAGAAAGAAATTAACAACAAGATACTCGAGATCTTTGAGCAAAAGATGGAGAGAGAAAGCCAATATTTTCAAGGCAACACAAAACTTGTCATCAATATCACATCACACTCTCTTCTCTCATCTTAAAGCACTTTGGAATATGACATTCACATTGAAGATGAAGAAGATGAGGCAGAGTCATCTACATCTGGAAAAAAGCTGTAGCATTTGTCCATCAAGATGAATCGAAAAGATTGCTAAAGCATCTCGATTTGTCTCGTAAAAGAAGAAATGGCTCTGTTGTTGAAAAGATATGAAAGATCAAGATGAAGTACTGAGAAGAAACAAAAGAGACAGATTAGGTAGAAGGAACTATAGATCGAGACGAGAGATGAAAAGAGTTCGAGATAATGATAAAAAGAAGGATCGAGTCAAGAAGTCATAGGTCACCTATCGGATGAGGAGATAGTAGTCCAAAAAAAGAGAGAGAGGAGATATATGCTATACTTGCAAGAAAACCTGGTCACTACAACTATGATTGTCCTCAACTCACTCCCCGAGAGAGAGAGAGAAGAAAAAGGAAGAAAAGAGATAGAAGATATGCGACCAGAGAGTTCTCCTAGCTGAGAAAGAAGAAGCTCGAGAGACATCATCATCCTCATCTTCATCTGATTTTGGGTCAGATGATGACATATGTCTAATGGCTAAAGAGGTACATTACTATTCATCATCGAGATAATGACTGTGACACCTTATCGAAATCGATCCCGATCTTATTGATAAACCGTTGAAAGATTTGGAGACTGCTCTATCTGCTTATAAACAGATAGAGGCTGAAAATCTTAATTTAAAGGATCAAATTTCTGATCTAACTAAGGTCAATCAGACTAAGGAAAGTGAGAAACTAGACTGTACATTCAAGGGGGAATGTCAGACTAAGATGATCACGAGTACCTTGTCTGATAAGACAGATAAGTTAGAACAGGAACTGAGTTCTTTAAAAATAAAATTTTCAAATATCTATTCTGAGAATGAAAATTATAAAAGGACTAACAGGAAATTAAATCTCAAGTTGGGACTTTTGAATAATTCTCAAACTACAATAGATAAAATCTTCAATTCATCTCAAAAGTATAGTGATAAAACTGGATTAGGTTTTGATAGGAATAAGAAAAATGATCCTATAAAACCTAGAGTATTTGTGAAAGCAACTAAACCTAAGGTAGAAACTTTATTCAGTCCTTGGAAACCAAAGGAATTAATCACCTCATCTGATACTTCTGAAAAGAAAAATCAGATGAGGAAAGTAACTCCTAAGGCTGAACCTAAGACTAAATCAAAGATCTATCCTAGGTATAATAGGTTTGATGGAAGAAGCAGATCTTATCCATTCTTACCAAGATTCAAGACAATTTCAAAAGATCAACTAAATCAGATTGATCTTGAAAGTCTTATCTTAGTAGATAGATATGGATGCAAGCTTCAATCTATGGTTTTAAGGAACATTGATATTTTTATCTGGAATCCTAAGAGTCAACTTAACTTGAAAGGACCCAAAGTACAAAGGGTACCTAAGAAATAAATTTGTGATTGCAGGAAGACAAGAAGATAGTTGATAGAGGAGACATTCTTGAGGTCATCTGGTATATTGATAGTGGCTGTTCAAAGCACATGACCTATGAAAGACGACTTCTCTCTAACTATCAAACCATTGATGGACCAAGAGTAATGTTTGGAGATAACAACTATGGACTTACTAAAGGTGTTGGAACACTAATGATTGGAGATGTTCAAGTTCAAGAAGTTTACTACGTGGAAGGATTGAAGCACAACCTATTATCTGTTTCACAATTTTGTGATAAAGGGTTTTGTGTCAAATTTACTCATAATGCATGCTATGTTTTAGATGGTTTAAATGAAAATATTCTATTGGCTGGAGTAAGACAAGGTAACATTTATGTTGCTAACTTCAAAAGTTGTCCTAAAGATACTTGTCTTGTTGCTAAGAGTTCAGATGACTTAAGTTGGCTGTGGCACAGACGACTTGGTCACTTAAACTTCAAAATTGTTAACAAAATAGCAAGAAAATCTTTAGTTAAAGGACTCCCTGATAAAATATTTTCAAAGAATCATGTATGTATTTCTTGTCAAAAAGGAAAACAGACCAAAACTTCTTTTAAAACAATAAGTAATCCTTCTTCAGAAAGAATTTTGGAACTTCTTCATATGGATCTGTTTGGTCCAGTAACTCCTCTCAGCTTTAGTGGAAGAAAATACACCTTAGTAATTGTTGATGATTTTTCAAGATTTACTTGGGTTATTTTCTTGTACAAAAAGAATGAGACTATGACTAAGATTCCAGAATTTCTTAAGAAGATTCAAATTTAAAAGGGATTAAATATTGTTAAAATCAGAAGTGATAAAGGTACTGAATTCCTAAATAAATTGATTTCTAACTACTGTATTGAGAATGGCATAGCTCAGGAAACATCTGCAGCAAGGACTCCACAACAAAATGGAGTTGTTGAAAGAAGAAACAGGACCTTGAAAGAGGCAGCTAGAACAATGTTATCTGAATTTAACACTCCTCATAGGTTTTGGGCAGAAGCAGTGAATACAGCCTGCTATGTTCAAAATAGGAGTCTGATTGTTAAGGATAAATGTAAAACTCCCTATGAAATTTGGAAGGGAAGATCTCCCAAAATTTCATATTTTCATATATTTGGTTGTAAATGCTTCATACACAATAATGGGAAATCTCAATTAAAAACTTTTGATGCCAAAATAGCAGATGGGATATTCTTAGGATACTCATCTATATCAAAGGCATATAGAGTTTTTAATAAGACAACTTTGTGTGTAGAAGAAACACCCCATGTGGTATTTGATGAATCTTCTTTTGAGTTTGATAAGACAGGGGACATTACAAAGATATCCGATGATCTGGATCAGATGACTATCAAAAGATCAACCATAAAATTCTACAATCAAGAATCAGATTCAGATGAAGAGGAAGAATCAGACAAAGGAAAAGAACCTGAAAGAACTTCCTCATCAGCTGATCTACTAAATGATCAGATGACCAACAACATATCAACTGATCAGACGACCAACGACACATCAGCTGATCAGGTAGAGATATCAGAAGGTAACATAGAATCATCTGAAATAAATAATTCAGACAAGACATCATCCACTGTAAAAGATAAAGGTAAGAAAATAATGTCATATCACCCGGTAAGCAGAGATAATTGGAGATTTAGACTGCGGTGTCGGACGAGGACCCAACTAAATCAAGATTGTATGTTCGGTTGCTATGTGTCATTACTTGAACCTAAATCAATTACGAAGCTTTTAATCGATTCCAACCGGATTAATGCCATGCAAGAAGAACTAAATCGAGTTTCAAAGACAAGATGTGTGGGAGCTTGTTGAAAGGCCTCATCATCAAAAAGTCATTGGAACTAAATGGGTTTTTAAAAACAAAAGGGATGAAAACAATGTTGTGGTTAGAAATAAAGCCAGACTAGTTGCTCAAGGTTATTCACAATCGAGAGGGTATTGATTATGATGAAACCTTTGCACCGGTGAGCTCAAATCGGAAGCCATAAGATTGTTTTTAGCCTATCTGACTTTTAAAAGATTCATAGTTTTTCGAGATGGATGTTAAATCAGCCTTCTTAAATGGAATCTTAGCTGAAGAAGTTTATGTAGAGCAACCCCCTGGTTTTGTCAAAGGAGACAAGGTTTATAAACTAAGGAAAGCTCTATATGGACTTAAACAAGCACCAAGAGCTTGGTATGACACCTTGTCTGATTATTTAATTCAAAATGGTTTTGTTAAAGGTAGAATTGATAGAACTCTATTTAGAAAAGAGTTTGGTTGTGATCTTTTATTAGTTCAAATTTATGTTGATGATATAATTTTTGGATCAACTAACATATCTTTGTGTGAAGAGTTTAGTAGTCTTATGAAAAGCAGATTTGAAATGTCCATGATGGGAGAAATGACATATTTTCTTAGACTTCAAGTCAAGCAGACAAAGAAAGGAATATTCATCAATCAAGCTAAATATACAAAAGATCTCATTGAAAAATATGGAATAGGTACCAGCCGAGAAGCTAAGATACCTATGATGACAAATTTTTCAATGGATCCGCATTTGAGAAGGGGGAAGATCTTGATCGACCGAGTATCGAGGTCTTATTGGTTCTTTATTATATTTAATCGCTAGTAGACCTGATATTTCTTTTGCAGTTGGAGTCTGTGCTAGATTTCGAGCTAATCCTAAGAAAAGCCATCTTGAAGCAGCAAAGAAAATCCTCAAGTATTTGAAAGGAACAGTAAATGTTGGGTGTGGTATCCGGTGATGACAACTTTGAAATGTCTGGATACTCGATTCAGATTTTGGTGGGTGTAAGATAGATAGAAAATCTACATCCGGTACTTGCCAATTTCTTGGAAGTAAGCTGATTTCATGGTTGTCTAAGAAACAAACCTCTCGTAGCTACTTCCACAACCGAAGCCGAGTATATGGCATTTGGAAGTTGTTGTTCACTGGTGATCTGGATAAGTCGCCTGCCTAAGGGATTATAATATTATCACTAAAGATGTACCTATCTTTTGTGATAGTAATAGTGTCATAGCTATTACTCGTAACCGATTCTTCATACAAGATGCAAACATGTAGATATCGACACCACTTCATCCGAGACCATGTCGAAAAAGGAGACATCGACTTGAGAAGATCTTAACCGACTTTCAAAGAGAGACATCTTGACAAAACCCTTTGGCAGAGACGAGGTTTAAAGAATTATCTCGTAGAATTAAGTTTATTAGATGTTTCGTTGGTAAATCTCTAATTCTATTTTTTTAATTCTTGTCTCTCTCAATTTAGTTTATTATGTCTAGAAAGAATTATCGACTAGATCGTGTCAAAGGACAAATCGGGTAGCTGATATCATTGATCTCTGTTTAGGAATCAAGAATCAAGGATTAGTCATATTGACCTTATCAGACATGATAATTGCTTATCTGACATATGGTAAATCAGACTAGGGCACAATAGTCAGCTGATTTTCTGAAAAACAGATGACTATCTGCACCCTATTTGATCTACCTAAGATACTAATAAGTTTTGTTGAGTTTAGTTTGCAGGAACAGAAATACCAGATTAGTCTCATAAATCTCTTCATTCAGAAAATCTTCATCTTTGTTCTTCTCAAAATCGTTGTTTTTAAATAAAGTCCTTAAGTGTGTATTTCAAGTAATATGTTTTGTAACAAAGCTGAAAATACTTTGTTGTTAAAATTTTTTTTTGACTTTCAAAAATCAGACTAGGAAAAAGTTTTCGAAAAATATCAGATAAGATCTTCTTGACCTAGTCGACTTTTTACCAAGCTCAAATGAGAATACCCGAGTACTAAGCAAGACATCTCATTGTTTACGTCAGGTATACTAATTACTTCTGATAAAGTAAGTCTATTAGCCGTCTAATCCGTAGGATAAACGGTTACTTTTTACGCAATTCAAGATGCGTGTAGGTTACGTGCCTGAATTCAAATCGATTTTCTCGCAAAACCGTTGATGTTTTACACGCGCCTTTTTAATCGACGGTTTAAAATTGGAACCCTGAGATCATGCCACGTTTCGATTTCCCAAACTTTCCCTCTCTCTCCCCCTCGTTTAAAAACTTACCTTCAACAGTTTTAAAATTTTTACTTTCACAATTCCCTGCTATCAAAGTTTTCTGAAAATTTCTTACTCTCGAAATCTTATCAATGGCATCCTCTTCTTCTCAAACCCCAAAACCACCTTCTTATATATCTGCTTCAGGATCTGATTTCAAAATGCTTTCTGATTCTGTCAAAAACAAATTGAAGGCTGAGATGTTTGTAGATTTCGAGACTACAAATGACAGAGAATCCAGAGAAATTCTCAGACTGTTAGAAGCTTCAAGATTATGGGGTTTTTGTTCACTTAAATCTCCATTGAACAAAACTGCTGATTTCATTGGAGCAGAATTTCTTGCAAGGAGTGAATTCACAGAGGATGGTTTCAGAACGTCTGTTGAAGGTACTCAATTAGAGTACTCCAAGGAGAATGTTGCAAGGACTTTTGATACTTCGATGGAAGGGGTCAATCCTTTGGTGTATAAGGAGAATGATTGGGAAGAATCGTTTGATATGTTTGCGAGGGTTATATACAGGGGTGTTAGGAGGGAGTTAAAGAAACATATGTTGAGAAGAAGGTATAAGCTGCTCATGACAATCGTCACAAAGTCAATCCTAGGAGATCAAAGCTCCCATGATGGAGTGACAAAATCACGATTGTGTTGTATGAGAGCCATTGTTGATGGAGTACAAGTGGATTGGGTAGATGTGTTGTTTAGGAGATTAAAGGAGGAAAAGTTGAGGATATTGTTTAATCCAACCAATGGAGACTGGACAGTCACCTCAACTGTGAGTCTTTTTAATAAGATCACAGTGTTGATGGAAGGGCTGAATAAAAGATTTGAAACGAGGGAGGGTTTAAAGAAATATTCAAAGCAGAAAGGGTTGCTGACAAAAGATGAATGGATTGGAGGGTTGCCTAACTCGGATGATGAGTCTGATGATGCTCAGAGGCAAAGGGAGCAGCTGGCAGCCGCAGGAGTACAGAGGCCCGCAGCAGTTCCCCAACCTCCAGCAGCTGGGGTGGCCGAACCAGCTGCAGAAGCTCAACCAGCCGAGGATCCAGCTGTTGTAGAAGTAACAGCTGAGGAGGCAGCAACTTCTATAAGGTCTCCAACAAGAAGGAGGTCTAGGAGGAGACTAGTCAGGGCCGCAGACAGGGTACCTGTAGCTGAGCCATCTACAAGTCAGCAGACAGATGAGGATTCCGATGAAGATAATCAATTTATTCTTCAGAGGAGGTCCTCTAGGACGTCTGAATCTTCTGGCAGCTCTGGTCGCCAGACGGAAGTCTTCACCCTCCTACCAGAAGAAGTACCAGTGCTGGAAATCGCAGCCGAGGTTGAACAACTGGATGTCCCAGCCTCTCCAGCCAAGGAAGTTGTGCTTTCACCCATCCAGGAGGAAGGTACTACTTCATCTCTCTCTCCCTCAAAATCCCCACCTGGCAATGAAGAGGTGTGCCCGGCTGGCACCTCCGAGCCTCTGAAACTGCCACAGTTGCTCCAAACAGTCCAAACATCATCTGAAATCATTCTCACCACCACCCAAACTGAAATTATCCCCACTACAACCCAACCTGAAGTTACTATTCCTCCAACCATCTCTCCACAAATAGAACCAACCACTACATCCACCCCCACCCCATCTGAAACCCAACACTTCACTCCCCCAGAAATAGACGTCACCTATTACTCTTTTCTTGAAGACATTCAGATGAGCTCCCCAATTCCTCAACCTCAAATTTCTGAACTTCCCCCCTCTACCTCTTCTTCTTCCGAATCCTCATCTGAGGAGGAGGAAAGTGCCCTAAGTCCCACATCAGCTATCACTTCCATAATTGCTCAAATGGAGAGAAAGATGAAGCAGGCGTTCGAGAAAAAGCTTCAGAGGAGGACGAAGAAGATGGTGAAAGCTGTCACAGAAGCAATGATCTCAAATATGCGGGAAGTAGAGGTAAATCTTACTGAAACGATTACATCTATTTTGAGGTATCTGAGGTATATTTTGTTGAAGGTTTGAGACATAATCTGTTGTCTGTTTCCCAGCTTTGTGATAAAGGTTTTCTTGTTAAATTCTCAAAGGATAAATGTGATATTTTAGATAATTCATCAGATAAGGTATCAGAGCGGCTTGAGACATGGTAATGTCTATGTGGCCAACTTTAATAGTTGTCCCAAAGATACCTGTCTGATAGCTAAGGGTGGAGAAGAGATCAGCTAGCTATGGCACAAGAGCCTTAGTCATCTGAATTTCAAAACTCTTAGTAAGCTAGCTAAAAAGAAACTTGTCAAAGGATTACCTGAAAAACTTTTATCCACTGATCTTAAATGTGATGCTTGTCAAAAGGTAAACAGCCTAGACACTCATTTAAGAGTATTAACTCCTCTTCATCTGAAAGAGTGTTGCAATTACTTCATCTGGATCTGTTTGGACTGTTTCCCCTCTTCAGTTTCAGTGGAAGGAAATATACTCTTGTTGTAGTAGATGACTTTTCTAGGTACACTTGGGTGATATTTCTTTTCAAGAAAAATGAGACTATGAACAAGATTCCCGATCCATTCTGCATGCATTGAGAATGAAAAGGGTGTTAATATTATTAAAATTATGAGTGATAAGGGCACAGAATTTTTGAATTCTTGTTTATCTAACTTTTTCAATGAGTGTGGAATTATTCATGAGATATCTTCAGCAAGAACTCCTCAACAAAATGGAGTGGTTGAAAGAAGGAATAGAACTTTGAAGGAAGCGGCCGAGGAGCATGTTGGTGAGTATGACACCCACATAGGTTCGGGGGTGAAGCCATTAACACTGACTTGCTATACCCGTAACAGGTGCTTAGTTGTCAAAGACAAGGGTAAGACTCTTATGAGATTTGGAAGGGTAAGATTCCAAAATCTCATACTTCAAAGCTTTTGGTTGTAAGTGTTTCATCCATAACAATGGAAAATCTAAGTTAAGAACTTTTGATGCTAAGGCAGCTGATGGAATATTCTTGGGATATTCTAATACTTCCAAGGCATTTAGAGATTTTAACAAGACAACCCTTTGTGTTGAGGAAACCCTCATGTTGTTTTTGATGAGTTGTATTCTTTCTCGAGATAAAGTGAATCAAATTTCGAAAGTCTAGATAAAATTGAACTGTCCAAGACTAAACATAGAACCGTCTATCTACCTAGTCTTGATTGAGAATCGAGATGAAGAAGAATCCTCATCCGATAATCGAAGACAACTTTCGATCGAGACTCCATCGATCGGACATCCTTGACATCACTTGATCAGCAGGGGTCGATTGGTGAAGGGGGAACGTCAACTGAGGTTGAGTCAGAGGAGTTGCCTACTGAGACTCAAGATGAGGATCCTTCTCCTCACATAGGCAAAAGGATGAGAAGCTACCATCCATCTGATCAGATTATAGGAGACACATCTAGTAGTGTGCGAGACACGAATGATGCTTTGGACTCGAAAGTCTTTTTTTTTGCTATGTGTCGCTTCTTGAACCCAAGTCTATTGAGGAAGCTCTATCGCACTCCAAATCGGATAAGCGCCATGCAGGAGGAATTACATCAATTTGAAGGGCAAAGTGTATGGGAATTAGTAGAAAGACCTTTACACAGAAAGATTATAGGCACCAAATGGGTGTTTAAAAACAAAACAGATGAGAACAACATTATTGTTCGAAATAAGGAAAGATTGGTTGCACAAGGTTACTCACAATCTGAGGGAATAGACTATGATGAAACCTATGCTCCAGTTGCCAGATTAGAGGCAATAAGGTTGTTCTTGGCATTTGCTGCATATAAATCTTTCAAAGTCTTTCAAATGGATGTTAAGTCTGCTTTCCTTAATGGTGTGTTGCTTGAGGAAGTCTATGTGGAGCAGCCTCCTGGGTTTAAGATCAATAACAAAGTCTATAAACTCAATAAAGCTCTATATGGACTGAAACAAACTCCCAGAGCTTGGTATGATACCTGATCTGATTTCTTGACATCAAATGGTTTTACAAAAGGTAAGATAGATAGAACTTTGTTTAGAAAGGAAGTAGATGGTAACATCTTATTAGTTCAAATTTATGTAGATGACATAATCTTTGGTTCACCTAATCTGAAATTATGTGAAGAATTTAGCATTCTCATGAAAAACAGGTTTGAAATGTCAATGATGGGCGAATTAACATACTTTTTAGGCCTACAGATTAAACAGATGAGTAAGGGTATATTTATACATCAGTCTAAATATGCTAAGGATCTGATTGAGAAATTTGGAATGAATACTAGCAGATAAGTTAAAATACCTATGGCAACTAACTTCTCTATGGATTCAGATGAGCATGGGATACCCTCTGATGCAACTGAGTATCGTGGACTGATTGGATCTCTTCTCTATCTCACTGCAAGTAGACCAGACATAGCCTTTGCAGTTGGGGTATGTGCAAGATTCCAGCCTAATCCCAAGAAAACTCATCCGGAGTCGCCTAAGAAAATTCTTAAATATCTCAAAGGAACCTTGCAAGTAGGGTTATGGTACCCGGTGATGACAACCTTGGTGACATGTTATTTGATTCAGACTTTGGAGGATGTAAAATTGATAGGAAGTCCACTTCAGGAACTTGTCAATTTTTAGGCAACTAACTAATTTCTTGGTTATCTAAGAAATGAGACATCCATTGCCACCTCTACAATCAAGTGAATACATGGCACTGGAAGTTGTTGCTCTCAACTCCTTTGGATTAGTCAATGACTTAGAGATTATAATATTCAAACATCATTTTGTTCCTATTTTCTTGTGATAGTAATAGTGCAATAGCAATGACTTACAATCTGGTGCGCATTCTAGATGTAAGCATATAGATATTAGGCATCATTTCATTAGAGATCATGTTGAGAAAAATCACATTAGGATTGAAAAGATAGCCACTGAGTCACAAAGAGCAGACATTCTTACAAAACCATTAGCCGACTCTAGGTTTAAAGAACTGTGCTTAGAATTAGGATTACTTGATGCATCTTTAGCTGGTTTCTAATTTGTGTGCATCTTTTCTTTTCTTTAAATTAATGTCTAGAAAGAATTATCAGACTAGATATGTGTCAAAGGACAATCAGGTAGGTGATATCATTGATCTCCTTTTAGGAATCAAGAATCAAGGATTAGTCATATTGACCTTATCTAACTTGATAATTACTTGTCTGACATTGAGTAAATCAGACAAGGACACAATAGTCATCTGATCTCCTGAAGAAAACAGATGACTATTTGCACCCTATCTGATTTACCTCAAGCTACTGATGGTTTCTTTTGAGTTTATGTCTTTGTAGGAACAGGTCACAGATCATACTGTTTCACCTCATCTTATCCAAACTCCTTTATTCTATTTACTTTTGTTCCTAAATAAACTTCATATTTTTTTTTTCCATAAAAATATTTTTGGATTAATTGGATGAACAACCTAGTTTTAGAAAATTAAGTCTGAGTCTGTTTGTTTAAACTCGTTTTAAAATTGCTAAAAAGTTAAACCTAAGCTGTTGGCTTTTAAAATCAGACAGGTTACTTTATCAGATGACTTTACAAACCTTTATTCGAAGTAAGGTAACCCTAGGCTGACGTCAGGTATACTTACTTCTCTGCATAAAGTAACCTACATCTGTCAAATCAACAGTCTATAAAGTAACTATTTACGCATTCCAAAGGCGATTAATTTCCACGCGCTGAATCCTAATCGCTTATCTTAGTTTTTAACCGTTGATTTATACGCAGTAAAAACTTTTTGAATAAATGGCTCAGATTATTCAAATGTTCTAAAATGGCGGTTTCTCTTTCCAATCTTCCCCCCTATAAATTTATCTTCTTCTTCCCTTAATCATTTTTCCATTCTCAGAAAACCTGCATATCTTCCATATACTTTCCAATTTCACAAAAATTTTCAAATGGCATCCTCTTCCAAAACCACCAAAACTCATAAACCCAAATACATCTGTTGGTCCCGGAATGTTGAGTTGAATAAAACCTTGAATTAGCTTTCTAGAACAAAATCTAGAAAGGGGGGGGGGGTTTGAATAGATTTTGTTGATATTTCAAATCTTTCCAAGATCAATTCAAAGCATCAGATTAAACACAGCGGAATATGATTGAGAACTCAACTTTTAACAAGATCAAAAGCAAAGGCTGATATTCAGATTTTAGTTAAGATTCTGAACTTTAATCTTGAATTAACAATATTGTAATATAAACAGAAATTAAAGAAGCAAGAAATAACACCAGGATTTATAGTGGTTCGGATTATGAATAATCCTACATCCACTCTCTTTCTTCAAACTTTGAAGAAAGGTCTTCACTAGCTACTTACTTACTCACTGTACAACCTTTACAAATTACAACTTGAACTTCAGCTCTTCAACAATCTAATCAACACTCTGAAATCTAACTCTAAGAATAAGATGTGTTTTTGAAGATATGAAGTGAAGTGTTCTATAAACACTTAGAAAATGTTTGAAATCTCTTTTGAAAAATACTCTGTGAAATCAATAATGAATTGTGTGAAAAATCAAACTTGCATAAGTGTCTTGAAGAATAAAATCTAGTCCTATTTATAAGTCTGAAAAGACAGTTAGTTTGTTAGTTAGTTCTAACAAACTTGAAACTGCTTAACAAACTTAATCTTGAAAACTGCTTGCTCTTCAGCTGATTTCACTCTCCTCATCTGCAGCTGACTTGGTGAAGACTTGCCTTTCTTATTCTACTCAGCTTGTCTTGACCTCGTCTAAGCTCTTCATATTTGTCTCCTGCAGATGACTAGATTCGAGCTTGTCTCCAGATGACTTGTGATTCCTAGTCTTCAGCTGACTTGAACTATTCTTGACCTAGTCTGATCAGCTTCGTACTAGAACTCAGTCTTCACTGTTCTTTATTATCATCTGCTCATCTGAAATAACCTTTTAACTCATCAAAACAATCTTGATCTAACAATTTCCCCCTTTTTGATGAAGTTAAAACCTACAAAAAGAAACACACTCACAGCTGAAGTTAGTTCAGAGTTTATCAAGATTATTAGATAGGTATATCAAAACACATTCTTCACATTACAACAGAATTATTCACATTTAAAGCACTCAAAAAAAACTTTAACTCTTTTAGACTCCCTTTTAAAAAAAACTCAGGAAAACAAATGAGTCTCAAGACTTAGGTTAATATTTTAAAAAAAATTTCAAGTCTGAGAGATAAAATTCTCAGATGACTTATATTTAAGAAAGTTTTAAGTTTTTTTTTTTTATTTAAAGCAGTAAAAATAACTTTAAGAAAATAAGACAAGTAAAATGAATCAAACACAGTATATTCACATTGGATTTACAAAGATTACAGATGGAAACTTAATAGAAAATAGAAATAAGGAAAAGAAAAATCTTGTTTCTATTAAACTCCCCATTGCTCTTCGTCTGGGATCATCAGCCAATTGAATACACGCCTCCTAAGCTGCTTCAGATCCTCTTCTTGAGTAAGTCCAGATTCGGCCTCTGCTTTCTTTAGAATCCTCTGAACCCAGTCTAGGTCCAAGGTACCATCAGGCTTCTTCGCAGGAATGACATACTCGAAAGCTGGAGAGATCAGGTTGACGTTGAATTCTACATCAGCTTCTTCCAGCAGCCGAGCATAGAAGTCTGCGTCTACTTGCTCAATCCACTCGTGCCAAGCCAAATATGGATCTTGTTGAGTTGCCCCTGGAGCTTTAAGAATGTACCAATAGTACATCCACATTCCCTCCAGGTTCTTGTCTTTATACTCAGCAGCATACTTTCCGCAAGCCAACTTAGGAGGAGTAGATGTGTTGTGGAATGGTCTGAATTTCCCGCTGCCTTGATCCTTGATCATTCATTTTCGCTCAGTAGCACTCCAAAAGACATTGGAGTCTTTCTTCTTTCTCTGCCTTTTCTTCTCTTTCTTGCCAAAATATTCCATCTCTCTCTTAATTCTCTTGATCTGCTCATCTGAGAGATTAGAATAATCAGCTTCCCTTTTTCCTTTTCCCTTAGCAGCAGCCCTGCTAATAAGTTCAGCTGATCTGGGCTCAGTGACTACTACTTCTTTTCCCTTCCCCTTGGCTCCTCCAGATTCGGATTCTTTAAGCTGAGCCAAGAGCTTCTCAGTCCTTTCCTCCTCTTCTTTCCTTCTCTTCTCCTCATCTTCCTTTACAGCTTCTTCAAGTTGACTCACGCTCAGCTGGAGAGCAGCCAGTTCATCAGACTTGATTCGAGCTTCCTCCCTGGCTGTCTCCAGATCAGCTGTGTTGGCCTTCATGCCTACATCTTTCCTGGTCTCCTCGACCACAGCTGTGAGGGCTTGTCTTTTCTCCGCTTCAGCTTTTTCCCCCTTTTTAACTTCATCTGCCAAGGCTGTGAGTTTTTCATCCAAAATGTTGCACTTGGCTCTGAAGTCTGAGTGATCTCCAGTCAACTCACTCACTACCAGCTGATTATACCCTTTCACTTCTTCTTTTAAAGCCATCAGCTCAGCCTCCATTGCTTTTACTTTGTCAGCCAACACAGAGTTAGTAGTAGATATGATTTTATCAGATAAGTTTACCTCTACTTCTCTCATGCTGGCTATCATTGTGTCTGTAACAGCTTTAATCATCCTCCTTGTCTTTCTTTCCATCTTTCTTCTGAATGTTACATTGATCTTTTTCTCGACAAGGGATAGAATGGAGGAGATAGCAGTGGTGGGGCTTAGATCAGTGTCATCATCCTCAGTTGAGGAATCAGACGAGGAGGGTATTGATTCTGGTTGAGTATATGGGAGAGGAATAGATTGAGTTTGTATGGTTGGAAGAGAAGAGTAGGATATGATTGGAATTGGTGAGGTTTGGACTGTGGGAAGAGGAACTTGTTCAGATGAGGGTGGGGGAGATGGTTCTGTTGGTGTTGATGGTGGAGGTGAAGTATGTTCAGGTTCTGTGGGTGGTATGTGGATTTGGACTGTGGGGGAGGTAGGCTGTTGGAGAGGCTCTGGAGTACCAGCCTGGGATACCCCTTCATTGCCTAGTTGGACAGATGGGATGTCAGGCTGAGTTTGAAGCTCAGAAATGCCAGCCTTAGGCATTTCTTCATTGCCAGGTACAGGAGATAAAGTAGGAGATGGAGAAAGACTTGTACCTGCCTCAGGAATAGGGGAAAGAGCAGCTTCCTTGGTTGGGGAGAGGGGAACCTCCAGCTGACCAACCTCGGCTGCTATCTGAAGGACTGGGACCTCCTCTGGTAGCAGGGTTGATAATTCCATCTACTGCTCGGAGCTACCAGATTTGGTGGATCCTTCAGAGCTTTGAGCTGCTCGTCTTGGCCTCCTTACCAAAGGAATCTCAGTCTCCTCTTCTTCCTCTTCATCTGAGGCAACTTTGGCGGGAGCAGCAGACGAGCTTTCCCCTTTCTTCTTATCCGCGGCTTTTACCAGCCTCCTTTTCTTCCTCCTCTGAAACGTCCTTGGGACTGCAGCAGCTGTTTCAACAGATTCTTCTTGAGGTGCGACCTCAGCTGCTGTTGCCTCATGTCCCTCTGTTTCGATCTCGACTGGGGCTACCTCAGCTGGTTCAGCTGCTGGTCTCTGAGCTTCTGCAGCTGCTGCCTCCAGCCTTTGAGCCCTTGCAGCATCAGACTTATCGTCTGAGTCTGGATTTCCTCCAAGCTTGTCATTCTTAGTCAGGATACCCTTCTGCTTGGAGTATTTTTTCGTGTCTATTCTCCAGTCAGCCTCCCTGTTAAGTCCTTCGATTAAAACAGTGATTTTGTTAAAAAGACTGACTGTTGAAGTAGGAATCCAGCCCTCTGCTGACGATTTGAAGGTCAATCGTTTCTTTTCCTCCCTGAGCTTGTAAATCAATAAATCAACCCAGTTGACTTGCACCCCATCCAAAATGGCTCGCATCACACACAATCTGGGTTTGGTTAACCCATCATGTGAGCTTTGCTCACCCAACACCGCCTTTGTGACCACCGTCATCAATAATCTGTATTTTCGTCGGAGAAGATTCTTCTTTAAATCCCCTCTTGTTCCCCTCTGCGACACCCTGGCCATCATATCAAACGATGCCTCTCATTCGTCCTCCTTATACATCAATGGATTGACTCCCTCCATTGATGTATCAAAAATTCTGGATATATTTTCCCTTGTAAAACTCAGAGTAGTCCCATCCACAGAAGTATCAAACCCATCCTGGGTATCCTCCATTCTTGCCAGAAACTCTGCCCCTAGCAAATCTGCCGTTCTATTTTGGGGAGATTTCATTGAGAGAAAACCTCTGAGTCGCGATGCTTCAAGAAGACGAAGAATTTCTGCTGACTCTGAATCTTGAGTTGTTTCAAAATCGACATACATTTCTGCCTTTAAGCGGTTTTTGAAAAATTCCTCATTCATTTTGAAGTGAGAAATATTGGTGGAGATGTATGTGGGTTTATAAGTTTTGGTGGTTTTGGAAGAAGATGCCATTTGAAAGTTTTTGTGAATTTGGAAATGTATATGGAAGATATGCAGGTTTTCTGAGAATGGAAAAATGATTAAGAGAAGAAGAAGATAAATTTATAGGGGGGAAAGATTGGAAAGAGAAACCACCATTTTAGAAAATTTAAATAAATCTGAGCCATTTATTCAAAAAGTTTTTACTGAGTATAAATCAACGGTTAAAAACTAAGATAAGCGATTAGGATTCAGCGCGTGGAAATTAACCGCCTTTGGAATGCGTAAATAGTTACTTTATAGACTGTTGATTTGACAAGTGTAGGTTACTTTATGCAGAGAAGTAAGTATACCTGACGTCAGCCAAGTGATATCTTACTTCAACTGAAGGTTTACTAAACAGATGAGTTTTAGAAACAGATTAGTTTAAAAACAGATGAGTTTGGAAAGTCATCTGATAAAGTAACCTGTCTGATTTTAAAAACCAACAGCTTAGGTGTAACTTTTTAGCAATTTTTAAAAAGAGTTTAAACAAAACAGACTCAGAGTTAATTTTCTGAAACTAGGTTGTTCATCCAATTAAAAAAAATTTATTCAGAAACAAAAGTAATAGAATAAAGGAGTTTGAATAAGATGAGGTGAAACATTATGATCTGTGACCTGTTCCTGCAAAGACATATACTCAAAAGAAACCATCAGAAACTTAAGGTAAATCAGATAGGATGCAAATAGTCATCTGTTTTCTTCAGGAGATCAGCTGACTATTGTGTCCTTGTCTAATTTACTCAATGTCAGACAAGTAATTATCAATTCAGATAAGGTCAATATGACTAATCCTTGATTCTTGATTCCTAGAAGGAGATCAATGATATCAGCTACCTGATTGTCCTTTGACACATATCTAGTCTGATAATTCTTTCTAGACATTAATTTAAAGAAAAGAAAAGACCAGAAATAAGGAAACAAATATTCAACAGATGCACACAAATTAGAAACCAGCTAAAGATGCATCAAGTAATCCTAATTCTAAGCACAGTTCTTTAAACCTGAACTCAGCTAATGGTTTTGTAAGAATGTCAGCTCTTTGTGATTCAGTGGCAATTTTCTCAATCCTAATGTCATTCTTCTCAATATGATCCCTAATGAAATGATGCCTAATATCTATATGCTTACATCTAGAATGTAGAACAGGATTGTAAGTCATTGCTATTGCACTATTACTATCACAGTAAATAGGAACAGCTGATGTTTGAATATTATAATCTCTAAGCTGTTGACTAATCCAGAGGAGTTGAGAGCAACAACTTCCAGCTGCCATGTATTCAGGTTCGGTTGTAGAGGTGGCAACAGATGTCTGTTTCTTAGATATCCAAGAAATTAATTTGTTGCCTAAGAATTGACAAGTTCCAGAAGTGGATTTTCTATCAATCTTACACCCTCCAAAGTCTGAATCTGAATAACCTGTCAGCTCAAAGTTGTCATCAGCTGGGTACCATAACCCTACTTGCAAGGTTCCTTTGAGATATCTAATAATTTTCTTAGCCGTCTCCAGATGAGTCTTCTTGGGATTAGACTGGAATCTTGCACATACCCCAACTGCAAAAGCTATGTCTGGCCTACTTGCAGTGAGACAGAGAAGAGATCCAATCAATCCACGATACTCCGTTGCATCAGTGGGTATCCCCTGCTCATTTGAATCCATTGAGAAGTTAGTTGCCATAGGTATTTTAACTTTTCTGCTAGTGGTCATTCCAAATTTCTCAATCAGATCCTTAGCATATTTAGACTGATGTATAAATATACCCTTACTCATTTGTTTAATCTGTAAGCCTAGAAAGTATGTTAATTCTCCCATCATTGACATTTCAAACCTGTTTTTCATGAGAATGCTAAACTCTTCACATAATTTCAGATTAGGTGAACCAAAGATTATGTCATCTACATAAATTTGAACTAGTAAGATGTTGCCATCTACATCCTTTCTAAACAAAGTTCTATCAATCTTGCCTTTAGAAAAACCATTTGATGTCAAGAAATCAGATAATGTATCATACCAGGCTCTGGGTACTTGTTTTAGTCCATATAGAGCTTTGTTGAGTTTATAGACCTTGTTATTGATCTTAAACCCAGGAGGCTGCTCCACATAGACCTCCTCAAGTAACACACCATTAAGAAAGGCAGACTTAACATCCATTTGAAAGACTTTGAAAGATTTATATGCAAAGAAATGCCAAGAACAATCTTATTGCCTCTAATCCGCAATCGGAGCATAGGTTTCATCATAGTCTATTCCCTCGATTGTGAGTAACCTTGTGCAACCAGTCTTGCCTTATTTCGAACAATAATGTTGTTCTCATCATTTTTATTTTTAAATACCCATTTGGTGCCTATAATCTTTACGTGTAAGGGTCTTTCCACTAGATCCCATACATTTTGCCTTTCAAATCGATGCGAGTTCTTCTGCATGGTTGTTATCCAGTTTTGAATCGATAGAGCTTCCTCAATAGACTTAGGTTCAAGAAGCGACACATAACAACTTAAAAGACTTTCGAGTCTAGCATCATTCGTGTCTCCGCACACTACTAGATGGGTCTCCTATAATCTGATCGATGGATGATAGCTTCTCATCCTTTTGCCTATGTGAGGAGAAGGATCCTCATCTTGAGTCTCGCAGGCAACTCCTCCGACTCAACCTCGGTGGCGTTCCCCCTTCATCGGTGACCCCCGCTAATCGGTGATGTCAAGGGTGTCGATTTGATGGAGTCTCGATCGAAGTTGTCTTTCGAATATCGATGGGGATTCTTCTTCATCGATTCTGAATCAAGACTAGGTAGATAAACAATTCTATGTTTAGTCTTGGACATTTCAATTTTATCTAGATTTTCAGAAATTTGATTCACTTTATCTGAGCAGGAATACAACTCATCAAAAACAACATGAGGGGTTTCCTCCACACAAAGGGTTGTCTGGTTAAAAACTCTAAATGCCTTGGAAGTATTAGAATATCCCAAGAATATCCCATCAGCTGCCTTAGCATCAAAAGTTCTTAACTTAGATTTTCCATTGTTATGGATGAAACACTTACAACCAAAAGCTTTGAAGTATGAGATCCTTGGAATCTTACCCTTCCAAATCTCATATAGAGTCTTACCCTTGTCTTTGACAACTAAGCACCTGTTCTGGGTATAACAAGCTGTGTTGATGGCTTCAGCCCAGAACCTATGTGGGGTGTCATACTCAACTAACATGCTCCTGGCTGCTTCCTTCAAAGTTCTATTCCTTCTTTCAACTACTCCATTTTGTTGAGGAGTTCTTGCTGAAGATGTCTCATGAATAATTCCACACTCATTGAAAAAATTAGATAAACAAGAATTCAAAAATTATGTGCCCTTATCACTCCTTATTTTAATAATATTAACACCCTTTTCATTCTGAAATCTGTCGGACAGATCAGGAATCTTGTTCATAGTCTCATTTTTCTTGAAAAGAAATATAACCCAAGTGTATCTAGAAAAGTCATCTACTACAACAAGAGTATATTTCCTTCCACCGAAAGGCGAGAGGTGAAACAGTCCAAACATATCCAGGATGAAGTAGTTGCAACACTCTTTCGGATGAAGAGGAGTTAATACTCTTAAATGAGTGTCTAGTTTGTTTACCTTTTGACAAGCATCACATTTAAGATCGGTGGATAAAAGTTTTTCAGGTAATCCCTTGACAAGGTTCTTTTTAGCTAGCTTACTAAGAGTTTTGAAATTCAGATGACTAAGCCTCTTATGTCATAGCCAGCTGATATCTTCTCCACTTTTAGCTATCAGAGGACGGTATCTTTGGGACAACTATTAAAGTTGGCCACATAGACATTTCCATGTACGAAGCCGATTAATAGTACCTTATCTCGAGGAATTATCTAAAATATCACATTTATCCTTTGAAAATTTGACAAGAAAACCTTTATCACAAAGTGGAAAAGCAGAGACAATGATTATGTTTCAAACCTTCAACAAAATATACCTCGAATACCCGAATATCCTTGATAATCGAGTACCTACACCTTTAGTCCGACCACAATTATTATCACCAAATAAAACTCTTGGACCATCAATGCTTTGAAAATTTGATAACAGCTTCTTGTTATGAGTCATGTGTTGTGAACAACCACTATCAATGTACCATATTGAAGCTAAGATCTCTTCCTTGAGTGATGATCCCTGTGAATCCTCATTAGCCATGAGATAAATTTCATCATCTGATCCGAAATCAGATGAGGATGATGAGGATGATGATGATTTATTTGGCTCTTTTTCTTCAGCCAATAGAGCTCTTTGATCTGCAAATCTCCTGTCTCTCATCTTCTTTTTTTTCTTCCCTTTCTTTAGGAGTCAGTTGAGGACAGTCATAGCTGAAATGTCCTGGCTTGTTGCATGTATAACAAATGTCACTCCTGTCTGATCTGGGGCTTGAAGGATTTCTTCTGACAGGTGATCTGTATCTTCTTGTCTGATTTCTGCTTTTATCATCATCTGTTGATTCATCTTCCTTTCTACCTGATCTGGATCTTATTTTATCCTTTCCTGCAAATTTCAATTTATTTCTTTTATATTTCATTCTCAATTTATCATACCTCTTTGTAAGTAAAGCCATATGTTCCTTCAGAGATAGATCAGCTCCTACAGACTCTGTTGACACCTTGTCTTCTTTACTGACAAAGGCAACAGACTTGGATGAGGTACTTGACTCCATCTCATCTTCCTCATCTTCTATCTGAATATCATACTCTAAAGCTTTAAGATGAGAAAATAAGGTATGGTGAGTAATAGAGGATAAATCTTGAGTTGCTTTAAGGATATTGGATTTTTCCCTCCATCTCTTGGTTAATGATCTCATAATCTTGTTATTAATCTCTTTCTCTGAATAATTTTTTCAAAGGTCAGCTGCTTTGTTGAGAAGATTGGTCAACCTTACATCTAATCGATCCATGAGACTCATTTTCTTTCATTTTGAATGTTTCAAATGCATGCAAAGAAGCGATCTGACTTGTTTTTCTTTGACTTGTTCGAGATCCTTCACAAACATTGGCTAGAGTTTGCCACATCTCTTTTGCGCTTTTGCATCTCTTAACTTTTTCTATCCAATCCTTACTTAGAGTCTCAATGATTTCAGTTCGAGCTACTTGGTCAAGATTGTGGACATTTCTTTCATCATTTGTCAATTGAACTCTTCTTTTTCTTATGCAGTTCGGGATTCAGCTAACTCAGCTCGATCTTTGGTGCCTCCATGATAAAACTTTATAGGTCCTTCTTCAAGAACCTCTTCCATCCTATCATGAATGGCCTTTAGATGATTTTCCATCCTAAATTTCCAGTAATCATAATCTTCAATAGAGAATTCGGGAAGATTCCTAGACTTTTTGTTTTTCCCTGATGACATGATGAAACAAAGAATGAGAATACTCCACAAACTAATTAATAGACACTTTATTAGTAAAATGAAGATAATGAAGAAAATCAAGATAATTTAGAATCTTGTTCAAGACCTAAAATCAATATCGAAACTGACTTAACACCTGCTCACGATACCACTTGTTGGTCCCGGAATGTTGAGTTGAATAAAACCTTGAATTAGCTTTCTAGAACAAAATCTAGAAAGGGGGGGGGGTTTGAATAGATTTTGTTGATTTTTAAAATCTTTCCAAGATCAATTCAAAGCATCAGATTAAACACAGCGGAATATGATTGAGAACTCAACTTTTAACAAGATCAAAAGCAAAGGCTGATATTCAGATTTTAGTTAAGATTCTGAACTTTAATCTTGAATTAACAATATTGTAATATAAACAGAAATTAAAGAAAGCAAGAAATAACACCAGGATTTATAGTGGTTTGGAATATGAATAATCCTACATCCACTCTCTTTCTTCAAACTTTGAAGAAAGGTCTTCACTAGCTACTTACTTACTCATTTGTCATACAACCTTTACAAATTACAACTTGAACTTGGCTCTTCAACAATCTAATCAACACTCGAAATCTAACTCTAAGAATAAGATGTGTTTTTGAAGATATGAAGTGAAGTGTTCTATAAACACTTAGAAAATGTTTGAAATCTCTTTTGAAAAATACTCTGTGAAATCAATAGTGAATTGTGTGAATAATCAAACTTGCATAAGTGTCTTGAAGAATAAAATCTAGTCCTATTTATAAGTCTGAAAAGACAGTTAGTTTGTTAGTTAGTTCTAACAAACTTGAAACTGCTTAACAAACTTAATCTTGAAAACTGCTTGCTCTTCAGCTGATTTCACTCTCCTCATAAATGGTGACTTGGTGAAGACTTGCCTTTCTTATTCTACTCAGCTTGTCTTGACCTCGTCTGAGCTCTTCATATTTGTCTCCTGCAGATGACTAGATTCGAGCTTGTCTCCAGATTACTTGTGATTCCTAGTCTTCAACTGACTTGAACTATTCTTGACCTAGTCTGATCAGCTTCGTACTAGAACTCAGTCTTCACTGTTCTTTATTATCATCTGCTCATCGGAAATAACCTTTTAACTCATCAAAACAATCTTGATCTAACAACATCTCCACCAATATTTCTCACTTCAAAATGAATGAGGAATATTTCAAAAACCGTTTAAAGGCTGAAATGTATGTTGATTTTGAAACAACCCAAGATCCAGAGTCTGCTGAAATCCTTCGTCTCTTGGAGGCATCAAGGCTCAGGGGATTTCTCTCTATGAAATCACCCCAAAACAGAACGGCAGATTTGTTAGGGGCAGAATTTCTGGCAAGAATGGAGGATACTCAGGATGGGTTTGATACCTCTGTGGATGGGACAACTCTGAGTTATTCAAGGGAGAGTATATCCAGAATTTTTAATACATCAATGGAGGGAGTTAATCCATTGATGTACAAGGAGGACGAATGGGAGGCATCATTTGATAAGATGGACAGGGTATCGCAGAGGGGTATAAGAAGGGATTTAAAGAAAAATCTTCTCAGACGGAAATACAGACTGTTAATGACGGTGGTCACAAAGGCAGTGTTGGGTGAGCAAAGCTCACATGATGGGTTAACCAAACCCAGATTGTGTGTGATGCGAGCCATCCTGGATGGGGTTCTTGTGAATTGGGTAGATTTGTTGATTCACAAGCTCAGGGAAGAAAAGAAGCGACTGACCTTCAAATCGTCACCAGAGGGTTGGATTCCCACTTCTACAGTCAGCCTATTTAACAAAATCATTGTTCTAATCGAAGGGCTTAATAAGGAATCTGACTGGAGAATAGGCACGAAAAAATACTCCAAACAGAAGGGTATCCTGACCAAGAATGACAGCCTTGGAGGAAATCCAGATTCAGACGATGAGTCTGATGCTGCAAAAGCTCAGAGGCTGGAGGCGGCAGCTGCAGAGGTCCAACAACCAGCAGCTGAACCAGCTGAGGTGCCTCCGGCTGAAATCGAAGCAGAGGGACATGTGGAGGCAGCAGCTGAGGTCACACCTCATGAAGAATCAGTTGAAACAGCTGCTGCTGTTCCCAGGGTCTCTCAGAGGAGGAAAAAGAGGAGGCTGGTAAAAGCTGTGGATAAGAAGAAGGGGGAAAGCTCGTCTGCTACTCCCACCAAAGGTGCCTCAGACGAAGAAGAAGAAGAGGAGGCTGAAATTCCTCTGGTGGGGAGGCCAAGACGAGCAGCACACAACTCTGAAGGCTCCACCAAATCGGGTAGCTCCGAACAGCAGATGGAGTCGTCAACCCTGCTATCAGAAGAGGTCCCGGTCCTTCAGATAGCAGCTGAAGTTGGCCAGCTGGAGGCCCCACCTTCCCCAACCAAGAAAGCTGCTATCTCACCTATTCCAGAGGCAGGTACAAGTCTTTCCCCATCTCCTCAATTATCTCCCACACCCGGCAATGACGAAATGCCCCAGGCTGGCATTTCTGAGCCTTTGACTCAGCCTGAAATCCCACCAGTCCAAACAGGCAATGAAGGGATATCCCAGGCTGGTATCCCAGAGCCTCTTCAACAGCCTACCTCCCCCACAGTTCAAATCCAAATCCCACCAACAGAACCTGAACATACCTCATCTCAACCACCAATACCTATATTACCAACCTCATCTCCCATAACCATCCCTACCACACAACCTCAAACATCTCCCCCACCCTCATCTGAACAAGTTACTCTTCCCACAGTCCAAACCTCACCAATTCCAATCATATCCTACTCTTCTCTTCCAACTATTCAAACTCAATCTATTCCTCTCCCATCTACTCAAACAGAACCCATACCCTCCTCGTCTGATTCCTCAACTGAGGATGATGACACTGATCTAAGCCCCACCACTGCTATTTCCTCCATTCTATCCCTTGTCGAGAAAAAGATCAATGCAACATTCAGAAGAAAGATGGAAAGGAAGACAAGGAGAATGGTCAAAGCTGTTACAGACACAATGATAGCCAGCATGAGAGAAGTAGAGGTAAACTTATCTGATAAAATCATATCTACTACTAACTCTGTGTTGGCTGACAAAGTAAAAGCAATGGAGGCTGAGCTGATGGCTTTAAAAGAAGAAGTGAAAGGGTATAATCAGCTGGTAGTGAATGAGCTGACTGTAGATCACTCAGACTTCAGGGCCAAGTGCAACATATTGGATGAAAAACTCACAGCCTTGGCAAATGAAGTTAAAAAGGATGAAAAAGTAGAAGCCGAAAAGAGACAAGCCCTCACAGCTGTGGTCAAGGAGACCAGGAAAGATGTAGGCATGAAGGCCAACACAGCTGATCTAGAGGCAGCCAGGGAGGAAGCTCGAATCAAATCTGATGAGCTGGCTGCACTCCAGCTGAGGGTGAGTCAACTTGAAGAAGCTGTAAAGGAGGATGAGGAGAAGAGAAGGAAAGAAGAGGAGGAAAGGACTGAGAAACTCTTGGCTCAGCTTAAAGAATCCGAATCTGGAGGAGCCAAGGGGAAGGGAAAAGAAGTAGCAGTCTCTGAGCCCAGATCAGTTGAATTCATTAACAGGGCTGCTGCTAAGGGGAAACGAAAGAGAGAAGCCGATTATTCTAATCTCTCAGACGAGCAGATCAAAAGAATTAAAAGAGAGATGGAATTCTATGGCAAGAAAGAGAAAAAGAAGCAGAGAAAGAAGAAAGACTCCAATGTCTTCTGGAGTGCTGTTGAGCAAAAATGGTTGATCAAAGATCAAGGCAGCGGGAAAATCAGGCCATTTCACAACACGTCTGCTCCTCCTAAGCTGGCTTGCGGAAAGTATGCTGCTGAATACAGAGAGAAGAATCTGGAATGAATGTGGATATACTACTGGTATATTCTCAAGGGCCCCGGAGCATCTCAGCAAGATCCAGACTTGGCTTGGCATGAATGGATTGAGAAGGTGGATAAAGAATTCTATCATCGGCTGCTGGAAGAAGCAGATGTGGAGTTTAATGTCAACCTAGTCTCTCCAGCTTATGAATATGCCATCCCTGCCAGGAAACCAGATGGATCCCTGGACCTAGACTGGGTCAAGGGTATTTTGAAGAAGGCAGAGGCTGAATCTGGACTTGCTCAAGGAGAAGACCTGAAGCAGCTTAGGAAGCGTGTGTTTAACTGGCTGATGATCCCGGATGAAGACCAATGGGAAGATTGATAGAAATAGGATTTCACTTTTCCTTATCTTTCTTTTCTATTATCTTTTCATCTGTAATCTTTGTAAATCCAATGTGAGTATACTTTGTTTGATTCATTTTACTTGTTTTATTTTCTTAAAGTTATTTTTACTGCTTTAGGAAAAACTTAAAAATCTTTCAAAGTATAAGTCATCTGAGAATATTATCTCTCAGACTTAAAATTTTTCCTAAGTCTTAAGACTCATTTTTTTTAAGTACTTCTAAAAGAGTCTAAAAGACTTAAATTTTTTTTTAAGTGTTTTATGTGAATGAATCTGTTGTAATGTGAAAAATGTGCTCTGATATACCTATCTAATAATCTTGATTAACTGTAAACTAACTTCAGCTGTGAGTGTGGTTCTTTCTTGTAGGTTTTAACTTCATCAAAAAGGGGGAAATTGTTAGCACAAGATTGTTTTGATGAGTTAAAAGACTATTCCAGATGAGCAGACTATGATAAAGAACTGTAAAGACTAAGTTCTAGTACTAAGCTGATCAGACTAGGTCAAGGATAGCTCAAGTCAGCTGAAGACTAGAATCACAAGTCATCTGGAGACAAGCTCGATTCTAGTCATCTGCAGGAGACAAGTATGAAGAGCTCAGACGAGGTCAAGACAAGCTAAGTAGAATAAGAAAGGCGAGTCTTCACCAAGTCAGCTGCAGACGAGTAGGAAGAATCAGCTGAGGTCAAGAGCAGTTTCCAAGATTAAGTTTGTTAAGCAGTTTCCAGTTTGTTAGAACTAACTAACAAACTAACTGTCTTCTCAGACTTATAAATAGGACTAGAATTTATTCTTCAAGATACTTATGCAAATTTGATTTTCACACTATTCACTATTGATTTCACAGAGTATTTGTCAAGAGAGATTTTCAAATATTTTCTAAGTGTTTATAGAACACTTCACTTCATATCTTCAAAAACACATATTATTCTTAGAGTTAGATTTCAGAGAGTTGATTAGATTGTTGAAGAGCTGAAGTTCAAGTTGTAATTTGTAAAGATTGTACAGTGAGTAAGTAAGCAGCTAGTGAAGACCTTTCTTCAAAGTTTGAAGAAAGAGAGTGGATGTAGGATTATTCATAATCCGAACCACTATAAATCCTGGTGTTATTTCTTGCTTTCTTTAATTTCTGTTCAAATTACAATATTGTTAATTCAAGATTAAAGTTCAGAATCTTAACTAAAATCTGAATATCAGCCTTGCTTTTGATCTTGTTAAAAGTTGAGTTCTCAATTATATTCCATTGTGTTTAATCTGATATTTTGAATTGATTTTGAGAGATTGAAAAATCTACAAAATCTATTCAAACCCCCCCCCCCCCTCTCTAGATTTTGTTCTAGAAGGTTATCTCAAGGTTTTAAATCAACTCCACATTCAGGGACCAACAATCTGTTGCAATAATTTTTCATTGTTGTGCAACTAATGATATAGTTGTTAAACGAGTAACTAATGATATAGTTACAACATTTCTGTCTCGTATTTCGTGCCAAGCGTCTTAAAAAAATTAATTGCTGCACCAACTTTATGTCCAATTCAGCTACAGTGTCCGGTTCAACATAATTTGACTTGTTGTGCAACTAATTATACAGTTGTTCCACACTTCTACCTCATTTTTCATGTCAAGCGTCCTAAAAAATTAATTGTTGCACTAACTTAATTCCCAAGTCAGCTACAATAACCACTCCAGTTGCACTGCAGTCTTGTCCCATAGCTCAGAGGTAGTTTTGACTTTTCATCCAATAAATTGTATTGACATGCAATTTCCTTTTGGGGCGGTAACTACAGGGTACAAATTAGAGGGGGCGATTGCATTGGGATACGGTTGAAAACAAAAATTGCAGTGCAGAACAATAACAAAAGGTTTAATGACATTAATATCCCTCGGTCAAAAAACAAACTGTGCTTTGAGTGTATTCCAAGCAATCGAGAGTAAATCAGGTTTGCAGGTAAATCAATTTTTTAATGCATATACTACAAGCATTATCACATGCTTCCTGAATCCCCCTTCAACAAAAGCTGCAGCAGAAGTCAAAATTGTTATCAGAAACCTTTCCATCTAGTAATTCAACTGCATCAAATTTTTTATGACAATAAAACCATGTGGGAAAATGAACAAATATACGATTATTTGCACGACTAGAGGTGGCAAATCGGGCGGGGCGGGCCGGCCCGGCCCAACCCACCGGGCCAAACGAAATTTTCGGGCCGGGCCGGGCCGGGCCGAAATTTGATCGGGCCTACAAAATGGAGGCCCATCCTGACCCTGTATGGGCCACCGGGCTATCGGGCCAGCCCGGCCCGTTGCTCTTTTTTTTTTTTTTTTTAATTTACAAAAAAATTATATATAACAATTGTATTAAAATAGTGATCATATAATATTTATTTATAAAAAAAAATAAGTTTAATTATCACTTACACATTACTAATAAATCTATACAAAAAGAATATAAAATAAGTTAATGTGAAATACATAAACTATCATAATGCATAAGCCCATAATACTAGTCCATTAAAATTCACAAGTCCAAATAAAAGTATCAATGACTCAATTGAATGTTGATGTGATAGGGTTCACTTTCATAATTTGAAAATATTATAAATTATAAAAAAATTTGATCAAAAAGTTGAAAATTTTATTAAACTAAAATGGTTCAAGCAAGAGATATTCGTGAGATCAAATCCAATTAATATAGAATATATGTGTTAGTCTATCAAATACCACTAACAAATTTAAATGAATAAAGATCTTTCATAATTTTCTCTCTCACAAACGAAATATGATTGCATTTCATGTCTTCCATATTAACCAAACAACACATTCTCATATAAATTATTAATTATAAATTATAACTATTAGTTACTAACTTAATATTGATTTCATATATTAACATTGATTTATTTATACTTTGAAATATGGAAAAAAAAAAAACTTAAAAAAATTTTTTTTAAAAAAAGTCACGGGCCAACGGGCCGGCCCGTGGCCCGTCGGGCCGGGCCCGTAAAGCCCGTCGGGCCAAATGGGCCGGGCCAAAACGGCCCCCGGTTTTTTCGGGCCTATAATTATCCCGGCCCAGCCTAGGTAAATATGCGGGCGGGCCGGGCGGGCCCATCGGGCCGGGCCTAAATTGCCGGCTCTATGCACGACAAATACAATTTACATTGAATCGCATAAAAAATTGCACATTAAAAAAATTGCATAACTAAATTAAATAAAACAACAAAAATCACTATCACAACAAGAACAACAAGAACAGTTGAACAACAGCAAAAATCTGTATCATTACAACCAAATAAAAAAGGATCTAATACTTCTCAAACATCAGCATTAAAACATCACACAACTCAAATAAAAAAAAAAGTAATACACAAAATCTCAGGAATTCATACCAGTCACCGCTTCAAAAAAAGTAATTCACAAAAAATCGATAATTCACGTAATTCAAAAATCTCGATAATTCACAAATTAATTCACAGCATTAAACACAGGGGTATTTGATTCTTCACTGGCTTACCCGTCGTCCATATCGTCTTCCTCGCATCAACCGACATAACCCTAATCATCGGTAAAAAATTCAACCAACTCTTCTCTCCGCCTTCTCTCCGCCGCCGTAAATCAACACCGCCACGGAGGCGACGGAAATCTTGATAATTTACAAAGTAATTCACAGCATTAAACACAGGGGTATTTGATTCTTCACTGGCTTACCTGTCGTCCATATCGTCTTCCTCGCATCAACCGACATAACCCTAATTATTGGTCAGAAATTCAACCGACTCTTCTCTCCGCCTTTTCTCCGCCGCTGTAAATCAACAACGCCACTGACACCAGGCAACTGAAATGGATGCCACCGCCATGAATCCTCATCCCCTTCGCAGCCTTCACCATAGACGCTCGACGGGTATCTCGCGGCTTCAATGGAAGTGAAATAGTGGTGGGTCGCTACCCTCATCTTCAATTTCTAAGATTTGGGGTTTTTCTATGATTCCATTCATCGTCGTCGCTACCCTCATCTTCAATTTCTCAGAATTGGGGGTTTGCTATGAATCGGTGTGAGAAAGAAATGGAAAGAGAAAAAGGGGACAAGTGAAACTGATATGATAGATACTATAAAATAATAAATCTTGCAAGGGAAGTTTCAGAAGGGCGTTTCAGTCTAACAACAAATTTGGAATGTATCTAAATGAAATTAGTTACAGTAATTGTATTGCAGTGCAATATGTATATGCTAATTTGTACTAACTAGTAATAATTTCTTTCCTTTTTTCATGTATGTAATGACAATTTTCCTAACTAAATTGTAGTGAATAGTAAATGCCCCTATTAAAAAAACCAATTACCTAGTTTTTAAACCATTTATTTATATTTTTTTAATTTTGGTTCTAGAGACCAAAAAATATATTAACTCAAACAAAAGATTTGTAAAATATGAGTCGTTTATGCCATAAATAAAAACCAATTAAAGAACACAAAACTTCAAATACAAAATATAAACAATATCTTATATATTTATAAATTAAAATTATGTAAAAAATATATATAAATGTTATTTTATCAATTAAAAAATTATCACTTTTACCTATCAATTAAAAACCATCAATTTTTATTTATACATATCACTTTTAATGTGAAATATCTATAGCTTTGTGTATAAAATATATCACAATTGTATATTATACTCCCTCCATCACATATTGGATTGCACCTATATGTTACTAACCCTATAAATAACTAGTTGATTGAGTAAAAAATAAATATTATGGTGCATCAATTATATCGTACGAATCGATCGTGCATCAATTACATCGATCGTAGGAATCAAACATGCAATCGGTACGCGAGGGAATCGTGCTTATTATAATGTAGCTTTTAAACAACATAAAAGAGTTTCAGCTTTTAAACGACATATTCATAATATTATAAAAGTGCAAAATAGCCATATTCGTAAAAGTGCAAAACAACCATATTAAAAAGTCGGACAAAAAACACATAGGCTACATTAAAAATGTAGCACCACCCTAAATAAGGTGAGAATTTATAGAGAAAATTGCAGTTTTGGTCCCACTAAAAAATTTCAACGATAATTTTGGCCCCATGTTCTTATTTTTTTTGGTCCTTTTTTTTTTTTTTTTTTTTTGCAAAATTGATCTCAACCATTATTTTTCATGACTAAAGCTGCAGTTTTATAACATTTATTTGGATAAAAACTGCAATTTATCATCTCTTGGGATCAAAACTGCAATTCTCTTGTGACAAAAAATGTCAAAAAACCTACGGGATCAAAAGTGTCGAAAAAAGTATCACTTTGCAAAACACCATTCGTTTGGGACTAAAAATGCAATTTAACCATCAAATATGTTAGCAGTGGTATCAAATATATGTAATTATTAAATGCCTAAAAATGAGACTTGAGAAAAACAAACTTTAAAAAATGTTAGCAGTAGTATTAAATATGTTAGCAGTGGTATCAAATATGTGAGCAAGAGTATCACAATGTAAGACGAGTTAAGTGTGAGACCCCTCTCACTCAAAAGTGCCCCAAATATTAAATATAGAATTAAGGAATATATTAATTGAATAGCATTTAAGAAAATACTAATTACATTAGTGGATCGAAGATGTGTTCCCTATGTTTGGCGAAAATAAACGTAGTTGCAAGGAGAAAAATAATATATATATATATATATATATATATATATATATATATATATATATATATATATATATATTATTTGATTGGTGTAACTGTGAATGGATTGATGGTAGAAGTTTGGTTTATACAGGAGAGGTTGCCTTTTGCTATTGAGGCATGTCGGTCATTTCCATTTGCTCAAACAATAATATGCTATCTAATAGTTGATTTATGGTTGATAACAATTAGTATTACACTATCTAGTGACTGATTCATGGTTGAAGTAAAATTAATGAAACCTTCAATCTTGAGTTATTAATTAAATTTGTTGGTAGAAGATTTATTGTAAATCGGGTTTGTAGAGAATCTTAAGAACAATAGATTTATGAATAAATTTTAATTTTTTTTATAAGGAGGAAATACCCGAAGGCGCAAATTCTCCACGTGTACCAGAAACCCCTTAGTTAGGAGAGTTGTAAATTGAGAGATGTGCACGAGTGACAGCCATGCAAGGGGTGGACTGAATAAATTTTAATTGATCAATAGATATAAATTTTTCTAACATTTTTGGTAAGATGTGTGTTTTGCTAATTTTAAATAGTTTTGAATGTAACATGGTGGACGTGCGGGTGTGCTGCAGAGAAGAAAGTGAAGGTTCCATCTTAGTACTGTGATGCAACCGTTAAAACTGTCTGTGCTGATGTCATGAACCTACCAAGAGACAAAGTTAAAGCACTCTCCCCTAAGGTATCCAATTACTAATTGAGCTTTAAATTTTTTGATGGATGCTGATATTATCCCCCCTCTCTCTTCCTCTCCAATGAATGTTTTTACAATATATGTGCCAATTGAGAAATTGTGGAAGGGCTGGTGTATTTTCTTGATAATGTTAGCATGTGGAATGTTTGCCAATGTCTTTGGTTTCTGGAAAATTAGATGAAAGCAAGCTGTACTTTTTATCTTTTTGGACAATAGATATTATGGTTAATCATGATTATGCACTCGTTTGTTCTGAGTTGATGTCACCAAATCAGGAAATGTTATAGTTTGTTTCAGCTGCAATGATACATAAAGCAAAAAAAAAAAAAAAAAAAAAAGCATTACTAAAGACTATGATTGCCTTCTTTATGCTACTGAAAAAGTTATGTACATATGATGTTAGGATGAGAAAAGTTGTATTTAGTTTTGATGTGTTAAAAAGTGTAATATAGGATGACCAGCTGAGCATTTTGTATAGACAGCTGAAGTAAGTGTAAAAATAAAACTAAGTATAAAAAGTCAGACGAGGACAAGATATCAGACGAGGATAGGAAATCAGATGAGAATCAGATATCAGACAAGGACAACACATAGAAGACAGTTAAGATACGATTCAATAAACAAACACCTAGACAAGGAATGAAGATGAGGACAAGGTGGAGTGAGTATCAGACGATGAAGTATTAGAGAAATTTTACACAAGATTCAAGAAGCAGTTTCAACTAACCAAGAGGAAGTTACAAGATTCAGTTATATTGTTATAACTAATCAAAACAGAATTCAAGGAAGTTGCAACTACCAAGTGAAGATCTCTATAAATAGGGATAAAAATTAGTTTAGAATTAACTTTTGATATTCTGCACTCATCAATATACACATTTTATTCACAAGCCACAAATATTGTACACATTCACAAACGTTTTTATACGTTTTCCAGTTTTAGTGTTTGTAGAACACTTCTCTCACAAGATCTTCAAGCCATAGATTTTCAGAAGTTAGGAAAAATTCTTTGTAAGGCTGAAGATTCACGATTGTAAGTAAGTCAGCAAGAAGGAAGTAAGTAAGTAAGTGAAGACCCTTCTTCAAGATTGAAGAAGAAGAGTGGATGTAGGATTGTTATAATCCGAACCACTATAAATCCTGTGTTCTTTATCGCTTTGATTTACTTACCTGTTTTTTGTTAATTCTTAGTTTTTCAATCACAGATTTATTTCAGGATTTTTGTTAATACTAAAATTTATCAGTAGCTTTTGATCTTGTTGAAGTTGTGTTTGAAAATCATTTTCCGCTATGTACATCTGGTTCTCTAAATAAATTTTTGGAAGATCTGAAAAATCTACAAAATCTATTCAACCCCCCTTCTAGATTTTGTTCTAGAAGGCTAATTCAAGTTTAATCAACTCAACCTCTCGGGACCAACAAGTGGTATCAGAGCAGTGTTAAGCTGTTCTGATATTAATTTTAGGTCTTAACTAAGATCCTGAATTTTGGTTCTTGATAATCTGTATCTTCGTTGTTTCACTAACAGTTCTACTAACAAGATCTTGTGAGTATTGTGGTTTTTCTGTTACACCATGTCTTCTGTGAAAAGCAAGAAATCCAGGAGTTTGCCCGATTTTTCAATAGAAGAATATGATTACTGGAAGTTTAGAATGGAGAACCATCTCAAAGCAATTCATGACAGAATGGAGGAGGTTCTTGAAGAAGGACCTATCAAGTTTTATCATGGTGGCACAAGTGATGGTACTACAGCAGCTGAAACAAGAGTAAGGCAGGAAAAGAAAAGCTCAGAACTTACTAGTGATGAAAGGAAGATTCATAATTTGGATCAGGTTGCAAGAACTGAAATTATTGAAACATTGAGTAAGGATTGGATAGAAAAAGTAAAAAGGTGTAAAACTGCAAAAGAAATGTGGGAAACTCTTGCTGGAATCTGTGAAGGATCTGAACAAGTCAAAGAAAATAAGTTGCAGTCCATTTTACATGCATTTGACACGTTCAAAATGAAGGATGGAGAAACTGTAGATCAATTGGACGTAAGACTGACCAATCTTGTGAACAAAGCAGTTGATTTGGGTAAGACTTATACTGAGAAAGAAATCAACAACAAGGTACTCAGATCATTGAGCAAAAGATGGAGGGAGAAAGCAAATATTCTTAAAGCGACGCAGGATCTGTCATCAATATCACATCACACTCTATTTTCTCATCTTAAAGCACTGGAATATGACATACACATTGAAGATGAAGAAGATGAGGCAGAGTCATCTACGTCTGGAAAAACTGTGGCATTTCTTCATCAAGAAGAATCAGAAAAGGTTTCCAAAGCATCAGATTTGTCAACCAAGGAGGAAATGGCACTTCTAATCAGACGATATGAAAGACTCAAGATGAAATACAAAAAGAACAAGAGAGACAGGTTCAATCACCGAAATTATAAATCAGATAAGGAAGAGAAGTATTCAGATAATGACAAGAAGGATTCAGTAAAAAGGTACAAGTCACCCATCAGACGAGGAGATAATAGTCCAAAATCGGATAGAGGAGATATTTGTTATACCTGCAATAAACCCGGTCACTTTAGCTATGATTGTCCTCAACTTACTCCTAGATAGAGAGAAGAAAAAAGAAAGAAGAGGGATAGGAGGTATGCAGATCAACGAGCTCTTTTAGCAGAAAAGGAGGAAACACATGAGACATCATCATCCTCCTCCTCATCTAGTTTCGGGTCAGACAATGACATATGCCTAATGGCTAAAGAGGTAAACTATTACTCATCCTTAGATAATGATTGTGATAACCTATCTGAATCTGATCCATGTCTTATTAACAAGCTTCTAAAAGATCTAAAGACGGCTTTATCTGCTTATAAACAGATAGAGACTGAAAATTTAAGTTTAAATAATCAAGTTCTTAATCTAACCAAAGAATATCAGACAGGGACAAGTAAAAACTTGGATTGTACATTCAAGGGGGAATGTCAATCTAGGACTAATACTAGTTCCTCATCTGAGAAAACCAGTAAGTTAGAAAAAGAACTAAGTGCTTTAAAAATTAAATTTTCAAGTGTCAAATCGGAGAATGAGAATTTTAAGAAGACTAATCATGAGTTGAATCTCAAGATAGGAAGTCTTAATAACTCTCAGTCTACGATTGATAACATCTTCAGTATCTCTCAGAAGCCTTATGATAAATCTGGATTAGGTTTTGATAGAAACAAGAAGAATGATCCTGTAAAACCAAGAGTTTTTGTCAAAACTACTGAAACTATGGAGAAGACAAAGCTTAGTCCAAAGAAAACTGAGCAAAACACCTCGTCTGATATTTCTGAGGAGAAAACGCAGACAAGGAGAAATACTTCCAAAAGAAATCCAAAGACTAAGTTAAAACCTTTTCCAAAGTACAATGGTTTTGATGGTAGAAGCAAGTCATATCCATTCTTTCCAAAATATAAGACAATCACTAGAGAACAACTCAATAAGGTTGATCTAGACAGTCTAATATTAGTGGATAGATATGGTTGCAAGATTCAATCATTGGTTTTGAAAAACATGGATATTTTTATCTGGATACCTAAGTATCAACTTAACGAGAAAGGACTCAATTCACAAAGGGTACCTAAAAACTAAATTTGTGATTGCAGAAAGATAAGGAGATAGTTGAAAAAGGAGATGTTCTCGAAGTCATCTGGTATATCGACAGTGGATGTTCTAAGCACATGACCTTTGGAAAAGACTTCTTTCAAACTATCAGACAATAGATGGTCCACGAGTAATGTTTGGTGACAACAACTTTGGTCTAACTAAAGGAGTTGGAACCCTAATGATCGGAGATGTCCAGGTTAATGAAGTTTATTTTGTGGAAGGATTGAAACATAACTTACTGTCAGTTTCACAATTTTGCGATAAAGGATTTTGTGTAAAATTCACTCATGATGCATGTTATATCTTGGATGGTTTGAATGAAAATATTTTACTTACTGGAGTTAGATAAGGCAATATCTATGTTGCAAATTTCAAGAGTTGTCCTAGGGATACTTGTCTTATTGTGAAGAGTTCAGAAGATTTAAGTTGGCTATGGCATAAACGTCTTAGTCACTTAAACTTCAAAACTCTTAACAAAATAGCAAGGAAATCCTTAGTCAAAGGACTCCCAGATAAAATATTTTCAAAAGACCATATTTGTGATGCATGTTAGAAGGGAAAACAGACCAAAACTTCTTTCAAGACAATAAATGGTCCTGTTTCTGAAAGGATTTTGGAACTTTTGCACATGGATCTTTTTGGTCCTGTTACACCTCTGAGTTTTAGTGGAAGAAAATATACTTTAGTGATTGTAAATGATTTTTCTAGATTCACTTGGGTTATTTTCTTGTACAAAAAGAATGAGACTGTAACAAAAATTCCAGAATTCCTTAAAAGAATTCAAAATGAAAAAGGACTAAATATTATCAAGATTAGAAGTGATAAAGGTACTGAGTTTCTCAATTCGTTTGTCACTAACTATTGTACTGAGAATGGTATAGCACATGAAACATCTTCTGCAAGAACACCCCAACAAAACGGAGTAGTTGAAAGGAGAAACAGAACCTTGAAGGAAGCTGCAAGGACGATGTTATCTGAGTATGATACTCCACACAGTCAAAAAGCACAGATGACATCACCAAGATAGCTGAAGACTTCAACAGAATGAATATCAAGAAATCAGTCAAGTTCTACCTACCAGAATCAGAATCAGATGAGGAAGACAAAGATAAAGATAAGGAGGCTGAAAGTTCTTCCATGTCATCTGATCAGACAACTACACTACCTGATGGACTAGAAAATATTCCTGAAGGTAATACAGAATCAATTGATGAAAATATCTTAGATAAGACTTCATACACAGTAAAAGATAAGGGTAAACGAATAGTGACTTATCATCCAGCTGAACAGATAATCGGAAGTTTAGATTCTGGAGTCCAGACTAGGACACAGATAAACCAAGACTGTCTGTTTAGTTGTTATGTATCATTACTCGAACCTAAATCTAGTACTGAAGCTCTAACTGACTCCAATTGGATAAATGCAATGCAAGAAGCATTAAATCAATTTCAAAGACAAAATGTGTGGGAACTTGTTGAAAGACCCCATCATCAAAAAGTGATTGGAACAAAATGGGTTTTTAAGAACAAAAGAAATGAGAACAACATTGTGGTAAGAAATAAGGCTAGATTAGTTGCACAAGGTTATTCGCAATCAGAAGGAATTGATTATGATGAAACCTTTGCACCAGTTGCTCGTCTTGAAGCCATAAGATTGTTCTTAGCTTATGCTGCTTATAAAAGATTTACTGTGTTCCAAATGGATGTGAAATCTGCATTTCTAAATGGAGTCATAGCTGAGGAGGTCTATGTAGAGCAACCTCCAGGTTTTGTCGAAGGAGACAAGGTTTATAAGCTGAGGAAAGCTCTGTATGGACTTAAACAGGCCCCTAGAGCCTGGTATGATACCTTATCTGAGTATTTGATTCAAAATGGTTTTGTAAAAGGTAAGATAGACAGAATATTATTCAGAAAAGAAACTAATAATGATCTCTTGTTAGTTCAAATCTATGTTGATGATATAATTTTTGGATCAACTAATCTTATCTTGTGTGAAGAATTTAGTCATCTTATGAAGAGAAGATTTGAGATGTCCATGATGGGAGAAATGACATATTTTCTTAAACTCCAAGTCAAGCAGACAAAGAAAGGAATTTTTATAAGTCAAGCAAAATACACCAAAGATCTTATTGAGAAATTTGGAATAGGTACTAGCCGAGAAGCTAAGATACCTATGATGACAAATTTCTCAATGAATTCAGACGAGAAAGGGGAAGACACCGATCAGACACAGTATAGAGGTTTAATTGGCTCTCTCTTATACTTAACTGCTAGTAGACCTGATATTTCTTTTGCAGTGGGTGTATGTGCACGCTTTCAAGCTAAACCTAAAAAGAGTCATCTTGAAGCTGCAAAGAAGATACTAAAGTATTTGAAGGGTACAATCTATGTAGGGCTGTGGTATCCAGCTGACGATAACTTCGAGTTGTCAGGATACTCAGATTCAGATTTTGGTGGGTGTAAGATAGATAGGAAATCTACATCTGGAACTTGCCAATTTCTGGGAAGTAAGCTGATTTCATGGTTGTCTAAGAAACAAACCTCTGTAGCTACTTCTACTATTGAAGCTGAGTATATGGCAGCTGGGAGTTGTTGCTCACAGCTCATCTGGATCAGTCAACAGCTAAGGGACTATAATATTATCACCAAAGATATACCAATCTTTTGTGATAGTAATAGTGCCATAGCTATTACCCAGAACCCAGTCTTACATACCAGGTGCAAACATGTTGATATTCGTCATCACTTCATCCGAGATCATGTCGAAAAAGGAGATATCAGACTAGAGAAGATTCTTACTGATTTTCAAAAAGCAGACATCCTGACAAAACCACTTGCAGAGACAAGGTTCAAAGAACTATCCGTAGAATTAGGATTATTAGATGCTTCTTTAGTAAATCTATAATTCTACATTTGTCAACTTTTGTCTCTCTCAATTGGTTTATTATGTCTAGAAAGAATTATCAGACTAGATATGAGTCAAAGGACAATCAGGTAGCTGATATCATTGATCTCCTATCATTGGAATCAAGAATCAAGGATTAGTCATATTGACCATATCTGACTTGATAATTACTTGTCTGACATAAGTAAATCAGATAAGGACATAATAGTCAACTGACTTCTACAGAATCAGATGACTATTGAACCTTATCTGACTTACTCTTGTTACTAACGATTTGTCTAAGTGTCTGTGGTTTCAGCAAGAATAAAGTCCACATCTCTAAATACAAGACAAGGTCTATTTATCCAAGTGATCAGAAAGCAGACAGTGATGTTATCAATCCAGACTAGGTGAAAAGTCCAGGAAGTTTTTCCTAAATACTCCTAATTATGAATATTGGGTTCATATAATTAATGTATGAATTTAATATCATAATTCTCTTTAACCTTTATTCAAAAATAAAGTTACTCAGTTTGTTAAAATATTTTGTTTTACAAAATAAAAAGATAAGGGTTCAAATTTGTTTTTCTAAAATTCATAATATTTTATTTTATCTCTCCAATTAACTGAAAAGTAATTTCTTAAATAAGTAACTGTGTCAGGAGAGAAGTTACTACAGACCTGAAATTTTATCAAATTTACTTTTGAAATACGCTGAGTATTCTTCACGCGCCAGAAATGGAGGCGGTTTCTGAGATATGAATCGTTTCAACTTCACACGCGGTATATTTAATTATTATTCTCTGCACTTTTCAAAATAAATGTCATAATTGCATTAATGGCGATTCGAAAGCCTATATTTACACTTTTGCAGGCAATTATTAGTTTTATAATTGTTTATTATTATATTTTCCATTAAATAGGCACTCGTGTGCATAATTTCATTTACGCACACATAAAACCTTTCATATTTTCTCAAAACCTCTATTTTCCCTCCTAAAACCTTCTACATTCATCAATGGCGGACTCCAAAAAGAAAATTAAGTTCGAATATGATCTGACTTCTATTAGAGATAGAACAAAGTCAGAGATGTACGTTGATTGGGATGTTGCGACTGATTCCAAAACCAGAGAAATACTGAATCTTTTGGAATCAAGAGGTCTGAAGCGATACTGTACGATGAAACCTTCGAAGAATTTAACAGTGGATGATCTGTGTGCTGAATTTTTGACCAGAGCTAAAGCAACAAATACAAGTCTAGAATCACAAATTAGAACTAAAGAGAAGAAAAGAAGAATTGTTTTATCAATTTCTGAGATTAGTGCGATTTTTGGTTTAAGCACCATCGGCGAGAATCCGTTCACCTATAAATCGTCGGAATATATGGAGAGTTTCCGACTGATGGCCAGGAGAACATATCAAAATACAACAGCGAATCTGAAAAGGCCAATGTTGAAGAGAAAGTACAGATTATTGATGCTGATTCTAACCAAGTGCATCTTAGGGGAGCAACAGAGCCATAATGGGCTAACCAAGCCGAGGATATGCTATCTGAGGGCTATCCTAGACGGGGCTGAAATAAACTGGGCAAGGCTGGTCTACTCCAGGATAATGGAGGAGAAGAAGAAGTTCACAAAAAACCCCATATCAGACGAGCTGATGAGATGGTCTCTGACCAAAATTGAGAGTATGATGGCAAGGATCACCATCATACTTGAGCACAAAGTGGGGACATACAACCTCGACTGGAGTGTTGGAGTCAAGAAGTATACAAGACAGAAAGGGCTCTTGATTAAAGATGAGAAGATATATGGGCCGACTAACTCAGAAGGAGACGGAGATGCTCCAGCTCCACCTCCAGCTCCAAAGAAAAGGGCTTCAAAAGCCAAGACAAAAGAAGTCAAGACGGTGTTAGTGGATGAATCCTCATCTGCTGAGACTGAGGAAGCAGAGGAAAAAGAGGAGAGGACAGCTTCCCAAGGGGGAAGTGTCGTAGCTGAGGCGGTAGGAGTATCAGGGCAGACGGAGACTGTGGAAGTCTCGTCTGAGGATGAATCAGGAGAAGGAGAAGAAGTCAAATCACCATCCTCATCTTCATCCTCATCTGAGGATGGAGTACCCAAACCCTCCACATCCCAACCTGACGATGAAGGGGCAGATGAGACCGCTGCCTCTGAGCCTCTAAAACGGTCCACTCCCATAAGTCCACATACCCAACCCTCATTCGACCCATTCTTTTTCTTACCCTCAACCTCATCCGAACATGACCTTTACTTAAATCTACCCAACCCATCTGGGGAAATGGGTCCAACTGAAACCTCACTACGGATTCTCGGGAGGAAATTCATCTTAAGACAAGAATCCACTCTTAAGGACGAACCTGAGCTATTGATAGAGCTGATTGATGTCTACTTGTTGAGAAGACTCAGGCTGGGTTCGTTTGAAGAGACAATTATTTTGATAGCAGAAGCAGGGGGCAACAATCTAGCCATCTGGGAGAAAGAAGTCCTCAAGAAGGCAAAACTCAAGTCATTCCAAGATATACTAACTGAAAATACCTTTGTTGATTACATCCTACAAAGAGTATATCTTGGAGATGAGACCCCAGAAGAGGTGGAAAAAGCAGTTGAGAAGGGGAAAGAACAGAAAAAGGATGAGGAGACTGTTGTTGAAGAAGAAAGGTTGGAGGAAGAGGTAACTGGTGGAGCTGCTGATGAGCCAGCTGAGATGGATACAGCTGAGGAGGCACAAACAGAGCAGGATGTGGAGCAAGAAATAGCTGAGGTGGAAACTGATATGTCAACTACATTGACTCACCTGGCAGATTCCCCTCCAGCTGCTGTGCAAACTGAAACTGAAATCGAGAAAATAGATCTAACATTATTTTCTCCCTCTGAAGAGCAGAGCTTGCCCACCACATCTGCGTCTATATCCGAATTGGAAGCACTGAAGGCTGAAGTAGAAAATCTGAAGAATGCCTGTCTGAATGCCTTCCAGCTGGTCCCAAATGTCATAACTTCTGCAATAAAGGAGAATATAGAAGCAGCTGTTCATGAAAAGACCAAGATTGATCTATATTTCTCTGGAATCAGACATGAGGAGAACATGATCAAGCTGAAGCAAAAGGTGGCTGAGGAGATGAACTCTCAAAACGCCTGGATCAAACAATATGTCAGAGATGCTTTTCATCAAATAAGTGATAGTGTTGAAGACCAGGTGAGAGAGTCTTGGAGAGCAAAGGAAGCTTCATTTCTTCAAATTCTATCGATGCAACTAACCATGGAGAAAGACAGACAGACAACCTTCTTAAAGAAATTCATGGATGATAAATTCAGACGAGCTGAGATCGGACAAAAGAAAAGATATGACCAGCTGGATCAGAAGACAGGGCTCGTGAGAGAAGAACTCATAGGGCAAATAAATCAAGTAGCCACTATCTGTAACACCCGTTTTGCTGATGCTAAAAAGGGGGAAGATAGTGAGCTCAAGAAAAGAGTTGAGTTACATCAGCTGATGGCCCTGAATCTGAGGATAGATGAGTTGTCTGAAGAGTTGTTAAGAGCTGAGGAAGAGAAGAAGAAGGCAGCAGAAGAGAAGTCTCAGAGAGCTTTGAGGAGACTGAAAAGGAGAACAACTGAGTCTACCGAGTCTGATCCTGAACCTGATCTTCCACCCACTGCTGATCCTGCTCCCGTCTTATCAATCAAATCCCCCTCATCCTCATCAAAAACAGCTGGGAAAGCTAAGGCTTCAAGCCAAGTTCAGAAGACTCAGTCTCAGACAGAGGAGGAGGCAAGAATCTTAAAGAGGAAGAGGGAAGAAAAAGAGAAGTACAAAAGGAGAGAAGCTAAGAGGAGGAGGGAGCAAGAAAAAACAGCTGGAAAGACTTACGACAGGAAGATGAGGAAGTGGGTTCAAAGATCGAAAAACAAAGAAGGAGAAGAGGTCTTTAGACCATTCCACCGATCAGAGGCTGTGCCCAAGGAAATCCTTCCCATGGATCAACAGGCCAAATGGAGAGCCTATGAAGGGGAATGGATCTTCCTGTTTCATGTTTGCAAGAAAATCTCTTAGGGCACAGACGAGAACATTGCATTTCACGAATGGCTGGAGGCAAAAGATCCAAACTTCTATCAGTACTTGATCGATCTTGGGGACTCAGAATTCAATGTAGACATAGTCGCACCACCTTATGCAACCATGTCTGCTCCACTTACGCAAGATGGCCATCTGGATAGAGAAAAGGTGAAGCAGATGCTGATCCAAGCTGAGACGGTGGCAGATCTAGCTGAGGGAGGGGAGACATTGAGCCTGAAAAATTGTGTCTTCGACTGGATGGCTATTCCTGAAGAAGACAGGTGGTACGACTAAGTCTTATCCTCTACTACTTCTCTGATTGTGTCTTGATGTGATCAATGTGAATATACAAATCGATGAATTCATATGAAATATACTCTTTTGAACTATTTTCACAAAACTTGGATGCTTATCTAACTTGTCTTCTTTTATTCACTAACTATTTCTTGGTTCAATTAACTGGCTCATGAATTAATAACACTAAATCTTCTAAATTCTTATAAACTTTTCTAAGTTTTTTTATTCCTGAGTATCTGGTTTCAAACCTTGATTAAAGTACTGCTCTGATCATCTGATTGTAAAGTCCATTGCTCTGATTATCTGACTACATGATTGTATATCTTGTATTACATTTATATTCAAAATATACTAACATTTTTCTTTTCTTGAGCTGAGTTTTAACATCATCAAAAAGGGAGAAATTGTTAGGATGAGAAAAGTTGTATTTAGTTTTGATGTGTTAAAAAGTGTAATATAGGATGATCAGCTGAGCGCTTTGTATAGACAGCTGAAGTAAGTGTAAAAATAAAACTAAGTATAAAAAGTCAGACGAGGACAAGATATCAGACGAGGACAAACCTCAGACGAGGATAGGAAATCAGATGAGAATCAGATATCAGACAAGGACAACACATAGAAGACAGTTAAGATACGATTCAATAAACAAACACCTAGACAAGGAATGAAGATGAGGACAAGGTGGAGTGAGTATCAGACGATGAAGTATTAGAGAAATTTTACACAAGATTCAAGAAGCAGTTTCAACTAACCAAGAGGAAGTTACAAGATTCAGTTATATTGTTATAACTAATCAAAACAGAATTCAAGGAAGTTGCAACTACCAAGTGAAGATCTCTATAAATAGGGATAGAAATTAGTTTAGAATTAACTTTTGATATTCTGCACTCATCAATATACACATTTTATTCACAAGCCACAAATATTGTACACATTCACAAACGTTTTTATACGTTTTCCAGTTTTAGTGTTTGTAGAACACTTTTCTCATAAGATCTTCAAGCCATAGATTTTCAGAAGTTAGGAAAAATTCTTTGTAAGGCTGAAGATTCACGATTGTAAGTAAGTCAGCAAGAAGGAAGTAAGTAAGTAAGTGAAGACCCTTCTTCAAGATTGAAGAAGGAGAGTGGATGTAGGATTGTTATAATCCGAACCACTATAAATCCTGTGTTCTTTATCGCTTTGATTTACTTACCTGTTTTTTGTTAATTCTTAGTTTTTCAATCACAGATTTATTTCAGGATTTTTATTAATACTAAAATTTATCAGTAGCTTTTGATCTTGTTGAAGTTGTGTTTGAAAATCATTTTCCGCTGTGTACATCTGGTTCTCTGAATAAATTTTTGGAAGATCTGAAAAATCTACAAAATCTATTCAACCCCCCTTCTAGATTTTATTCTAGAAGGCTAATTCAAGTTTAATCAACTCAACCTCTCGGGACCAACATATGATCACTTTAATTTGGTGTGGCATAATAGATGGAAAAGCTTAGAGGTAATTTCAAATTATTGCAATTACAACTATTTCCCGCAAGTCACGTGATTGAAGAATAAGATTGTTTAGTATACTTCTGGCATTTGGTCGTAGTATTTTAGTGGATAAGAATTTGCGACCAAATTTATCGAACCCAAGGGACTAGAAGTGAAGTGAAGCCATGAAATTGTACGTTTTCAAGAATTATAGAGGCTAATCAAGCTTGCAATATTAAAGACACCAAATAACAACTCAAATTCAACAAGAAATTAAACAAAGCAATTAACAAATGAATTCCAAGGAGGAGAAAGTAGTGCTCGGGTGCAAATCACCAAAGACTCATCAATTTCGGATCATCAACAATCAAGCGTTCATTCTAAGAGGGATCATAGGGATAACCAACAAATAATTCAAATAAAACCGTGCTGGATAAGCCTAGGTTCTAAATGATCAAGTAAGCATGTAGGAATGTGAGAGACAGCACTCTCACCCCCTCACTAATTACAAGCAAATCAACAAGTAATCAATGTGTCTTAATGAGGTTCTAATTAATTAACCAAGTATCCTTGAGTTAACCAAATATCCACTTCAATCACAAAAGTAAACCTAACACCTATGCATCAATTCAATAAACCAAGTATCCTTGAGAAAATTAAACCAATAAACACAAGATCAAGGCTAACTTAAGCAATCAAATCATACAAAGCATCATTAAAACAAGTAATCACCTCAATAAATGAACACTCAATCATAAATTCACCAAAATCAACTCATCTATGGGTCATTACATCCAAGCACATAAGAAATTTAGCCAATCATGGCTAATTGAAGGAAACCCATAAACATAAAGAAATTAGTAAGCATGAACAATCTGAAATTAATAAACAAAAATTGATATAAATGGTAGAAGTCACCTTGATGGAGTTTAATACAACTTGTATGCTCAATTCTATCAGCTATAACTCTTGGGTAATGAAAATCTTTCCAAATGCTAAGAACACCTATCACTATGTGTAAATGTGTGCAGAGAGAAATTCTAAATTAAAACCTAATGAAATGTGTTAAGTGTGGAATTCTCTCAATCAGCTGAAGTGGGAAGTATTTATAGTGAGGGCAAAGTTACAAACTCCAATTTGCAAAGAAGGGCCTCGAAAATAACAACATTTCACTGGGGGTCGGCCGAGTGGCCTTGTCTTGGTGTTGGTCCCGGAATGTTGAGTTGAAAATCTATAAAGGGGGGGGGGGGTTTGAATAAATTTTGTAGATTTTTCGAATCTCTCAAAATCAATTCAAAGTATCAGATTATCACAGCGGAATATAATTGAGAACTCAACTTTTAACAGGATCAAAAGCAAAGGCTGATATACAGATTTTAGTTAAGATTCTGAACTTTAATCTTGAATTAACAATATTGTAATTTGAACAGAAATTAAAGAAAGAAATAAATAACACCAGGGTTTATAGTGGTTCGGATTATGAATAATCCTACATCCACTCTCTTTCTTCAAACTTTGAAGAAAGGTCTTCACTAGCTACTTACTTACTTACTGTACAATCTTTACAAATTACAACTTGAACTTCACCTCTTCAACAATCTAATCAACACTCTGAAATCTAACTCTAAGAATAAGATGTGTTTTTGAAGATATGAAGTGAAATGTTCTATAAACACTTAGAAAATATTTGAAATCTCTTTTGAAAAATACTTTGTGAAATCAATAGTGAATAGTGTGAAAAATCAAACTTGCATAAGTGTGTTGAAGAATAAAATCTAGTCCTATTTATAAGTCTGAAAAGACAATTAGTTTGTTAGTTAGTTCTAACAAACTTGAAACTGCTTAACAAACTTAATCTCGAAAACTGCTCTTGACCTCAGCTGATTCTTCCTACTCATCTGCAGCTGACTTGGTGAAAACTTGTCTTTCTTATCCTACTCGGCTTATCTTGACCTCGTCTGAGCTCTTCATGTTTGTCTCCTGCAGATGACTAGGTTCGAGCTTGTCTTCAGATGACTAGCATGCAATCAGACCTCGCTGACTAGGTCGGTGCTTGACCCCGTCTGATCAGCTTATCTTATAAACTTATTCTCTGTTGTTCTTCAGGTTGGCTGATCAGTCTGAGCTGCTTTTTAACTCATCAAAACTTCTTGATTCAACAATTTCCCCTTTTTTGATGAAGTTAAAACCTATAATAAAGAAACATACTCACAGCTGAAGTTAGTACTAGACTTAGTTAAATCAATCAGATAGGTAAATCAAAGCACATTTTCACACTACAACAGATTCATTCATATTCAAGGCATTTTTTTTAAAAAAAAATTTAGGAAAAAGTTTTTTTTTTTAACTCTGAGATATAAAATTCTCAGATGATTTAAACTTAGAAAAATTTAAAATTTTTTTTTAAAGAACTGATACACATAATTCACATAAGTCCGAATATATTCATTCACAAAAATTTACAGATTTACAAAATAAGAGAACTGATAGAAAATAAAAGATAAGGAAAGAAAAAAAATCCTGTTCTATCAGATTCCCCATCGGTCAGCCTCTGGAATGTTTAGTCAGCTGAAAATTCTTGCTCTAAGCTATTTTAGATCACTCTCATCTGTGAGCTCGGATTCCCTTTCTGCTTTGGCCACGACTGTTTTGACCCATTCCAGATCAGGAGAACCGTCTTCTTTCAGCTTGGGGGAGACCTGCTCATAGGCTGGTGCGATCAGATCGCAGTTGAACACATTATGTGCCTCATCGAGCAACTTCTCATATAAATCGGCATCCTCCTTCTCCATCCATTCATGCCAGCTGATGTCTTCGTTGGCTGCTCCAGATGGTGATGCCTTCAAGATGTACCAGTAATACATCCATTTGGCATCCAGGGCTTGCTTTTTGTATTCGCTGGTGAATTTCCCTGATACCATCTTCGGAGGAGCTGTAGTGCGATGGACAGGGCGGAAGTCCGCTTCATTTGCAGCTTTGGATACCCACTTCCGAGTATCCCTGTCCCACTTCAGCTCAGCCTTCCCCATTTTCTTCAGCCTCTTCTTCTCTTTCTTTTCAAACATCTCCTTCTCAGCTCTAATTCTTCTGATCTGCTCAGCTGATAAGTTGGAGAAGTCTGGTTCCTTTCTCTTGCGCTCGGCTGATCTGGGGCTGATCATCTGCTCGGCTGATGGAGACTTCTCAGCTGCTGCTACTGCTTTCCCTTTACCTTTGCCCTTGGGCTCCGGTTCCTCGGACTCTTTCATGCGAGCTAGCAGCTTCTCTGTCTTCTCTTCGTCCTCCTTCCTTTTCTTCTCCTCATCCTCTCGGATGGCCTCTTCAATCTGGTTTACCCTCAGTTGCAAGGCAACCAATTCATCTGATTTGATTTTGATTTCCACCTTGGCTGCCTCCAACTCAGCTGTGTCTGCCTTTGTATCGAGCTTGTCAGTTAATGACATGACACCAGCTGTGAGGGTTTCCATTCTGCTTTCAGCTTCTTCCCCCTTTTTAACTTCATCTTTGATAGCCTGAAGCTGGGTCTCTATTGCTGCACAACGTCTTCTGAAATCGTTCTGATCAGATGTGAGTGTTGAGACCATGATTTCATTGTCAGCAGCTGTTTTTTCTTTTAGTGCCTTGACTTCCTCCTCAAGCGCACTCTTCAAAGGGAACCAACGGCAGTCTTTGAGATTGGCTGATAAATTTCTGGTCATGTTGACCTCAGCAATCTGCATGTTGGTGAGCATGGTATATGTGACTGCTCGAATCACTTTTCGTGTTTTCTTCTCCATCATCCTCTGAACTTGGGATATGATATTTCTGTGGAGGGTTTCAAATGCAGAGGAGATGGCAAGAATTGGTCTGGCCTCTTCCTCTGATTCAGAAGAGGAAGAGGTGGTGGGAGAAGTTGGACTGGGGGAGCTCATGGAAATATCCCCAAAGATATTTGAGGTATCCACATGAGGAAGTTCAGCTGGGGTGGATGAGGTGGGGGTGTCTGATGGTGGAGGTGGGATTTCTGGTGGAGGAGATGATGGTAAAGGTGGGATTTGTGAAGTGGTAGGTGGGGGAGATGAGATTGTTTGGGGTAAAATGAGTTGGGGTTGAGAAGTTATAGGTAAGGCTGGTGGAGATATGGATATGGGGGTTGGGGCGAATACTGGTCCAGAGAGGAAGGACAGTATATGAGATGGGGATGGTGGAGGAGATGAGGTTTGGGTTTGGGGGAGGGAAGATGAGGTTGGAATTTGGACTATTTCGGGAGAGTAGGCATTTGCAGGCTCGAGGTGCCAGCACGGGACACCCCTTCATTGCCGGTGTGGGTTGGAGAGGGGAGGGGAGAAGTGTACTGTTCACGGATGGGGAGGGGGTCCCTTCTGAGCTGATTTCTTGGACCTCCTCCAGCTGGACCACCTGAGCTGCAATTTGCAGCGTGGTCACTTCCTCAGAAAGAAGAGTTGGCTGATCTGCAGATGATCTACCCAACTCTGAGGTTTTCACCAACCTCCGCCTCTTTGGTGCCTTCTCCTTCAGCTTCATCGGCTGAACAGCCTCAGATGAGCTCATAGCAGGCAGCTCTGCCTCCACATCTTCTTCCTCTTCCTCCTCAGCTTCTTCTTCAGCTGGAGCCTGAGCTCCCACCTCAGCTCCACCGTCATCAGAATCAGCTGGAGCCCCGAGTGGTTCATCCTTGGTCAGAATCCCCTTCTGCTTCGTGTAAGCTCGGACCCCGTCTGACCAATTAATCTCAGCTGACAGCAAGTCCTCCATGATCACAGTCACTTTGTTAAATAGACTGGTGATCGACTTCGCATGCCATTTCCCATTTACAACCTCCAGACGCTTTCTTTCCGTCTCCAGCTTATCCAGTAACAAACCAGCCCAGTTGGCTGGTACTCCATCCAGGATTGTTCGAATAACACAGAGTCTGGGTCTGGTCAGCCCATCATGAGAGCTCTGTTCTCCCAGTATCACCTTCGTGACAATAGTCATCAGAAGGCGATATCTCCGGCGAAGCATCTTCTTCTTTAGCTCCGATCGCCGGTCCTTCATGGAATTTCGGGCAATCATCTCAAATGATTCTACCCATTCATCAGACTTGTAGGTGAGGGGGTTCACTCCTTCACTGCTTGTATCAAAAATTCTGGCCACCTCCGCCGGAGAAACAGTCAAGACCTCTCCGTATACCCTGGTTCGGAAAACACCATCTTCGTATGTCCCATTGACATAAAACTCTATCCCTCGCATATCCAATGTCTTATTGGAAGGGGATTTCTTGGAACAAAAGGTCCTCAATCCAGCCCTCTCCAATAAGGACAAGATTTCCCTGGATTCTCCATCGGTGGTGATGTCGAAGTCGACGTACATCTCAGATTTTACCTTCTTATTGTAGGTTTCATTATGCACATCCACCATTGTTGATGTTATTCCTCTTGAAGAAGTGCTCATATATTGATTTAGGAAGGATTTAAGAAAAATTTTCAGAGAGTTTGGGATTTTCTGAAAATGAAAAGAATGTTTTTGGAGAAGAAGATGTATTTATAGGGGAATAGATTGGAAAGAGAAACCGCCATTTTGGAAAATTTGAATTAATCTGAGCCATTTATTCAAAAAGTTTTTACTGCGCATAAATCAACGGTTAAAAATTAAGAAAAGCGATTAGGATTCAGCACGTGGATGTTAATCGCCTTTGGAATGCGTAAATAGTTACTTTATAGACTATTGATTTGACAGAAGTAGGTTACTTTATGCAGGGAAGTAAGTATACCTGACGTCAGCCAAGGGTTACCTTACTTCGAATGAGAGTTTGCAAAACAGATGAGTTTAGAAACAGATGTGTTTAAAAACAGATGGGTTTGTAAAGTCATCTGATAAAGTAACCTGTCTGATTTTAAAAACAGCTTAGTTTTAAAAATAGTTAAATAAACAGACTCAGACTTAATTTTCTAAAAAGGGTTTTCCAACCAAACAATCCAAAACGAATTTTTATGAAGATAAAAATAAGGAGTTTATTTAGAAACAGAGGTGTCTGAATAAAAGATTGAGGTATGATGAGGTGAAACAATATGATCTGTAACCTATTCCTGCAAAGACATAGACTTAAGGAAAATCATTAGTAGCTTGTGGTAGATCAGATAGGGTGCAGATAGTCATCTATTTCTTTCAGGATATCAGCTGACTATTGTTCCCTCATCTGATTTACCAAATGTCAGATAAGTAATTATCAAGTCAGATAAGGTCAATATGACTAATCCTTGATTCTTGATTCCTAAAAAGGAGATCAATGATATCAGCTACCTGATTGTCCTTTGACACATATCTAGTCTGATAAATCTTTCTAGACATTAATTTAAAGAAAAGAAATAAACTAGAAATAAGGAATACTATAATTAGATGCAAGCAAATTAGAAATCAGCTAAAGATGCATCAAGTAATCCTAATTCTAAGCACAATTCTTTAAATCTAGACTCAGCTAATGGTTTTGTAAGAATGTCTGCTCTTTGTGACTCAGTGGCTATCTTCTCAATTCTAATGTCATTCTTTTCAACATGATCTCTAATGAAATGATGCCTAATATCTATATGCTTACATCTAGAATGCAGAATAGGATTGTAAGTCATAGCTATTGCACTACTACTATCACAGTAAATAGGAACATCTGATGTTTGAATATTATAGTCTCTAAGCTGTTGACTAATCCAGATGAGTTGAGAGCAACAACTTCCAACTGCCATGTATTCAGCTTCAGTCGTGGAGGTGGCAACATATGTCTGTTTCTTAGATAACCAAGAAATTAATTTGTTGCCTAAAAATTGACAAGTTCCTGAAGTGGACTTCCTATCAATTTTACATCCTCCAAAATCTGAATCTGAATAACCTGTTAGCTCAAGGTTGTCATCAGCTGGGTACCATAACCCTACTTGCAAGGTTCCTTTGAGATATTTAAGAATTTTCTTAGCCGTCTCCAGATGAGTTTTCTTGGGATTCGACTGAAATCTTGCACATACCCCAACTGCAAAGGCTATGTCTGGCCTACTTGCAGTGAGATAGAGAAGAGACCCAATCAGTCCACGATACTCCGTCGCATCAGTGGGTATCCCCTGCTCATCTGAATCCATAGAGAAGTTAGTTGCCATAGGTATTTTAACTTCTCTGCTAGTAGTCATTCCAAATTTCTCAATTAGATCCTTAGCATATTTAGACTGATGTATAAATATACACTTACTTATCTGTTTAATTTGTAAGCCTAGAAAGTATGTTAATTCGCCCATCATTGACAGTTCAAACCTGTTTTTCATGAGAATGCTAAACTCTTACATGATTTCAGATTAGGTGAACCAAAGATTATGTCATCTACATAAATTTGAACTAGTAAGATATTTCCATCTATTTCTTTTTTAAACAAAGTTCTATCAATCTTGCCTTTTGAAAATCCATTTGATGTCAAGAAATCAGATAAGGTATCATACCAAGCTCTGGGAGCTTGTTTCAGTTCATATAGAGCTTTGTTGAGTTTATAGACCTTGTTATTGATCTTAAACCCAGGAGGCTGCTCCACATAGACTTCCTCAAGCAACACACCATTAAGGAAAGCAGACTTAACATCCATTTGAAAGACTTTGAAGGATTTATAAGCAGCAAATGCCAAGAACAACCTTATTGCTTCTAATCTGGCAACTGGAGCATAGGTTTCATCATAGTCTATCCCCTCAGACTGTGAGTAACCTTGTGCAACCAATCTGGCCTTATTTCGAACAATAATGTTGTTCTCATCTGTTTTGTTTTTAAACACCCATTTGGTGCCTATAATCTTTCTATGTAAGGGTCTTTCCACTAATTCCCATACACTTTGCCTTTCAAACTGATGCAATTCCTCCTGCATGGCAGTTATCCAGTTTGGGTCTGATAGAGCTTCCTCTTCCGATGCCCCTTGAAATTCGAATCCCCAATCTTGATTGCATGCTTGATCATAAGGCTCATAGTATGGGAACATCTCTTGAGGTGGGGGAGAAATTTCTTCACTTATCCAATCTTCATAATTGGATGGAACTTGTTGCCATTGAGAATTATCTTCATAGTTCCTCCAATCATTGTAGCTCAATTCTTCAAAATGTGGAGAATACACCCTACTATCTTGATAATATTCTTGATTCAACAAGTATGAGTTGTATCCTTCCATCTAGACAAGATTTCAAAGTATCAAATTCAAACAAAAATAACAAAACAAACACAAACACAAAGGCAACAAATAGTCACTTCAAACAATTCCTAAGTCTCACTTAAGGCGCAAAAACTAATTCCCCGGCAACGGCGCCATTTGATTGGAGTGTATAGTGTAAGAGTTATTAAGACCAATCGCAAAATATCGAACCCAAGGGAAAAAGTATGCACATGAGGTCCTAGAAATACAAGTTCTTAGTAACTAGAGTTGCAACAATGGTTTGGAACAAAAACAACAAAACACAAGCAAAAATACAAAACAATAACAAGCAAGCAAATGAGCGAACACCTAGAATGCGATAACAAAAACAACAATAAATGGTGGGATAGAGGTGCTAGGATTAACATTCATCAATGAATCATCAATCAACAAGCTACAATTGAATCAAATTGCAAATCAACTAAGATAGAAAGCATAAACCATCATGAAATTAATCACTCCATTAAAATCACAATGCCTAATGTGAGTATCCTTAGTCTTTCCCATCTCTCAATGTAGAAATCCCCAATTCATACAATCATGCAAAATTGAAACTCGATTAACACCTAATCATGTTAGCTCAACTCTCGCCTATTGCTAGGGTGATTAACCATTAATCTAAAGAGACAATTTTACACAAAGCACAATTAAGAATCACAATTAGGTAGAAAACTAATGTGAGTATCCTTAGTGCAACTAATCTCTCGATTCCGAAGCACCCAATCCACACATTCATACACAATTATCACCCGATTAATATCGGATCATTTTAGCGCAACTCTCGTCTATAGCTAGGGTGATCAAACACTAATCTAAAGAGATAATTATGCATGAAGCACAAATGAGAATCACAATTAGTAAGCAATCTACTCAATTGATCTCCAATCATCAACAATTATAGCATCATCAATCAATTCATCATAAATTTCAATTAACCCAAGCACAAGAGAGATTTAGCCCATGGTACCACAAACAATACCAATGGGAAGAAGATAGAATGGATCAAACACAAAGCAAATCACAACAATTAAGAAATTAAAGAGACAAAAGAGGAAAAACATCACCAAATGATCTTCAATTAACCAAAATAGGAATGCTTGAGCCTTCAACAACAATCTCCAAATGAATTACAAGCTTGAATTGAATGAATTACAAGGATCAAATGCTAATCTATGGCTAACCTACCAACATCAATGTAAATCTAAATCTAATTCTAACTTCTACTCTAATCTAAGGAAGGAATTGGCTTGGGGCTTGAGAAATCGCCCCAAAACCGCTACTAACTGCTACTATCAACTCTTCTCTCTGTTTTGGCTTTCAATGGCTTAAAAACTGAATTTTTCGGTTTTGGGCACTCCTCGAGTCGAGCTTCAAGCCCTCGAGTCGAGGCCTAAAAGTCGCTAACACGTTTCTTTAAAAATCTCTCCTGCCTCGAGTCGAGGCATAGCCCTCGAGTCGAGCTTCCTGTATTTTTCATATCCCTCGACTCGAGGCTCCTCCCTCGAGTCGAGGATCCTGTCTTTTTGAAATGATTTCCCTCCAGCATGAACCTCGAGTCGAGGTCTGTGCACCCTCGACTCCAACTCGAGACCAGGGAATTTTTATCGAGAAGGGCTCCGGTCCCGACCCCCGTTTTCATCCCGTATGTTCATCTTTTCATTCTAAGAATACCGATACTCTCGGTTTGGCCGAATTCCACCGATTTACCTGCAAAACGGGCGAAATACATCAAAACCTCACAAAGTAATACTTTTTAGGCAAAAGAGTGATACTTTTCACATTTAGGCACAAAAATCACACTTTAGCTCACTTTTTGCACTAAAAATAGCCCTAAAAACATGCATCAATTCACTCCAATCACTTACTAAGGATCTTGAAATTCAGATGACTAAGCCTCTTGTGCCATAGCCAGCTGAGATCTTCTCCACCCTTAGCTATCAGACAGGTATCTTTGGAACAACTATTAAAGTTGGCCACATAGACATTACCATGTCTGAAGCCAGTTAAAAGTACCTTATCTGAAGAGTTATCTAAAATATCACATTTATCCCTTAAAAATTTGACAAGAAAACCTTTATCACAAAGTTGGGAAACAGATAGCAGATTATGTTTCAAACCTTCTACAAAATATACCTCAGATACCTGAATATCCTTGATAATCAGAGTACCTACACCTTTAGTCTGACCACAATTATTGTCACCAAATAATACTCTTGGACCATCAATACTTTGGAAATTTGATAACAGCCTCTTATTATGGGTCATGTGTTGTGAACACCCACTATCAATATACCATATTGAAGCTAAGATCTCTTCCTTGAGTGATGATCCCTGTGAATCCTGGAAAACAAATTAGTTGTAAGGTACCCTAGTGATCTTGGGTCCTTGAAGGTCAAGTATCACTTTAGGTAACCAAATAAAAATCTCATCTCCAAACAATAAATCGGACTTGGTTTCTCTACCAAATCTGTCTACAATTTTATCACTTTTAGATGACAATTTGTTGTATTTAGATTTAGTAATTTTCCTAAACTTAGGAAATGTGGGATAACATCTGCTTCTTCCATCAAAAGAATTATAATAAGAATTTCTTCTTATTTTGGTTTTTGGATTCCTCTTAGTCTGATAAGGAGTCCTCAGCTGAATTTTTGTTTTCAGACTGGTAGATGCAGTCCTTACTTGACTAATTGGTTTCCAAGGACCAATTTTAAACTCTTCTGATTGATGAGATGCTTTCACAAATTTCCTAGGTTTTTGTACATCTGATTTATTATTTCTATCATAACCAAGACCTGTTTTGTCATGGGATTTTTGAGATGTATTAAAGATATGATCTATTGCTGATTGTGAATTATTAAGTTGACTAATTTTGAAGACTAGCTTCTCATTGTCTTTCTTAATTGATTCATTTTCAGCACAGACTACTTTAAATTTATTTTTTAAAGTTTTCAATTCATCTTCTAATCTTTCAGGTAAGTTGGCTGATGTACTAGCCTCAGCCTGAGGAAAAAATTCCCCCTTGAATGTTTCCTTAGTTTCTGAATAGTTCATCACCTGCTTTCCTTTAATTAGAATTTGAATTTGATCCTTTAAAGCCAAATTCTCTGTCTCTAGCTGTTTATAAGCAGCCAGAGATGTCTTTAAATCTCTCAATAATTCATGGATAACAGTTTGGTCATGATCAGATGCAGACTGACATGAATCATTATCTGAAGATGAATAATAGATTACCTCTTTAGCCATGAGACAGATTTCATCATCTGATCCGAAATCAGATGAGGATGATGATGATGATGATTTCTTTGGCTCCTTTTCTTCAGCCAACAAAGCCCTTTGATCTGCAAACCTCCTGTCTCTCTTCTTCCTTTTTTCTTCCCTTTCCTTAGGAGTCAGTTGAGGACAATCATAGCTGAAATGTCCTGGCTTGTTGCATGTATAACAAGTATCACTCCTGTCTGATCTAGGACTGGAAGGATTTCTTCTGACAGGTGATCTGTATCTTCTTGTCTGGCTCTTGTTTTTGTCATCATCTGTAGACTCGTCTACCTTTCTACCTGATCTGGATCTTGATCTATCCTTACCTGCAAATCTCAATTTATTTCTTTTATACTTCATTCTCAACTTATCATACCTTTTAGTAAGCAAAGCCATCTGCTCCTTCAAAGATAGATCTGCTCCTACAGACTCAGTTGACACCTTGTCTTCTTTACTGACAAAGGCAACAGACTTTGATGAGGTACTTGACTCCATCTCATCCTCCTCGTCTTCTATTTGAATGTCATATTCTAGAGCTTTAAGATGAGAAAACAAAGTATGGTGAGTAATAGAAGATAAATCTTGAGTAGCCTTAAGGATATTGGATTTCTCCCTCCATCTCTTGGTTAATGATATGAGAATCTTGTTATTAATCTCCTTCTCTGTATAGTTCTTTCCAAGGTCAGCTGCTTTGTTGAGAAGATTGGTTAACCTTACATCTAACTGATCAACAGATTCACTTTCCTTCATTTTGAATGTCTCAAATTCATGCAAGACTGACTGCAGCTTGTTCTCTTTGACTTGATCTGATCCTTCACATACATTTGCAAGAGTCTGCCACATCTCTTTGGCAGTTTTGCATCTCTTAACCTTTTCTATCCAATCTTTACTTAGAGTCTCAATGATTTCCGTTCGAGCTACTTGGTCAAGATTGTGGACCTTTCTTTCATCATTTGTCAATTCAGAACTCTTCTTTTCTTGTCTGGTCCTGGATTCAGCTGATTCAGCTCCAGTGCTGGTGCCTGCATGATAGAATTTAATAGGTCCTTATTCAAGAACCTCTTCCATCCTATCATGAATGGCTTTTAGGTGATTTTCCATCCTGAACTTCCAATAATCATACTCTTCAATAGAAAATTCAGGTAGATTCCTGGACTTCTTGCTTTTTCCTGATGACATGATGAGATAAAGAAACAAAACACTCCACAAAACTTATTAGTAGCACTGTTAGTAGCAAAGAAGAAGAAGAAAATCAAGAAAATTTCAGAATCTTGGTTAAGACCTAAAATCAATATCAGAACAGCTTAACACTGCTCTGATACCACTTGTTGGTCCCGGAATGTTGAGTTGAATAAAACCTTGAATTAGCTTTCTAGAACAAAATCTAGAAAGGGGGGGGGGGTTTGAATAGATTTTGTAGATTTTTCGAATCTCTCAAAATCAATTCAAAGTATCAGATTATCACAGCAGAATATAATTGAGAACTCAACTTTTAACAGGATCAAAAGCAAAGGCTGATATACAGATTTTAGTTAAGATTCTGAACTTTAATCTTGAATTAACAATATTGTAATTTGAACAGAAATTAAAGAAAGAAATAAATAACACCAGGGTTTATAGTGGTTCGGATTATGAATAATCCTACATCCACTCTCTTTCTTCAAACTTTGAAGAAAGGTCTTCACTAGCTACTTACTTACTTACTGTACAATCTTTACAAATTACAACTTGAACTTCACCTCTTCAACAATCTAATCAACACTCTGAAATCTAACTCTAAGAATAAGATGTGTTTTTGAAGATATGAAGTGAAATGTTCTATAAACACTTAGAAAATATTTGAAATCTCTTTTGAAAAATACTTTGTGAAATCAATAGTGAATAGTGTGAAAAATCAAACTTGCATAAGTGTGTTGAAGAATAAAATCTAGTCCTATTTATAAGTCTGAAAAGACAATTAGTTTGTTAGTTAGTTCTAACAAACTTGAAACTGCTTAACAAACTTAATCTCGAAAACTGCTCTTGACCTCAGCTGATTCTTCCTACTCATCTGCAGCTGACTTGGTGAAAACTTGTCTTTCTTATCCTACTCGGCTTATCTTGACCTCGTCTGAGCTCTTCATGTTTGTCTCCTGCAGATGACTAGGTTCGAGCTTGTCTTCAGATGACTAGCATGCAATCAGACCTCGCTGACTAGGTCGGTGCTTGACCCCGTCTGATCAGCTTATCTTATAAACTTATTCTCTGTTGTTCTTCAGGTTGGCTGATCAGTCTGTGCTGCTTTTTAACTCATCAAAACTTCTTGATTCAACACTTGGCTTGGCCGAGTGGCTTCTTCTGGTGCAAAGTGACTCGGGCAAAATTACCTCACTCGGCCGAGTCATATTGTTCATGGCCGAGTGAGAAATCTTCTGGAATGGAATGACTCGGGCAACACTGCCTTCACTCGGCCGAGTGGCCTTGTCTCTGGTTGAGTGGAGTTTCTTCTGGAATTGGCCAACTCGGGCAACACTGCCTTCACTCGGCCGAGTCACTTGAGCTCTGGTCGAGTCACTTCTCCCTGTGTGCCACCTCTACTTCAATCGCTCATATCTTCTGCGTACGAACTCCGATTTGGGTGATTCTTTTTGCTACGCGAAGCTCTCTCGACCCTCTTTCCAACTATTTAAGTTCTCCTTTGATTTGACAATGTTAACAGTCCTCAAGTTTTCCTCAAAGTTTGCGTAAAACCTACAAATTCAAACTCACAACTCCAACTCAAACAATCAAATACAATTTGACAATTAATTGTGAATTAAGCTATAAATCATCATCAAATTAAGATAATTAAGCATTCAAATCATAAACAATTTTACCCTAATCAGCATTATTTCTATTTATTTATGTTGGGTAAATTGTTGCAGTTGTAGTTTAGTATAATTTGTGGGTGCATTTTATTGAAGTCCAAGGAGTTTTGAGGAATTTTCTCTTGTTTTATCTTTGATCTATTACTATTATAGATTAATCAAAAATTTGAAGAATCTCTTGATGATCCAGAAGAATATCCTAATTTCTCAAGCTCATGTTTCAACTTTCAAGTATGAATAGTTCAAGTTAGCTAAAGACATTAGACATTAAATCATGATTTCTATTTTTTTTTTATTTCTCAGACATAATGATACAGGCTTAACCTGACATAACTTGCAAACTATGCTTGGAATTCATTAATTACTCAGTTTCCACTTTGTTGTAGGGGCAGATTTCTTCCAGCAAGTGAGTATGTGCAACATTCCAATAGGCCAACTACAAGTCTCGTAGAAATATTTAGAAACATACAATTGGATGAAGAAGAAGCCCTTGAAAATTGAGACGTGGATTATGAAGTAGAGATGAGTTTATTTCCTATTTGTAGGATCTCTCTTTAATAATGTGAGTAGATGTCTGGATGCAATTGGATGAACATGAGTAGTTGTGGTTTAGAAGTTACTCTATTGTTTATCCAACGGATCAATTAAGAAATTACATCGTTTAGAAGTTGTCTGTTTGATTGATTACACAGATTGGCTAGAGATGGGGATCATTAATTCTTTTGCTGATCTTCTCAAAACAACAAACACGTGGTTTGACAAGGACAACAACTATGCTTGAAATTTATGATATGGTTGGTGTTGTTGACGTCTATTATTAAAACTAAGAAAATTTTCTTTAAAAGTTTTCTAATTTTTAGTATCTTAGGATATAAGCTGGAGTATTTTTTAGTGTTGTTAATTCCATTAGTTCATTATAGGCAAATTATAAGTGATAATAAAAGTGATACAAAGATAATTTAAAAAGTGATACAAATTAGTATAAAAGTGATAAAAAATTGAAAAGTGAGAAAATTCACATTATAAGTGATAATAATATAAAAGTGATAACAATTTATTAAAAAGTGAATTCATCTCACGAAATGAGTTCCGTGAGACAATCTCACATAGGACTTATTTTATCTTAAACAATAGCGTAATGTGTAGTATTGATAATTTATTACTACGGCAAAATATATTATGGTTATTACAATCAAATATAACTTAAAAAATATTTATACGGATTCAAGAATACCCATTGTGGAGATTGTCATGTGAGCCTCAATTTATAATGATCAATTAAATTATATTAATATTCTTTTTAAAATTTTATGGTTATTACAATCATAAAATAAGAATTGCAAGAAGTATACACAATATAATTTTACAAATTTGGGGGGGGGGGGGTAAGGTGGATAAATTGGATGTCATTTTGCTTTCTATTTGCGTTCTACAGGGTAATGAGTGGAAACTAAATAAAGGTTTAAAATTGTAATTTTGTATGTTATAAAGATTTTATATGGTGTAACAAGCAAAATATTAATTACTTCCTATCAAGTAACTTTGAGATATTCACTAAATTATTATGTATCTAATTTTATGTCCTACCAAACAATATAATAACATCAAACCCTTACTAAATTTGTATTATCTCATCTTGAATAATAACCCCTACCAAGTGGAGCCTAAGCATAAATAAGACGCTTAGGCCAAAGTACACAAACTGAAACAAAATAAAACATACTAAAACTTATAAACATAACTACACTACTATAAGTTCACAATTACATAAACTTAAATACCCTAAGATACTATAAGTTCATAGAACTGAAATAAATTACATACATACACATAATAAAACATAAATTTAAATGAGTCTTTACAAATATGAGAAAAGCTTTTAAAAAAAACAAGGAGAGGATTGGGCTGTTTGAATTAAAACAGCTGCATCTACATGAATCTGCACAAACTTCCACGTTCTTCAAGCTCCCCCATAAAGTATGCTCTCCACACGAACAACTAGTCATCATGATCTTCATCTCCCCCAATCATCAAGATCATCATATAGATCTCTGATATCATCATCTTCCTAGTCAACAGCAGCATCAATATCTTTGTTGGTAGCAGCATTGGAAACAGCAGGATCAACAACAATGTCTCCAGCATTGTCAGGCACATTGTCCTCCACATTATGAGCAGTTGGGTCATCAACAGCAATATGAACTCCACTTATTTCAGCATGTCTACTTGTCTCAACAGACTAGCAGCAACATCAGGTACCACTCCCCCTGTTACAGCAGAAAGAAGCTTCTCCCATATGCGCTTTTGAATTTCTAAATTCTGAACAACACATTTCAAGTTAGAAATAGAAGTGTTGATAGTAGAAATTTGTTCAATGATATAAGCTGGTTGCAGTTGCTGGATGTTGGCAGCGTGTGTGCCAATATTTTGCAGCACATTAGATGCAGGAGTAGCAGAGGCAGTCGGTTCACCAGGCCTTCTGTATGGAAGATCAACAACTCTAGGTTCACTATGCAGAATATGTGAAATCTCAAGACTAAGAGCATAAGAACTTATCACCTCAGAATTCTCTCTTTGAAAACCTTTTGCATAGATCTAACTTGTAGATCAAACTAGGATAAGGTAACAGTCCTTTGCTAGAGATGTTGCCCGAATATGTGACCATATTATCAAAAATTACCTTTCCAAGATTGAATTAGTTGATATGACCAATTTTGTACATCAAAACAGCCTGATCAGAGGTTAGGGTAGTAGAGTTTGATGATGGCAGCTACTTATACACAATTAGTTTGTGTAACACACTGCACAAACTTGTCAACCTTGAAGAATTTATCCTAAATTCCCAAACATTCTGTCTACCACCAGTTATGACAGTCATTACTTCATTTAAGTCAGGCACTTCAAAATATATATCATCTTTAGTTTGTAATAACTTATTGATAATAGCAGGGGTAACCTCAATCTCCTTTCCTCTAAAATTTACTATTCCATACTTCTTAGAATGAATTTTAGAAACTGAGGGATGCAAGTATAGAATTCATACACCCAATCAATGAGATAAGGTTTGCAGGGAAAATAACAGAGATCTATCTCGCAAATATTCCACTAAATTCATGTCAATAAAATCATCCATCTTAATGACCCTCAGAATTGGATGGTTGACTTGCACTACTAGAATATTTGGATGACCCGGAGCTAGATTCTGACGTTGACATAAATGAGGAAACATTCTAAGGAACACTCGGAGGTACCTGGAAAATTTCATTTTTCCTTTTGGTTCTCCTTTCCCTCTAGGTCATCAAATCTCGAAGAGACATATTCATTTCAGAGTCCTCTGAACTCTCAGCTTGTTCCTTTTTTTTCTCAGTTGACACTCCAACTTTCTCCTTTCCTTTCTGGGTTGCTAGGTTGATTTCTTACCAACAGATTTTTCAGGTATTTCAGAAGGCTTATTAGGTTGATCTTCTTCAGAATTTGAGTCAAACACTTGAATAGGTTGGGAAGCAACACCATCGTCACGCTTTTGCTTCTTACCAGTCTCGGAGTAATTAACTAGACGACCCATCATCCTGTAGGATTATCTCTTCCGACCACGTCCACAAGAAGTGGCTAAAGATTTTTTATGCACAGCCTCAAAACGAGCAGTAAGATCCTCAGTATCAGGGGAGTCAGATGAGAGCTCTCCCATTTCAGCATCTTGTCGAGGCGATGGAGGAGGGGTGCCACCAAATGCTTGTACTGCGTGATGTCGACCTGTACATCACCCACCATAACCACTGGACAAATGGTCTGTTTGGATAGATTCATGATAGCATAGACGATTTGTTCCTCAGTAGCATCGGCAGCAAGAACTACAGAAATTGGATATGTCTCCAAGACATTATCCAAGGGTTCGTCACCTATAGGTAATAATACCTTTAGTAACCACTGAGCAACATTGTTTTAATTCGAATGACAAAGTATAAGACATTCTATGATTTGATCCATATATAGAGATAAGGAAAAAAGTTATTCACGCACATCAAGAGAAGAATGTGAGTGATTAGGGTGAATTCTTGCATGATTTTATTGTGGATTAATTGCACATTTTGATCTATTTTATGAGCAATATCACCCTAATCAGTAAAATTGTGAGCTTAACGGTTGTGGAAGGTATTATGTCTGTTTTGTAGGTTTTTTTATCACATTTTGTACAAAGGACAAGTCTTCCACCAAATTGAGTTTGATTTAAGCTGATGGTTCAAAAAACGAGCCCACCCCATGCTTATCTCTCAGTGAATCCAAGATTCAAGTGAAGATTCAGAAAGACACTGAAGAGAGGGTCCAATCGGAGGTCGAATGCTCAAGATATCTGATCGTAGTATTTTAGTGGATAAGAATTTGCGACCAAATTTATCGAACCCAAGGGACTAGGAATGAAATAAAGCCATGAAATTGCACGTTTTCAAGGATTATAGAGACTAGTCAAGATTGCAAAATTTAAGCAACAAAATAACAACACAAATTTAACAAGAAATTAAACAAACAATAAACAAGGAATACCAAGGATGAGAGAATAGTGCTCGGGTGCAAATCACCAAAGACTTGTCAATTTCAGATCATCAATAATCAAGTGCTCATTCTAAGAAGGATCATAGGGATAACCAACAAATAATTCAAATAAAACCGTGCTGGATAAGCCTAGGTTCTAAATGATCAAGTAAGCATGTAGGAATGTGAGAGACAACACTCTCACCCCCTCACTAATTACAAGCAAACAACAAGTAATCAATGTGCATTAATGAGGTTCTAATTAATTAACCAAGCATCTTTGAGTTAATCAAATATCCACTTCAATCACAAAAGTAAACCTAACACCTATGCATCAATTCAATAAACCAAGTATCTTTGAGAAAATTAAACCAATAAACACAAGATCAAGGCTAACTTAAGCAATCAAATCATACAAAGCATCATTAAGACAAGTAATCACCTCAACAAATGAACACCCAATCACAAATTCACCAAAATCAACTTATCTAGGGGTCATTACACCCAAGCACATAAGAAATTTAGTCAATCATGGCTAATTGAAGGAAACTCATAAACATTAAGTAAATAGGAAACATGAACAATCTGAAATTAATAAACAAAACTTGATATAAATGGTAGAAGTCACCTTGATGGAGTATAATACAACTTGTATGCTCAATTCTATCAGCTATAACTCTTGGGTAATGAAAATCTTTCCAAATGCTAAGAACACCTATCACTATGTGTAAATGTGTGCAGAGAGAAATTCTAAATTACAACCTAATGAAATGTGCTAAGTGTGGGAATCCTCCTCTAATCAGCTGAAATGGGAAGTATTTATAGTGGGGGCAAAGTTACAAATTCCACTTCGCAAATAAGGGCCTCGAAAATGACAAAATTTCACTCAAAATCGCGTAGCAGGTGGTCCCACTTGGCCACTGGGAGATCCACTCGGCCGAGTGGCCTTGTATTGGCTTGGTCGAGTGGCTTCTTCTGGTGTAGAGTGACTCGGGCAAAACTGCCTCACTCGGCCGAGTGAGCTTGGCCATGGCCGAGTGAGAAATCTTCTGGCGTGGAGTGACTCGGCCATCCTTCATCCCACTCGACCGAGTCACTCTTGCTATGGCCGAGTGGTTCTTCAACATCGCGCAAGATAACTAACACTCGGTCGAGTCATAAGTGGATTGGCCGAGTGAGAAATCTTCTGGAACTCATTGACTCGGGCAAAGCTTCTCTCACTCGGCCGAGTGGCTTGAGCTCTGGTCGAGTGGAGTCTCTTCTGGAATTGGCCAACTCGGGCAACACTGCCTTCACTCGGCCAAGTGACATCCCACTCGGCCAAGTGATCTCATTTTCTCTCGTTCTCAACTTTTGACCCTTCTCCAAGATTTTTTACCTCTTTTAAACATGTGCATCTAACTTTTGATCTCTTTCTTTTCACTTCTCAGCTACCTCATCTCCTAGAATGGATCTTGCTCACCAAGTTGTTGTCAAGCTCGATTCTTTGCTCGTTTTTTCATCCTTTTCCTAGAAGTGAGTCAACACTTACATGAAAGTATTAGTTCCAAAAAATTAAGCACATTAACTTAAGAATTGCAATGAAATACACCAGATATGATATAAAATGATCATCACATATCATGCAAGAATGAACCCAATCAATATCGAAGATCGAAAAAATCAAAGGACCTGTTGAAGAGTATGTCTCGAGCTGTGTCTCTAGCTCATCTCGACCCGAGACGAGTCTGGAGCTCGAGCCGAGACGTCAGATGATTTACGAGAGCAAGGGATATTGTCTCGAGCTGAGTCTCGAGCTTATCTCAACCCGTGACGTTGTATTGAGCTGAGTCTCGAGCTCGTCTCAACCCGAGATAGATTAGTGAGCTCACGACATTTGGGGGAGCTACATCTCGACTCGAGTCAGAGAGGTGTCTCGACCCAAGATAGCTATTTCGGAGCTGTTTCTGTAGAATTTAATTTTTCGAAGGACTCATTTGCAATTATGGTCTTTGCACTCGAGACCCCTGCTATATATACCTCCAAATATGTATTGAAGGCAACAATTACACTTGGAAACACTCTCCACACTTAGATTAGAATTTCCTTTGATTGAACTTCTAGTTTCCATTCCCCTTTTTCTTCTATTTCAATTTCATAGCTAGATTGCTTTAAATTCCTCATAGATTAAGTTAGCCCATAGTTTATTTTGGTGTAATCTTTAGTTTCAAGCAAGGATCAAGCAATTGTTGGGATCATTTCAATGTTTATTCAATTTAATCAAGGTGATATTCATCCATTTAATTGCTTTCATATATTTTGTCATGGGTATTGATCTATCTTCTCTCATTTCTATTTTATTATTTAAATTAGCCATGGGCCAATCTCCTTGATTGCTTGAGTGTTGGAATTATACATGAATTTGGTGTAGATCATGAATTGATTACTTTGATGGGCATATAATTGTGGCTTTGATGCTTCTATTATTGGGCTTTGTGTTGATATCATGATTGATTGTTTTTATTAGCTTGATTCATCAAATTAGTATGTTGCAACAAGAGTTGGATATGCTTGTTAGAGGATTAAGTGAACTTTTCGATTAATTATGATTATTTTGATCGTGATTGATTACACCGAGAGGTGGGTTAGTTGCTAGGTCACCCCTTAGTAGATATTGCATGCTTAGGTGTGTAGTAAAGAGACGATCCTAGGCATTAGTACCCATTGTGAATGTGTCTAGGTGATCAACGGTCTTTAATGCTCGTTTGTTAGATTTTACGCGATCGCTCTTAGCCTTGCTTGGTTCATGCCTTGATTAGTGATTGATTTGTGAGTTTACCCAAAGGATTGTATAAGGAAAACACCCGAGCGATCGTTTCTCACCACTTGCACTCGTCTAGATTTTTAATTGCTTTCGTAGTTATTAATTTGATTGCTCTTGTTTGGCTTATTGTTGATTTAAGTTTTTGCACCCCGTTTAGCCACTATAATTCTATGACAACGCTTATTTTTTAGGCTCCATTGTTCTCCTAGTCTCTAGGGTTCGATAATTTGTTTGGTCGTAAATACTTATTGCTAAAATACACGCGATCAAAATAGCGCTGTTGCCGGGGACTAGTTGAGGACTTTCTAGGTGGAACTTGAATTCTTGTTGAGTAGTTTTACTAGTGGCATTAATTTTCTTGCTTTGTTATTTTTGTTTTGAATTCCTGCCATTTGAACGAATTTATATAACCTACTAGAGAGATGGAAGGGGATCCACCTCCTCTAAGGGAGGATCTTGCCAATGAAGGGGAGATCAATGTCCAAGGGATACATGTGGAGTTGATAGGTGTTCAACCTCAACAAAGAGAAGAGACAATACCTCAAAATCAACACAACCCTCATTGAATTTCAAATTTCAGATTTACCTACAAAATTTTAAAACTTTTATAAATAGTATTTTTCGACGAATATTTGTCGGTAATTACCGACGAATATCCATCGGTATTTACCGATGAATTAATTTTCGTCAGTATTTTTGTGATGAGAAAAATAGCGACGGATGACCACTTTGTTAGATCAGGTTCTTAGTTTTGATGAGTTAAAGTGTATAGACTAGGACAAGCTCATGAAAATAAGATGACCAGCTGAGATTATATAGAACAGCTGAAGTAATAAGTTTGGTACTAGGATGATCAGACTAGGTAAAGCTAATGAAGTCAGCTGAGATCAGGAAGAAGGAGGTCATCTGAAGACAGTCTTGAAGAAGTCATCTGTTGAAGATAATAATGAAGAGTTCAAGACGAGGTCAAGACCAGCTGAGTAGAATAAGAAAAGTAGGTTTTCACCAAGTTAGCGGCAGACGACTAACTCAAGATCAGCTGAGGTCAACACAGTTTTAAAGAAAAGTTTGTTAAGCGGTTTTTAGTTTGTTACAACAAACTAACCGTTTTACAGACTTATAAATAGAAGTAAGCACAGTTCTTAGACGAACTCTTAGCACTCTTCACCCTGAAATTCACATTTTCAATAAGCACTCATAAGTTTTAAAAAGTTTCTTAGTTTTCTAAGTGTTTAAAGAACACTTCTTTGTATATCTTCAAAACATTTTCTGCACTGTAAATCCTAGATCGTCTAGTTAGATTGTTAGTTTGAAGATAAATTGAAGACGAAGATCGTCAATCATTGTAATTGTAATCATCAGTTAGTAAGTAAGTAAGTAAGTCAGTCGAGGCCCTTATTCGAGTTAAAGGAGAAGAGTGGATGTAGGATCTTTTGATCTGAACCACTATAAATCGTTTGTCATTTACCTTCTGCATTTATTTTCTGTTGATAATCTGTTGTTCAAGCAAATTTATTTCAGATTGCATTTTGATCCTGAACCAAAGATTGAGTTTAAAATTGTTTCCGCTGTTCAACTTTGATTACTTGAATTGATAATCTAAATTTTGCAAAAAGATTTAGATAATCTATTCAACCCCCTCCCTTCTAGATTATCTCTGGAAGGTTCACTTGTTTTCATCATTTACTCAATCTCGGGACCAACACACTTTTACCGACAGAAATCCGTCAGTAAGTCCATCAATAAATGACTATTTTTTGTAGTGAATGTATATGCAAATAACACATAATATGAAGACATAATTCATGTGCACATAGTATGGGCCATTACCCGGCTTGAACATTGTACGGGCCATTACCCGGCTTGAACATAGTACGGGACATTACCGGCTTGAACATAGTACGGGACATTACCCAGCTTGAACATAATACACATAATACAGGCCATTAATCGGCTTCAACATAATACGGGCCATTACCCGGCTTAAACATAATACGGGTCATTACCCGGCTTGAACATAATGTCACAATTGTTGCATAATCATGACATATATTACTCACATATCACACCTTAACATAGCAATCATAACATGGAATGTTAAACTCAATTAAGAGTGGAAATTATTCCACCTAATGAGTTAGTTATGAGCACTGTTTTGGAGCAGAATTGTGTTTATGCGTCAATGCCTTCTTCTGGCCCTACAAATGATATCGTACGCTCAAAACATTGTAATAGATATAATAATTAACTTATAATAACTATAATAAGAGCTTCCTAGGATTATAGGACCATCAGATTCGGTTAGAGGTAGAAGGGTAAACCAGTCTTTTTTTAAGGCTTTTAAAGTTTGATTAATGCATTTGATGGCTAAAAGACAACTTAGCTAGTTTATTTATAATATAATCCCATTTAGAGCGCGTAGAAACTTGTTGGGATAAAAACGGACTTGAAACGAAGAATTTGGATTAAAAACAGAAGTTCATGGCGTACAGCTGTTCAGGGGTAAAATGGTTATTTTATAATATTGTTCATCCCGTGATTTTAGGATTAAAATGTAGTTCTTTTAATTTGGAACAATTTGACGCTAGTTTGGATCAATTCGGATGAAAAACAAAGATTCTACAAGCGTTTGAAAATGAGGGGCAAAATTGTAATTAAGTAAAAGTCAACCCTAACCGTTGACCATTGACCTGTCAGCTGACCAAAATTTGAAATTTTCATTTTAGTCCCTGAAGTTAATCTAATTCTCTTTGGCCCCCCTCTACTTTCAAGCTTTTGCATAAGAGGTCCCTACCCATTCTACACCTTCGATCGAAAAACCAAAAATATCGTTGGAATCCTCACAATCTCGGCATCCTATTTCACCCCAGCCCCGCTTCAAATGGCCACCGGAAAGACGACGGCCGTGAAGCAGAGGGCCGCGAGTTTTTAAACTTATGCCATTAACGTCCATTTCAACTTTTGATACTCTATTTTCATCGTTTCCTACTCACAATTAGGCCTATGACCATTACTACATCCCATAACGACTCAAAACATAAGAATCAACAGAAACAAAGTTTAATTCTAAACGTTGAAACCTGTTTCTACGCGTCACTTTCAGGCTTATTTTTCTACTGATTTCATATACCGATTTTAATAATGGAGAATAGAATTCTACTCTACGCACAACAGACTTCACAACGGTATAAGCCTCGCCACCTATCGTTCGCCGGAACGACGGTGGTGATTAAATGAAAAGGCACATTTAAACAATACTTTTTGAACCTTCGCACAAAATGTTTGGACACTACAGGAATCGAAATAACAAATTGATTTTATTTCTACAATCTACGAATCACTACTAGCATTTTCATATATAATATAATAATACCGGAGAAAACCGCCGATGATGAAATAAGACGACATGAACGGAGAAAATAAAAGAAGAAAATTTACTTATCTGCGTTATCTTACTGAATAAGGAAAAGGAAGGAAGGAAGATAATATTACAGACGTCAACTAACTTTTCAATTTTACTTATAATAATTTTACTTTATCTAAACTTATTTAATATATATATATATATATATATATATATATCCTATTTAATACCTTTTATAAATATATTTGTATATAAATACATATTATTAAATACTATAAAATATTTCATTTCTATTTCAATCAGAAAAAATATCAAATTGTAATACTTATTTATTAAAATTAATAACATGCATTAATAATTCATATAAAAATTTTAGAGTATTACACTTATTTTTACTCGCCTTGTCTTCAGTCTTCCATAGAATCTTCAGATTGGTCTTGAATCTTCATGTAATTCTTGTTTGTCTGATTCACCAAGTCTGATTTTGCAAGTCATCTTCCTCGTCTGACCTCATCTGAAATTATATATGTACTCATCGACCTGTGGGACCAAAAATACAATTTCCTCTTATAATTACAATAACTGGATATATATATATATATATATATGTGTGTGTGTGTGTGTGTGTGAGACCTCTTGTAGAGAAACACACATCATCAACATCCTTCCAGTAAAATTCTAAGGTTCTATTCATTTTTGGCTTGATTGGAATTTAACAAATTCGGATAAGAAAATAAACTAGATCAGATAAATCCAATAAATAGAAAATATGTGTTGTAGTTTGGGATAAAGAAGAAGGAACGGATGTAACTTTGTATTAAATCAATGCTTTTGAGTGATGATGAAGTATTAGTTTATATTAGATCAATGGTTTTTGAGTGATGATAAACTATTATTTATGAGTTGGTCTCTTGTGAGGTGAGTACATACATGCACTCAAATTCTATTATGATACTTTTCAGTTAATTTATTATTATTTTTTATTTTTAGTTTCCAGGATACTATTATTTTGAAAGTGAGTGCATATATACACACACCTCACATGAGATCAAACCATTATTTATTGTTGTGGTTAGTAAACACAAACTGTCAATTAGCGCCGGTAAAAGTAATCACCAACCCGACAAATAATTTTTCATCATTAAATACCCGTTTGTGAAAATAGAAACTACCTAGCGAGGGCATGAATATTGGGACACCTTGCCAGTCTATTTATAATTTACCAAAAAAAAAAATTGTTTCTTATGTTTTTTATTTGACTTTTTTTAATACACAAATCATATGAGAATTGTTTTATATTTCAATTCATTATTATAGTTATTTATATATACTAATAAAAACCTATATCTTTTGAAATAATTTTTTTATTAATTAAATATATAAAATCACATAATTATCTACAAAATTACTGATAAAATTATATTTTTAAAATTATCTACAATACCAACGTAATAAAAAATCATCGGTAACTACCGACCAACTCATATTTCGTCGGTAAAGTCATCGCTAATTACCAACGAAATTAAAATTCGTTAATAACTACCGACCAACTCATATTTAATTGGTAAAACCGTCAATAATTATCGACAGGAATAAAAATATTTCGGTAATTACCGACCAACTAATATTTCGTCTGTAATTTTATAGGTAATATTTAAAAATTTAATTTTATCGATATTTGTGATGAAAATAAATATATGGGTATATCACAGGTTTTTGTAGTGAAAATAATGATTATGTGGGAAAAAAGAGAGAGAGGGGGGGAATAAATAAATATAAGTAAAGTAGTAGGGATGTGATGAGAATGAAAGTCGCGAATTAAAGAACTTATACAATCGGGCGAGACAGGCCACAAAAGTAGCAGGCCCACGATGAAGTCATTGGGCCTCAGAAAGGGGTCGAAATTAATCAAGACCCTGAACTTAGAAAGGAATAGAATAAATAGTATAATGGGCTGCAATATTTGTAATATGGCTCAGGTTATTGACACCACCATATTTGTTAAAGACACCACTTGGAGGAAGACACCACCCTATTTTAATTATTTGGTAAACACACCATGTTTAAATTATCTATTTTGCCCTTATTAATCTTGCAAAGGAGTAATATCTCACATACGGTTTCTTCCTCTTAATTCACCACTGTTAATAAATTGAAACCCTAGATTTCTTCCTCTTAATTCACACAACCACCGCCGCTTTCTTTCTATTTCCCCTCCTTCCTATTTCTTTTCCTCCTTCCACACGCTGCTATTCAAGAAGTCGTGCTCCACCATCATCTTCACTCCGTTGCTGCCGGCCGTCATCATCTTCCAACGCCGCGATCTCCTTCCCCGTTGCCGCCGAAATCCTAATCGAAGTCTTGAAATACAAATCCACAATTTAATTCAAATTATCTGTAACAAACGGTTTCTCATCCTTATCCAATCACAACTTCGCATCGCACCCAGGTTTAAAGATTCCGCTATATTTTTTTTCGGCTTGAAGATCTCACTTTCTTTCTCCTTTTTTATGATTTCCGTTTGTCTGGGCTGCACAAATTTTTAATTTCGTCACTGGTTCGCCGAAATTTTTGCACAATTTCGATTATTTTTTTCGAACAAAATGAATATTTTAAGACTAAATTTTCGAACGAATTCAATTTTTCGGTAAAAAAATTCGAACATATGTTTAGAAAAAATATTCAAAATTTTTTGCACAATTTCGATTATTTTTCTCGAACAAAATGAATATTTTCGGTCTAAATTTTCGAACAAATTCAATATTTTCGGAAAATATACTCGAACATGTGTTCAGAAAAAAAATCAAAATTTTTGAACAATTTTGTTTATTTTTTTCGAACAAAATAAATATTTTCGGACTTAATTTTCGAACAAGTTTAATATATTTGTAAAAAGAATTGAACATATGTTAGGGAAAAAAATTTGAAATGCTGCTCATATTTCTGAAAAAAAAAATGAAATGGTGTTTTATACAAATATTTTAAAAAGGAAAGAAAACAAAATTTTGTTTATTTTACGAAAAAAAATTCGAACATATGCAGTGTATATGTTCTTGTCTTTATGATAAAGAGATGGTGTTTTACCAATTTAGATGGTGTTTTACTAATAAATTGGTAGGGAAACCAAAATGATTTTTCAGAGGTGGTGTATTTATTAATATATGTAGCAGATAAATTGAAAGAGGGGTAGAATTGACATTTTATGTGCTTCCATAAAAACTGAAAATTTAGGATGGTGTCTTTAACAATTACGGTGTGTCAATAACCTGGGCCTTGTAATATTAATTCTTAGCCCATTAGTAATAGGCCCATAGTTAGTTCCAGATATTTCTGCTTTATTCCACCGGAACAAATAATTGTACATAACTCCTTGTTGAGATATACGAAAAGGCAAAAACTTGTATGAGATCAAATTACTTTTTAATAAATTCTTATCACTTTTTAAAAAAGTGATACAAATTTGTATAAAAGTGATAATAAATTAAAAAGTGATAACAATTTTTGAAAAGTGATAACAATTTATGAAAAAGTGATAACAAATTATGAAAAAGTGATAGTAATTTATTAAAAAGTGACTACGTCTCATGTCCGTCTCATGCATGAGACGGTCTCACACAAGAGTGCCCCTATACGAAATAATTCACAAATCTTGCAAACTTTTTGCAAAACGGACGAAACCTGCTGGCCTGAGCTAGGGAATCGCCGGCGACGATAGCTAACTTTCGTAGTTTTCATCAGGATGGAGGGACACTGGGCCGGGAGGCATTGGTCCACACTGAAATTTTCTATATTTTTTTGTTTTTATATTTTGTTTAGCTTAACATTAAATTATGTAGTATTGGCGTAGTTGGTTACATAAAAAGTATAAGGGCTTGTCTTTATTTTGGTCGCGGTTTCGAACCCAAGCATCCGTTCCGTAACTATTTTTTTTCTTGGGTTCATAGCTCTCCACTACAATTTAGAAAATCTCTTTACTATTAGATACAGAGGTGACAATATGAGCCAAGTCCGTCCGGTTTTAAGGTCAAGTTCGTGAAAAATCAGGTTGATTGGGCTTGGGCCAATTTTGGCCCAGACCTCTGGACTTTTCCAAAAGCCCACCACTATTTTTTTTAAAAAAAAAAAATTAAGGATTAATTACAACCTAGTACAAGGCTCAAATGTTAATTACAAAAAAATACAAACACCTTTTTTCATTATCACTAGGTACAAAAAAAATGTGATTTTTTCCCTATACCCTAATTCTTATCCCTCAGCTCCTTTCTCTCTCCTAGACACGACACATCACATTTTCAAATCAACTAATTATTATATCTAATTTTTTTATCTCTCTTCTTCAGAAATTCACCCTCTCTCCCTCAATTTAAATATCACACTCTCTGTATATCTCTCTCAATTTAAATATCACACTCCATCTATCTCTCTCTCAAATCTCCCCTTTTATTTTCCGGCAATGGGGTAGACCTTTCTCCGGAGTCGTCGCCTAGGTTTCAGCAAATAGATCGACACCTCCACCGACGAAGTCGCCTGGGTTTCTGTTGGAGAGCGGCGGCGAGAATGGCACGGCAATTGGGGTTGTGCAAATCTGAGACGGCTGCTATGGGCGATGGCGACAACGGTGGTGTTCAGCGGCGCGGAGGATTGCGGTTGGGTCACGCGACGATGGGCGTTGCAAACATGGCGTCGGCGGCACGAGGAAGCTTGCATCGGCCATGGCGAACTGATATGGGTGCGTCAGTGATGAGTAATGTTTTGCTGGTTAAAGGTAGCAGGATGAATAATTTTGTTGAATATTGTTGAACTCATCGAAATGGGGTGCGACGGATCTGTTGAATAATTTGCAATCTTGTTACTGAGAAGTTGAATATATTTTATATTTATATTCGTAATTTTTTGCAATTATTTTGAATGTTTTATTGCAATTCGCATTAATATTTTAGAATTATTGTAATTTTTTTTTTTTTTTGCAAAATTAATGTAGTTTTATTTTTTGGTTTAAATTATTATAAATTAAATGTTTCATTTTGAAAAATTCTTGTATGTTTATTTTCAATAAATGTTTAATTTTTATTAATTAATTTCCAATTAGTTGAATAAATAATTTTATAAAACAATTTACAATTTAATTGTAATAGTAAAAAGAAATACTTAAATTATTATATTAAATGTTAAAACTTTAAAGAACTTCAGATTCAATTTTTTTAGTTATATCATTAAATGATTGCAAAATAAATAATTAAAGACTGCATTATTTATCCAATTACAATCGTTAGTTGATAAGTAATTGCAATTTGAAAAAAAAATATAATTCTTTTGATAAATGTTGCAATCTGAAAAATGGAATTGCAATAGTTTGATAAGTAATGCAATATGAAACAAAAAATTACAATCGTATGAAAGTATTTGCAGCTACCTAAAATTATTGCAACAGAGTATGATAATATTTTTAGGCAAATTGAGGACATTTATTGCATTCAAATCAACTGAGCAATTGCATGGGTAGAAAGAGGGCTGAGAGAGCTTCGCGTAGCAAAAAGAATCAGCCAAATTGGAGTTCGTACGCAAAAGATATGATCGAACGAAGTTGTGGTAGGCAAATCAAGCTGATACACCCATCAGATTAGGCAGTGCACCCACCAACTACACCAACTATTCGGATTAGTACACCCATCGTCTTCTTCACAGGTCGGCGCAACCACCGTCTTCTCCCCAATCCACAAAAATCATTCATCCACCACCACAATCAACCAACCTTCACCGCCGATGACCCAACATCGTCGCGCGACACCCACCACCAATCCTCGCCTCTCATATCATTCATCCACCACCACAATCAACCAACCTTCACCGCCGATGACCCAACATCGTCGCGTGACACCCACCACCAATCCTCGCCTCTCATATCTCGCCGCCGACAACCGTAAACCACCATCGTGGTCCTCACCTTCGCGCAACTCCCACAGCGCCGTCACGACACCCAGCGAGCCGCCATCGTCGCGCATCCACAATTCCTATCGCACCCGTCGCGACCAAGTTAGCACCCTTATGAGTAACGACAAAGAAGAGAATGGGGGCATCGATGAGTTTGACACCTGCAATCGACGTCTCCGGCCAATCCTCCTCCTTCTCGGATTCTCCGCCGCCCATTTAGTGACGCGCCACCACCATTGCCTCCACCTTTCATCAATGGCGAAACAAAAATCTTACCTAGACGCGTTGCAATTTACAGTGAAACAAAAATCTTACCTAGATGATAGAGATGTGTAGATGGAACAGAAACTTAGACGCCGGAGGTGCCCGTCGGAATGGCAAAAAAATTTCAGCTGCTCGTCTGCAAAATAGTCGAGGAGGAAGAAGAGGGTTTTTACAAAATCAAAGAAGAAAACGTGAATAATTAAATAGCCGTATTTTTCAGCAGCATAAAAGTGCATTGGGAAAGACCCATGAACAGTAAATGTGAAAAAGTTGGTGTCTAACTTGGCCCTTGCTGGAATTAAATTTGAAAACTGAAATTTTATTTTGTATCTAGTTGAATCACTAAAAGTGTTTTGTACTAGAAACTAATATGGTGACCCATATTGTATCCCCTTGTAATCCCCCCAGAAATTAATGATATATCATGTAATGTATGTATGTTAAACTGTTAATACAAATTAATTAATATCATCAGAATTAAATATGTTAATTAATAAGGAAGGAAATAACAAAAGAAAAATTAATTAATATCATTATAATTAAGTATGTTAATTAATATGGAAAGAAAAAATAAAAGAAAAAATAATTAATATCATCTGAATTAAGTATGTTAATTAATAAAGAAAGAAAGAACAAAAGGAAATTAAAGTTCGATGTCCTTGAATTATTGTTCATTTGCTTTGAATTGTTGAATTGATTTAAATTTGTTATGCAATATTGAATTTATTATCAACTTATTTGAGTTGTTTAACTCTTGTTTGTACTTTGTTATGAATAACTGAACTTATTATGCATTGTTGAATTGTTTGTTTTTGAACTTATTATAAATTATTATTTAAAATTATTATAAAATATTTTAGTATTTTAACTTATAATATTAAAAAATTTAAAAATAGGGTCATTTTGACCCGGTAGCCTGGTGGTCCTCGTAGGGCCGGGTTGAACCTAAAAAATGTAGGTCTGAAATACAATCGGGCTTATCTAGGCACGGCCCATTGTCAGCTCTAGATACAATAGGGTTCTTTGCAATTATGAAGCAGTTTTTATTTTATTTTTTATTTGTCTCTTAAAGTTGACTATTGCCCACTTTTCAATGTACTAGCTAGTTGTCACGTGTGTTCCATGTCGTCATTTAAATTGTATGATTACTTGACATATTTTTTTTTTAATAATTTGTCCATGTATTGGTTTTTGTGTGTAGCGGTTCGCCCTTGATCTAAGTTTGAAGGTTGTAGCAAATTGAAAACAATGCAAAAATTCTCCCATCAGAAACATATTACTGGAATAGTCATACAAGATTTCAATTTTTTTGGACTTGAAAAACTCACTTAGGAATAACACATGTTAACAAAGAAATGTCAACACTCTGAAATTTTATCACCATCTCTCAATATTATCCCTAGCTCCTGAAAGCGTAAATCTTTAGAATTCTCAACCAACATATCTTATTTTTTTTATCAGAAATACTTATATTACTATGTGAGTCAAGTTTCTCCCAAACTCTCAAATATCCTCGTGTATAATTTCTGTGTAAAGTGCATTTCTTTACAACCATTATTCTTCATTGCAGAATGAATTGGTTTGGAAAAAGGGGAAAAAAAGATTTTCTAAAATATTTGAGGTCAAGTCACTTAGAGATCAAAGATTTTTCTCTTTTGAGGATAGTGAAGCCCCAGCTCAAAGAAAAATGAAATACAAACTCTGCTAAATGGTGGGATAAATATTAAGAATTTATATGTATAAGTTTATTTTTCAGTTTAAATTCAACGGTTTAAGAAAATTTTATATAATAGAAGTATAGAACCATCATATCTCATGGCCAATGTTGTTGGACCACAATAGCATAAAACTGGTAGATTAATAGTTTTTCCACCAAAACTTATGTTATTTCGCAATTTGAAGAACAAATTACCCGGTGAATAGAGATGTCATTGTAGATCTTAAGCTCTTCAATCACGCGTTCTAAGGTACATTCGTCAACTACCCCTTTTGGGTGCAGGAATTTAGCAAAATGAAGAACATCACTGTCTGTGTAGATGCGCCTCACCAATGATGGATGATTTTCTATCTGCAGGTTTTGGAAACACAAACACAATTAGAGAAATAGATACTTTTACACATAATATAACATTTCAGTCAATTTCGAAACTATACATAAATCATAAGCACTCAAACATAAAAAAATCTGATTCAACAAAACCAGCTTCACAAATCGATAGAATCCTGATTACACAATAAAATAATGAAAAATTTGAAGCATTTTCAAGAGGCCCAATATACTAATTAGATAGACCTTCTATGCATCTGCAGTGTACGTAAATGGCTTTGGGCAGTTGATGTCTCAAGGCGAATCGCGAATGGCGGAATAGTGAAGCCACAATCAGAAAAATAATGGCAATGATGACAATGTATCCGAATTGAGGAAGAATTGTCTGGGAATCGATCAGTGGAACGAAAACTGAAGCAATTAATTGAAATGAGTTCTCTGGAGATGGGTTCATACACTTTGTATAGATAATTTAGCAAGCTCATGTATATGTCCTTTATATCTACGGTGCTCACATCCCATTCCGGAATGAAGAGTTTACCTTTCAGCTTAAATTGGCAATAAGACTGGAAATAAGACTTCTAAAACCACACAAACTTGATTCAACACTCAAAATACTAAAAATAAAATCGCAAAAAATTATATCTGAACACTTCTAAACTACCATTACATTTCCAACTCCAAGTTGAGCAGGTGGTGTGCAGTGCATCGTTGGCGACGTGATACCAGGGTGACACGTCCCTTTAGCTGGAGACAAAGGCTGCATGTGAGACTCTGCTTGCCTTTGTACGTCAGATGCCTCACTATTATCTGACAATTTATAGATGGAAAACTATTAAAACCAGTAAGAAGCTCCAAACCAAAAAATAAACTAAAAAATCTAATACAAGGCTTAAGGTTGCCAGGAGTTCGTTCAAACTCTAAAATAACATGGTAATTATACCAAGTATAAACTTATACGCAATGGGAACACTCGGTTTGCAATATTGCAAAGATAAGATAAAAATTAGTGCATCTACGTACTCCCATCTGACAATACCCTTTGCACATCTGCAATCCCAAGCTGCTATATCTACTTAAGTATTCCACAGGTCTCATCAACAAACTGATAATATATAAAAGCCATGTAGTACTCCTTAATCACGATGATTTTGCTCAACTATTCTTGTATTTGTAAATGAAGTTTGTAAGCTATATGTTCTTATACATTTACTTTTAATTTTTTATATTATTATATATCCTTGACTCTCACTATTTTCTAGAGGACAAGTAGGCATCATTATGTTTTCCACAACTAATGTATGCTTACTTTCAACTCAAATACATCATTTCAAATGTCAAAAATTTGTGAGAATATCTAGTATAACACAAAAATATATTCAATACACAAATGTATTGAGGACAATCAGAGCATACAAACAGAAAAATCAATTAAGTTGCAAGTGGTAGCAAGTTCTTAAGTAAAATTACTAGAGAGTTTGTGCACAGGCGATGTCATAATACTGATTGATGCACGAAATACTGCAAAGCAAATACAAGAACATCACTAATTTTAAAAGGAAATTAGCATACCGGAAAATTAATTTTGTCACGCATAAAAGCAGATAAACGAACATATAGATAATCTTCAAGAATCTGTAATAAATAACCAGCTCCGTCAGGATTTCAATGACATTGAATCGGCTCAATTAAGACGAAAATCTTCCACTACTAAGACGATAAAAAAAAGAAGAGCAAATTCAACTAAATTGGCACCTAAATTCCCAACAATACAACTTTTCGATAAAATTCTTCGATGAATCAAACCTTAACACTGTGGTCTAGGATTACGCAAAATGTGACAAGGAATCAAACCTTAACACTGTGGTCTAGGATTAAGCCGACGTCAACAACAAGGAATGAACGTGTCACTGGGAAGAAGAGATGCCGAGAAAACAAAACGTCAGATACAATATGCAAAATTAATAGTAGGGATAGAATTGTGTAAAATAAAAGATGCAAGGATAAATGGGTCCAAAAATGTTTTCTCCCACCAAGCCAGTCTTAACAAAGATATACCGGAAAATGGATAAATCAAACACAAATGTTAAGATATAAGTACACTGGAGCATCAATTGAATACAAGTTATTAAATTGAACAAAACCATAAGCAAAATAATTATCTTTAACATTTGTCCAAGAAAAATAGTTTTCCCTCAAAATTCTTAGTTCATTGATACCACATCAACTATTAGCATTGTATATAGCGGAACAAGTGATCTAAGTGCACCCTCCATATTTATATACCATCATATTAACATTTTGAGTTCTTGAAAATAAGACCTTTATTAACTTGAGATTAAATAAAAATATCATTTTCCCTTCAATCTTTTACTATGGAAAACAGTCAAAATTTTTAACTTGCACTAATATCTTCAATAACTACAATTACCACTTTAATGCACACTATAAATGAAGCTCAACCAGGTGCAGAAGAAATAATGAATGAGTGATTGAGTGATGTAGAACTTGGTCCAAATGGAGATATAGAGACATAATTTGATGGATATAGTACGTGGTAAAGAACTCATTGAAAAAAAATTGAGGATAAGTAGGTGAATTTATTAAATATTAAAAAAGACACTAATATCATTGTAAACACAAATTTTTGTATTTAAATAAATAAATAACGAAAAATAGAATTACAAAACTAATTTAATATTTATCAAACGATTGTTCGGTACAATCTCTAGAAATTCCTCTGATTCTCTCTTCGTGGTTGACTTTGACTTGACTTTCGGGTTTGTCAGGGTTGAAATCATTGTTGATGAACTTCGGAGAAGAAAACGCCAATCGGAGGGGCTTAGCACCTTGATCTCGGATCAAACGCCGTCTTTCACGAAGGACTTGAAGAATTCTGCGGGAGAAACGCCAATCGAAGGGGCTTGGAACCCGAAGAACTCCTTGAATTGTCGGACTTGATCTGCAAAGTTCGAAATCCAATGTGCTTCGATGCTTTCCGTGTGCTTCTGTGTGTTTGGAATGACTGAAATGAGACCCTATTTATAGATGATGAAAACCCAAGGTTTAACGGGTCTGGCCTGTTGAACCGGGGAATATTCTTGACATCTTTAGATTTATGCTTCCATGATTTGATTTGCTGGGCTTTAGAGACCTGATTTGATTTATCGGGCTTTAGAGGCCCAATTCAGTTTATTGGACTTTAGAGGCTCAACTTGGTTTATTAGACTTTAGAGGCCCAACTTGATTTATTAGGCTTTAGAGGCCCAACTTGATTTATTGGACTTTAGAGGCCCAATTTGATTTATTAAGCTTTAGAGGCCCAACTTGATTCATTGGACTTTAGAGGCCCAATTCAGTTTATTGGGCCTTTGAGGCCCAATATGACTTATTGAACTTTGAAGGTCCAATTTAATTTATTAGGCTTTAAAGGCCCAATTTTATTTAATGGACTTAGAAGCCCAAATTGATATATTATGACTCAATACTTGGATTTGGCCTAATTAATTTAATAGACCAATTAAATTATCAATTATTTATTATATTAGTAATTATATGTATTTAAATTCCTAATAAATAATAAATTTAATTGATATTTAATATATAATTTCCACATGTCGTTTCTTGATTCGGCAATTAAATTTTGCTTGCTTACAATCATGATTATAATTTCCAATTTCCATTACATGTAGAATCTAATTACCTTGTTGGAGAATTATGGAAAATGATCGTATTAACACCTACTAATGATTAACTTATACTCCCTCCGTCCCAAATTTGATTGCTCATAAAGAATTAACACAAGTATTAAGAAAATAGTTATTTATTAGTATTAAAAAATATAAAATGAAGGGTAAATGAATATTTTCAACTGTATTGAAATAAATTATTTTAAAGTCAATCTTATTGAAAGAGCTAATTAAGTGACATTGTAAATAAAAAATGTGTTAAGGGTTTAATTTAAGAGGGTAATTTTTTTTTTTTTTTTTTTTTTGCTATTTTAGGTATGAAAAAACAAAAATAAGATATTCATCCTTGAATTTTGAGCAATTAAAAATGGAACAGAGGGAGTATATCGTTAGTGAGCCTAATAATTTCAACTTATATTATATAATTTAAATCACATACATATAAATTAAATATTTATAGATGTGTAATAAACTTAATATTTTATTTAAATACTTTAATATTTGAAAAATATTCTCAATGTTTTTGACATATTTTTAATATATATCTTGAAATTTTGTGTACCTTATCGTAAAACAACTAGAGTTGATCTCATATGCACGCACATCATGCATACACTTAGATCCACCATAAAAAAATGCCAGATATTATAACTGAAAAGTGTTACTGAAAAGTGTTACTTATTTTAAATAAAAAGTGTCAATTATAATAACTGAAAAGTGTTAATTGTTATCATTAAAATATGTCAGCAAAATTAACTGAAAAGTGTTATAACAAAACCTAAGTACAACATGCATGCACTTACCTCCCAAGAGACCAACTCAAGCAACTAATATCTTTCAATGAAACAACTAATAATCTTTAATGAAACAACCAATATCATTCCCAACTAATACCTTATAAATTATAGTAATATAAACAAATAATATCATTTAATAAAACAATTAATACTCTCCAAACCAGTTTCACGATAAAACTAGTTTTATATATGCAAACTATTGTTATGAGAATAATAATTCTACCTGTAGGACAACTTTTTGCTTTATAGTAATAATTGAAATGTAACAATTTTGTAAGAATGACTCTGTTTCTTCAAAATTATATTCGAGGTTCAAAAACATTTGATACACAAGATTTGAACTAGAAAATATTCAGTCAATGCATCTTCATGGGATGCAAATCTAAATATTTGATAATCAGAGAATAGTCATTTCTTGTAACCTAAATCACTTATCAGATTTGTGATGATGGTTTAACCTTCTCCTTGAGAAACTGTAGTATATGTTCTCTTTTCCAGTTATCAACTCTGCACAATTAAAAATAAAAAAATCTTTGTCAACCTAATAGAATAGTAAATTACATTTATCAATTGAAATTTGAAAGTGAGTTTGAATTATGTTTCTTGGTTGGATAGTTGATACCCATTTGCTTTATTTATAATAAGTATGAATGACAGAAGAAAAAAAAAGAATTGTCTAACTAGTTAATAATCACTGTATCTTAAATCTACATCTCCGAGCAAGCTGTGAGACCGTCTCACCGTAAGACCTATAAGGCTATCATCACTTTTCAGTAGAAATATTATCAATTTTCAAAATATGTATGCAATATATATCATTTTAAAGCAAAATTTTGAAAAATAATACGCTTTGCTTAAATAAATTGTATATCACTTTTCAAAAATAAATGTAAGATGTATAATTTTGAGACAAAAATTTAAAAAGATATACACTTTACATTAAAATTGATACTCCCCTGTCTCAAATTAACTTGCACCATTTGGTGAGCACACAAAATATGAAAGTTGAGTAATGAGTAGGATTTTGTGAGGTAATTTGGTAAACTTTTATGTATAAAGTAATAAAGGTGTTGGATTGTGTGTATGTGAGGGCCCAAAAGTAATGACATTTTGTGTAATATTGTGGATAATGTGAGGGTACAGTTTATAGTGGATTTTCTATTTTTGGAGTGTGCAAGTTATTATAGGACAGCGAGAGTATCATTTTAATTGAAAAATGATAATAATCTTATGGAGAAACAGTCTCGCACAAGTTTTTGCCGAAATCTTATTACTACTTTTTTTAAAAACAGGACAGGAGAATTCAAATCTGCCTCATATCTTAACTTAGCTCTCTCTGTGCTGCTTTCCAACAACATAAGAAGGCTGTATTTATTTTTGTTGGGAAGATAAAAAGAAAAGAGGTTGTTAACTAACTAACTAACCTGATGGTTTTCCACCTGGCCACCAGGTTCCTCACTTTAGTGGGAGACCCGGGTTCGATTCCCTTTGGGAACGAATTATGGAATTATAAGGTGGCTTGGAGAAAAATTTAGGAATGTTTGGGTGCTTGATAAACTAACTACTAACAACTAGCAAAACTAATATTTACCGATCAAAAAAAAAACTAACCTGATGGTTTCCTTAAGTTGTCCATCATCATCCAACATGATCAACTTAGGTGGAGAATTATAGGCGTATTGAACTCTCACACTAGGGAATTTATCCTTCTCTTCCTCAATAAACCCAACTACTTCAGGATAGAAAACCAGCTTCCTCATACAAACCTCCAAAATTGCACCTGAATATACAACCTGCACTTCCCATTAAAATGAATATAAGAAAACAGAATTTGGAGGAAAGATTATTTATTTTGTTTTTCGCCAACAGATATATTTGCACAAACACAAGAGCCATAAACATTGGGAGACGCAAACAAGACCGATAATCAGTCTTTTAACATATCTAACTAAATTAGTCCAATGTTGTTTTTTTTAACTAGTCTAAGATGCACTCACAGATATCCAACTAAGACAGAAAGGTTTTATGAGCCATATACCTTGCTAGTAGCATCATCAGAATCCTCCGCACAACACTTAAGACAATCAGACACCAGCTCTGCAGTCAATGAGAAATATAACGAAAATAATTTTACATATCCATAAAATAGCAGCACAAAATGTAGTTAATTTGGCAAAAGAGACTGAATCTACGGATAGGCAAATTCAGAGGCACATAATGCTGTTATCAACATGTATTTTATCCATGGTTTGCATAATTCTCAGGCAGGCTCACCATTGTTTGTTTTATCTAATCTCTTTGAAGTCTCAAGACATCACCATCATTCATTTGGTTTTTACATTTCATATAATATTGTTATTGTTGTTTAACTTACAGAAAAGATAAGTATCTTACAGCGAAAGAATCTTCTCAATCAGCAACTCATAGCCTCAATCATAATATTGTTAAACAAACAACTGAATTTCCTCATAAATACACTTTGAGTATCCAAGACCAAGTTCCACTCCCTTGTTCCATTTTTCATGTTCCACCCTCCGGATACACATGCAGAAGGTTGATTTTTTTTTTTTTGGGTAGTAATAATGGAACACAAAGTAGAATACAAGAATTGTGACATGATAACGTAAGATAAAGGGCATTGAAAAATAGTGTGCAGTTATTGAAACTTAGCCTATCCAATGGGCTTGCTTTACCATAAATCAAACTGTGATCAGAGCTCCAAAGGTGCAAGGCCAACTAAAAATATGTTTAAACTTTACATAAAAATAATTCCAGCAGATCAATCAAGAGTTTTCATATACTACAATTTACAAGAATTTAGACGGCTGTTTCTGCACCTGGTAAAGGAGACATTGAATTTCCTAACCTGCTGAAAAGAATGAAGAGTATATACCCCAGCATATATCAAATTGGTCTTTATTAAAAGTAACAAGGGCCAAAAATATATCTTCTACTCCAACATATATCTTCTTTGTTTATCACTCAATTAATTGATATCCTTCACCCCTAAAATCAACCATTTCAACAGCAGCAGACCGACGGGATCTCTCATTTTATTTCAATTCCTAAAATCACTGACCAATCACCACCCCCAACCCCTAAGTGTGAGCTCATACCCAGCTGCTGAGTGCTGAGGCCTTTTTTGTTTTCTATTCCTCTGTCTTTCCATCAACATTAACCCCTATTAGACATAACATGTATCTAATTAATTGATATCCTTCACTCCTAATATCAACCATTTCAGCAACAGAAAACCAACGGGATCTCTTGTTTTATTTCAATTTCTAAAATCTCTGACCAATCACAACCCCAAGTGTGAGCTCATACCCAGCTACTGATGCCTTTTATCGTTTTCTATTCCTCTGTCTCTCCATCACCATTAACCCCTATTAGACATAACATGTATCTAATTAATTGATATCCTTCACTCCTAATATCAACCATTTCAGCAACAGAAAACCGACGGGATCTCTTGTTTTATTTCAATTTCTAAAATCTCTGACCAATCACAACCCCAACCCCTAAGTGTGAGCTCATACCCAGCTGCTGATGCATTTTATCGTTTTCTATTCCTCTGTCTCTCCATCACCATTAACCCCTATTAGACATAACATGTATCTAATTAATTGATATCCTTCACTCCCAATATCAACCATTTCAGCAACAGAAAACCAACGGGATCTCTTGTTTTATTTCAATTTCTAAAATCACGGACCAATCACAACCCCAAGCCCTAAGTGTGAGCTCATACCCAGCTGCTAAGTGCTGAGGCCTTTTTCGTTTTCTATTCCTCTGTCTTTCCATCACCATTAACCCCTATTCGACATAACATGTATCTAATTAATTGATATCCTTCACTCCTAAAATAAACCATTTCAGCAACAGCAAACCGACGGGATCTCTCGTTTTATTTCAATTTCTAAAATCTCTGACCAATCACAACCCCAAGTGTGAGCTCATACCCAGCTACTGATGCCTTTTATCGTTTTCTATTCCTCTGTCTCTCCATCACCATTAGCCCCTATTCAACATAACATGTGTCTAATTAATTGATATCCTTCACTCCTAAAATCAACCATTTCAGCAACAGCAGACCGACGGGATCTCTCGTTTTATTTCAATTCCTAAAATCACTGACCAATCACCAACCCCAACCCCTAAGTCTGAGCTCATACCCAGCTGCTGATGCCTTTTTCTTCTCTCCACCACCATTAGCCCCTATTCAACATAACATGTGTCTAATGTGTGAACCAAGTGAACAATGTCTACAAATTATTACATTTGATGATACTACTAAGCCATTAGATAAATTATTCAATAACTTTTCACAACAAAAAACCATATCATCGAAATAAGATGGTCACACCTATAAGTTCACAAATTAAATTTTCAAATGTTTCAATCGCTGAAGCTGAAAAGGTAAATACAATCGAAGAAATTTAATCCACCAATGACTCCATATTCTCTGTACCAGAAGCAAAAGCTATTAAACCCATTCGAATTAACTTATATAAGCATCTCTTCTAATAATTTATCCAAAAAAGTGTTCATAAAAATTAAAATATCAAATCAGTAAATCTTGTAAGTAATTAAAACACGGAATTACCCTGATCTTTTATGTACTCCGAGAAGGTATGGCAATCGGAGCAAAGGGCGAGGCCCGTGAAACCCAATTTCTCACATTCTTTAGTGCTGAGTTTCTGCTGTGATTCACACACACATATAAACAAAAACAATGAAATAAATGCCACAATCAACTTTAGAGATGACATTTTTTCTGAATTCTCAATTTCCCCACTGTATAGATGTCAGTAGAGCTTCAGTTTGAGGAGGGGGAAGAGCAAGGTCAAGATCAACGCAATTTCAGAGAGCGCAGCCCAACCCAACAAATTAATTATTTATTTTCAAGAAAAATAAAGTGCCTCAATAATATCAGCAAACTTTAAGGTTATGTTTGGTTAGAGATGGCGGTGGATGGGATGGAGGATGGAGATGGAAAATGGGAATGGGTCCTGTGAATAGTAAATGTGTGTTTGGTTAGGGATGGAGAAGTAGGGGTGGATGAAGTTTTATGTCAAATCAAAGTTGATGTTGTATTATTTTAGTATTGTTAGTAGGTTGAGGTAATGATTGAATGATTGTGATAGAAGATGATATAATATTATATTATTGTTAGTTAGTGAGATAATGATTAATTTAATAGGGTATAATATAAAGTGAAAGAGAGAAATAAATATAATATAATATATTTAAGGTGAAATATAGAGTTGGTGTGATTGTATTGGAATATGTTAAAATAGGTGTGTAGATGTATTATAGAGTTGGATGGGTTTGGATGGAGATTTGGATGGGGCCAATCCAAAATAGAATGGGATGGGGGATGGACCATCCACATCCGGATGGCCCCATCCTTAACCAAACATACCCTTAGGTTATGTTTGGTAAAAGATGGTGGTGGATGGGATGGAGGATGGAAATGGAAAATGGGGATGGGGGTAATCCTGTGAATAGTAAATGTGTGTTTGGTTAGGGATGGAGAAGTAGGGGTGGATGAAGTTTTATGTCAAATCAAAGTTGATGTTGTATTATTTTAGTATTGTTAGTAGGTTGAGGTAATGATTGAATGATTGTGATAGAAGATGATATAATATTATATTATTGTTAGTTAGTGAGATAATGATTAATTTAATAAGGTATAGTATAAAGTGAGAGAGAGAAATAAATATAATATAATATATTTAATGTGAAAGATATAGTTGATGTGATTGTATTGGGATATGTTAAAATAGGTGTGTAGATGTATTATAGGGTTGGATGAGTATTTGGATGGAGATTTAGATGGGGCCAATCCAAAATAGAATGGGATGGGGGATGGGTCATCCACATCCGGATGGCCCCATCCTTAACCAAACATACCCTTTGGTTAGAGATGGTGGTAGATGGGATGGAGGATGGAGATGGAAAATGGGGATGAGGGTAATCCTGTGAATAGTAAATCTGTATTTGGTTAGGAATGGAGAAATAGGGGTGGATGGAGTTTTATGTCAAATCAAAGTTGATGTTGTATTATTTTAATATTGTTAGTAGGTTGAGGTAATGATTGAATGATTGTGATAGAAGGTGATATAATATTATATTATTGTTAGTTAGTGGAATAATAATTAATTTAATAAGGTATACTATAAAGTGGGAGAGAGAAATAAATATAATATTATATATTTAATGTGAAAGATAGAGTTGATGTGATTGTATTGGAATATGTAAAAATAGGTGTGTAGATGTATTATAGGGTTGGATGAGTATTTGGATGGAAATTTGGATGGGGCCAATCCAAAATAGAATGGGATGGGGATGGGCCATCCACATCCGGATGGCCCCATCCTTAACCAAACATACCCTAAAAGTAAAGAAAATCAGAATGTTTTTTAAATTTTTTTTAAATCAAAGAAAATAAATTCTGAATATAATTTGAAAGAGGGACACTTTTGTGTGAGACCGTCTCATTGATATGAGACAGAGTCTCTTTTTAATACATTATTATCACTTTTTCATAAATTATTATTACTTTTCAATCAATTTATTAAAAAGTGATTAGGTCTCATTCATGAGAAGGTCTCATACAAATTTTTGTCTTTAAAAAAACAGGTAGCCAAATATTATGGTGTAAAATTATAAAGTCTTCCTCTCATAAACAATAATCATTTTAAAGGAAAAAATCTTGTTATTGTTTTTTTTCATAATTTTTTAAAAACAAAAGCTTGTGTGAGAACATTTCACCGTAAGATAATTATGAGATTATTATCATTTTGTAATAAATTGATACCATTTATAATGTAAAGTTTATCACTTTTCAATTTTTTGTCTTAAAATACATTTTACATATATTATTTTAAAATTATACTCCCTCCATCCCATTTTTTATTGCTCAAGCTAAAATGACACGAGTTTTAATGAGAAAATTGTTTATTAGTATTAAAAGGTGTAAAGTTGAGTGTAAATGAGTTAGTTCAAATATATTGGAGGGAAGTTGTTTTAGTTTGAGAGGGTGGAGTAGGTAATTGAATGACATGAGGTGTAAACAAGAGATGTTTGAAAATGTTTAGTTTTAGAAGGTAGATTTATTTTATTGTCATTTTGAGTATGAAAAAAAAAACATATAATTTTTTATTTTGAGTCATCTAAAATGGGACAAGTGGAGTACAATTTGTTTAATGCAAAGCGTAATACTTTCCAATTTTTTGTCTTAAATGATACATATTGCATACATTTTTTAAAAAATGATAATATTTTTATTGAAAAATAATAATAGCCTCATAATTGTCTCGCCGTAGGATGATCTCACACAAGATTTACTCTTCTTCAAAATTGTTTTGAAAAAAAATACTTCATTCGCCTCACTACCATTTGCACCAAAAATAGGGACACATCTTAAGAGAAAATATTTTTTTAACTTTTTGACTCAAATAAATTAATGGTAGAATGGAACATTAAAGGTTAAGTTAATGAAGAAACGAAGGGATTAGTTTCAGACTTAATTCAAACCATTCCCTCCATAACTCAACCAAATTCAAAAAGTGAATAAAAAAAGTTTGTCCATTTCATTACCAAATTCTGAATTTTACAAACTTCCTTCCAAAAGTACATATCAAATTAGTAGTAAATGTTGATTGATCAAAAACTACAAACAAAAAAAAAATTCCTCCTAATTCAACACATTACATTCATAAATATTCCATCAGTAGCATCTAATACACAAATTTTCAAATAGTCAAATACAAAATCTCTCATCACTAAATGTTGTATCACGATTATTCGCCCCCAAAGTCCAACGACGTAAGAGTCGACCCATTCCATGTGGGCCAGATTCAAAGGAGTTCAGCCCATCAAGGAGTCCGCTCGTCGAGCCCAGACGAGCACAACCAACCGAGAGGCGAGCACATCCGAGTCTGACGAAGAGCTCGGCTCACCACCAGAAAGCGAGATCGGTGAGATGAACGACGAACAGCTCGGCGGATCCCAAGGCGAGGAGCCTCAGAAGACAAACTTCCAAGAGAAGTCTCTCCCAAGATTGAGGAGAGTAATTCAAAAATGGAAGCCAAGGTGGATGAAAACATGAAGATCACACACGCCCAAGGTAATCAAATCAAGCAATTGGAGTTTCAAATGGGGCAAATAGCAAATACCTTGGGACAACAACACACTAAAGGCAAATTTCCGGCCACCACCGAAGTGAACCCTCGTGAGCATTGTAAAGAGATTGTTGGTCCCGGAAAGTTGAGTTGATTAAAAACCTTGAGTTAGCTTCCTAGAACAAAATCTAGAAAGGGGGGGTTTGAATAGATTTTGTAGATTTTTCAAATCTTTCAAAATCAATTCAAAATATCAGATTAAACACAGCGGAATATAATTGGATTCTCAACTTTTTACAAGATCAAAAGCAAGGTTGATATTCAGATTTTAGTTAAGATTCTGAACTTTAATCTTGAATTAACAAAATTGTAAATCAAATAGAAACTAAAGAAAGCAAGAGATAACACCAGGATTTATAGTGGTTCGGATTTTAATAATCCTACATCCACTCTCCTTCTCCAATCTGAAGAAGGGACTCTACTTACTGCTTACTTTCTCACTTTCAGCTTACAATTTGTACAAATCTTCAAATCTTCAATCTCCTAAACCCTTCTTCTAGAAATCTAACTATTACAGTGTGTATTGGATTTTGAAGATTACAAGAAAAGTGTTCTAAAAACACTTAGAACTTTTTTTGAAAACTCACTAGAAATACTTGTGAAAAGATTGTGATTGAAATCTGAGTAGTGAATAGTGTGAAAAATCAAATATGCATAAGTGTTCTATATATGAAAAATGAAAAACCTAGACCTATTTATAAGTCTGGAAAGACAGTTAGTTTGTTAGTTAGTTCTAACAAACTTGAAACTGCTTAACAAACTTAATCTTGAAAACTGCTTGAGACCTCGGCTGATTCTTCCTACTCGTCTGCAGCTGACTCGGTGAAAACTCGTCTTTCTTATTCTACTCAGCTTGTCTTGACCTCGTCTGAGCTCTTTATACTTGTCTCCTGCAGATGATTAGGATTGAGGTTGTCTCCAGATGACTTGTCATTCCTCGTCTCCAGCTGACTTGAACTATTCTTGACTTAGTCTGATCAGCTTCGTACTAGAACTTAGTCTTCAGTTCTTTATCATAGTCTGCTCATCTGGAACAGTCTTTTAACTCATCAAAACAATCTTGATCTAACAATTTCCCCCTTTTTGATGAAGTTAAAAACTACAAGAATAGACACACTCATAGCTGAAGTTAGTTCAGAGTTTTTCAAGATCAACAGATAGGTATATCAAAGCACATTCTTCACATTACAACAGATTTATTCACATAAGAAAACTTTAGATCTTTTAAAACTTTAAAAAAAACTTAAGTCTCAAGACTTAGTTTAAAATTTTTAAGAAAATTAAGTCTGAGATATAAAATTCTCAGATGACTTATACTTAGGAAAAATTTTAAGTTTTTCTTAAAGCAGTAAAAAAAACTTTAAGAAAATAAGACGAGTAAAATGAATCAAACAAAGTATATTCACATTGAATTTACAAAGATTACAGATGAGAAGATAATAGAAAAATAGAAATAAGGAAAAGAAAAGTCCTGTTTCTATTAAACTCCCCATTGCTCTTCATCTGGAATCATTAGCCAGTTGAATACGCGCCTCCTAAGCTGCTTCAGATCCTCCTCTTGAGTAAGTCCAGATTCGGCCTCTGCTTTCTTAAGAATTCCTTGAACCCAGTCTAGGTCCAAGGTACCATCAGGCTTCTTTGCAGGAATGGCATACTCGAAGGCTGGAGAGATCAGGTTGACATTGAATTCTACATCAGCTTCTTCCAGCAGCCGAGCATAGAAATCCGCGTCTACTTGCTCAATCCACTCGTGCCAAGCCAAATCTGGATCTTGTTGAGTTGCCCCTGGAGCTTTAAGAATGTACCAATAGTACATCCACATTCCCTCCAGGTTCTTGTCTTTGTACTCAGCAGCATATTTTCCGCAGGCCAGCTTAGGAGGTGCAGACGTGTTGTGAAATGGCCTAAATTTCCCACTACCTTGATCTTTGATTAACCATTTTCGCTCAGCAGTGCTCCAGAAGACGTTGGAGTCTTTCTTCTTTCTCTGCCTCTTCTTTTCTTTCTTGCCAAAATATTCCATCTCTCTCTTAATTCTCTTGATCTGCTCATCTGAGAGATTGGAATAATCAGCTTCCCTTTTTCCTTTTCCCTTAGCAGCAGCCCTGGTAACAATTTCAGCAGATCTGGGCTCAGCGACTGCTACTTCTTTTCCCTTCCCCTTGGCTCCTTCAGATTCGGATTCTTTTAACTGAGCCAAGAGCTTCTCTGTCCTTTCCTCCTCATCTTTCCTCCTCTTCTCTTCATCCTCCTTTATTGCTTCCTCCATTTGACTCACCCTCAGCTGGAGAGCAGCCAGCTCATCAGATTTGATCCGAGCTTCCTCCCTGGGTGCCTCTAGATCAGCTGTGTTGGCCTTCATGCCTACATCTTTCCTGGTCTCCTCGACCACAGCTGTGAGGGCTTGTCTTTTCTCCGCTTCAGCTTTTTCTCCCTTTTTAACTTCATCTGCCAAGGCTGAAAGTTTGTCATCTAATATATTGCACTTGGCTCTGAAGTCTGAGTGATCTACAGCCAATTCACTCACAACCAGCTGATTATACCCTTTTACTTCTTCTTTCAAAGCCCTCAGCTCATCCTCCATTGCTTTCACTTTACCAGCCAGCACAGAGTTAGTGACATTTATAATTTTATCAGACAATGTTACCTCAACTTCTCTCATGCTGGCTAGCATTGTGTCTGTAACAGCTTTGACCATCCTCCTTGTCTTCCTTTCCATCTTTCTTCTAAAAGTAGCATTGACCTTTTTCTCGACAAGGGATAGAATAGAGGAGATAGCAGTGGTTGGGCTTAGATCAGTGTCATCATCCTCAGTTGAGGAGTCAGACGAGGAGGGTATTTGTTCTGGTTGAGGAGATGAGAGAGGAATAGATTGAGTTTGGATAGTTGGAAGAGAGGAGTAAGAAATTATCGGTATTGGTGAGGTTTGGACTGTGGGGAGAGGTATTTGTTCAGATGAGGGTGGGGGAGATGTTTGAGGTTGTGTAGTAGGGATGGATAGGTGGGATGGGATAGATTCTGTAAGTGGAATTTGAATTTGGACTGTAGGGGAGGTAGGCTGTTGGAGAGGCTCTGGGATACCAGCCTGGGATATCCCTTCATTGCCTATTTGGACTGGTGGGATTTCAGGCTGAGGCAAAGGCTCAGAAATGCCAGCCTGGGGCATTTCTTCACTGCCGGGTTCAAGAGATAAGGTAGGAGATGGAGAAAGACTTATACCTGCCTCTGGAATCGGGGAAAGAGTAGCTTCATTGGTTGGGGAGAGTGGAACCTCCAGCTGACCAACCTCGGCTGCTATCTGAAGGACTGGGACCTCCTCTGGTAGCAGAGTTGATAATTCCATCTGCTACTCGGAGCTACCAGATTTGGTGGATCCTTCAGAGCTCTGAGCTGCTCGTCTTGGCCTCCTTACCAAAGGGATTTCAGCCTCCTCTTCTTCCTCTTCATCTGAGGCAACTTTGGCGGGAGCAGCAGACGAGCTTTCCCCCTTCTTCTTCTCCGAGGCTTTCACCAACCTCCTCTTCCTCCTCTGAAACGTCCTTGGGACTGCAGCAGCTGTTTCAGCAGATTCTACTTGAGGTGCGACCTCAGCTGCTGCTGCTGCCTCATGTCCCTCTGTTTCTATCTCAACTGGGGCCACCTCAGCTGGTTCAGCTGCTGGTTGTTGAATTTCCGCAGCTGCTAACTCCTGCCTCTGAGCCCTTGCAGCATCAGACTCATCATCTGAGTCTGGGATTCCTCCAATTTATCATCTTTGGTGAGGATTCCCTTCTGCTTTGAGTACTTTTTGGTACCCACTCTCCAGTCAGCTTCCTTATTCAGCCCTTCAATAAGTACAGTGATTTTGTTGAAGAGACTGACTGTAGAAGTGGGAATCCAACCCTCTGCAGATGACTTGAAAGTGAGGCGCTTCTTCTCCTCCCTCAGCTTATAAACAAGCAAATCTACCCAATTTACTTGCACCCCATCCACAATGGCTCGCATCACACACAATCTGGGTTTAGTTAACCCATCATGTGAGCTCTGCTCACCCAACACAGCCTTTGTAACCACCGTCATCAACAACCTGAATCTCCTTCTTAACAAATTCTTCTTTAAATCCCTGCGAGTTCCCCTGTAAGTGACCCTCGCCATCATATCAAAACTCTTCCCATTCATCCTCTTTGTACGTCAATGGATTAACTCCCTCCATTGACGTATCAAAAATCCTAGAAATGCTTTCCCTTGAATAGCTCAGTGTCGTTCCATCAATAGAAGTATCAAATCCGTCCTGGGTGTCCTCCATTCTTGCTAGAAACTCTGCCCCCAGCAAATCTGCCGTTCTGTTTTGCGGAGACTTCATCGATAGAAAACCTCTGAGTCGTGAGGCTTCAAGAAGACGAAGAATTTCTGCAGATTCTGGGTCATTGGTTGTTTCGAAATCAACATACATTTCCGCCTTTAAACGGTTTTTGAAATATTCCTCATTCATTTTGAAATGAGAAATATTTGTGGAAATGTATTTAGGTTTGAAAGTTTTGGTGGTTTTGGAAGAGGATGTCATTTGAAGGTTTTGTGAAAATATATTTGAAAAGGGTTTGAAAATATATGCAGGTTTTCTGAGAATGGAAAGAAAATGAATTAGGGAAGAAGAAGATGTATTTATAGGGGAATAGATTGGAAAGAGAAACCGCCATTTTTGAAAACTTGAATTAATCTTAGCCATTTATTCAAAAAGTTTTTACTGAGTATTAATCAACGGTTTAAAACTAAGATAAGCGATTAGGATTCAGCGCGTGAATTGTAATCGCCTTTGGAATGCGTAAATAGTTACTTTATAGACTGTTGATTTGACCGATATAGGTTACTTTATACAGAGAAGTAAGTATACCTGACGTCAGCCAAGTGGTATCTTACTTCAACTAAAGGTTTTCGAAACAGATGGTTTTGAAAAACAGATTAGTTTAAAAACAGATGGGTTTTGGAAAGTCATCTGATAGAGTAACCTGTCTGATTTTGAAAATCAACAGTTTAGATGTAACTTTTTAGCAATTTCAAAACAAGTTTAAACAAAACAGACTCAGATTTACTTTTATAAAACAAGGTTGTTTAACAATTTTGAAAAATGCAGTTTATTTAAAAAAAAACAGAATAAAGAGGTTTGAATAAGAAGAAATGAAACAGTAAGATCTGTGACCTGTTCCTGCAAAAACATATACTCAAAAGAAACCATCAGAAGCTTAAGGTAAATCAGATAGGATGTAAATAGTCATCTGATTTTCTCAGGAGATTCAGCTGACCATTGTGTCCTTGTCTGATTTACTTAATGTCAGACAAGTAATTATCAATTCAGATAAGGTCAATATGACTAATCCTTGATTCTTGATTCCTAAAAGGAGATCAATGATATCAGCTACCTGATTGTCCTTTGACACATATCTAGTCTGATAATTCTTTCTAGACATTTTAAAGAAAAGAAAAGATAAGAAATAAGGAAACAGATGCACACAAATTAGAAACCAGCTAAAGATGCATCAAGTAATCCTAATTCTAAGCACATTTCTTTAAACCTAGATTCAGCTAATGGTTTTGTAAGAATATCAGCTTTTTGTGATTCAGTGGCAATTTTCTCAATCCTAATGTCATTCTTCTCCACATGATCCCTAATGAAATGATGCCTAATATCTATATGCTTACATCTAGAATGTAGGACAGGATTGTAAGTCATTGCTATTGCACTATTACTATCACAGTAAATAGGAATAACTGATGTTTGAATATTATAATCTCTAAGCTGTTGACTAATCCAGAGAAGTTGAGAGCAACAACTTCCGGTGCCATGTATTGACTTGATTGTAGAGGTGGCAACAGATGTACATTTCTTAGATAACCAAGAAATTAATTTGTTGCCTAAGAATTGACAAGTTCCGAGAAGTGGATTTTCTATCAATCTTACATCCTCCAAAGTCCGAATCAATAACCCGTCGGCTCTAAGTTGTCATCAGTGGGTACCATAACCCTACTTGCAAGGTTCCTTTGAGATATCTAAGAATTTTCTTATTTGTCTCAGATGAGTTTTCTTGGGATTAGATCGAATCTTGCACATACCCCAACCGCAAAGGTTATGTCGGCCTACTTGCGGTGAGATAGAGAAGAGATCCAATCAGTCCCACGATACTCCGTTGCATCGGTGGGTATCCCCCGCTCATCTCGAATCCATTGAGAAGTTAGTTGCCATAGGTATTTTAACTTCTCTCGCTAGTTGTCATTCCAAATTTCTCAATCGAGATCCTTAGCATACTTAGACTCGATGTATAAATATACCCTTACTCATCCGTTTAACTGTAAGCCTAGAAAGTATGTTAATTCTCCCATCATTGACATTTTAAACCTGTTTTTCATGAGAATGCTAAACTCTTCACATAATTTCAGATTAGGTGAACCAAAAATTATGTCATCTACATAAATTTGAACTAGTAAGATGTTGTCATCTACTTCCTTTCTAAACAAAGTTCTATCAATCTTACCTTTAGAAAAACCATTTGATGTCAAGAAATCAGATAGAGTATCATACCAAGCTCGGGAGCTTGTTTGATCCATATAGAGCTTTGTTGAGTTTATAGACCTTGTTATTGGTCTTAAACCCGGGGTGAGGCTCGCTCTACATAGACCTCCTCAAGTAACACACCATTAAGAAAAGCAGACTTAACATCCATTTGAAAAACTTTGAAAGATTTATATGCAAAGAAATGCCAAGAACAATCTTATTGCTTCTAATCGCAACCGGAGCATAGGTTTCATCATAGTCTATTCCCTCGATCGTGAATAACCTTGTGCAACCAGTCTTGCCTTATTTCGAACAATAATATTGTTCTCATCTGCTTTATTTTTAAACACCCATTTGGTGCCTATAATCTTTCGTGTAAGGGTCTTTCCACTAGATCCCATACATTTTGCCTTTCAAATCGATGCAGTTCTTCCCGCGCCATTTGTTATCCGATTTGGGTCGATAATGCTTCCTCAATAGACTTGGGTTCAAGAAGCGACACATAACAACCGAAAAGACTTTCGTAGTCTAGCATCATTCGTGGTTCCGCACACTACTAGATGGGTCTCCTATAATCGATCGATGGATGATAGCTTCTCATCCTTTTGCCTATGTGAGGAGAAGGATCCTCATCTTGAGTTTTAGTAGGCAACTCCTCCGACTCAACCTCACCGACGTTCCCCCTTCATCGGTTAACCCTGCCGATCGGTGATGTCAAAGGTGTCGATCTCAAGGAAGGAGTGCGAGAAGTTGTCCTCGATTGTCGAGATGGGGATTCTTCTTCATCGATTCTCGAATCAAGACTAGGTAGATAGACGGTTCTATGTTTAGTCTTGGACAATTCAATTTTATCTAGATTCTCAGAAATTTGATTCACTTTATCTGAGAAGGAATACAACTCATCAAAAACAACATGAGGAGTTTCCTCCACACAAAGGGTTGTCTTGTTAAAAACTCTAAATGCCTTTGAAGTATTAGAATATCCCAAGAATATTCCATCAGCTGCTTTAGTATCAAAAGTTCTTAACTTAGATTTACCATTGTTATGGATGAAACACTTACAACCAAAAGCTTTGAAGTATGAGATCCTTGGAATCTTTCCCTTCCAAATCTCATAAGGAGTCTTACCCATGTCTTTGACAACTAAGCACTGTTCGGGTATAGCAAGTTGTGTTGATGGCTTGACCCGTAACCTATGAGGGGTATTATACTCTCGGCTAACATGCTCTCGGGCCGCTTCCTTCAAAGTTCTATTCCTTCTTTCAACCACTCCATTTTGTTGAGGAGTTCTTGCTGAAGATGTCTCATGAATAATTCCACACTCATTGAAAAAATTAGATAAACAAGAATTCAAAAATTATGTGCCCTTATCACTCCTTATTTTAATAATATTAACACCCTTTTCATTCGAATCATGCAACAGATCGGGAATCTTGTTCATAGTCTCATTTTTCTTGAAAAGAAATATAACCCAAGTGTATCTAGAAAAGTCATCTACTACAACAAGAGTATATTTCCTTCCACTTTGGCGAGAGGTGTAACAGTCCAAACAGATCCAGATGAAGAAGTTGTAACACTCTTTCAGATGAAGAGGAGGTAATACTCTTAAATGAGTGTCTAGAGTGCATTTACCTTTTTGACAAGCATCACATTTAAGATCGGTGGATAAAAGTTTTTCAGGTAATCCCTTGACAAGGTTCTTCTTAGCTAACTTACTAAGGGTCTTGAAATTGAGATGACTAAGCCTCTTGTGCCATAGCCTTGGTGATATCTTCTCCACCCTTAGCTATCGAGACAAGTATCTTTGGGACAACTATTGAAGTTGGCCACATAGACATTACCTTGCGAAACCGATTAATAGTACCTTATCCGAGGAATTATCTAAAATATCACATTTATCCCTTGAGAATTTTACAAGAAAACCTTTATCACAAAGTCGAGAAAGAGATAGCAGATTATGTTTCAAACCTTCAACAAAATATACCTCGATACCCGAATATCCTTGATAATCAAAGTACCTACACCTTTAGTCTCGACCACAATTATTATCACCAAATAAAACTCTTGGACCATCAATGCTTTGAAAATTTGATAACTTGACTTCTTGTTATGGGTCATATGTTGTGAACAACCACTATCAATGTACCATATTGAAGCTAAGATCTCTTCCTTGAGTGATGATCCTGTGAATCCCTGTGAAAGCAGATTAGTTTTGAGGTACCCTAGTGATCTTGGGTCCTTTTGGGTCAAGAATCACTTTAGGAATCCAAATAAACATCTCATCTTTAGATAATAAATCAGACTCAGATTTTCTACCAAATCTGTCTACAATTATATCATTTTTAAATGATGACTTGTTGTATTCAGATTGAGTAATTTTCCTAAACTTAGGAAATGTAGGATAGCATTTGCTCCTTCCATCAAAAGAATTATAATAAGAAAAACTTCTTATTTTGGTTCTTGGATTCCTTCTAGTCTGATAGGGAGTTTTCAGCTGAGTTCTTGATTTCAGACTGGAAGATGTAGTCCTTATCTGACTAGTTGGTTTCCATGGACCAATTTTAATATCCTTTGATTGAACAGATGCTTTCACAAATTTCCTAGGTTTTTGAACATCTGATTTATTGTTCCTATCATAACCAAGTCCTGTCTTATCATGAGATTTTTTAGAAGTATTAAAAATATGATCTATTACTGATTGTGAATTATTAAGCTGACTAATTTTGAAGATAAGCTTCTCATTGTCTTTCTTAATTAATTCATTTTCAGCACAGACTACTTCAAATTTATCTTTTAAAGTTTTCAATTCATTTTCTAACCTTTTCAGTAAGTTTGGTGATGTACTAGCTTGATCAAGAAAACATTCCCCCTTGAATGTTTCCTCGGTCTCGAGCGAGTTCATCACTGCTTGCCTTTATTTAGAATTTGAATCGATCCTTTAAAAACAAATTTCTGTCTCTAGCTGTTTATAAGCGGCTAAAGATGTCTTTAAATCTCTCAATAACTCATGAATAACAGTTTGATCATGATCGGATGCGGATCGACAAGAATCATTATCTCAAGATGAATAGTAGATTACCTCATTAGCCATGAGACAGATCTCATCATCCGATCCAAAATCGATGAGGATGATGAGGATGATGATGATTTCTTTGGCTCTTTTTCTTGCCAACATAGCTCTTTGATCTCGCAAATCTCCTGTCTCTTTTCTTTCCTCTTTTCTTCCCTTTCTTTAGGAGTCGATTGAGGACAGTCATAGCTGAAATGTCCCGGCTTGTTGCATGTATAGCAAATGTCACTCCTATCTCGATCTGGGACTCGGAAGTATTTCTTCCGACAGGTGATCTGTATCTTCTGTCTCGGCTCTTGTTTTTGTCATCATCTCAAGATTTATCCACCTTCCTATCTCGATCCGGATCTTTGTCTATCCTTACCCGCAAATCTCAATTTATTTCTCTTATACTTCATTCTCAATTTATCATACCTTTTTGTAAGTAAAGCCATCTGCTCTTTCAGAGATAGATCAGCTCCTACAGACTCTGTTGACACCTTGTCTTCTTTACTGACAAAAGCAACAGATTTGGATGAGGTACTTGAATCCATCTCATCTTCCTCATCTTCTATCTGGATATCATACTCTAAAGCTTTAAGATGAGAAAATAAAGTATGGTGAGTAATAGAGGATAAATCTTGAGTTGCTTTAAGGATATTGGATTTTTCCCTCCATCTCTTGGTTAATGATCTCAGAATCTTGTTATTAATCTCCTTCTCTGAATAATTCTTTCCAAGGTCAGCTGCTTTGTTTAGAAGATTGGTCAACCTAACATCAAACTGATCCACAGACTCATTTTCTTTCATTTTGAATGTTTCAAATGTATGCAATACTGACTGTAGCTTGTTTTCCTTGACTTGATCAGATCCTTCACAAACATTGGCTAAAGTTTGCCACATCTCTTTGGCTGTTTTGCATCTCTTAACCTTCTCTATCCAATCTTTACTCAGAGTCTCGATGATTTCAGTTCTAGCTACTTGGTCAAGATTGTGGACCTTCCTTTCATCATTTGTCAATTCAGAACTCTTTTTTTCTTGTCTAGTTCTTGATTCAGCTGTCTCTTCTCCAGTGCTGGTGCCTCCATGATAAAACTTTATAGGACCTTCCTCAAGGACCTCTTCCATTCTATCATGAATGGCCTTCAGATGATTTTCCATCCTAAATTTCCAATAATCATAATCTTCAATGGAAAATTCAGGAAGATTCCTAGACTTTTTACTTTTCCCTGATGACATGATGAAACAAGGAACAAAATACTCCACAAAAACTTATTAGTAGCACTGTTAATAAAGAAAGAAAATGAAGACAATCAAGATAATTCCAAAATCTTGTTCAAGACCTAAAATCAATATCAGAACAGCTTAACACTGCTCTGATACCACTTGTTGGTCCCGGAAAGTTGAGTTGATTAAAAACCTTGAGTTAGCTTCCTAGAACAAAATCTAGAAAGGGGGGGTTTGAATAGATTTTGTAGATTTTTCAAATCTTTCAAAATCAATTCAAAATATCAGATTAAACACAGCGGAATATAATTGGATTCTCAACTTTTTACAAGATCAAAAGCAAGGTTGATATTCAGATTTTAGTTAAGATTCTGAACTTTAATCTTGAATTAACAAAATTGTAAATCAAATAGAAACTAAAGAAAGCAAGAGATAACACCAGGATTTATAGTGGTTCGGATTTTAATAATCCTACATCCACTCTCCTTCTCCAATCTGAAGAAGGGACTCTACTTACTGCTTACTTTCTCACTTTCAGCTTACAGCTTACAACTTGTACAAATCTTCAAATCTTCAATCTCCTAAACCCTTCTTCTAGAAATCTAACTATTACAGTGTGTATTGGATTTTGAAGATTACAAGAAAAGTGTTCTAAAAACACTTAGAACTTTTTTTGAAAACTCACTAGAAATACTTGTGAAAAGATTGTGATTGAAATCTGAGTAGTGAATAGTGTGAAAAATCAAATATGCATAAGTGTTCTATATATGAAAAATGAAAAACCTAGACCTATTTATAAGTCTGGAAAGACAGTTAGTTTGTTAGTTAGTTCTAACAAACTTGAAACTGCTTAACAAACTTAATCTTGAAAACTGCTTGAGACCTCGGCTGATTCTTCCTACTCGTCTGCAGCTGACTCGGTGAAAACTCGCCTTTCTTATTCTACTCAGCTTGTCTTGACCTCGTCTGAGCTCTTTATACTTGTCTCCTGCAGATGATTAGGATTGAGGTTGTCTCCAGATGACTTGTCATTCCTCGTCTCCAGCTGACTTGAACTATTCTTGACTTAGTCTGATCAGCTTCGTACTAGAACTTAGTCTTCAGTTCTTTATCATAGTCTGCTCATCTGGAACAGTCTTTTAACTCATCAAAACAATCTTGATCTAACAGAGATTAAGCTAAGGTGTGGGACACATTATAGTGGTCCACCAATGCCAAGTGATGTTGAAGATGAGGATCAAGAAAGAGATGCTAAGAAAGATAATGGGGTAGAGGAAGGCCAAATTGAGGAAAAAGGGGAAGAACATGAGGTTGTTGAAGGAGGTGTAGATGTGGACAAGGACTTGAAGAAAGAAAAGAAGGAAGAGAAATGTGAAGGCTCAAAGAAAACTCCTAAGTGGAAGCTTGCTAAGGAGTTAAAGGAAAAGAGAAGTGAAGACTTCCCTCGTGATAAGTGGGGAGTGCCCATTACTCCTATTCCTTTACCGTATCCCACAAGATTCATGAAGCAAGGGCTGGTTGATAAGTTTGCTAAATTTCTTGAAATTTTCAAGAAGATTCACATAAACATTCCCTTTATTGATGCCTTGGAACAAATGCCGCACTACATGAAATTTTTTAAGGATGTTATGGCTAATAAGAGGAAGCTTGGAAGCTATGAGATGGTGAGTCTTACCAAGGAGTGTAGCTACCCTCAAAAGTTGCAAGATCCGGGTAGTTTCACATTGCCTTGTGAAATAGGGGGTGTGACCCGATTTTGGCGTTGTGCGATCTTGGAGCAAGCATCAACTTGATGCCTTTCTCAATTTACAAAAGGTTAGATTTGGGGGAGATTATTGAGGTGCCAATGACATTGCAATTTGCCGATCGATCTTACAAAAAGCCAAGGGGGGTGGTAGAAGACGTGCTAGTTAAGGTGAACCGATTCATCTTTCCGGCGGATTTTGTGATCTTAGATATGGAGGAGGATGAACAAGTTCCATTGATTTTGGGGAGACCCTTCTTAGCTACGGGAGAGGCCATGATCAATGTCAAACAAGGGGAGTTGACACTTAGTTTCAATAACGATGTGGTGAAATTTTCTTTGAGTGACTCCTTGAGAAGGCACGATCAAGTGGAGAAATGCAACTTTGTGAGCAAGATTGATAGAATCTTACAAGAAGAATGGGAAGAATTCTCTAACTTTTCTCTATCTATTGATTCTTCTTCATTTTTGTGTAGAAACTTGCCTTCACTTGAGTCTAATATTATTCTTTTGAATGATGTTGATGATTGTAGGGACTTAGTGGAGAGTGTCGATGCCATGGACAAATGGAGGATGAAGGCTCCATTCTTGCCTTTGAGAGAACCGGTCCATGGAGTGATGCCCGAGGAAAAGAAAGAAGGCTTGAAGCCACTCCCGGAGCATCTCAAGTATGTGTATCTAGAAGAAGGGAACTCTTGTCCGGTAATTGTATCTTCTTCCCTCAATGATCATGAGTTATGTGCTTTGCTTGGTGTTCTTAGAAAGCATAAATCTGCATTAGGATGGTCTATCCATGATTTGAAAGGCATTAATCCTTCTATATGCATGCATCATATTCGTTTAGAAAAGGATAGGAAACCAATTGTGCAAAACCAAAGAAGGGTGAACCCGGTCATGCAAGAAGTTATAAGAAAAGAGATAATAAAATTTCCAGATGTAGGAATGATATTCCCTATTTCTGATAGCGAGTGGGTTTCTCCTCTTCATGTTGTTTCTAAGAAAGGGGGCATGACTGTGGTCAAGGGGGAGAATGATGAGTTAGTTGCTACTAGAGTTGCTACGGGTTGGAGAGTGTGCGTAGACTATCGTGAATTGAATAAGGCAACGTGTAAGGATCATTTTCCATTGCCATTCATGGACCAAATGTTGGATAGATTAAGTGGATTTTCCCATTATTGTTTCTTGGATGGTTACTCCGGCTATAATCAAATTATGATTGCACCGGAGGATCAAGAGAAAACATCTTTCACTTCATCATATGGGATTTTTGCGTGGAAAAGGATGTCGTTCGCGCTTTGTAATGCCCCGACAACTTTTCAACGTTGCATGATGTCTATCTTTCATGGCTTAATTGAAAATATCATGGAAGTCTTTATGGATGATTTTTCGGTCTTTGGTGATTTATTCCTTGCATGTTTGCATGATTTGGATATTGTTCTACAAAGATGTGAAGATACTAACCTTGTTTTGAATTGGGAGAAATGTCATTTCATGGTTAATGAAGGCATTGTGTTAGGTCATCACATATCTTCCGAGGGCCTCCAAGTGGATAAGGCTAAGATTGTTGCTATTGAAAGGCTTCCACCTCCGTCTAGTGAGAAAGGAATTCGTTCATTCCTTGGCCATGCGGGTTTCTACCGCCGGTTTATAAAGGATTTTTCTAAACTCTCAAAGCCCTTATCTCATTTACTTGAAAAAGATGTCCCATTCAATTTTGATGATGATTGTTTGTCTTCTTTCAGGGCATTAAAAGAGGCGTTGGTGTCATCCCCAATATTGGTGAGTCCTAATTGGAATGAGTCATTTGTGCTCATGTGTGATGCGAGCGACTTTGCAATGGGTGTTGTGCTAGGCCAAATCCGAGAGAAGATCTTCAGAGCCATATACTATGCTTCGAAGACATTCAATTCGGCTCAGATTAACTACACCACCACAGAGAAAGAACTCCTTGCCGTGGTATATGCAGTGGATAAGTTCCGTCCTTATTTGCTTGGGGGGAAAACGATAGTTTATACGGATCATGCATCTATTCGTTACTTGATGAGTAAGAAAGATGCTAAGCCTAGACTTATAAGGTGGGTGTTGCTCCTTCAGGAATTTGACATAGAGATAAGAGACAAGAAGGGAAGTGAAAACATGATAGCCGATCACTTATCCCGCCTTGAGAGAGGGAATGAGTCCATTGAAGATGATGGTGAGGTGCAAGAATGCTTCCCGGATGAAAAGTTGTATGGTATCAAGGAGGTATGTGGTGTTAGAGGGAAATTGTTGGGCAAGGTTGAAGTGTTTGATGAACCATGGTATAGCCGATATCGCAAATTATCTTGTGGGTGGGACGATACCTAGTGACTTGCCTTCGTACGCTAAGAAAAAGTTCCTTAAAGATGTGAGAAGTTACATATGGGATGATCCATTTCTTTTTAAGAGGGGTCTTGACTCCATCATTAGACGGTGTGTTCCTAAGGAAGAAGTGCATGAAATTCTTACACATTGTCATGCATTGCCAAGTGGGGGACATTTTGGTGGTGTGAAGATGGCTATGAAGGTGTTGCAGTCCGGGTTCTATTGGCCCACGATTTTTAAAGATAGCCATGAGTTCGTGAAAGGGTGTGATCGTTGCCAACGAAGTGGATCCATAACAAAAAATGATGAGATGCCGTTGTCAATTTTTATGGAGGTAGAGTTGTTTGACGTATGGGGAGTAGATTTCATGGGCCCATTTCCACCTTCTTATGGTTGCATTTATATTTTGGTGGGAGTAGATTATGTCTCCAAGTGGGTGGAAGCAATAGCGACCAAGACAAATGATGCGAAGGTGATGCTACAATTTTTAAAGAAAAACATTTTCACTCGATTTGGTGTACCACGGGCGTTGATAAGCGATGGAGGGTCGCATTTTGTGAATCGTCTCATGGAGAAAATGCTTAAGAGATATGGAGTAAAGCATAAGATTGCCACCGCTTACCACCCTCAAACGAATGGTTTAGCCGAGGTGTCAAATCGACAAGTGAAACAAATTTTAGAGAAGGTGGTGAAGGCAAGTAGGAAGGATTGGGTATTGCACTTGGATGACGCTTTGTGGGCGTATCGCACGGCTTTCAAGACACCCTTACAAATGTCCCCATACCAATTAGTGTTCGGAAAACCGTGTCACCTTCCCGTTGAGTTAGAACATAGAGCATATTGGGCTATAAAGAAGTTGAATTTTGATAGTGATATTGTTGGGGAAAAACGGTTACTCCAATTACATCAATTGGATGAGTTCCGGGAGCAAGCCTATGAAAGTGCCAAGATTTTTAAGGAACAAACAAAGAAGTGGCATGACAAGAAATTGAAGAAAAAGGCGTTTCATGAAGGACAAAAGGTGTTATTGTTTAACTCTAGGCTTAAGTTGTTTCCGGGAAAGTTAAAATCGAGATGGAGTGGTCCCTTTGAGGTAGTGAAGGTTTTCCCAAGTGGATTCTTAGAATTGAAAGACGAAAAAGATGATCATTTCTTCGTTAATGGACACCGAGTAAAGCCTTACATTTGTGTCATTCAAGCGAAGGTGGTTGAAAGCTTATACTTGGAAAGTTGAGCGACTCAAGCTCCGTCCGGCATAGGACGTTAAAAATAGCGCTGGATGGGAGGCAACCCATCGTGTTCTTGTTTTTGTTTTTTTTGTTTTGTGTTCTTTTGAATAAGTGTGTTGTTTTTCTTTGCAGAGGAGTGGGGGGTAGAGCAAGTTGCAAATTTGGCACGTTTTGAAGAGGAAGAGCATCAGGTGCAATTTGGTGGCTGACAAGGTTCATGCGGTATTGTACTCCGGGCTCGAACTTAGACTTTCTTGTAAAGCCTAAGTTTGGGGGAGTTTCATTTATTTGCAGTCCATTGCACAGGCGCACTACCAGTTTTCATGTGTTGCTTGATTTTCATCGGATATGCTAGTCTAGCTGAGATTCTTTGTGCCTATTAAATGTTTGATGACTTTGTTGCTGTTGCTGAGATATGTTATTGAGCTTCATTGCATGATACGTGTGAAATAGGTGATTGAGTGCTTGTTTTATTGTGTGTTGTGGGTCGCAGATTCCATTGTACACTCTTTTCCAAACTTTTAATTGTGTAGCAATGAAAAGTTTGGGGGGGGGGTATGTTCGTTTTACAATTCCATTTGCTCAAGACAGTGTAAAAATTTTTGTGAAATTGGATTGTAATTGGCATTGTTTTGATTGCATATGTTAGAGATTATACTTTGTGGTGTTGTGTGTTGTTTTGGATTATTGTATAGGTAAAAAGGGGAGAGTAGAGTGTAGAACCGAGTCAATTGTGGAAATTCTTCAACTCGGACCGAGTTGAAATGCTCAAACCGAGTCGGGGGAATCATGCAGAAACAGAAGGACAGGCTGCTAAACTCACCTCGGTTGAAAAAGCCTAACTCGACTCGGCTGGAGCAACTCGGTCCGAGTCACAAGGTTTTGGTCGAGGCGAGGCTATGATGGGAGATCAGAAGGTTCTGGAGCCAATTCCACCTCGGTTAGACATCAACTCGACTCGGGCTAGGATCAACTCGGGTCGAGGCGGGATTCCAACCGAGTCGAGGCAGAAGCTGACGAACAGATTCAAAAATTCAAAATTTGAGCCAACTCGGCTCGGTTTGGAAGCAACTCGGACCGAGTTGAAATTCGAACAGGCCAGAAACGCAGATTTAAAGGGTTAGTTCGTTTCTTTTTTTTTTTCATTTCCTCTCTTCCATTCCATTCATACACGAACAGAGACACACTCACGCACCCACGTCACTACATTCACGTAGATTCACTCATCAAATCATCACTCTCACAAACGTTCACGCACACAACGCACACGCATAACATCATTCTCTCCCTCGGTTCAACTTCATCCGTCCATTTTCTACTCGGCTCGAGTTGCACTTCACAAGGATTTAATTCATTTATTCCAAGCATAATCCAAGAAAGGTATGTTCTTCTCCATTCTCATTTCATTTCAAGTTGGGAGCATGATTTTTGTGATTCTTGCTTAGAACCCTAGAATTTCAAATTAGGGATTTTGTCTTCTCTAAGGAAATTGGTATATGTTTGCCCTTAATTGTGAGGAAATTGATACATTTAATGTATGGGTATTGCAATTCTTGGTTCAATTTTAGATGGGTGCTACCAATTTTGGAAGAATTTAGAGATTCTTAACCCTAGGTCTTGTATTGCCAATATTTTTTTTGGGGAATTTATGAATTGACAAGAAATTCTTGCTAATCGTGTGTTAGTAAAGGACTATTGTTGATTTTGCATGATGGGTAGTTCCAATTTTATGTCAATTGTGAAAATTTTCTCTTGAATTGAGGTGTGAGCATATTAGCTTGTGAATGAATTTGGAAAATTTATGTGAAGAAGTGTATGGAGAAGGAGGTTGATAAGGAGTAATTTCTTGCATGCCTTGTTGTTGAATGATTGTTTTTTATAATTAGTTGGGAATTGTTATGATAGAAGACATGAATTTGATGATAGGTTGAGGTTGTGAGAGATTTCGTTTATTTGCTTGATAAATTCTTAATGGTTGTAATCTTTTTACTTTCTTAATTCACAGAAAAATGATGACCAGAAATCGAAGTCAGAGGAACAGGCAGGGAAGGGATGAGGAGTACCTTGCGGATGTGGAGGATATTTTGAATGAGAAATTGATGGCGGTCTGTGGGAAAAGGCCGAGAGATTATGGGATTGTATACAAATCATTTGATTATACAGACTATTTCCAGGAGATCGTAGAAATGACTATCAGGCCAACCCGCTACTATGATGAGGAATGTGCCGAAGCACTAGGCATAAGGGAAGAAGTGGAGGAGTTGTTCGACAGGGTCGGGTGGAAGAACTTCTTGAGGATAAGGAAGCCTACCTATGAAAGGCTTGTTATAGAGTTCTTTAGCACCAACAAAGAGGTGATTGGAGAGGACAGAACCCCGGTTGGAGTGAATTTTCGGTTGGGAAATCAAGATCGATATCTCTCTCTAGATGATATCAATACCATCTTTGAGACTAGGAGGGTAACAATGGAAAATTCCAACGTGGAGGCAAGGCGTTACAATGAAGCTAGATTTTGGAAAGAGATTGCCGGAGTGGATGAGGATGATCAACCCTCTTTTGACCCGAGTCGTTCAAAAGCATCACAAATCAGAAATCCCGTTCTTCAGTATGTTCAAAGAATCGTGGCCAATACCGTGTTCGCCCGTTATGAGGTAGGGTCGGCAAGAAGCACCGAGCTCAAGCTGCTTCACCGTATGATACATGGGAAGCATTCTTTCCTTGGGTCAAGGTTGATTGAGCAGTTTAGTAGGCAAAGGAGGCCGGTTAAAAATATTCAAATCGGAGGCCTAATTACACATATAGCAGAACATTTTGGATGGTACCCTGATGTCAATGAAAGACCGATAGCGGGTGACATGAGGTTTGACCTATCATGTATGGTTAGGTCAAGGATGATAATGAGATTGGGGGATCGTTTCTGCCTAAAGCTAGATCCGAATGGCGTATTTCCTTTACCGAAGCAAGAGTTGACCTCGGTGTTTAGCGGAAGAAGAGGGAATTTGAACATGTCGTCACCAGCTCATATTGAATGGATGAGCAGGGCAACCGAGGGTCCTTCGTGGGGAAAGGGAGCAAGACAGATGGCTGAGTCCTCCAGAAGCGCCCGGGGAAGAGAAGAGGATGAAGACGAGGAACCGGTGCATGAGGAGATGCCACCACCGCATGTTTCTCCGATAAGGGAGACCCATAGAGATCGCACTCCTCCAGTTACTCAAGTTTATCATAGAAGAGGGGAGATGCAAAATCTCATGAGAGGACTCGAGGGATTGAACATACAGGTTGAAGCTCAGAACGCAATCATACACGAGTACAGAATATGTTTGGAAGGAGTGGAGATAATGCAGCAGCAACAATTTGAGATGCAACAGCAACAGTTAGAGATGATGAGGAGGCAGATGGAAATGCAAGAAGCAATGTACGGGTGGCATGTCAACCAAGGGCATTTCCCTCCAAGGGATCCACTACCACCTCCGGAGTGGTGATCTAACTTTTCTTCCCTTTGCTATCTGATGATGATGTGTACTTAATTCTTCATTCTATTGTCCTTTATTTTGGGATTGTACTTGAATTGTGTTGATGGATGTTTTATTTGTGTGGATGTTGGATTAATTTTTCATTGATTTTCTGTGTTATGTTTGGTTGAATTGTGATTTGGGAATGATTTGTGTTTTGAGGATTTTTTGAGTTGGATTATCTTTCTTATTGATCCTTGTGAATGATTGAATATGTGTGATGACTTGTTTTGAATAAGATGATGGAGTTGTGATTGAGATCTAGTTCATAAGCATTAGTGTCGATCGTGGAAAATCAGCTTTTGAGATAATAATGAGTTGAAGAGTAGCCCAAAAACTCATTTGAGATTGATTTGTGGGAGAATTAATGTTGGTGATAATGCTTGATTCTTGTTCAATTAAAACCAGTGAGTTTTGTGCCTTAAATCGTGCATATTGACGGTTTAATCTTTTCATGGAGTGTGTCATCTACAGTTTGTGTTCTAGAACTTGCCTTAAAACTTGTGGAGATTGGAATTTTGTGTGAAGATTTCTAAAAGGATAAGAGGCCATTTTTGTGTAAAAGAAGTCACTTAGCCACAATTTTCACCCACCAAAGCATTAATTCCATAGTGAGCCAATTTGAGCCTTGAAGCCTATTTTTTTTAGCAAGCCATGTGAATGCAACCATTCTGTCTATCCTTATGAGTCTTTTTGTCCTAACAAATAGTAGAGCTCGATTGTTGACAAATGGTGATTGAAAAGGAAGTGTGTGGGTTTTATGTGCTAAGGTTGAGGAAAAAGTGAAGAGAAAAAAAAGGGGGGGGGGGGTTTGAAAAGAAATTGAATTGTGAAAAGAAAATATGTATGAAAAGAAAATTCAATTTTGAGCTTGAAGTGAAAGAAAGTCTCAATGGATGTTTGGTGGTGGATTACAAAATTTGTTGAACAACAAAGGAAAAAATGAGAAGAAAGAGGATGAATGTTGAGATTTGAGATGAATGAAATGTATGCTTGGTCAACTTTCATTGCTCTACTATTGTTGAGTCACTTTTCCTAAAGTTACCCACCAAGTCCAAAGAGCTAACGTTACAACCCTTGGAAAGACCTCTTTAATTGATTTTGACACACAAAAGGATGATTGAAATTGAGTTTTGTGGCAAGCTTATGGGATGCATTCTTGTGGAATGATATTGAGTGCTTATGAATCCCTTAAACACTTGTGTGAGAGTGAAACACTTCCGGAAAGGAACTTGTAATTGAGCATTTGATCTAGCAAAGGTTTGAACACAAAAACGTCGATTGTGAATTGAGGGCTGCTTGGATTCTTGTTTGACATTGAGATTGCTTGAGGACCTTTGATCACATTAGTGTTGTTTGAACGTTTTGAAATCATTTCTCTTTTGTCTTGTCCCATGTGCTTTAAAGTTTAGTTGCTCGGGGACGAGCAACACTTCAAGTTTGGGGGAGTTTGATTAGGTGAATAATTGCATGTTTTAACTGTGATTTAACGGCTTAATTTTGTATATTTTGATTGCATTTCTTCACCGAATCCTTTTATATGGTGCTAATAAGCCGAGAAGGGACTGTTTGCGTATTTTGTAGGTTTCTATTGGTGATTTAGAGCAAAAATAAGTTCCGTGCAAGAATAGGGCAAGAAATCGACTCTGAGAGCTGAAGATCTGGAAAGATGAGAAAGAGAGGGTTACGCAGCAAGAAGAATCATTCAAATCGGAGTTCGGGAGCTCAAGTTATGAAGAATCGAAGTTGGTGACGCCATGTTAGAGGGGCAACTCGGCCCGAGTCACAAGGCTGAACCGAAACGAGGCAAATCGAGGAAGACAGAAAGTTACGAATCAAAACCACCTCGGTTCACCATCAACTCGCCTCAGTCCGAGATGCCTAACTCGGTCCGAGGGACCAAACCGAGTCGAGGGAGGAGGAAGCTCGATTATGCAGATTCTGTTCTAGCCTCAGGATACTTCCTCGACTCGGATCGAAGTGACTCGACTCGGCCAAGCACCCAACTCGGACCGAGTTAGACATGTTCGCGGGAAATTCTGCAGAGATTAAGATTTTCAGGGATCTAATTTCAAAAAATATTTTTGCACTCAAAGTCCTCCATATAAATAGACCCAATTCAGATTTCATAGGGAGAACCCATTCCATACTTCAACACTTAGAATTTGATAGAGCTCTCACACACACTCCTCACCTTTTACACACACTTTAGCTTAGAATCTGAGATTATCTTTAAATTTCCATAGATTAGAATTTAATTTTCATTGCCCAAGGATTATCTAGCATTGATCATTAGTTTACTTCATTGTTATTTCAATTTCAAGCAAGGATTGGAGGATTTTGTAAGAATTGCAATTTAATTTCAAATATTGAAGAATTCAAGGTGTTATCTCTCTTATCTCTCTTTTATTTTACTGCAATTGTTATGGGTTTCTTAATTTCACTCTTGATTGCCATGAGTTTTGTTGAATTGATGATGATTGGCTAGATCCTTTGGTGCTTGGGTGTGAGGATCCTTTGATGATTTGATTATGGTGATGATTTGATTGGATTTTCCTTTTGTGTGAGAGATTGATTATTCTTATGGGATTTGTATATGTTGATTGCTAATCTATGATTTGATCCTTTGTTGCTTGATTAATTATCGCATGGAGACGTGGGTAATTAAATCGGTGCTTAGGTGTTAGGATTAGAGGTGTGATCAATGTCAATATTGGTTAAACTCAAGGAGACTTGGTTAATTTCATTAGAACCGGCATAAGGGTACGTAATTGCTTGATTTATAATTGGGTAATTAGTGAGGGGGCTTAGAGTGTCGTCTCTAAGACAATCTACGTGCTTATTGTGTGCTCGTCCTAGGCTTATCCAGTACGGTTGTGTGCTTCATACGTGATTGACCCTATCATTCTGTTGCATGTGGATTTTCCAATCTTGTTTGATCCGTAGTTGATGATTCTTTGGTGAATTGCACCCGAGCACTCGTTTCTCCTTGGTATTTGTCTTGTGTTATTTGCTTTCTAGTTAATTGCTTTATAGTTGCTTGTTTAGTTAATTGTTCTAGTTTCTTTGTTGGTTTTAATTGTTGGTTTAGTTTATTGCATATCCCGTGCTTGACTCAATAATTCCGCGAAGCTTGTAGCTCTAGGGATCCTTGCTCTCCTAATTCTCGTGGGTTCGATATACTGATTGGTCACAAATACTTGCTACGATAAAATGACGACAATCAATATGTACGACCAAACAAAATATCAAACCCTAGAGACTAGGAAGACGGTGGAGCCTAAAAAATGAGTGTTGTCATAGTATTATAGCGGCTAATCAGGGTGCAAAAACTTAAATAAACAATAAACCAAACACGAGCAAGCAACAAATAACAAAAGAAAGCAATTTAAAACTCTTGACGAGTGCAAGTGATGAGAATGTGATCGCTCGGGTGTTCTCCTTACACAATCCTTTGATAAAATCACGAATCAATCACAATCAAGGCATGAACCGGGATAGGCTAAGAGCGATCACGGAGAATTTAACAAGTAGGCTCCTAAAATCGTGAATACGTAATCACTTTCAACACGGTTGCTAATGCCTACGTTTCGTCTCCTCACCACACACCTAAACGACCTCTAGGCATGCAATGTCCATTGTTCGGAGATCTAGCAACTAATCCCCTCTCGGGTTAATCAATCACTATTTGTCTCTTAAGCAATCAATTGAAACATTTACATAATCACCAAATAAGTGCATCCAACTCTCGTTGCAACATACGAATCCAACAATTAAGCTACTAGCAACAATCAATCACAAGATATATGGAAAGCCCAACAATAGAAGCAACAAATCACCAAATACATGCCCATCAAGTAATCAATTCATGATTAACACCAAATTCATGTGCAATTCAAATACCCAAGCAATCTAAGAGGTTAGTTCATGACTAATTTGAACAATAAAATAGAAATGAGAGAAGAGAGATCAAAACCCATGACAAAATAGATGGAAGCAATAAAATGGAGAAATATCACCTTGATTGAATTGAATAAACTTGGAAATGATCCTTACAATTGCTAGATCCTTGCTTGAAAGTAAAGATTACACCAATTTAAACTATGGGCTAACTTAATCTATGAGGAATTTAAAGCAATCTATCTATGAAATTGAAATACAAGAGAAAATGAGAAGGGAAACTAGAAAAAGAAACTAAGGAAATTTAATCTAAGTGTAAAAAGTGTTCCCAAGGTGTGAATTAATGCCTTCAATTCAGATTTGGAGGTATATATAGCAGGGGTCTCGAGTGCAAAGACAATATTTGCAAAGGAGTCCTTCGAAAAATTAAGTTCTACAAAAACAGCTCCGAAACAGCTATCTCGGGTCGAGACGACCGTCCAGCTCGAGTCGAGATGAAGCTGCTTCCAAAGTCGAGAGCTCTTAAATTTGTCTCGAGCTACCCAGATGTCTCGACTCGAGCTCATTGTCCGTCTCGGCTCGAGACGAGCTCAAGACGAGTTGACTTGCTCACGTAAATGCCACCTTATTTCAAACGTCTTGACTCGAGCTCCTCCTGTGTCTCGGCTCGAGACGAGCTCGAGATCCAGCTTGAGACAAGCTTGAGACAGTGCAATCCACCTCCGATTTCTTCGATTCCTTTTATATTTCGACCCTCGTCTCAATGCCTTTCTGAATTTCCATTTGAACCTCGGATTCGCTGAGAAATGAACACGGGACGGGCTCGTTTCTTGAATCAATCAACTCAATTATGGTATGTGATAAAAAACCTACAAAACCGACAAAATACCTTCCACAACCGTAAAGCTCACAATAATAAGGATTAGGGTGATAATGCTCATAAAATAGCCTCACTTAAGACTGAGGCTAAACCCTTCAGCAATTCTCTCTCTCATTTAATAGCTTTCAAGCATTCATTTCATATTTGTTGTTCATCATTTTCATTGATTGTTCTTGTGCATTTATTGTTATAAATTCACCAATTAATATTTATTTTAATCGATTCCAAAGCCACATCCATCACAAATCTATGAATTTATTTCGGTTAACAACAATTGGCACTAGGAGAAAGGTTGATCTCCCTAAAAAAACCACTAAAAAATTGAAGAACACTCACTGTTCTTCAAACAAAAACTCATTCCTACCGAAAGAAGATTCTGATTCTTTCGAAAATGTCTAAGGCTGGAAACATCATCCCAACGGGGGAGAACCCCATCGATAACGCAAGCATGCAGCCTATTCTCGTTCACGAGGATGAACGATGTCAGGGGGATATCACCCCCATTAGGTCCACAAGGGACATTGCTCCCATTCCGCTCCAGGAGTACCAGATTCCTGAGCAGATTCAGACGGCCATCAAGTTGTTGTAGGCTTGTGGCCGTGAGCTCGGGGCTGCCAACTCAGGCCCCTCATGTAACACCCCTAAAATTCTCAACTTAGTTATTTTAAGATTTTAAAAATTAATAATATATATATATATATATATATATATATATATATATATATATTGTGTACATAACACGTCAAGATTTTCTCAACAAATAAATTTCTCTCTTATTTTTTTAAAAGTACCGATTCTTCTCTTCTTTTTCTTTTTTAAAATTTGAATTTTTAAATTAAAAATCTTATATTTTAAGTGTGAGATTTTGTAGATCAAAATTCCTCTTTTATCTCAACAAAAATATTTCTCTCACCTTTGTATTTATTTTAAATACACGGTTTTCTTCATTCACCGTAAATTCAAGTTTTCCGTCTAAAGTATTTCAATGAGGTCAAGCTCTAAAATATTTATCAAAAATAATCAGGTGGGGTTTCTTACTTATGTATTTACTTTGTCACTTTTAAATGTTCATGTAGATTTAATTGTTGCTTGCTACATCATACTACGTTCACATATTACATACGTTATTTGGTTACTTCGACGGTAAGGTCGTTGTAACTAGCGGGGACTACGGTCCGGGAGGGAAAGCTCCTTGGAGGCAACTCCACCGTATACAGATTGACAGCCAATATATTGACACATTACATAATATGCATGTTGTGTGAGTTAATAATTTTATTTATATGTGATATTTAATTGTGACAAAGGGACCTCACTGAGCTAGTGGTTTGCTCACCCCGATACTCTTAACATTTTTCAGATTAAAAGGGAGTGTGGTGGAGGGCCGGTGGATGTGTCACAAATATTCATGTATCATTTCATATTTGAGGATAATTCTTGTTATTTTAAGTTCAAATTAAGAATTTCAGAATTATTTTTAAATACATATTTCTTTAGAGTCACATCTCATCTATTTTATTAAACCTTGTTTATATTTGAAAATAAATTACATTAATTTCTATTGATTATGTTTCACTTTAGAACTTACTAATATTTTCACTAATTACTTCCGCTGCTAGTTTAAAAAAAAAATTGTTTGGTTTTGAGTTCCTTTTATAAAGTATAGGAGTTTTTGAATAAATTATAGATTAAGTTCTTTTTCAAAAGTCTTCGAAAATCGGGATGTGACACCTCAATTGTTCCCCATAAGAAAAATAAGGGGAAGAAAAAGAAGGCCTAAAGGGCACACAGGAGGCCTGGGTCGCTCGACAAAGACGAGCAGCCTCAGGGGTCTAAGACGGTTTTTGAGCGGCTTGGATCCTCTCGTCAGCTAGACTTCGGCTCTGAGTCCGAAATGGAGTCCATGACGGGAACCACCCCAGCTAGGCACTCTGTGGACAACCTTCCGCCCGTGAACAGGGCCCCAACGCCCAGCGCTCCGCTAGACCATGACGGTCGAAAGGTCCCAGGCAAAGATCAGTTGGGCCCAGCCCAGACTGCAATCCAGGACCGCCTAGGTCCCCGCCGCGAGCCTGAGCTTGATTCTCGCGACACTCTTCTCATCGCCATGCAGAAGAAAATTGATGAGATGTGTTGGTCCCAGAGAATCAAGTCTACTAGATGTTGAAATCTAGAGGGGAGGGGGAGTTGAATATATATTTCAAAACTTATTCAACTTCAATTCAGATTTTCTTCAAATCTTTAATAAATCAGATACACAACGGAATTAAGAGTTGTATACTTGATTCATAGAATTTCTTAAGAGAATGAATTTCAAGTTGATAATCTGAAAAAATTGATAAAGACTGAAAACAAAAAAAAAAAAAAAACAGTAAAAAAATACATAATTTATAGTGGTTCGGATTTGGATAATCCTACATCCACTCTCCTTCCACAATTTGTGAAAGAGACTCCACTACCTTACTTACTTTCTTACCAGTTTACTTAGGCCTCGTTTGCTAGCCCAGTTGGGGTAACTGTCCGATTAATTGTTAGGGGCGATAATGGGCCCATTTTCCATCCAAGGTAATTAGAAGAGTGTTTGGTATACATAGATTAGCCCATTTTAACATTTAAAAGAAAATTAGAATTTATTATGGTATTTACTCCAATACCCCTCAGCAACAAACAACTTTTGCGTCTCAAAATTCGTAATTCTAGAATCCTCCATCGCCGTCTCTACTCTCCATGAAACGTGAATCGCCGTCTCTACTTGTGATATCCGAATCTCTCATAAATTATTTACCAATAAAATTTACTCATTTTATTAACTTATATGAGTGACAAGTTACTTATTTATAATTCCTTCCATTTTACTCCTTAAGTTTTAAATATAGGATATTTTATTGAATTAGTAGTCATAAACTTCTACTAAATTGTTAAATCTAAAGTAATATAAATAAATTGTCAACTATTCATAAGTCAATATACTTCATACAATTATTTATTTGTGTGCTATTTGTAATCTTGTAATATTTTATCTTATTTTAAATATTGTATTAAATATGTGTTTTTACCTACTTAGTGGTGAGATGATAATTGACTTTATTATAAGATTTATTTAATTCATATTATACTACTCAATTGTTACTACCTCTAGTGTTAACGTGAAAATTAATTATAATTGTGATACTTGAGCTTCTCACTACTCATTAACTAATATATTTCATGCATTGAGTGCATTTTTAATTTATTATGTGCTACTAGTGATTTTAAATTATTTTATCTTGTATTATTTTATTGTGTTTTTAGATATTGAATTAATAATATATGTCTTTATATGTTTAGTGGTGAGAAAAATTAATTTATAAGTGATTGAGATTTTGATAGTGTTTTGAGTACCAATATAATTTATTTAATTATTGGTGGTATTAGTTAAATTAAATAATTTTCGATTAAAAATATTATAACATATTAAAACATAATATATATATATATATATATATATATATATATATATATATATATATATATATAGTTAATAGATAATAAGTAGAATAAAAGAAAAGAAAACTTACCTGCGAAGTTAATTAGAAGGCGGTGGAGAGGATATGCATATCATTTCATTTTACAAACCTGGAAACTTAGCACATATACGTGCTAGAGAGAGAGAGAGAGAGGATCGTAATTTTGAAGCGTTTTGGTAAGTTTTTGACTTTCGTCAATTGATAAATTTTATACTGTTTTGAAGCTCGCGATGAGTAGAACAAAACCCTACCCTCAAATTATTAATAATTGTTCTTATTTGATAGTGAAAGGCGATAAAAAGGGTTTAGGATTTGATTTATCAATGTTTTACGAACTTGAGGTAAGTAGGAATTCATTTGCACCTACAATGCATAAATATAATATTTTGTGAAGTAGTTATATTTAATTGGTGATATGTGAATATTGTGTTAATTGTGATATTTGATTGATATTCAATTATCATTATGAAAGGAGTCTGTGAGCTCCATATCTGAAGTGGAATGAACCTGTGAATTCAGTGAGTATTGTGAATTGAATTCAGTGAGTATTGTGAATTGAACATGTGAGTTCAGGGATTGTTGTGAATTGAACCTGTGAGTTCAGTGGTTATTGTGAATTAAACCTGTGATTTTCATGATTATTGTGAAATGAACTTATGAATTCTGCAATTTTTATAGAAATGGATAGGGTGATTGAATTGGTGAGTTGTGAGTAGAAATGAATTAGGCGAGTGATTAGAAATGAATTAGGGGATTACAAAGTGAGAACGGAAGGGGCGACCTAGGAGTTATGGCGACCAGAGAGAATCTGGCGTATGCTACCTAGAGTGGGCCACCGAGTTCAATTGTTGCAGAATGAACCTGTGAGTTCAATGATAATCGTGAAATGAATTTGTGAATTATATGATTATTGCGGAAGTGAAAATGGTGTTGAGCATGTGGTTTTACTGTGTGTATATGCTACATTGCATCATGCATATCATGCATTAACATGAAAATATTTTATCAAATGGTGTGTTGACCACATTATGCACCGAGGGCGGCAAGGGCGACCTAGGAGTTAAGGCGACCAGGCAGATCCTGGCGTATGCTACCTAGAGTAGGCCACCGTCTCATATGCTATGGTGTGTGCATATTTTTCAGAGGGGACTTCTGAACGGACAGGGGGTCAGGTTTGGTGATGGACCTCGCTAGGCCGTTAGAGGGTGGGATCCTCAACAGTATGGGTCGGCGTGGAGGGATGACTTCTTGGTGGTCATGAGGGGCGCGATGGGGGGGGACCCTTGGTGGCCACAAGAGGATGGGCCTCACGTCGAGGTCATACATATAGTGGCCACTTAAATATAAACAAAAAAAATTGAGCTTAGTGCTCGTGTCACGGTGCATAGTAGTGAGTTAGGGGCCCTAACGAGTGTTTCATAAATAAATTGATGATTTTAAAGAGAGTGCTTTGTACATTGGGAGGTTTTCGAACTAAACATCACATCATGCATAATTTCTACTTACTGAGATTTATAAATCTCACATAGTTTATGCATTGTAGGAACCTGCTGACTTGTGACGTTGTGGTTCTACTGGACAAGTTGTGCAGCTCCTGCGGGATTTTGAGTGGCTGTGTACATAGATGACGACCTGTTGGGTCAAACCGTGGGCTTGATATCGAGTTGTATTTTATTAAGTTTTATATATGATATTATGAGTTCTTCTTGTCATGTTTGAAAGTGTTCATTGTCTTTCTGTTAAAGCATAAAAAAAAAAAAAAAAAGTCGCACGTGCGCACGAGTCATTTCTTGTAAAATTATTCAAAACTCATTTTTTCTTGTTAAATTAGTGTTTCTAGTTGGGTTGTTAAAAGGTGGTCGTGTCACTACTGGAAGAATCATAATCTTGAATTATTAATTTGTTGGTTAGTACTTATTTATTGTGGTTTTTTTTTTCATTTTTATATAAATTCTCTCTTTTATGTAGAATTAATTTGACTTTTCTATATCAAATGAAGGGGTAAATTTTACTCCCTAATGCTTTCCTTGACGAATTCACTATTTGTTGAAAGTTTACATGAATTTGTGTGTTTTCTCTTCTATAAAAACTTTTATGAGAAGGAAGGAGGGTAGTATTTTATGAGAGGAAAGAGGGAGTAGTATTTAAAAAAAAAAATTTAAAGTTCCATAAAAAATTTCATGACTACTTACCCAGTGGAATTCCATTTACCTGCCATAGTTTCTTGACTATGTTTGAAATGGGGATTTAAGTACAGAAAATTTCTATTTTTTTGGATTTAAAAATTCTGATAGTTAGATATAGCTTATGTTTCCATCTCCCTTTGAATTATGTAGGTCTACTGAATATTTCGAACGAAGAGAACCTTATAGCACCACCTGATTGCTACTGCGGTCGGGGTAAGATGCTCCGGTTTTGCGCTGGTTCGTATGCAAAGAATCCAGGCCGACACTATTACAAGTGCCCTGTTGGTCAAAACCACCCAAAACACTTCATATGGTGTGATGAATTTGACCATTCTAAACCTACTGCTACTAAACCACCCTTCAAGTTTACCAATATTGGCTCGTGTTCAACCAATTCGGCATTCTATAGTCAACAATCAGAACATAGCGAGGTCCGTCGTCGCAAACCAAAGCATGATGATGGCTCAATTGGACACAAATACGCAAAGAACCCTTCTTTACGACTTTAGGGGGTGGGGTTGAAGGGGGGGGTCTTGTAGTCCTTCCCTTTGGCACCGCCAACCGTGTCCAAATTAGATATGGGAAACATTGCCCGGGCTGCTCGCACAAATCATTTAGTTTGGTGTGTAGTATGTTTTTTAATTATATTCCTAGCAATATCATTAGTTATTATAGGTATAGTTATTGGTTTAAGCTTTTGCAAATGCACTTAACTCATTCGTTTTAAATTACAATGCATGTACCTAGTTGATTGGATGTTAACTAATTATCTTAAACATCTATTTTTTTGCCTTGCTATATTTTTGGTAGAACATTTTGAAAAGGTTCTTTCCAATAGAATATGGTTTTTGGATGTTTAGACATCATGTATTATGTCTCTGTACTTGGTTTACTGCTATGATTCACTTTGCAGTTGCAGCTTATTATATATGATACTAATGTTGGAAAAAGATGTTAAAGTATCGAATTTTAATTTATTTTTTGTGATGTTATTAACCAAGATAAACTACATGTAATTGCAACATTTTGGTGTCTTTACTGTGTATTAATAGCGCTGGTTGAAGAGCACCAGTTTATCAGTTTTGAGGTAGTTGTATTGCACCATTAAATGTGGTAGTTGAGATCTTTGGTGTTGTAATCTTGCCTTCAATGCAGTAGATTTTTTAGGGTTTGTAGGTGCGGTTCAATGATGCAGAGAAATGATATTTGAGATAGTTGGTGTTGTCCACTTGTCTTTAATGCAACAGATTTTTAAGGTTGGTGAGACATTTATTCAAAACCAATGCTGGAGCATTAATTTTGAGGTAATAAAGCTGATGTTTGGTTGTTTGAACATTTATTTGGGTAGCTTTTTTTTTTATTTAATGCTAGGATTACTTGACGGCTATATATTACAGCCCTTCATTTATGAATTTCTTACGAAATTCAAGTATTGTTTTCACAATATGTCTTATCTATCTATTCCTCCACAGGACTCATTTTTCTACGAGGGAAACTGGAATGAAGACAATGTTAATGTCTTCATTCATTGCCTCTTGAACAACAAGAAGATAGGTGAATGGAATGTAGTTGGGGACAATACGGAGACAATTAGATCTGCTCAGGATTGGGTTAACGTGATGATGGAGGAGAAGTTCACATGGGATGACGTGGTAGCACAGATAGACATGCTGAAGAAATGATACAACACCTTCAAAATCGTGCTTGAGATGGAAGGTGTGTGGTGGGATAAAGAGGTAAACCACGTTTACGCACCCGCATGGGAAGATATCTTCAAGGTATATTTAAAATTTCTAAATTTCATTCGATGTTAAATATGCCTATAATTAACATGGACTGCACCATCATCCTAAAATGTAGGTGGATGACTTTGCAAAGTCTTTATACCACAAAGGAGACATGATGTTCGATAAACTTGGCCAGCTATTCGGAGGTAACGACGTGATCACCATAAGTTCGGATGGACCAAATGCACATGCTCCTGTAAACAGCATACATGCGCCCATTATTGTGCGCGACTCTGATGAAGAGGATGAAGCCGATTCCCCCAATCCACAACACACCAAAGTAAGCTGTCAAAGAAAGATTTTCTCTACTGAAATTGGAAAAAACACATGTCGTGCGCTAATTAGCATATAGTCTAATGCTGCGAGAGATCGTGCACCATACCAAGAGACAGAGTCAGCCGTTTTGGCTTGAGAAGGCCAGTCCTCTAGATGAAACACGCATCCGATGGAGGTGATGTTATCATCAAGAAGGAAGCCTCCAACTCTTGTGCCTCCTCAAGCCCATCGAAGTGGTCGTTCTCCCCGACTGAAAAGAAGTAGTAGTAATATATATATATATATATATATATATGGTGCACGTTAGCTGACATGCATTTTCCAAAAAGTATCGGTAGTCTTATTTAATATTCTATTTTATTCCTAGTATATTTGTTATTAGTACGAAATGGGACATTTTGTTAAATCGGTCGTAGTATGATGATAGTGATCTTGACTAGATTGTCCCAACAAACTGTAACTCAAAATTATTAATGATGTCTATTATTATGAAGACTGAATATTTTCTGCCTGAGTCTTTGTTTCATCAAGTTTTCTGCCTATTATTATCAACAAATTGCTAATTTACTGCAACTCTGATATATATTGCTTTTGATTTCACATTTTTGTGAATGGCGTGTAATTAAATTACAACTTCCTTGTAAAAAGAAAAAAAAAACTCCTAATTTGGTTGTCCTTCTCTCGGCAAAAAAATCATACAGCTCCTGTCGGTTGTTTGCCAACTTTGTAGTGTCTCATCTATAAAATGGTGTGCTAATATGAAATTACCACCCACATTTTTTCCAACTCAACTAGATTAATTATTTTGTTTTTATGCATGTGAAGTACAGTATTTTTTGTTGCCAGATTCACATTCCCCATAATTTCAATGGGAAATCTTGATTGCAATGCTGGAATGCACTAACTTAAACTCTATGAATAATGTTTTAATTATCTCAACTAAAAACTAAAGAATTGATGCATGGTTGTTGTTCAAACCAGGAAGAATCCTGATTATGTTTCTTAACCTGTTTCTTTAATTATCAAGTATTTAATGTGATCGGTTCTAATCCTGCGGGTATTATAGATTAGGCCATTGCCAAGTTTTCAGTTTCTACAGATAATGACATAACACGTAATTTAATATTGAAATGATGTGGACTAAATTACGTCTGTCATCCAAATAATACATGATGTTCAAGATACACTTAAGAATAAACACAACAATAAAAACATACAGCTCATCTAATGCATTCTCACATATTACGTCTGTCGTTACAGTTAGCAAAAGGAACACCAAGTCGTGCCACAAATATAACTTAAAACATAATTAGACAACTACAAAAGTAGAATGTTGACGGGCTGCATTGTCCCCCCCCACTGGCTAGTTAGCCGCCTGCTTTTTCCAAAAGCCGGATAGCATAGACAGCCCTATCAGGTTCAGGTAGTCCCAAGAAAATCTCGAGAATTTCAATCTTCGAACCAATTATCTGTGTAACATCAAGTTTCTGAACAGTGATTAGGCCAGGCACATCTCGAAGCATCTCGTACACCTTAGCTCTCTTCTCTCCCAGCTCGTAGTCGTATCCAATCTTACGTGCAATAGTGTCCAATCGCTCAGCTGTCGTGCGACAAAGTTCCTTCAAGAGCTCAGCCATGGTCGGATCAGTTGATCCAGCTATCATCTTCCTCTTCTTTTTGTTAGATGACGATGGCTCCACCGAATCAGTTGTAAAAGCAGTGCTATTCTCAGTCTGTTCCTCGTTTGCACCCTCCTCAGGTTGAGTCTCATTTTGATCGTCCAAGTTGATGACGTTTTCCCCACGAAAGCTAGATTCAGTTTGAGTGTTATGCGTGTTGTAATGCTCCTTCATTGTAGCCGCTGCATCTGTGACGTCTTCAGCAATAGCCCCTGTCGCACGATCATTCCCGAAGACCTCTAGCCAATCGGGAAATAATGGCCACTCTTTGTATCGCATCCCTCGCATCGTGTGATCCTTCTGTATTCAACATATCAACCTTAGAAATCGTGTCACATGAAAATTAAACACAATCTTAGTACGGATTTATTTGTACTCACGTTGATGATTTGCTCCCATTGCTCATCTGTTACTTCGAGAGTGTTGGTCGTCGTGTTCCATCCAACACCAGTGGTGTTACTTTGAGCTGATGCAAGTGCCGCATAATTTTTCTTCCATGCTGTAAGTTTTGAAATGATATTTGGATTGACTACTAGGTCGGTGTGTGGAAACACTTTCTTCATTGCCTCCATTAGCTTGGTCAGATATCCCGTTCGGAATCCATTGTCGCTCTTCCACCCAGTAGCTACAAGTTCCTTTAATGCACTCAATAGCACTTGTTCCTCTCGGTTTGACCATGTACGCCGTGTACCAGTTTTGGAATCCTTCTTAGCAGCCCCTCTCCCACTTGTTACATTAGGTTGACTGTTATCCATGTCAGATACCTGTTTATCAGCAAGATAATTTAGTTGATATGAGGAATTAAGAAAAAAAGATAATGTATTAATCTGCTCGAGACAATGACAAATAGAGCTTTTGAATTCAATAAGAAAAACAGTACGAGTACATGAGAACCATGCAAAGTGCACATATAATCTGAATTATTCTAAAAGTTACATAACTGACAATCACAAAACCATAAACAGAACCATATCAATCAACAATCATCTTAAACAAAGTAAACAACACAACAACACTATACTCCTAAGACATGTTATGAAAATCTGCCCACATCTGCTGAGCTAGTTGATCCCTATGACTGGTCCAGATAGGAGTTGATTCGACAGTTGAAATATATTCTGGGTGTTCTTCAACTTGCTCGTTATTTTCTACAGATGCATCTAACCTCTGTTTCATTGGATCAACTGCCATTTCACTATGAATAAAATTGTGCAGTAGGCAGCATGCCATAATTAAACGGATTTGTGTTTTTATCGGGTAATAGGCTGCACTGCTAAGGATCCCCCAACGCATCTTCAACACACCAAATGTACGTTCAATAACGTTTCGTGCTCGAGTGTGGCGCATATTGAAGTGCTCTTGGTAATTGATTGGTCGTGCAGCATCTGGTCCCCACTCATTCAAGTGATACCTCACACTCCTATATGGTGTAAAAAACCCAGGGCTATTTGCATACCCATTGTCACATAAATAGTAACAACCTACATAATGAATATTGATACCCATTAGGACCATTCAAACAAATAATGGATAGTGAAAAACAACCAACTATATTTTGTCCAAAATTAGTAATACAAAAAAAAAACACTAACCAGTTGGAACTTTCAAACCATGTGTCCTGTTTACCGCATCTCTTAAAACTCTGGCATCCGATGCGGACCCCTCCACCCTGCCAAGACATAGACAAATTGTATATTCCTATTGCAAACCGCCAAGACGTTTGTGGAAATCTGCCCTTTACGAGTCCGATACCGCCCTCTATCCTCCACTGGGACATGAACATTGACGTATGTGCCGTCTAAAGCACCTAAACAACCCTGAAAAAATATGCAATTAGATCATATCAATGCCAAAATAATAATATTGTAAACAATTAAACCGAAGGAAAATTTAATTTACCTTAAACCACTTCCAACGTGGGTTGGTGCTGTCTTCTGGCACAGGAGTAGGTTTCACAAGCAATATTGAATGCAACTGTAGCACGGCTTTCAGGACTAGATGGACGTAATGGGAAACGGTTTGTCCAGAACGTCGAAATTTATACTTGACTACCCAATTTTTTTTATGATGTGATAGTACAAACAAAAACATTGCTACTTGCTCCTCAACACTCACATGTTTTCCCTCACTGAGACCCCCTACGTTTTTAAGCAAAATACACAACCTACCAAATGTGTTACGATCCATACGGAGGTTATCTACACAGTCACAGTCATAACGTCCTACGAGCCTTCTCAATTCTTGGATTTGGAGCGGAATACGATCCATCATACTATACCTCACAGTCCTATGTTGTCTACGATTATTATCATTGTTCATTAATTCAAGTATTATTGAGATTATTAAAATGATGTGTTGCATAATCTCTTCAAGCAACAAGTAAACATGCTCGTTCTGCTTTTAAGTTGTAGTCATCTTATGCACTACCTGCCTTCAACAAAAATTATGCACATACCAAATGTAGTAAGAGTTTTCCACATACAACAAACCGCCAGATAATTCAGTCACGTATATAAGTAATTGAAGTAATAGATTCGACATATATCAGCAAATCAGGAGGAAAACAAAAATGTGTAGAGAAACATCACTTATTTTTGTAGAATTTTAACAGAACAAGAGTTATGGTAGTCGGTATCATTAAGTTGATTAATTCATGATGGTGATATTATGAACTTTTCATCAAAGGTTATATCAAGTAGTTTGATAATCATAAGTTAAACAAGCAAGACTACAAAAGTTTCTCAAAATACGAAACTTAGTTGATCTCACTCTAATACCTAACATATATAAGGATAATCACCACTTGCAACTACTAGATTTAATTGAGATTGAAGAGATTAATTAAAAATACACATACATATAAACCTCTCTACATGTGGATACAAATTATAGATTTAGGTGAAATATTTTCCACAAGATTATATTAGTGGAGGAAGTAAATATATTCTCACACATTCAGCAAAATGACAAATTAAAGTTTGAGACCTTAACTAAAAAAGATTAAGCTTAAAACCACCCTAACTTCTTAATCATATATGATGTAATTAAATAGCACCTAAATCAAAGAAATAAAACGTAAAAATAAATTCCAAAACCACTGATTCTCCCCCTATAAAATCTCTCCCATGTCCATTGAAGTCCCACTCTCACTACACTACCGTAGATAAGAATCCATAACACAATGATAAACCTGAATTAGAACATCACCCTTAACTTTGTAATTGATACATATTTCCACAGAGCCCATAAAAACTATAAAAGGTACCCACCTGAATTCTCAATATTGAAACGGGGACACAAATTGGTCGACCAAAATCACGAACTCTACAGAGAAACTCTATAAGGAACCTGGAAGATAATAAATTTATTACTTATACGTTTGATTATAAATATCAAATCTTCTATACAAATAAATTTTAAATAACAGTAGTAAATATTCTTCTAAACTAAATGAGGGAATTAACACACATATATCCCAGTCCTTATGATCACTCCCATATTAGAACAAATAGAAGTACTTATGAAGTTGTGCACAATAGTAATTTTAATATTATATATTGAACTTTGTATTTACGATTATTTGTCATGCCTTTTTAACTATACAGAAGGAAACACACAAAAAAAATAAAGGAACTTGATTGATAAATAATTGACTTTAAAATCCACTAGAACTCGCAATAGAAGAATAACCTGCAACAAAAGAACATGGCCTCATTTTTAATCTTTTCTGTCCTTCTCTACATAGTTTTTTGTGCAGTTTTCCTACCCTATAGACAATATTTGCAAACAAACAGAAAATCCAGGCTTTGCCACATTCAATTATCCTCATTCCAGTGCAAGTTTGCAAGAAATTGGAAAAATAGTGATAGACACGGCACTTTCTCGTATGACAGCAACAAATGCAAAGATCAAATCTGATTTGCCCAAAATCAAATATCAAAATCTGATACTCATTTTCAGTATTTGCTCCAATTACTACAGCGCTGCATTAAGTGTGTGTGAAATTAATTTTCAATAATTAAGTATATTCTTAATTACCGAAATACTTCAACAATATTTCAAAATAAACATTACTCCCTCCGTCCCACATCTGTCTTCACAGCTGACCGGGCACGGAGGTTAAGAAAAGTAACTTTTTGGGTGTTGACTCCACATAAATGAAGGGTATAAGGGCCAATTCATGGGTAAGGGAGTAAGGGATTAGTTTGTACTAATTCCTCACTTAAAATCCCGCCCATGAACAGTAGCAAAAAGGGGAAAAATTTAATTTAAAAAGAATCTGGAATAGTAAAAAGCCTTCTGAAAATTGCAGGAATTAAAAATTACAAATTCCCTCCAAAATAAATTACAGGATTCCCTCCAAAGTTACAGCTGCCCTCACAAAAATTACAGATTCCCTCTAAAATTACAGATTCCCTCCTTAAAAATTACAGATTCCCTCCATCAGATTACAGCACTAAAGAGGAATTACAACATCAATAAATACCCATCAGTTTACAGCATTTATTGAGGGCAACTACTACACATTCAATGACAAAAAATAGAAGAAAAACTGATCTAACTCCAGAGGAGAAGCAATTAATATTCCAGTTTCTCAACCTACACAATACCAATGGTAGGGTCCATCAAGGGAAGATAGCAGAAGCTGCATCATCATATGGAGTTTGTGGGAGGACAATTCAAAATGTGTGGGCAGCTGCAAGAAAGAAAATCAATGAGAGACAACTTTTTGTATTCAAGTCTAATAGGGTGGGTGTTCCAGGTAACATTCAAGTGGAACTTAATGAAGAAATGATGAAGAGTATACCTTTTCAAAAGAGAGGGACCATTAGAAGACTTGCTAGGGAGCTGGATGTGAGCAAAAGTGCAGTAGGAAGATGGGTTAAGAAAGGAAAAATCAAACCACATACAAATGCTATCAAACCTGCCCTCACAGAAGCTAACAAAGTTCAAAGGCTCAAATATTGTTTGAGTGCCTTACAAGTTGAGATGGGCTATAACACATTAAGATTTGAAACCATGCACAATGTGGTTCACATTGATGAGAAATGGTTTTATATGACTAAATCAAGTGAGAGGTATTATATGGTCCCAGGGTGTGACATGCAAGAGCAAGAGGTTCATAACAAAAGTCATGTTTATGTGTGCAGTAGCAAGACCTCACTATGCAAGTGATGGTTCACTTATTTGGGATGACAAGATTGGGATTTATCCATTCACAATGAAAGAACCAGCAAAAAGAAACAGCAAAAACAGAGTGAGGGGAACTATGGTTACAAAACCAATTGATAGCATCACTAAAGAAGTTATCAAAAGCTGCATATTAAACCAGGTAATAACCCTATCAGAAACATTTCATCACTTAGGGTTGTTGCAAGTCTCCAAAACTGGAAAAACTTCCAAGTTTTTTCAGTTTTGATGACATTACAATAGGAGTATCAGTTTTGATGACATTACAGTAAGTCTCCAATAACTGATAAATTTTGATCACATCACAATTTTCTACAGATTATTCCAGCAATTAAGGCATCTTGGCCAGCAGGTGCAAGCAAGCACATATTCATACAACAGGATAATGCAAAACCCCATATTCAAGACACTGACCCTGAGTTTAGGGCTGCTGCAAGCTCAGATGGATTTAATATCCAACTGATTTGCCAGCCACCAAACTCACCAGATACCAACATCAATGACTTGGGTTATTTCAGAGCAATACAATCATTACAAGTAGAGACTAGATCATGGAATGTGGATGATTTGGTGACAAATGTGCTTTTATCATTTGAAAGACTAACACACATTACTCTTAACAATGTGTTTCTAAGCTTGCAGAATTGTATGATAGAGATTATAAAGGTTTATGGTTGCAATAATTACAAGCTGCCACACATGAACAAAGCACAACTACTCAGACAAGAAACACTTCCAATAACATTACATGTGGATGAGATGCTAGTAAGAGGATGCATAGATCATTTGGTGAATAATGGCCACATGGAAAATGATGAAGATTTGAGTGCTTTGATGTCTAGCTTAGGTTATTAAAGGATTGTAGTATGTCTACCTTTTGAAAACTTTTTGTAAAGCTTTTGAATCATCATATGTTTACAGCATAAACATAAGTTCATCAATGCTTAGGCTGTAAACATAAATATGTGTAACTTTTTGTAAGTACTTTAATGATAATCATCTAGTACTTGAATGATAATGATGCAATTATTCGAATTTCCCTTAGAACATTCTCATCACAGGGAATTCATGACCTATAAGCCTCCTAAAGAGAGTTTTTATTACCCTAATGGTGGCATTATAAGGTTCATAATCAAGGGGACAGATTCATGCATAACTCATAACCAAGGGGACAGGTTCATGCACTATAAGCCTCCTAAAATAGAGTGAATTCACCCTATTTGGTGGCATTACAAATAAAATTACAGATTCCCTCCAAAAATACAGTTAATGCCTTCTAAATAGAGTGAACTCACCCTATTTGGTGGCATTACAAGTAAAATTTCAGATTCCCTCCAAAAAAATACAGTTAATGCCTCCTAAATAGAGTGAACTCACCATATTTGGTGGCATTACAAGTAAAATTTCAGATTCCCTCCAAAAAAATACAGTTAATGCCTCCTAAATAGAGTGAACTCACCCTATTTGGTGTCATTATAATCACAGAAACATAAATCACCAGAGCATCTGGTATCACATAAAGCATGCATCAGTAAACCCTAAAAATAAACAAAAAAACTCAGAAAATCACAGTAAACCCAAATCACCAGAACATCTAGTATACATAATCACAGTAAACCCAAATCACCAGGTATACATAAACATAAATAAATAATCACAGTAAACCCAAATCACCAGAACATCTGGTATACATAAACATAAATAAATAATCACAGTAAACCCAAATCACCAGGTATACATAAACATAAATAAATAATCACAGTAAACCCAAATCACCAGAACATCTGGTATACATAAACATAAATAAATAATCACAGTAAACCCAAATGAACAGGTATACATAAACATAAATAAATAATCACAGTAAACCCAAATAACCAGAACATCTGGTATACATAAACATAAATAAATAATCACATTAAACCCAAATCACCAGAACATCTGGTATACATAAACATAAATAAATAATCACAGTAAACCCAAATCACCAGAACATCTGGTATACATAAACATAAATAAATAATCACAGTAAATATAAATCAAACAACAAAATTAATAATCACAGTAAACATAAATCAAACATCTGCTATTTTCACAAAAACATAAATAAATATTCAGAAAAAAATACCTTTGCGTATCCTCTCACCCATCATCGGTCACCGACTCCACCGTCTCAGGGAGAGAGGTGAAGGGCGGCTCCGGTGGCATCTCTAGTATACAGGGACAGAAACCCTTAGTAAACCCTAAAAAAATAAAAATATCAAAAAGTCACAGAAACATAAAAGTTCGAAAATATCAAGAGGAATTACTCAAAGAAATCTCAGTGACCACTCGAGATCGAGAATAGAAAAACCATACCAAATTTTGTTTACCCTGAAAACTAAAGAGAACAAAAAAAAATATTTCCCGTCGAAAGATCGTTGCTAAATAGAAGTAACAAGCATAACAGACAAGAAATGGCAACAATAAAAAGTAGATTAGCAGAATCTGGAAAGGAGAAGAACTCAAAGAATAGAAATTGGTCTACGCCATGGAAATTAGCATAAATAGAACTCAAAGAATCTGGAAAGTAGATTAACATACCATTACGTTGCGGAATTTTCACAGAATAGAAGCTCTACGCCATGGAAATTGGTCTTTCTGGTTCTTCTTCTTCTGCAATAAATAAGTTAAAACCAGAGAAATATGAGAACAAGCAGACACAGAAGAAGAATCGACAAGGAAGCGACGATGAGAGAAGAAGAATCGATAATGAAGAATCGAGAGAACAGGGAGCGGCAATGAGAGAAGAAGAATCGAGAAACTAGGGTTTGAGGAGAGAAATGAAGATTCCAGAATGTATAGTGGGTTTACGGTGAATAATTGTTTGGAATGGGTTAATTGGGCTGGGAGGGATTAATTAAAATGGGCCGATTAGATTAGGTAATTTAATTTGGTTAATTGGGTTGCATCAGTTAATTAGTTTAGGTTAATTATGTTTTATTGGATTGAAAAAGTAATGGCAATTGTGTAAATAAATGTATTTTTAAGGATATTAGTGGAATTTTTTTTTGCCATTTATAGATGTGAAAACATCTTTGGGGCAGACTAATAAGGCAAGTGTGAAAACAGATGTGGGATGGAGGGAGTAATTAATACCATGGGGACATTATCAACCCCAGCTCTACCGTTCGCGCAGAAAACCCAATTTTTTTTATAAACATTCAACATGTCAAATAAACTCTTCAAAATTAACAAGTTCATAAATAAAAGTTCAACACATAAATTAAAACCCACGAACTTTAAACCTGTTGGCGGCGGCAGCGAGATGGCTATCGAAAAAATAGGGCGACGAAGAAGAAGAGGCGAGTCGACGACGCCTCTTTGCTGCTGCTGCGAAATGAAGGGTGTCCTTGAAAATAACTAGGGTTTTCCACTTTATATACTCGAGGGGTAAAATGGTAATCTTGAGTGCATATCTTGGTTACTGTTCATTGCTGAGTTGAAATCTCACACATTCCGCTCCGATTTGTAAATGGTATTTTCACGCTAATTAGCCACGGGCCTTTCCTTTCTCGCGGGCCCATTAGATTGCTACCAAAGTGTGGGTTAGCTGCGATAAGGCCAAGATAAGCCCTTATTCTCACTAACCAAACAGGGCCTTACAACTTACATATTATAATCTTCAAACTATCTTCTAACTTTTTTACTTGAAGATATGAAGTGGATGAAGATGGTCTTAAAACACCTTAAAAAGAATACTAACTCGAGTGTGTGAATTTATTTAAGAGTGTTTTACAAGTGAATGATGCATCAAGTTTCAAAATGCTAAGAATCTAGTCCTATTTATAAACGAGTTTTAAATCAGTGAGTTAGTTAAAACTAACTCTAACCAGAAACTGAATCTTGAACGTAACCGTCTTCAGTTGATCTTGACTCAACTTTGAAGACCTTGGTTTGGCTAGCTTGTCTACTACTCTACTGATTTGTTTCTTGTCTTGAGTTATTCTTATGTCAGATGACTTCTTCCAGCTGACCTTATTTAGGTGACTTTGAGCTTTGTAGATCCTCAGCTGACTTACCTCATCTGACCTAGTCTGAACTATTAAGACTAAAAACTTAACAGACTTCTTTACTTCAATTGTTATATACAAATCAGTTGGTCACCCTCTATATAGAGAATTCCTAATCTAGATTTTAACACATCAAAATCCATAACTAAATATCTTGATCTAATATTTCCCCCCTTTTTTATGCTGTTAAAACTTAAAAAGAAAGAATTCTCAAGTAACAGGAGTCTATTAACATTAACAGTAGTATTTACTTAGACAAGCAATTTTTATCAAGACATTTCTTCATAGATAAGGTTATACATATCTTAATTAGCAAATTAGTTTAAACAGTTAAACACTTAACACTTTTATCCTTTCAGAATAGCCAACTCTTAACAGAATTTTTCATATATAAAATATAACAGACTTAATCAAATTAACAGCTGCTTAATCAAAGATGAAATTTAGAGAGCATATGATGGAATTCTTTAAGATAGTAAAAAACAAGAGGGATATATATATATATATATATATATATATATATATGTGTATATATATTTCAGATTGGATCATCAAAAGCACAAAGATCAAGTATCTTAGTGAAAGTAAAGAAACTAAGAGAGATCTAGTCATACCATCTATCCTTTTCTGGCAGTCTCATCCAATTGAATATTCTATCTCTCAGTTCTTTGATCTCCGTTGGGTCAGTTAAGTTCATGATCTTTTGTCCTCTGAGCTCCATCTGTTTGATCCATTCTTGATCGAGGACTCCATCTGTTGTGACTTTGGCTGGAATGAAGGTGTAAGCAGGAGCTATTAGGTCGGCGTTGAACCACTCGTCTGCTTCTTCTAACATCATCTGATAGAGAGTCAGGTTCGTCTGCTTCATCCAGTCATGCCAAGCAATGTTTTCATCGGATAAAAAAGCTCCAACACCTTTGCAGATGTGCCAAAAGAAGGTCCACCTTTCATCATACTTCTTGTACTCGACATCCAGCTTTGGAGATAGGATGGCCTTTGGAGGAGCCTCCCCTCGGTTGGGTGGTCTAAAGGCTTCACTATCTTTCTCTGTTAAGAGTCCATCTGAAGTCAGCACTCCCCATCTCTTTGTTAGCTTGTTAAAGGTGCGACCTTCTTCCTTGCCTGCTTTTATCTTCCTTCGAGCTTCCCTCCGCCCAAAATAGACTTTTCCAACTTTGATGCATTTCCTCGATCTGGATCTCCTCAGTTGTATTCTCGAGGGGTCTTTTTCCAGCTGTTTTGGCTGTGATTGATTCTGGCCTGATCTTGCTCACAACAGCCTCTGCAATTCCCCTTCCCCTTCTCAGCCTTCTTGGCTTCTTCCCCTTCAGCTGCGATTTTCTTCAGAAGTCTCTCTGATCTGATCTCAGCTTCTTTCTTTCATCTACCCTCATGGCTTCTTCTATCTGAGCTACCCGTAGATTCAGAGCTTCTATTACATTAGACTGCACCTCAACTGCCTTTTTCACTGTTTTCAGATCCTGGCTGATCGACTCAATTCTTTCTCCTCATTCTTCCTCCTTTTTAACAACATTTGTAAGGGCGTTGAGTTGTTCTTTTAATCTAGTGAGGAAAGAGGTAGACTTTATGTCCTGTCTGATTTGTTCATCCGCCAAAATCTGGTTGTCTCTGGTGAGGCTCTCCTTCACAGCCTGTATCTGATCCTTCATAGATTTGTTAGCTTTAGAGTTTATTAGATTACGTAAATTTACTTCAGATTGTTTGAGCAGAGACTCCATAGTGGCATTGACTGCTGCCACTATGTCACGCGTCTTTGCTTCTACAGATGTGGCAACCACAGGTTTGACTCTTTCGTCCATTTGAGTGAAGATTTGATTGAAAGCAGATGCTGGAGGTGCAGTCTTCCATTAATCATCTCTACAAACTGCTCCTCAGAGATGATCTGATTGATTGAGGTCAATTGAGCAGTTTGTAAGACCTCTCTTTCCCAACGAGCAAGGTTGCTCCCACCTGCTTCCTCCAGAATGAGGCTCAGCTCCTCAAAATTCACCGTCCTTAGCTGTCTCAGCATCCATAGTTCAACAAATTCCCTCATTGCTTCTCGGTGTGAGAGAAGCTCAGGAAATTTCTCCTCCAGCCACCTTCTTCCAGATAGCCTTAGAGATGACTTAGTGTGTCCAACTGAGCCATCAGACATAGGTGTGTGTTTTGGGCTAAGGATATTCAGGATTAGAGGTGAGGATGGGATATCATCAAGGAAGTCAAACATTGTGTCTAACTCTAGGATCGGTTGTAGTGGGCTCTGGTTGATTTAGAGGCTCTGAGGTATCATCCATGGCTACCTCATCATTGCCAGGTTGATTTCAACCCTCACAGATTTGAGAGATGCAGAAGAAGGCGTAAGGGAAGATGATGTACCTTCTTCCTCAGCTGCGGTGGATCCCTCAAGGAAAGTTGGAAGGAAAGATGCTTCCCCTTCAGCTGATGTTCTCTCCTCCGCAGTTGGGTTTGAGGTCTCAGCAGCTTCATCGACCTTATCCCCAACTGTTGCAGCTTTTGTTGTCTTCTCATCTACAGCAGTCCTCAGGACATCAACTGTTATCTCCAGAACAACTTCTTCTTCCCGCAGAAGAGTTGTGGTCTCAGCAGCCTTTGAAGAATCAGCCAAGATAGGCTCAGATTCCTCAGCCTGGGAGGAGCTTTCATCAGAGGATCCCACTACTTTGGACCTCTTCCTCCTTGGGGCCTTTGTTTTTTTGTCCTCTTTCTTCTCTGAGATGACTCCTCAACTGGAGTAGCTGATTCCTCCACTGCTCCTCCAGGTTGAACTTCCACTTGAGCAGTTGGCTGAGCCTGACCCATTGATTTAGCAAGCCTCCTTCGGAAATCTCTGGCATCGTCTGAATCATCATCTGAATCAGGCATGCTACTTATATGCTCATTATTCACCAGAAGCCCCTTTTGCCCGGTGTATTTACTAACATCATTCCCCCAATCCAAGTTGCTAATAAATCCCTCCAATAACACAATGACTTTGTTGTAGAGATTAGTCATTGTTTTTGCTATCCATTCCCCAGAACCCTTTGCAAATGAGAACCTCCCCTTCTCCTCTTGAAACATTGTCAGCAATACCTCTGCCCAATCTACTTTAACACCATCCACGATTGCCTTGAGACAGCACAGTCGTGGTTTTGACAACCCATCATAGGAGTTTTGCTCCCCCAGTATTGACTTCATTTGTCATCAATAATTTGTATTTCCTTCGAAGAAGAGATTTTTTCGACTCTTTTCGGATTCCCTTGCAAGAAGGTCTTGCCAGCATCTCAAAGGACTCCACCCAACTGTCTTCCTTATAAGTGAAAGGGTCTACACCTTCTTATTTCAATACACTCACAATAATAATATAATAATACAATAGCAATCAAAACCAGGTGGCTTAGCCCACCTGGCCACCGGGTTCCTCACTTTAGTGGGGAGACTCGGGTTCGATTCCCTTTGGGAATGAATTTGGAATTGGAGGTATAAGGAGGCTTGGAGAATTTAGAATTGTAAGGAGATTTGGTGAACTATAACTTCTAACCATCTAACCACTAACAACTAACATTTACCGATAAACAAAAAAAAAAATACAACATCAATCAATTTTCCACCTTCCTACCTTATAAAATCCCAAACAAACATACATTTTAAATTATTCATTAGAATTTTGAAATCGATTTCAAAGTCCAGAGTTTTCCCGCCCACTATAATCCCAAAAACAAATATACAAAAAAATTGATTTGTGAATTGATTTTTATTTGTAATAATCCGTTAAAAATGATCTTTATAGTTTATACTCTCTCCTATTTAAAATGTATGCTATTTTCAATTAATGCACACATCTCAACGGATTAACTTCCTCCTATACTTTTAATTAAAATAGCTTTAAAGTTTCACATAAGACTTTAAAAATTATTATTATCTAAATTTAGTTGATTGTTGAAGTAGTAGCTCTGGATCGAGAGTTGTTGAGTCGTCGGACTTATCCACCAAGGGACTGATTGTTGCCTTCTTTAAGAGGAACAATACTATAGAACTGCTTTTAAAAAAAATTAAGTACAAATTAAGAAGGAATATAATTAATTAATATTAAAAAGTGTAAAATGACACTCTTTCCGTCCCAATAAAAGTGTCTCAATTTGTCATTTTTTTCCATCTTAATCTAAGTGTCTCATTTCTTTTTTTGGAATACCCCAATAATATATTTATTCAAATAGTATATACATATTTACTAAAAATATCACTCATATATTTAATATATTTAAATATATTTTTTATATTTTTCTATCACATCACTTGTATTATATTATTGTTTTACCACATTTCTTAAATATTTTGCGAAAAGATCAAGAAACACTTTAATTGGAATGGAAAAAATATTTAAATTATAAATATTGTGAATAACGAAATAACTTTGAAGTATAAAACATGGTAATGCATAAAATCAATGACAAATTGGGAATCACATGGTATCAGGAATATTTTATTACAAGTGATTAACCCCACTTTAACGGCCCCTTAACGGATTTGTCGGAACCATAGCCGCCGACACAAGTAATCAGCTCCTGACGTGATTCACGTCCCTCTTGATTAGGACAACGTTTCCGTCAATGGCGCACGTTAGCTCACCATTATCCTCTCACCTCCAAAATACTTTTCAAATTTCACATACGTATGTTTCCGTCAATGGCGGACGTTAGCTCACCGTTATCTTCTCACCTCCAAAATACTTTTCACATGCGTACAACATAAGAAATAAAATAAAATAATTATTCCATCCCACGAAGTTATGAACACTTTTCTTTTTTATTCGTCTCAATAAGTTTTGCACATTTTTATAAAGAAAACATCACATAATATTAATATCATCACAATATTATTTAAATTAAAAAAATATCCCTCTGATTTTACTTTACTTTGTTCCCTCTTCTATTTTATCTCATTAAATCATCCAAAATACCCTTACAGTTTATTCTCTCTCTTACCCTTTATTCTCATAAAAGTCAACAAAGTGGGAGGGAGTAATAATTAGGGCTTTTATCAGTTCAAGCCCTGAAAGATATATTAATTATCAATTTGGGACTTGAAAGATAAAATTTATCAATTCGGGATCTGAAAGATGTGTATATTAAGAGATTTTATCAATTTAAGACCTAGAATTAAGACCCCGAATTGATAATTGTCCTATCTTTCATGTCCCGAATTGATAAAATTTCTTAATATAAACATCTTTCAGGTCCCGCATTGATAAATTTTATCTTTCAGGCCCGGAATTGATAATTAACATATCTTTCAGGACTTGTACCGATAAAAATCCTAATAATTACTCCCCCTGTCCCATTTTAATGGTCGTTTAAGGTTATTTTACACATGTTAAGAAAATAATAAATATGTGTATAATAGGACAATTTTACGCTTCTTGTGGAAGTAAATTTCAAAGTCAAATAAATTTGTCTAGAAAAGTGGAGTATCACAATAAAAAAGAAAAGAATTATATTTGAAAAAACTCATTTATTTCTTATAGATTGTTGCAAAATGACAAATATTTTGGAAAAAAATTTAGTACCTAAAAAGACCATTAAAATGAGACGGATGGAGTAGTTTTTTAGGATAATTTTGTAAAAATTTATATAAAATAATAAGAGTTGGTCTTATGTGTTTCATATACGTGTGTTACCACAGTGAAATACGATAAGTTTACCGTGTATATGTAACACATAAGACTTTATCAAATAATAATTGAATTATGTGTATGTATAATAATGATATATTTTGTGTAAATTTATGGATATTGTAAGGATTGCATTTATAAATTAGTTTTTCATTTTAAGGATGTAAAAAATATTCTAGGACGGAGGGAAAAAATGTAAATGTATTTCAGGATAGGATGTGGAGTAACTCTTCTATGAAACTTGTTCACCGTATAAAATTAATATAATTATTTTCATTCAATAATACTATTAATTTTATATGTGTATTATTGAATGAAAATAATGGTAGTATAAAATTATTGAATGAAAATAATGGTATTAGTTTTATACGGTGAACAAGTTTTGATATATTATTATTTTCATTCAATAATATCATTAGTTAATATCATTCTTATTAAATAATATATTAATATTCTTACAATGTGATATTAATTTATAAGTGTAATAATAATATTGAATGAATATTACAACATCGTTAAATATATAAAATAATATTAATTTATATTCTAAACAAGTTTCACAAAAATCGTACTCCCTCCGTTATATTTTTTATTGCTCACAATCTCAAAATGTACGTTATATTTTTATTTTTCATATCAAAAATATCAAAAAAATAACTCTACTCTTTCAAATTAAACTGTTACAGACATCTCTTTACACCTCATATCACTCAATTCCCCTCTATAATTAAATTTTCCCCACTCAATTACCACTCCAATAAAGTTGAAAAGATTACTTACCTTTTACTCCCTCCATCCCATTATTAATTTCCTATTTTTCCATTTTGGTCTGTCCAACTATAAGTTACTCATTCTATTTTTTTAATTACCCACTAAATTTATATCCCTAAACTTTATAATTATTTACACATATTATCACTCATTTACTCTTACTTTTACCTAAATGTCTTACGTTTTTTTCTCTCATCACATCATTTGTACTATATATATCAGCCCCAATTATGTAGATTTATTTTCTTTTTAATCGATGTCCCAATTTATAGGTCTGTTTCCATATAAAATAATATTTTTTAGTTCATTCACTAATATAACCCTATATATTAATTATGTTGGAAACTATAACACTTATTAAACATGAAACAAAAGAAAGTTGCAATAAAACTCTTACTTTATATTTCCAATAAAAATTCTTAATCCGTATGCAAAACTCAATTAGCCTATATAATTGGGACGAAAAGAGTAATACTTTTTTAATTTTTGTATAAAAAATATGAGGAGTAAATATCAGGATGGAGAGAGTACTTTACTTCTTTTAATTTAATAATATTAATGGATAACATTTTTATCGAAACTCGTGTCATTTAATTTTAAATATAAGAACAAAAGGGAGAGATTATAAAAGTTAAAAGAAAAATGTGTGGGATGAGAGTAATAATATTCTATTACTATGGTTATTAGCGGAGCTACATCTGAACCAGCACTCTCCAGTCTCCCCAATTAAAAAGGAGAAACAGATTTAGTGAAGCCAACGATAGATACTCGCACGCCTAATAATTTCACCAACATACGCACAAATCATTCTCTACAATTTGATTTTGATTTTTTTTTTAATTCCATATTTTTGGAGCTGAGAGATGGGGAATTCGCTGAGTAATGAGTTTGGATTGACTGTTTGGAGACTTTCGCGGCTGTTTGATTTTCGTTTAGTTTGTGGTGGATGTAGATTTTTCTCGTGATTAGGGGTTGAGTCGCAGTGAAATCTGGCCGTTGATTTGATTTTGCGCCGAGATTTATAGATCTGAGTTGCTCGGAATTTGTCGGTGATGTTGCAGCGGGTCGTCATTAGCGGCAGCGGTGAGTATATAGTATGCTAGTATAAGAAAAATCTACTATGTTTTTGCTGTTTTTGGAGTTTGTTGTGTTCTGTTTTTAATTTTTAAGGAATTTCTTATGGGTTTTGTGGTTTTTGTAGCATGCTCTCGTTCTATTTTTTCGAATGAAATTTCATATTTTGGGTACTTTTAGAGTTTCAGTTAGATTTATCCTTCACCATTTCAATTGATTTCATAATCTGTAGTTCTGGCATTGTCTGTGTATCAGTAAATTATTGCTTTAGGGGAAAGGGTGGGTTTAGAGCTTATCTCTAACAGGTTATACTGTCAAAGTACTGCACGTAGGACCTGATAAGCATCGATGCATAGTTCTTTAATTTTATGATGTTTACGATGTGAAATACAGGGTGGCTACAAGAGGTCCATTGGAAACTGTTACTTCTTTTGTTTCCCTTATTATCCTTCACTGATGCTAGTTTACGCAACAAAATGTTGGAAAAAGAAGGCCTATCTCCAGCTACCCCTGAACTGCCATTACCGACTAATCTGCCTTCGCTTCATAAACCTCATCTAAGCCCTTATGGTGCACCAGCACTACCTCCTAAATACGGTCATTTTGTGATTTCTGCTCCCCCTTTAAGCACTCGCCTTTCCAAGCCTTCGATGAAGAAGAGTGGGTCAGTGCCTCCCAGTGCCAGCCTTCCATCTCCTCATCTCTCACCAGTTCAACCTGAACCTAATACTATTCCTACTGGTTTAGCGCAGCCGCCGCTATCTCCAAGCATCTCCAGTAAGATTGATGTTTCTCCTAAATTCATTTTCCAGTATAAGGAATTATGAGTTAATCTTTTTTCACCTTAGAGTAACTTAGTTACCTTATGTTTCCTCCTTTTCTTTTTATCCCATTTTGGCAGATTGTTGTGGACCAGACATGGTACTCAAGCGTGAGAGCCGGGGCTGCCACTGTGTATATCCGATAAAGCTTGAGATTCTCCTTTTGAACATCTCATCTAATCCTAATTGGAATCTTGTTCTGGAGCAGTTTGCTTCCCAGCTAAGTTTAAGAGTGCCACAGATTGAGCTAATTAACTTTTATATGGTCGGTTTATCTGGACTTAATATATCAATGGATATTACCCCGCATATGGGTTTAAGTTTTTCTGCCAGCGATGCTGCTAGAATATCCTCGTTGCTGTCAATGCACAAGGTCCACCTGGATCCTTCCTTGGTGGGTGACTACCAGCTTCTCAACATAACCTGGTTTAAACCTCCGATACTGCCTCAAGGTAATCTTCACTTTTCTATATACATAATAGAGTCCTATATTGAAAAATGAATGTTTTGATTATCACAGCTCCTCTTACATGAGGAGTAGTTAGTTTGTCTACGTCCGTATGCTATGGCTGTCTGCTCATTGGTTGGCTACATCAATTTGCCACTGGGTGTATTCTAACTTTCACAGAGTAGGGAAGCCATGTTCTTGATTTTTTATTTAGTACAAAATGCAAGCAGTGTAGACGTGTAGTGCTGTGAAAAAAATGCAAATGCCTTCTTGTTTGCTATATTAACTGGGTGTAAACTTGGGTTTTACGACGAACTAGAGCCCTCCTTTGTAACTACACAGATTCTATTTAAACTGGGTGTTTTTAATTATTGCATTCTATTTATCATTACTACACAGATTCATTGTTCCAAAATTTTCAAGTGGCAGGTAGGCATTAAGCCATACCTATTTTACTACACTGGTTTGGGGTTCTTTTACGTCCCTTGACCTCCATCCCTTACGCACAAGGCTATGAAATAACAAAACTGAAGTAAACGTTTTGTCTTCTGTACAGCTCCAGTTTCTGGTACAGCTCCAAAGGAAGCACCACCGAACCTTCCATCAACTCCTGCTGCACTTGTCACTTCAAATAAAACTAAAAGGCCAAATTTGATCATTGTTATCGGAATTGGAGCTGCAATTTTGATAGTTGCTGTCATCTCTGCAGTCATAATTTGTTTGTGTGTGTCTCGCCATGGGAAGCATATTGAACCTTTAAAAGAAACCGGTACGTATGGATTATCACTGAGATATGTTAATATCTACAACTTTATTACATTCTATTTTTATATTTTTTCAAGGTAAGTAATCTTTAATGTGTAGCATGTTTTCTTAATGGCACAGTTTATAATATGCCCTCCAACATGAACCAATATGGTCCAAGATTTGTGGTACCACTATGTTACATGGGGTCTGCATCATTGTTACTCGACACTTCTCCCGTTCATTCTTGCATTTCATAACCATCAGACTTATCCTTTATTCCAACCCTAGTAATCAGTTTGATTGTTGGTTTTAGGATCACCTTTTGTTTTGGTTTTGGATTTCATCTTATTCATTTTATAATAGGAAAGCAAGGGACAGTGGAAACAATTCCAGTAGTGGGAGTGGGATCGCTTCGCCATCCAACTAGTACACGGTTTCTGACCTATGAAGAACTAAAAGAGGCTACAAATAACTTTGAAGCAACCAGTATTGTTGGGGAGGGTGGGTTCGGGAGAGTTTTCAAGGGTATACTAAGTGATGGTACTGCTGTAGCCATAAAGAGACTGAGCAGCGGTGGACAACAAGGAGATAAAGAGTTCTTGGTTGAGGTTGAGATGCTTAGTAGGCTGCATCATCGTAATCTGGTGAAACTTGTTGGATACTATAGTAATCGTGACTCCTCGCAGAACCTACTTTGTTATGAGCTTGTTCCAAATGGAAGTTTGGAGGCTTGGCTCCACGGTAATGGAGTTTTTATATAAAATGCATATTTATTTATTATAATGATAATGGATAATGATGATCACACTGCTTTGGTATTATTCTACAGGGCCCGTGGGACTAAACTGCCCGCTTGATTGGGACACACGAATGAAAATTGCACTTGATGCTGCACGAGGACTTGCATACTTGCACGAGGACTCCCAGCCTTGTGTCATTCATAGAGATTTCAAGGCATCAAATATTTTGCTGGAGAACAATTTTCATGCTAAAGTTTCCGATTTTGGCCTTGCAAAGCAGGCCCCAGAAGGCCGGGCAAACTACCTCTCCACCCGTGTTATGGGAACTTTTGGGTACGCTAGTTTACCGTTAGTTCTCCAGGTCAATTCTTTTTTGTGTTTGATGAATGATTCGAAACATTTACCACAGGTACGTTGCCCCTGAGTATGCTATGACTGGTCACCTGCTGGTGAAGAGCGATGTTTACAGCTACGGGGTGGTTCTTCTCGAGTTGTTGACAGGAAAAAAACCTGTGGACATGTCTCAACAGTCAGGCCAAGAAAATCTTGTCACCTGGGTTAGTTATATTTACGCATTGTCTGTTTCAGCGACTCGCATATATGATGGAAGCTCCACAACTTCACAATTATTTATCTCTGCCTGGAATTTGTTGATTTGTTCCTAATAAGATCTACACCACACTATTCTCTTTATCTTTAAGAATTTTGACAAGTTCTACACTATTAGGCATGTTTGATTTGGGATTTGAAAACAGGAGATTTCAAAATCTAAATCCAATTCTACTTTAGGATTTTAAAATCCTTTTTGTAAAACCCAATACATCAACCCTATAAATACCAAATTTTTCACAGCACACTCTCTCCAATGACTCGTAATCTAATTTTTTTTATTTTTTATCCTCACTCTTATTTTATCTCTTTTCATACATTTTATTCTCACCTTTTGTAACTACCAATATAACACACTAATTATTACACTCCCATTCAATCATTACAATTACAATTATAATCAACAATGCTATAATAATACTACATCACACACTCTTATACATTAATTTAATATAAAATTAAACTCTACTCTATTTAAATTTCAAAACAAACACGCACCTTTTTTGTTTTATCAAGATTTTGAAATCTAGATTTCAAAATCTTGCAAATCCCACATTAAACATACCCTGAGATTTGTGCTGTAATATTGCAGGCTAGGCCTATTCTACGGGATAAAGATCGATTAGAGGAACTTGCAGATCCAAGGCTCGGTGACAAGTATCCAAAGGAAGATTTTTTTCGGGTTTGTACCATCGCAGCAGCTTGTGTAGCCCCGGATGCTAGCCAACGACCTACGATGGGAGAAGTGGTACAGTCTCTCAAAATGGTGCAACGGATTACAGAGTATCATGATTCTGCCGTAGCTCCCAACAATCTTAGGCAATCATCGACAACCTTCGAGTCCGACGGAACCTCATCTATTTTTTCTTCGGGTCCTTACTCTGGTTTAAGTGCTTTCGACACTGATAATATCTCTAGGACTGTTGTGTTTTCTGAAGATCTTCAGGAAGGACGGTGATCTTCATTCGATGATAAGTTGATGATCAGCATAGCTTTTTATTCAACCCATTCTATAGTCTGAATCGTGATTGATTGTGAGCTTTGGAGGGTTGATAGAAACAAGTGACGTCTCTGTAATTGTGATCCACTCCATCCAATGTTGAGGAGAGTTAGTTCAATTTTCAGTGGTGGCGTGAAAACAGTCATGTGGTGAGACGGAACATAATTTGGAAATGATATTTTAGCATTTTGGAAGGGATGAGTGTTAGTTTATGCTAGTTTGTGAACCGTCTCATTGTGAGACTGTCTCACTCAAGAATTTGTCTTCTCTCTCAGCATCTTGAGATGAGACTTTGTATATATATATTTGATTTTCATCTAATCATCTCCTCTTGATGTATTTGTTTTCTAGTTTGCTTTTGTTTTCTTCTCTATATCCTGGAGTCTAGATAAAAAATACAAAATGGGCATTATAATTTTATTGTTCTATACCCAAAATAGTAAAAAAAAAAAAAAAAATTCTATCTTTTCAAACTAAACAGTCACAATTTCTTATTTCTACCTTATCACTCAATTACTCAACTCAATTATTCACTTCATTAAAGTTGAAAATATTATTTACCTCTTCACTTTACACATTTTAATATTAATAAATAATATTTTTATCAAAACTCGTTTTATTTGATTTTGAGTAACCTAAATCGTAACGTAGAGAGTAAAAAATAAACAACTTCTTCTAGAAAACACAAGGTCACGAATCGTGCCTATGACAGGGTGAAGAAAAAACTGAAAATACAAACAATTTAATTGATCCATATTATTTGATTAAGAGTTTATTATAAATAGGTTCAAAAAGTATCTCAAAATTGCAAATAGGTTCATTATACAAATATTTTTGTGTTTCTGCGCAAAATTATCATGTGCTGCTGTACAAATATTTTTGAATCTATTTGTAATTTTGAATTTTTTTTTTAATCTATTTATAAGTGGTCCATTACTTTGATTAATGACAAGGTTTCCTGTGTTCCATGCACTCGTCATGTTTAAACTAAAGTTAATGTTAAATTTCATTTCACGTTTTCAGTTAAAAAATAAATACCAGATCTTCACTAAACAATGTGAACCATCTTCAACTCTCAATCAATATTTTTTCCCCTCCCCGTGAGTAATTTAGATTCTAATTCTTGATCAGTATGATGTAAAATCTGAACAATCAACATCTAATCTGAGGCCCTCAAGAGATAAAGGTGTTAAATATATCTCTAAGTTTCCAATTATAGAGTTTGATTGGAGAAGACTAGTAAAGATCTGAGCAGAATTGGTCAGAAGTGCATTTGGTGATTTAATTATAAGTTTTGGGAAAATTACAGTTTTGGTCTCATGATAATTTTTCAATGACAATTTTGATCTCACGTTTTTTTTTACCCTTTCTTTTTACAAAATTGGCCACAACCATTATTTTTCAGGACCAAACATGCAGTTTTACCACATTCATTTGTGACCAAAACTGCAATTTATCATTTTCTTGGGATCAAAATTGCAATTCTCTTGGGACAAAAAATGTCAAAAAACTACGGGATAAAAAATATCGAAAAAGTACCATTTTGCAGACCACTCATTCTCTTGGGACTAATGCAATTTGCCCTATTCTTTAAACATAGTACTACAAAATTGCAATGCATGATATTCAAGCTCACATCTTCAAGTATAGTTTCACCCTCCCCATAGCATAGCCATCCTTTTTCTCCAACTTCATTGTTTTTACATTGTCAAAATCTGCATAATCTAATTCAACTAAAGCTGCATCTTTCTTTGGATCAGAAACAACATTTGTATTATGGCAATAGGACTCATCAAGTCTATTGGCTTCCTCCTCTATCATGTCCGTACAAGTTGGATGATACCTGAACCACAGTCCATAGATTATGATTAAAAAAAATTTACTCACTTAACACCTCCATAATCAGCATATTCTGCAACATGTAAACAAGATTGACATATATGAGCTACATCTCTTGTACTAATTTCGTGGCATTGATTAGCTCTTTTACACAATTTTATTTTACTTTTTTGTTTTACCATTAGGAAAGTAAGGTGAGCAACCAACTCTTCAAATTATAAGACAAAATTCAATTTGGCCCCATAAATTTGGTCTTGTTTGCAAAAGGTCCCAAAAAATTTAAGTTTTTCAATTTTGTCCCATAATTCGATAATTGGTCTGATTTCAGTCCAAAAGTCACAAAAATTCCACAAACAATGTCGTACTGACACACATTTTCTTGGGACCTTTTGTGAAAAAACTCGAAGTTATGGGACAAAAAGTGCAAAATCCGACAAAAAAATGACCAAACTTGGAACAATTACGGAGTTATGGGACGAAATTGAAATTTTTTAATTTTTTGGGACTTTTTGCGGAAAAATCCGAAATTACAGGAACAAATCGAATTTTAACTTGAGTCTCTGTGTAGCACAGCATTTTCTTTTCTTTATGATGGAAAACTGACCACTGCTTTGAAAATTTAAAACTCTAACTTAATATAATTGAGAAAATAAAGGATTATGTATAGAAAAATATAAAAAATTGCGCAAAATATAACAAATTCTTGTAAAACTCAGGGTTTTAAAATTTAGAACTGAAATTACCTGTGGTTCACATAAAAAAGAAAACACATTGAGAGGTAATAGCACTACTACTGAATTTTAAAAGGGCCAGCTATGATTTGCTTGGGACTATGAAGAGGGGAAAGAAAAAAATGGTATGACTTATTTTAGATTGGAAGCCATATATATAATGGGAATGTGGTGGCTAGGGTTTGCTTGGATGACTAGACTGCTAGGGTTTGTCTGAAATTTGGTTCATAAATCTTATATAATGGACTTTATTTTCTAAATTTTAGTGGGCTCAAAATTAAAGGTAAAATCTGATAAAAAAAAAAAAAGTTAAAACAGTTTTTCACAATGAAACATAATAATAATAAGGTTAAAGATAACAATGTGTGTTATAAAATAAATTCATACTCACTTATCAATTTGGAACAAAAGCCTTATTCTGACAAGAGACTTACCGTATATCATCTTAAAGTCCAATAATTTCACTACAATGAGTATCTTTGTTCTGACATCTTTAATTTTGTCCTTTTGTACTAAAGAGATCCACAACTGATCTTTAGCAGTATGAACCGAGAAATATATGTTATACAACAAACTAACTAGTCCTCCAAAGATGTAGTTTCAACACAAGAAAACTCCTTAATCCCACTGGTCATAGGCAACTCGCTAGCCATGTCCGTGTTGGCGTTTCATCGACCACGAGTGATCCTCCTTGATGAATCTTGCAAGTGACAACGTCGTGAGGAAAAACAACATCTTTCGTTGTCAGCTCTTGAAATCACTCCACAAGAAATTCTCGAATTTGTCACCATAACCTTTAAATGGTTTTGGTGCATATGGGGTATCTCGGGGGTTACAACTTGTGAGGTCTATGTTTGACCTACACCGGTTACAACGGGGTTAGGGGTAGTGGTAAGGGGAGATTGTCTTTTTTATTCCAGTCGTTAGCCATCATTTACAGTGAGAATAATATTTTTTTTTGCGATTGTTGTTTATAAGTTCACCAACGATTGCTTTACACATGATGGAATAAACAAACAAAAGAAATAAAAAAATCCAGAAAATGAAAAATATAATTCAAACTGCATACTTTTCCAATTTGATGGCTTTCCATTAACAACTCTCTAAAAGTGGCGCAGGTATGAAACAACTAACACGACCCGAACACGAGGAACAATAGAGAAGTCAAGAATAGACTTTTGCCCACAAAACAAACACATCTTGGCTAATTCTCACGGTTTGATGTGATATTTTCAAAGGTAAAACGACTTTTTTTGTCTCGTTGAAGAGCAACATTGCAATGTCAAGAGCTTTGACAAATTGAAAGTGACATGAGGAATTGGACCGCACTCTATATGTAAATGCAAACGAATAGACACACATGTATGTAATGAATTTTTTAATATATTTATGTAGAGTTTCAAATGAAAACCAATAAATCTCAGGTGAAGTTCCACAAAATTTCAGGTGAAAAGCAACACAAACAAGTGTTGATCCACCATGCAATTGGTCCTATTGATAAGAGTAAACCTGTGAGGAGTTTGCCTAATTTTAATTTGGCTAATTATGGTAGTAAATGTCATTCATGTAAATTAACTTTCATTTCAAATGTGTACTTTGTAACTCTTGGCGGTTACAAATCTAACATGAAATATTAATGAATCTAGACAATTGTACGTCTAGATTCGTCGTAGTAATTCAAATTCAAATATCGCAAATTTAACTTCCCACCAATTGACTTTGTAGCGTCCATGTTCCTAAACATACTGGACGTCCAGATACATTTGAATTTGAAATTCGAATTCAAACATGTGGGCTATTTATTTTGGGTCAACCCATTTCCGAATGATTTTCTTTTTTAGGTCGGATTTATTTCACATGGGTTATACATATTTTTCAAGGTCCAAAAAGACAAGTGAGCTCTCAACCCCAAGGCAAGTCCACCCAAATTATGGAGTATTTTTACACTCACATTATTCAATTAAATAGTGATATTTAGTAGGACTTTTCTATTGTTAGGAAGGCTTCGCCCTGTCTAACGACAGGAAAAGCATTAGATAAAATAAAATAATTGTATCGCCTTATTAATAAAATAAAAATTTTAATATAAAAATAATGAAATTATTCATTTAATCTAAAATAAGTACAAATATTTAATTGTAAAAATTCATTAAATATTAGAAAACTGAAACAAATATTTATAGAACTTTAAAATATATTCAATATCAAATAACATTAAATTAAGTTAAAAAATATAACAGTGTCGTCTTCGTCAATTGAGAGAATCAGATCATGCCTCTACCGGAGTTTCTTTTCGGAACATGTCTAGTATCAATAGGTTCGTCTTAATTCTAAGATCATTTCGCCCACATCAAAATTTTTTCTTTTAAAATTGTTTGTCCCAATATTTTTCCATCTTGTTAAATTCATCAATCATAACTCCGTAATTTTTTCAATTAGTATTGTCACAGTCCAAAATTTTTAAATTTGGATCGAATGAATTTGTATTAGAACTCAAGTTGGAGAAATGATGTCGTGAGGTAGTAGAGAGGGTAAGAGCAAAGGAGAAAAAAGATCAATTGTAATTTAATTTATTTATCGTGAGTTGCAGAGAATTTGAGGAAAGAGATGAATTTGGGGGCGGCAGGAGAGGAGTGTTAGGTAGGTATGACTTTATGAGGTTTAATATTTCTTATAATAAATTTCAGTTTTTTTTTATAAATTATTAAATTTTTAGATTTTTATAAAATATTAAATTTATTTATTGGAGTATGCATTTTTTAATGATTCCGTTTTTATTAATAATATTAATTTAATTACTAAAATTTATATTTTAAAAAAAAAGTGTTAAAAGGATTTTATATATATGTTTTTTAAATCTTAATTTTTTTATATCATTGCGAAATTAGATTATCCAAAGGGAAGTACGCGAAATTAAATTATCCAAAGCGAAGTACGACGACGTGTCAAATTATTATTGGGTACCTAACATAACATTAGACAGGACGAATGTCTTTCCTGAACCTATTTAGTATTCTAAAACGTGTGTGCTTAAAAATATTACTTTGAAAAAGTAAGTTCACGTAAACTTAATTTACATGAGATCTACATATTATATTTTTTCCTTCCAAATAATTAAAATACATTTATATTATTCAAATATCATTATTTAACTCATATGCATAAATATTATTTTTGAAAATAATATTAAAAATTTAATAAAATTATAAAATAAAAAATCTAATTACTTTCAAAATTTTGAATAATAATATTTTTATTGGATATTTGATTACTTTTTAAATGATTTACTAATGAAATATTTTTTTCTATTTATACAAGTTCAAATCATGAATGAATGGTGAAGATTATTTTAGTTTAATAGATGAAAATGATTTCTAACATTTTACAATTCTCTACCCAAATAAAATATTTAATAATCCTTTCAAAATGTTACAAAATGTTATATAATATTTCATATTTATGTGTATTCAATATTTTAGTTAAAATTAATTTTAATTAAAAAAATGGACAGAATTTCAATTTACAATGTTTTAGGAAAATTGAACTAAAAATTCACTAAAAAAACTGTCAATAATTATTCTTTTTATCTATTAATTCTTCCAGAAAATCATCAAATCAAGAGATTAGATACAGAGTTTATATATTATGAATAAGAAATATGAACATAATTATTTTTGTACCTGCATATTTAAAATAAAGAGATTGGTTGTCAACCCTTTAAATGTGCGGGAATTGTGAGACAATTTGAAATTTGACAAAGGTGAATTTCAAAAATAAGATTTGGATAATTGAAAAAATTCGTACCAAATTTTCTATTATTTTTATCCATTTTAATATGAAAATAAAAATTTAAAAGATATTACTAATTAACAGAAATAATATGATAGTGAAGAAAAAATAAAGTAAAAATAAATTTGGATTAGAATATATGTTGTGGCGCCCCGGTAGCGCCACCCGGATGGAAATGCATTTTAGGCTCAATGAACCGAAGGAATTTTAAATTTAAAAGAGTTTAAGTGGAAGACTGTAAAAATACGAGTAATTTTTTTTTTTTATCAAGTCATGTTTGTGTCCAACTTGTATTTAACCCACATTTCTAAATCAAATACTTATTTAATTAAGTCATTGCAAAATAAACTAACCTGCATGTGGAACAAAAGAGTTATAACTATCTTACCATAATAGGAAATGGTGTTTAGAAATTGACTAGTCATGTATGCAATTTAACCTTCCAAAAGATCGACATGACATCCTAGTATTTTGCAAAAAGGTTCAATTACTTGACCTATAGAAATTCATACATACTTACGAAATTAAACATTAAAAAGGTTAGCTTAAGTCACACTACTACTTATTTCTTTTCTTAATTACGAGAAGTATAAAACATAGTAAATAAGTTTAATAGAGTTTGCCCGATCAGTCACACATTTTCCTCGTCGTCAACAGAACCTGAAAAATTTAAAGTAGCATCATGAGTTTTCCCCCGAAGGAGGAGCCCAGTGGGATAACATTTAATATACAATTGTATTAAAAAGACTAATAAGCATGTCAACCGAGTACACGCCAAGCCCATAGACCCGACTCATTTCACACAGATATAGTCCGTAGACATGTCTTGATTCACACAGAGCATAGTCCATCGACTAGCTTTATCACACAGAGCATAGTCCGTCGACTAGCTAAAATTCACACAGAGCATAATTCGAAGATCTGCCTGCTCGTACAAACACTTATTACTCTAAATAATACAAAAGGTATTTAAAGGTTACCCACTTTCTTGGTATTTGAATGTTTCAAGATAGCTTTCCAGTAATCCAGCTGTCTCGAACTGCACTCGAGACATTCAGTCGTCTTTTAGTCTTACAAGCATTAAGTTATAACCATACACTTAAAGTGCTTTCACTAGCTTTAATTAGTATCTAATACATATATTTATATATATATATATATATATATATATGTGTGTGTGTGTGTGTAAAAGAAATTATAAAAGCATTATAACATGCTCACAACAAAACCAATTTATTCATTATGAAATACCTATACTTTCAATTACTTAGGTGACTAAAGGAAAATAATTTACAAACTCACATTTTATGTAAAACTCCTTAAAAAGACAGCTCGTAGAAGATAATTTATAATCAAATATAAACACGTCATAAAATTATAAAATTTATACAATAGATTCACAATACATATAGCTACATATCATAAAAATTTCTCATGAGAATAATCTCAATTTTGTTACTTATGGATTTTTCAAGTTAGATAAAAACAATCTCCTAAATGAGGTCATGTTCCATCTTTTTATAAAATTTTGTAACACATGAATATGAATTAAATAAAATCAAGTAAAACTTTATATAATATCCTAAGTATCAGTAGTAAAGCTAGTAAAATGATCACATTTTAAATCTTCACATTTCCTACTTGATCATGCATCGTTCTAGAGCTCTAAAACTGTCCGTTTTTACTAGAAAGACACTGTTTGTTAGAAAATTCATTAAAAATTGACTATAACTCTAAATGTACCAAGGTAAAATTTTTATGAAAGCTAAGACATAGTAGAATAATATAGTCGAAGATCACTTTCAAAAATTCTGAAATTTTTACCTCATATTCTAGACTTCCAGAATCACATTGTGACAAAAGGGTTTAAGAAAACTCATTCAAAAAAGGTTAGATGACTACTCAAAATTAACATGCAATTACATATCAATTTCCAACAATAAATTTTATACATGTTGAAGCATAGTTGGGGCACCCAACTCATTTTAAGTATCAAATGACCATCAACAACCCTTATGGGAAACTCTAATATTTTATCATTAGTTATTTACATAATCATAAACTAAATATATATAATCAAACATATCATTCACCCAAATGCCAAAGAACATCTTTGGGCTTCTAACATATGTATCTAATCACACATACTCACTAAATCATTGTAGGAAATAAGGGAGAAGAAGATTAAAAATTATTTTAAAAACATGACCAATATATATACATATGTTTGAAAACCCATTTAAGAAATATACGCAGAGTATTCTGGAGAGAGAAATGTATAGTCTGTTTTTATTCTTCAGATATATATATATATATATATATATATATAACCTCAAAATTCAAAATAAAATCTAATAAATTGTCACACCTAGGAATTGAACCTTGGACCTCATAAACTCAATAAAACTTATACATTTTATGTATTACCACTTGATCTATATAATATGATTGTTATTAAAGTAATTTATAAATTATTTCATATCTGACTTATCCCTTTATCCCTTTATTTAATTATTAGTATTATTTTTGCTTACTCGTGTCGAGTGAGTCACGATTAGGCTCGATTTCCTCAGTAGGCTATCATCTTGCAAAACTCTTTGAATATCCAATGAAACATTAGTTCTTAAATTTAATAAATCATAAATTTTCAAGAACTAGAATTAAAATTACAAATTTAATAATAAATAAATTAATTAAATCACTTAAAATAAGAAATGCAAGTTTCTAAAATTAGGGTGTTACAACTCTCCCCTCCTTTTAAAAATTTTGCCCCCGAAATTTGCATCTAATTGGTGAATAGCTCAGGGTATTTACTTAATATTTCTCCCTCGCGCTCCCATGTCGCCTCCGTTTCTCCATGTCTATTCCACTGCACTAGGACTAATAGTATGTCTCTATTCCTCAAGGTCTTAGTTTTTCTTCCAAGAATTCTTAGAGGCTGCTCTTCATAGGTCAGATCCTTGTTAACTTCTTATTAGAAAATAGATAAACGTTGTGTGAGTGAAATAATAAACACATTGTAGTAGTAATTGCTTTTCATTCCTTAATGATAGTTACAACACCTTTCGGTTCATATATATAGCTAATATGGAAACCTCTAGATCCAATAGTGTTGTTGGAATACCATTGGCTATAACTATAAGACAAAATAATAAAGGACTCTGATGTCCTTAGCTGTGTAAATCAGATGGAAACAAAGTGGGTATGTGATCCTCTACAACACAATTCCATGCAACTCTAGGCTTTAGGATTTTGACAGCTTTTCTTCTATGCAATCACGTGCATGATACTTATCATATGTTTTATCATTCCCCTTCAATTCAAGGGAGGACATAGGAACTACTTTCAGTTTGTTCCTTAGCCTCATGAAGAATTGGCTTGAGAGTGGCTTTGTGAATGTGTCGGCTATTTGATCCACACTAGGAACATGTAGAACTTGAAACTCCTTGTTGCTAATTCTTTCTCTAACAAAATGTAGGTCCAATTCCAAATGCTTTGTTCTAGAATGGAAGACAGGATTAGCAGAGAGAGAAATAGCACCTTGATTATCAATCCAAATAACAGGTGATGTCCTGTTGAGAAAATTCAATTCTTTAAGCAAAGATTTAATCCAAATCACTTCACAGGCTGCATATGCGAGACTCCTATACTCGGCTTCTGTACTCGATCTCGACAAAGTGGCTTGTTTCTTTGAGCTCCATGAAATGAGATTCCCTCCTAAAAATACGTAATATCCCGAAATGGATTTTCTGTCATCTAGATCAGCTCCCCAATCAGCATCTGCAAAACCCATTATGTCAAGAGATTTAGGGATATTGTATGTGAGTCCAAAGTCCATAGTAGCAGCTAAATATCTCAAGATCCTTTTAACTGCCTTCCAATGAGTGTCAAGAGGTTGTTGCATGTATTGGCACACTTTGTTTACAGCATAGCATATGTCAGGTCTTGTTAAGGTGGCATATTGCAAGGCTCCAACAATACTCCTATATTGTTGAGCATTGGTAATTGGCTCCCCTTCAAACCTTGACAAGTGATTACCGGACACCATGGGAGTGGAAAGGCCTTTAGCTTCAACCATATCAGCTCTTTGAAGAAGTTCATATATATATTTTCTTTGATTTAAGAAAATTCCAGTAGTAGTTCTGTGAATCTCAATCCCTAAGAAGAAATTGAGTTCTCCAAGATCTTTTAGAGAAAAAAAAGCCATGAAGAGCTTTGATGACCTGAGCAACTTGTGCTGAATTGGATCCAGTGACAATAATGTCATCTACATAGGCAAGGATTAATATTATACATCCATGAGAATGTTTAATATAAAGAGAAGGATCTGCCCGTGAAGTGTGAAAGCCTAGAATCTAAAGAACAGAAGCAAGTTTGGAAGTCCACTGTCTAGAAGCTTGCTTTAGACCATAAAGAGATCTTTTCAACCTGCAAACTTTATTTTGACCAAGTTCAAAACCTGGTGGTTGAACCATGTATAACTCTTTATCAACTTCTCCATTAAGAAAAGCATTATCTACATCAAGCTGATGTAAAGACCAAGAATAAGTGAGAGCGATAGAGAGAACAATTCTTATAGTAACAGGCTTTACCACATGACTGAAGGTCTCGGTATAATTAAAACCAGGTTGTTGAGTATAGCCTTTTGCAACAAGTCTGGCTTTGTGCTTCAAAATTGATCCATCAGCATTGCACTTTAGCTTGTACACCCACTTGCAGCCTATAATATTTTGATTTGGTGGAGGATCACATAGCTCCCAAGTCCCATTTTTTATTAAAGCTGCATACTCAGTTTCCATAGCACTCTTCCACTTTGGATGTTGTAGGGCTTCAATATGACTCTTAGGCTCATAATTGCTCAAATCTGCTGTGTATAATTTAGGCTTGTGAATTCCAGCTTTAGCCCTTGTAATCATATGATGTTGATTTCCTTGATTGTGATCTTGATTTTGATCCTGAGTACCTGCATTCATAGTGGCACTACTAGAAGAAGAAACAGGATTGTTATCCACAACATTAGGAAGATCTATATGTAACTGCCCCTGAATAGAATGAATGGGAGAGTGAGTTTGAGAAAAGGACTTAGAAGGAGAATCATCTCTATCAGGCTGATTAGAAGAGTGAATAGAATAATGGCTAGAGGAGTGTGGAGAACTGTTGGATGGAGTGTCGGTACTTATTTGAGAAGGTATTGGATTGAGAGATGGAGGAAATAAGAAAAGATGATGAGGAATGTCAGTGGATGGATTCTTATCAGTAGAAGAATGGTGAAAAGGAAACACATGTTCATTAAAGACAACATGTCTAGTCACTATCAGCTTGTTGGATGGAAGAAGAACCTTATAGCCTTTGTAAAAGTTACTGTAACCGAGAAACACACTAGCAGAAGACCGTGGTTCTAGTTTATGCTTGTTGTAGGGCTTAAGATGAGGAAAACACTGACACCCAAACACTTTAAGATGAGTATATTCAGGAGCTTTTCCTGTGAGAAGTTCAAATGGGGTTTTCTGCTTAAGACCTACAACAGGTGTTCTATTGATGAGGAAAACACTGGAAACCACAGCATCATCCCAATGTTTTAGAGGAACATGAGAGTGAGAAATGAGAGTCAAGGCTTTTTCAATGATATGTCTATGTTTTCTTTCAGATGTACCATTTTGTTGGGGAGTATATGGACAAGACAATCTATGAATTATACCATGCTCATTGAAGATAGGAATTAAGGGTTTGAACTCAGTTCCTCCATCACTTTGGAACAATTTTATCTTGGCATTGTATTGATTAGCAATCAGATTCTTAAAATGAATGAATGCTTCCTTAACATCAGATTTGAGTTTGAGGAGATATAACCAAGTGTATTTAGTAAATTCATCAACAAAAATAACATAGTAACAAAAGCTATTGACAGATTTAATGGGTGAGGGTCCCCAAAGATCAGAATGAATGAGATAAAATGGCTCAGTGGCCTTTGATTCAGAATGAGAAAAAGGCAATTTGTGACTCTTGCCTATCAAGCAGGCAGTACAACTCATATCAGTAACGTCATTGAAGTAGGAAATGTGATTCCTATCAAGAGCTAACTTAGTAATAGGAAAAGAAGGATGACCCAATCTACTATGCCATATGCTAAGAGGCAATTTCTTGGAAACAAAAGTGGTGTTCACAGTAGGCTTGATGTTGTCATGAGTGGTGAGCTGAGGAGATGAATCATTCTTGGAGGTGGAGAGAGTAAACTTGTAAAGACCATGATCAAGTTTTCCTTGAAGTAAAATCCTGTGAGTGTGATGATCCTTCACAAGACAAAACTCAGGGTGAAATTCAAAATAAACACCATTATCAAGAGCAAATTTAGAGACACTTATGAGATTCTTTTTTATATTAGGAACATGCAAGAGGTTTTTGAGAAGAAATGAATGTTTATTAGGGGCAGAAACAATAGAACTACCTAAGTGAGATATATTCAAACCTGTGCCATTCCCTAGATGCACCCTTTCTGAACCTTGGTATTCAGAACCAACATTAAGATTCCCAAAGTCATAAGTAACATGGCTATTGGCTCCTGAATCTGGGTACCAAGATGAGGACTCACTCGTAGATTCTGCACCTCTATAGCTGGTAGCCATATTAGCAGTAGGAGAGAAATTTGAATAACCTCTATTAGTGGTCCTTTGGCTTGGTAGAGGAGGAGAATAACTTAGATCCTGTCTATGGAAACATTTGTCTGCAGTGTGGTTTGTTCTATGACAGATTTGACAACCAGGTCCATCGGATGATCTACCTCGTCCTCCTTGAAATCCACCTCTAAAAGGTGCTCTCCCACCTCTTTGAGAAAAAGTTCTGTTGTTTCCTTTGTTCTTCTGATTGTTGCCTTTGTTGCCATCTCCTTGTTGAGCAATATTAATAGTAGGAGACGAACCTTCACTGCTGATTCCAGAAGCTGAAACTCCCTCCAATCTAGCTTCAAAGCTGAGTAATAAAGCACTCACATCACCAACTGAGATTGGCTCGATTTTAGAAGAAACGGAGACCATTACCGGATTATATTCTTGACCGAGCCCAGAAAGAATATACAAGATCTGGTCGTCATTGCTAATAGAGTGACCTGATGCATTCAAAACATCACAGCAGCCTTTGATCTTGTTTAAATATTCTCTCATTCCCATTGATCCTTTTCTTATCCCTTGAAGTTGCGCTTTGTATTGCATTACTTTAGCTCTGGATTGGGTAGCAAAACTTGTCTCCAGACTCTTCCAAATTTCTTTAGAAGAGTTCAAACCAACAGTACTGATAAGGAGATCTTCAGATAATGAAGAAAGGAGCCATGACACAATGAGTTGATCTTGCTTGATCCAACTCACATATTCAGTGTTTAGAGTTCCTCCATTATCATTGTACTGTGGTGGACACTCCTTTTCTCCAGTGAGAAAGCCTTCAAAGCCATGCCCTCTAATGTAAGCAAGAACTTGTTGTTTCCAAACAAGATAATTTCCTTCATTGAGCTTAACTGATACTGGTTGATGTGAAGAAAATATATTATGGGAATGAGATGAAGAAATCAAACTTTCAGAACTTGATGCCATTGTATAATATTATAGGGGGTGATTAAATGAAAAATAAAAAAAGGGAAAGGCACAGAGACATCAGGTTCACACCTGAAGCTCTGATACCATATTAGAAAATAGATAAACGTTGTGTGAGTGAAATAATAAACACATTGTAGTAGTAATTGCTTTTCATTCCTTGATGATAGTTACAACACCTTTCTGTTCATATATATAGCTAATATGGAAACCTCTAGATCCAATAGTGTTGTTGGAATACCATTGGCTATAACTATAAGACAAAATAATAAAGGACTCTGATGTCCTTAGCTGTGTAAATCAGATGGAAACAAAGTGGGTATGTGATCCTCTACAACACAATTCCATGCATCTCTAGGCTTTAGGGTTTTGACAGCTTTTCTTCTATGCAATCACGTGCATGATACTTATCATATGTTTTATCACTTCTAAATCTTCAAGTTTGATGTGGTGACTAGGATCGGGGACGTATCTCCGAAGCATCGATATGTGAAAGACATCATGAATTGCAGACAACTTTGGTGTTAAGGCGAGCCTATATGACACATCTCCGATTCGTTCCAAAATTTCGAATGGTCCTACATACCTGGGCCTTAACATTCCCTTTTTTTCCAAATCGGAGTATTCATTTGATTGGTGACACCTTTAGAAACACTCTTTCACCTATTATAGAATTACAGGCCCTTCCTTCTTGAGTCTGCGTAAGACTTTTATCGATCCTGGACGATCTTGATTTTCTCTCGAATTATACTGATTGCTTCAACTAATTTCTCCACTAGTTCTGGGCCCAATATTTTTCTCACTCCAACTTCATCCCAATGGATCGGTGTCTTGCATCTCCGTTCATAGAGTGCTTCATATGGAGCCATTCCAATGGTAGACTGATAACTATTATTGTAGGCAAATTCTACTAATGACAGGTAATCTTCCCAACTCCCTCTAAAGTCTAAAACGCATGCCCTTAATAGATCTTCTAAAATTCGATTTGTCCTCTCTGATTGCCCATCCGTTTATGGGTGGAAAGCGGTACTGAAATTTAGTTTTGTACCCAAAGCTAACTGCAGACTCTTCCAAAATTTTGAAGTAAAGCACGGATCACGATCGGATACAATCGATACTGGTACCCAATGCAAACGTACTACCTCGTCGATGTATAATTTAGCCAATCGAGCCATCGAGTAGGTTATTTGGACTGATATAAATTGGGCTACTTTTGTCAGTCTGTCGACTACGACCCATATTGCTTCATGTTGTTTTGGACTTTTCGGTAATCCCGTCATAAAATTCATTGTCACATGTTCCCATTTCCACTTTAGAATCTCCAACGGTTTCAATAATCTGGCTGGCCGCTGATGTTCAAACTTGGTCATTTGGCATGTGAGGCACTTCTTAACGAATTGCACGATGGATCGTTTCATGCCCCTCCACCAGAAACTACTCTCGAGGTCTTTGTACATCTTTGTTTCACCAGGATGTGCAGTATAAGGTGTGTTATGAGCTTCTCTCGTTATATCATCCCCCAGCTCCTCCCCCTTGGGCACACAAATTCTATCTTTGAACATTAATACCCCATCTAGGGTTATGGCAAAGTCCTTAGTTAGATTCTCTTTCACCTTGTTGCTCATTAACTGGAGGAATTGATCGCTTTTTTTAGCTTCAATTATTCGTTCTCTCAAAGTCGGCTGAACTATCATTGTAGCTAATATTGAGGTTGACTTTCCTGGGGTGACGATCGTCAATCTCATCTTATCAAATTCCTCAATCAAACGTTCTTGTTGAGTGGACAGCAAAGCTAATTGACCTCCTTCTTTCCTACTAAGTGCAACTGCCACCAATTCGCTTTGCCTGGGTGGTAAAGGATAGTGCAATCATAATCCTTTACCATTTCCAACCATCTTCTTTGACGCATGTTCAGCTCTCTTTGTGTGAAAAAATAATTCAGACTTTTATGGTCTGTGTAAATTTCACACTTTACGCCATACAAATAATGTCTCCATATTTTCAGTGCATGTATGACAGCGGCTAACTCCAAGTCGTGCGTCGGATAATTTTGCTCGTGCACCTTCAGTTGACGTGATGCATAAGCTACAACCTTTCCATGTTGCATCAAAACACACCCCAATCCTGATTTAGAGGCATCTGTGTAGATCACAAACCCTTCTAATCCTTCAGGTACTGTAAGAACGGTTGCAGTCGTTAGCTTCTTCTTTAATTCTTGAAAACTGGCTTCGCACTCTAGTGTCCACTCAAATTTCTCACTCTTCTTTGTAAGGTACGTGAGTGGTTTTGCGATACGAGAAAAGTTTTGTATGAATCTTTGATAGTACCCTGCTAAACCAAGAAAACTACGAATTTCATTCGCATTGGATGATACTTTCCAATTTAGAACAACCTCGACTTTAGTAGGATCAACTTCTATCCCTTGTGCCGTAATCACATGCCCTAGAAAGGCCACTCCATTGAGCCAAAACTCACACTTGCTGAATTTAGCTTACAACTTCTCTCGTCGCAATACCTCTAAAACTGCTCTTAGGGTGAATACCTCTACAACTCCTCTAATTGTTTCTTTAACTCTTGTAGTTCTTTTGGTGCCATTCGATATGGGGCCTTTGACACTGGTGCAGCTCCAAGAATAAGGTCGATAGTGAATTCTATAGATCGGGTGGAACTCTGGAAATATCTTCTGGAAAGACATTAGCGTAGTCCTTCACTATCGATCGATCAGTAGGCATCAACTTCTCTTTCTCCACCTTTACAATATTCACCAACTACGTCTAACATCTTTCTTTCTTCAATAGTTTGACTGTCTTCATAGCGAATTTGACAGGTACATACCCTCGTCTATTAGTTTCGCTAAAAGTAAGATGTTGACCATCCGATGTTTCTAAGTCTACTTCCCGTTCCATACAACGAATTACAGCTTTGTGCTTATTCAGCCAATCCATTCCCAAAATGATGTCAAAACCCTTCATCCCTATCACATGCAAATCGGCCGGTAGGTCTTTCCCATCGATAGTTAACCTAACACCCTTGGCTAAGCTCTTAATTCTAATGTTTTCTCCAGAAGGCACTCTAACTTCTAGGTTCACATTCTTAACGCAATCTAACCTAAGTTTATTCTTAAAGGTATCCGATACAAAAAAGTGTGAGGCTCCGGTATAAAATAAGACATATGCAGGCATGTTTGAGACAGATATCGTACCTACCATGGTGGTTTCATTTGCCCCCTCACCTTCCTCTGGGTACTCTTCTCCCTCAGTGTATTCAACATTTGGCATCGTATTCAGCTTGACCTTACCGTTCTGGTTTGCTCCTCGAAGATTTGATATCTTTGTCAATCTTGGTCCAACATTCCTCTCATTTCCAAACTGGTTAAGCGGAAGACTACAAAAATACGAGTATTTTTTTTTATCTAGTCATGCTTGTGTCCAACTCGTATTTAACCCACATTTCTAAGTCAAACACTTATTTAATTAAGTCATTGCAAAATAAACTAACCTGCATGTGGAAAAAAAGGGTTATAACTATCTTACCATAGTAAGAATGGTATTTAGAAATTGACTAGTCATGCATGCAATGTAACCTTCCAAAAGATCGACATAACATCCTAGTATTTTGCAAAAGGTTCAATTACTTGACCTATTGAAATTCATACATACTTACGAAATTAAACATTAAAAAGGATAGCTTAAGTCACACTACTACTTATTTCTTTTCTTAATTAAGAGAAGTATAAAACATAATAAATAAGTTTAATAGAGTTTGCCCGATCAGTCACACGTTCTCCTCGTCGTCAACAAGACCTGAAAAATATAAAGTAGCATCATAAGTCTTCCCCCGGAGGAGAAGCCTAGTGGGATAACATTTAATATACAATTGTATTAAAAAGACAAATAAGCATGTCAACTGAGTACACGCCAGGACCACGGACCCGACTCATTTCATATAGATATAGTCCGTAGACCTGTCTTGATTCACATAGAGCATAGTCCATTTATCACACATAGCATAGTCCGTTGACTAGCTAAAATTCACACAAAGCATAATCCGAAGATTTGCCTGCTCGTATACATACAGATTACTCTAAATAATGCAAAAGGTATATAAAGGTTACCTACTTTCTTTGTATTTGAATGTTTCAAGATAGCTTCCCGGAAATTCAGCTGTCTCTGTTGGGTCCCTTTAGAAAGAGTTAATCACGTAAACAAGATGCCTTCTAGTGATAATCTAGAAGGGGGGGATGAATAGATTATCAAAAAACTTTTTCAAGCTTAGATGATCTATCAACTCCAAAAATCAGTTTTACAGCGGAAACATTTCTTGATTAAACTCAATTCAATTAGGATCTAAAGCTTTATCAGATATTGAATTTGCAATCAAGAAATAATCAAAGAAAACAAGTAAAGAACTGAAAAGTAAACAACACCAGATTTATAGTGGTTCGGATCAAATGATCCTACATCCACTCACCTTCTCTAACTCGAAGAAGGGACTCTTCTTACCACCTTTCTGCTTGCTTACTTTCTTACTTTCTTTACAGCGTTAATCTTCAGCCTTACAATGATGATACTAGCTCTAATCGGCTTTTGAAGATTTACAAGAATGTGGTGTTCTATAAACACCAGGAAATAGATTGAACACAAAGTGTTCGTGAATACAAGAGTTTGAGAAGAGATCTTCTAATTTTTAGATTGCTAAAGTGAATTTGCTTGATTGCGATATTACCAACTTTTCAACTGTGAAATTCTGAGATAATGAACTTATTTATAGACCTCCTGCTGATGACAGTTGTAACTTCCTTGTTTTCTGTTTTGGTTGGTTATAACCGATTAACCAATTCTTGAAAACTGCTTCTTGTTTGGTTGTAACTGACTCTTGAATTTTAACTAACTCTTTAGCTTGTCTGATCTTCTCCCTGTCTGATTCTTCACCTTGTCTGATTCTCTATCTTAGTAAGTATCTTGAACTTCCACCTTGTCTGTCTTTGTCAACGTCTGATTTCTGTTCCATTCTCCATTTGACTTTCTCTGAACAACCTTATCTTACTATTCTATACTTAGTCTATTTTACAGAGTTTTCATTACATCAGTACATCAGCTGACTATACATTGTCTCCAGCTGGTCATCCTAGTTTAACACTTTTAACTCATCAAAACTAAGTATATCTTTTTCATCCCAACAATTTCCCCCTTTTTGATGATGTTAAAACACAGCTCAAGAAAAGAAATGTTAGTACTCTTAGAAAGTAAGGATAAACAATTAAGTCACGTAGTCAGATTATTTGGACCACTCAGCTCTATTAACAGATGATGAGAAGATCATGAATTAGATAATCAGAACAATAAGTTTTTATTAACAACTGAATCAGATACTCAGAGTACTTAGTTCATAGAATCAGATGATCAGGTAATCAGATTACTTCGTTAAACCAATACATGATTTAAAAGTCAGATGACCAGAATAAGAGTTAGTTTATTTTATTTTGTTCAATTTTAGATATCTTAAAGAGTCTTAGTCAAGTTATGTTACAAGAACTGATTAGTTAAACAGATTAGGTTAAGAAATTTTTAAAGAAAATCAACAGATTATGAGAGTAGGTTAAAAAGTATGTTCACAAATTTCCATCACTTTAGCTTTCATACAGGTTCAGACAAGATTCAGATAAGGTAAGAGAAAAAGAGATCTAATCATACCACCTATTCTCCTCTGGAATCTTAAGCCAGTCAAAGACTCGCTTTTTCAACGATATGGTTTCTCCACCCTCTGCAAGATCAGCTAAGGATTCAGCTTTGATGATCAGCTGCTTGATCTTCTCCAGGTCCAGACGACCATCGTTTGTCAGAGGGGGATCCATCAGGGAGTAGGCTGGTGCGACTACATCTGCGTGAAATTCGTCATTAGCAATGTTGACAAGATATTGATACATTTGGGGGTCCTTCTCTTCCAGCCAGTTATGAAAAGCTTCATTTTCCTCTAGTCCCCATCTAATGATTTTGCAGACGTGAAACTGGAAGACCCAGTCCACTTCAAAAGGCCTCCACCTTGCCTGGTCTGCCATTAGCAGCACTTCCTTGGGGACTACTTCACTTCGATGATAAGGCCGAAGAACTTCTTCCCCCTGCTCATTTCTCTCTCTCTGAACCCACCTCCTCAGTGAGCGGTCATAGAATTTTTCCTGCTGCTTTCTCCTGCTCCCTCCTCTTCTTTGCATCCCGTCGCTTATATTTCTCCTTTTCATCTCTCTTTCTCTTCCGGATTTTCTCCTCCTCATCTATCTCAGCTTGAGTTTTCTTTGTAGTTCTAGATGATCCGGAAGGAGATGCGACCATTTTGATTTGAGCAGGATCTTGCACAGAAAGATCCCTAGCTGCAGTACTGGGTTCAGCTTCTCTTATCTTTCTCAGCTCCTTCTCTGACCTGTCCTCTTTCTTCTTCTTCTCTTCTTCGGCTTTCAGCAGCTCCTCAGATAGTTCCTCTATCTTCATGCTCAGGGCCATGATCTTATCATCATGCTTGTCTACTCTTTTCTTGAGCACACTATCTTCCCCCTTTTTAGCATCAGCAAAACAGGTGTTGCAGATAGTGGCTATTTGTTCAATTTATCCCATTAGTTCATGTCGAACATGCCCTGTCTTCTGTTCCAGCTGTTCATTTCTCTTCTTCTGAGCTGCCTCAGTCCTCTGAAACTCTCCGTCTATGAATTGCTTAATGATCGTCGTCTGCCTATCCTTCTCCATGGCCAGCTACATTTTCAGCACTTGATGAAATGAGGCCTCCTTAGCTTTCCAGGATTCTTTTACTTGATCCTCAACTGAATCCCTGATTTCGGTATAGGCAGAACGAACGTACTGTTTAACCCACTCATCCTGAGAGTTCATCTCCGTAGCAACTTTCTTCTTTACTTCAGCCATCTGTTCCTCATGACTGATCTTTGAAAAATAGAGGTCGATTTTTGTGTTTTCTTGAATAGCAGCCTCTATGTTTTCTTTGATAAATGATGTAATGACTCCAGGAATCAGCTGTAGAGCATTCAGACTGGCTCTCTTAAGATTCAACACCTCCTCCTTCAGCGTGTTGAACTCGGATACAGACACAGTCATAGAGGGTCCTGCAATGTCTTCAGATGGAGAAGATTGAGTTAAGTCAATCGTCTCCACCGGAATTTCTCCTTCTTCAACCCTAGCTGAAGGAGAATCAGCCCAGTGTGCAGTTGTAGTTGGCTCCTCCAGCTGTACCTTCGTTGACTGCTCTGTTGGTGCCTCCCCAGCTGTATCCATCTCAGCTGGCTCATCGGCAGCTCCACCCATAGCCATCTCCGGCTCTTCTCTCCTTTCTTCAGACCTTTCAGTCTCCATCATTCTTTCCTCTTCCGACTTCTTCTGGGTTTCCTCAGCTTGTTGCATGTCTACGAAATATACCCTGTGAAGGATATAATCGAAGAACATGCTCTCAGATAGGATATCCATGAAGGATTTGAGCTTGGCCTTCTTCAGCACCTCCTTCTCCCATAAGGACAGGTTGTTTCCTCCAACCTCAGCTATGAGGATAGCTGTCTCCTCAAAGCTCCCTGTCCTTATCCTCCACAAAGACCACACATCTACCAATTCCTCCAACAGCTCCGGTTCATTAATCAGATTGTGCTCTTTCCTCAGGAGAAATTTCTTCCCAACCACCCGAAGAGATTCCTCCGTTGGTCCCATGATTCCAGTAGGGTTAGGAAGAAGGGAAAATAGATGGGGTTCTATTTGGGATGAGGAAAGAAAAGAGAATGGGTCCGACGAGGGTTGTGTTTATTTTGGACTTTTGGGAGTAGACCGTTTTAGAGGCTCAGAGGCAGCGGCCTTGTCTGCCCCTTCATCGCCTAGGTGGGAAGATGAGGGTTGGGTGTCTTCAGCCTCAGATGAGGAAGAAGATGTTGTGGAGGGTTGGGTTTGCTCAGCTTCCTCGGGCTCGTCTCCAGATGAGACTTCCACAGTCTCCTCCTGCCCAGACTTTCCAGCCGCGACACTTCCCCCTTGGGAAGCTGTCCTCTCCTTCTCTTCCTCTTCATTCTCAGCTTCAGTCTCCTCCTCCTCAGATGAGGGTTCATCGGCTAACACCGTCTCCACCTTCTTACCCTTGGCCTTAGAAGCCTTTTTCTTAGGCGATGGAGGTGGGGTGTCTCCTTCTGAGTCTGTTAGCCCGAAGGGTTTCTCATCCTTGATGAGCAGACCCTTTTGCTTTGTGAATTTCTTCACCCCCGTCTCCCAGTCAAGCTTCTTGGTCCCTATCTTCTGCTCTAGTATGATGGTGACCCTGGTCATCATACTAGTTATCTTGGTCAGCGACCATCTTATCAGTTCCTTCGACACCTCATTCCTCACAAATTTCTTCTTCTCCTCCATTATCCGGGAGTACACCATCTGAGCCCAATTTATCTCAGCCCCGTCTAAGATGGCTCTCAGACAGCATAACCTCGGCTTTGTCAGCCCGTCGTGGCTCTGTTGCTCTCCAAGTATACACTTGGTCAGGATGAGCATTAGGAGACGATATTTCCTCCTCAACATCCCCTTCTTTAGATTTGCAGAATTGTGTTTCTGCGACTTCCTCGCCATTAACTTGTAACTATCCAAGTACTCCTCCGCCTTGTATATAAACGGATTGCCACCGGTGGTGCTCAGACCAAAAATTTCACCAATGTCAGAAATGGACACGTGAATCTTCCTACTCTTCCCCAAAGTCCGAATACTCGTTTCCAACCCAGTATCGGTTGCTTTGGCTCTGGTCATAAATTCTGCAGCGAGATCATCCAAAGTTTTTGATTTCGAGGGCTTCATCGAACAGTACTGCTTCAGTCCTCTGGACTCCAACAACTCCAAAATTTCTCTTGTTTCAGGATCTGTGGTGATATCCCATTCTACGTACATCTCGGATTTGGTACGATCTCTGATGGATTTGAGATCTATTCATATTTGATTCGGGATTTTGAGGTATCCGCCATTGAAATAGTTTCAAAGGTTTTTGAGAGGGAAAGGATTTTTGAGTGAATATGAATAGATAATTATGTGCGTATATAGACCTCCTACTGATGACAGTTGTAACTTCCTTGTTTTCTGTTTTGGTTGGTTATAACCGATTAACCAATTCTTGAAAACTGCTTCTTGTTTGGTTGTAACTGACTCTTGAATTTTAACTAACTCTTTAGCTTGTCTGATCTTCTCCCTGTCTGATTCTTCACCTTGTCCGATTCTCTATCTTAGTAAGTATCTTGAACTTCCACCTTGTCTGTCTTTGTCAACGTCTGATTTCTGTTCCATTCTCCATCTGACTTTCTCTGAACAACCTTATCTTACTATTCTATACTTAGTCTATTTTACAGAGTTTTCATTACATCAGTACATCAGCTGACTATACATTGTCTCCAGCTGGTCATCCTAGTTTTACACTTTTAACTCATCAAAATTAAGTATATCTTTTTCATCCCAACAGTCTCGAACTGCACTCGACACATTCTGTCGTCTTTTAGTCTTACAAGCATTAAGTTATAACCATGCACTTAAAGTGCTTTCACTAACTTTAATTAGTATCTAATACATATATATATATATATATATATATATGTATATAACATATACTTACTTGTAAACTTAACATACTTAAAAAAAAAAAAATTTACTAAGACTAGTTAAGTACACATAAAAAGCACATCGAGACATAAAAAGAAATTATAAAATTTTCTCATATATGTAAAAGAAATTATAAAAGTATTATAACATGCTCACAACAAAACCAATTTATTCATTATGGAATACCTATACTTTCAATTACTTAGGTGACTAAAGGAAAAGAATTTACAAACTCACATTTTATGTAAAACTCCTTAAAAAGCCAGCTCGTAGAAGATAATTTATAATCAAATATAAACACGTCATAAAATTATAAAATTTATACAGTAGATTCACAACACATATAGCTACATATCATAAAAATTTCTCATGAAAATAATCTCAATTTTGTTACTTATGGATTTTCAAGTGAGATAAAAACAATCTCCTAAATGAGGCCATGTTCCATCTTTTTATAAAATTTTGTAACACATGAATATGAATTAAATAAAATCAAGTAAAAATTTATATAATATCCTATGTATAAGTAGTAACGCTAGTAAAATGATCACATTTTAAATCTTCACATTTTCCACTTGATCATGCATCGTTTTAGAGCTCTAAAACTGTCCGTTTTTACCAGAAAGATACTGTTTGTTAGAAGATTCATTAAGATTTGAATATAACTCCAAATGTACCAAGGTAAAATTCTTATGCAAGCTAAGACATAGTAGAATAACATAGTATAAAATCACTTTCAAAAATTAATTTTTCTGTTCACAGTAAATTTTGCAATAATCGCAAAAAATAGGGACATTTTTTCTCTGTACAGCACTTTGGTAGAAAAATTATATTAAATCGAAAATAACTTCAAAAATTCTGAAATTTTTACCTCATATTCTAGACTTCCAGAATCACATTGTGACAAAAGGGTTTAATAAAATTCATTCAAAAAGGGTCAGATCACTACTCAAAATTAACATGCAATTACATAACAATTTCCAACAATAAATTTTATACATGTTGAAGCATAGTTGGAGCACCCAACTCATTTTAAGTATCATAACCATCAACAACCCTTATGGGAAACTCTAATATTTTATCATTAGTTAAAAAAAAAAAAGCATCAAGACCCACATGCAACCATATAATCAACATGCAATCCACTAAATAGCATCAAATAATCACATAGTTTACATATTCATAAGCTAAACATATCATTCAACCATATGCCAAAGAACATCTTTGGGCTTCTAACATATGTATCTAATCACATATACTCACTAAATCATTGTAGGAAATAAGGGAGAAGAAACTAAAAATTTATTTCAAAAACATGACCAACTAGATAAGACCCTGCGGATTACGCGGTATGTTCGTTAAATAAATTTTATAATATAATGTATTACTATATTAATGTTTTCCGTAAATATATATATGTATAAAATTTTGTATAATTATTAAATTTAAGTAATGGTAATATTAATTGTATTATAATTCATTCTAAGTATTAGAATTATTATAATTATATGAAAATCTACTATAAATTTTGTTTCAAATTTATTTACAGTTAATAAAAAAAGATAATTAATAGAAAAAAAATATCATATAATCGACGTATATATATTAGAATAATATATATCGTAAATAAATATCATATATGATTATATTCAGTTTTTTAAATAATACTAATATTTATATATATATTTATTAGGATGAAATAAAGTAAATTAATTGAGTCAGTCATTTTTTTAATATTTTACTCAATATGTTAATATTATTGTATAAGTGACTAATTATACATTGTCTCATAATCATTATTAATATACAAATTAAATTCTTTATATTCTTAACTCCTAATTAAACACATAAATTATTTTTTAAATTAATGACACATCATCTAAACTCACTAAAAATATATGGTTAAATATTTTAAACTTCATATTAATATATAATTGGATACACTTTTTCGAAATACACACAATTAATATTTCAAAAATATTAGATTATCTCAGTAAAACAGTACACTTTATAGACTGAAGTTAAAGGAATTTTTTTTCAAATTCTATAAATATGCATGAATTAGTTTAGTTGGTAAGTATTATAATCACTATATGAAAGGTGATGGGTTCAAATTCTTATAATGACATGTGGCAGTGAAAACACAAAAAATTGACACATAAGCAAAACTCACTACAATTTGACACCTAAGCAAAAATAAACTTCTTATTAGTATATAGGGGTACGCAGAGTATTTTGGAGAGAGAAATGTAGAATCTGTTGATAAAATCAAAATTCAAAATAAAATCTAATAAATTGTCACAACTAGGAATTAAACCTTGGATCTCATAAACTCAGTAAAACTTATACATTTATGTATTACCACTTGATCTATATAATATGATTGTTATCAAAGTATTTTATAAATTATTTCATATCTGACTTATCCCTTTATTTATGTATTTTATTATTATTATTTTTATTATTATTATACTTTTTTTTTTTTGCTTACTCGTGTCGAGTGAGTCACGATTAGGCTAGATTTCCTCAGTATCCCTTTTTTTTTTGCTTACTCGTCTTTGAATGAGGTGTCGTCTTGAAAATTTAAGATAATTATGTGATATTTGTTAATTGAACACTGTATTTATTGTGATTTAAATAATATTTATACATAAAATATTATAAAAAAAAACCGTGTAATACGCGGGAATTACGCTAGTGTCTTATATGACACAGTCTTATAAAAAAGGTTATCTCCAATTTACGATGTGGATCATATTTACCTTTAAAATGCGATTAAGATGGAACTCTCTAGAAATTTATGGATCATATTATATGAGTAAATGAGAGCCGTCTAATACAATATTTTATCCTTTTACAATTGATTTTATCTAATAAAAAATTCTACTTAATATAAATATATTATGATATATTTATTTAATCTAAACAAATTCATACTAATTCTAGTTCGTTTCTATTAATTTATATAATATTCACATCCATATAATAGCAATGAATTTATATTATCCAAATATATTATGATTAAGATTAATTAATATTTAAAAGAACATAATAATTAATATAGGGAAAATTGTAATTTTGGTCCTAAGAGATTAATTTTTCAACGACAATGTTAATCCACGTTCTTTTTTGGTCCTTTTCTTTGCAAAAATAGTCCCGATTATTATTTTTTAGGACCAAAACTGCAATTTTATTTCATTCTATTTGGACCAAAATTACAATTTATTATTTTTTTGGGATCAAAACTGTAATTTTCTTGGGACTAAAAATGTTGAAAACAACTAGGGGACCAAAAGCGTAAAAAAAAGAACTATTTTGCACATTACTAATTCTCTTGGGATAAAAAATGCAATTTACCCTAATAATATATACTCCCCCTGTCCTATATCAGTTTTCATACTTTTCTTTTTGATTTGTCAACTCCTCCTTAAACTCCATCCTCACAATATTCATATATTTACACAAAATTTTGTTACTTTTTACACTCAATTCAACTATCTCACTTACTTTAATAATAAAAGTTTACAAAATCACTCTTCTATACTCCACTCATTACATTTTTCTTAAAACGTGTGCCCAAATTTGTATGAAAACTAATATGAGACGGAGGGAGTATTAAATGATTTTTTAAATAAATGTATAGGGATATATATGTATATATTTAGGATTGCAGAAAATATACATCATATATACCCTTTCGTCATCATCAATAATTGTTTAGATATATTCCATCTTACAGAAAATATTAAAAAAGAATGAATCAATATCAGAAAACAGTGAAATAAACATTGCAAAAGAAGGAAAAAAATAAAAAGGAAGATCGAGACGCTCTTCATAAATCCACCACCCATGCAATTTTCCGTCACATTTGGTAAAATCCTTTTTCATATCTTCATCTGCAACATTACTTTTACCTTTCCATTGTGCAGTAATTACCAATAAATTAACTATATATTATGCAACATTTCTCTGGATAATTTTCTTCCTTTCTTCTTTCGTGCAATTTTATCATGTGTTATTATTATTATTATTAATATTATTTCATTTTACAGTTGCAATCTTATAATTAATTCTTGCGTCTTGGCTTTGAATCACATATTTGCGTGATCTTTCATTTTATTTTTTATAGGTAAATGTTCACATCTTTGTCTGTGTGAATAGATCAAATTCTTGATCTGATGTAACAATAAATCTCTAAAAATGTCTACAAGAGTGACGCAGTAACAAATTTGGATTCCTGGGAATTGGAGACATGACATCATTTCTTCCAATTATTGGGCAAATCTGTGATTTATTATAAATAAAAAGTATTCCATCGATCCATAAAAACATTACGCAAAAGTAATAAAAATGGTTGGATTATATGTGTAAGATAAAAGTAATTGAGATTCAGTATAAATTTGTGGAAGTTTATATGGTGAGTTTTTTTTTTTTTTTTCTGACAAAGTCTTGAGTGAAACCATAAATTTGGTTTGAAGAGTATTTCTTGTTTTATTAATGATTATTATTAGTTTTGAATGATATTAATTGTTTCATCTTATGATATTAGTTGAAGGTATTAGTTGTTTCATTAAAATATATCAATTGTTTTACAATAAAATACTAGTTGTAAATTAGTTTTACAGTGAAATTAGTTCACATAAGACCAATTCTTTTATTTTAAGGGTATGAGATGTATTATGACATGGACTTTAGAAACATAAATACTCCCTCTGTCCCTTAAGAATGTGCTCGCTTGCTTTATTTGTTCATCCAAAAAAAAAAAAATATCTCGTTCCCTTTATGGACATAATTATTTTATCTTCACTCATCAAATATCACTCAATTACTTAAATGGTCACTATACTTTACTTGCAAATAATTACTCCCCCGTCCTACAAAAGTTTTCATACTTTTTTTTTAGTTTGTCCCACAAAAATTTGAATATCCTAATGGAAATATTCCCCACAATCTTCACCATCACAATATACACATATTTACCCTTCATGCCATTACTTTTGAGACTCTATATAAACTCAATCAAATTAATTATTTTATTTTATTCATAAAATTTTATAAAATTATCCCTCAATATTCCACTCATCATATTTTTTTCTTAAACTTTGCGTCAAAAGATTCCCATAAATTTTTCTGGAACGAAGGGAGTACTTTATTTATAAGTCAACTCCAAAATATTCTTTATTTTATCTAGTTTTATGTATTTTCGTTAATATTTTTTATCCAATCCATATATTTAGGCTGACAATACTCATTACTTCCAATTAATTTATTTTTTCTTTGAGAGACATGTATGATGTATAAATTTAATACATTGTGGAATCTTGGGAAGTGTCCCACAAATCTAATTTGGGGAATCTGGGCAGTGTCAGCAGAAAAGAAAAGTGGTGGATCGAATAGAATAGACATCTGGATATTTTGTTAAAGCAAGCAATATAATTAGTATCTTTCTATCATTACTGTGCATTAATGTTATGTCATATCTAGGAATATCAGCCAAAGATTATATAGCTAACCTAGGCCTGCAGTTTATCCAGTTCATTAATTGGCTTTTCCATGACCATGAGAGAGAGAGGAGATAGAATGAGAAAGAGAGGAGATTTATTCTTCCACGGATGTATATGTTTGTTTGGGTTGGTGTGTGAGAATTTAAACTTTGAATTAGTTTTTGATAAAAGGAAAGTCTTTATATGAAAATCGTTTGATTATTTTCAATGAATAGTTTAAGATTTTGTTGAGATAAAAAAAAAAAACTAATGAACTAGACTTGTGTTGTTTGAGATCACAGCCTTTAAAGATTATTTTTGTCCGGATAAATTGTAAAAACATGACTTAGGCAATTAATTGTATTTTCGAATTTTATAGGATAGATATCGAGAGAACGCTTGATTTGTTACAAGAAATGATAATGATAATAATGAGGAATGAAATGAATATAATTCTTAAAATTATATTATTTGATTAATAATGAGAATCACTATCATAGTCATTGATTTCATTTAGTCTGCTCAAATTCTATTGAAATAGAAGATAATAAGTATAAAGATATTTTTATTAATGTGTTAAGTTTTACCTAAAAAGTCTAAGGAATGGAAGTCATTCTACTAAAAAATCCAAGGAATAGTGATTTCTCGCTTTTAGTATTTCATTTTACTGTAGCAAATAATCAAGGTTGTCAATCAAACAACTATTTTGCATTCTTTTTCCATTCCTTAGGTTGAAACCCCTACACCAAGCATATCTTGAACTTTAAAATTGTTTGAAAAAAAACGAACCTCAGACAATTTCGTTGAAAAAAACAGGACTTAGATAGTACCTAGTACCCTTTATTTTGTGTATGAATTTGCTTTTTTCTTTTTTTTTTTTGATAACAATTTAAAAGTTCTGTACCTGCATTGCCAATGTCAAAAATTTAATTCTCGAAATGCAAATATAAGCCGAATATTTCCAATTTGTCATATTTGCCTTGTGCTGCTTCTTTTGGACACCATACTTAAATAATGGTTCTTTTTTCAATTAATATGAACATTAGGCCTGATGGTTCTCATACACATATTAATGATACTTCTTCTTTCCCTAGAAATTTTTTTATTTTTTCATTTTGATTTCTCCCAAATAAATTTTTTTCTAGTATACCAAATAATATATTTAATACTTATTTTTATTACATTTTTTTTATCTCTCTTCATCACATTATTTATACTATAGTATTATTTTACTACAATTCCTTAAATATTACTCCCTTTGTCCCGATATAAGTTGTTCATTTTTTTATTTTGGTCTGTCCCACTATAAGTTAATCATTCAATTTTTGGCAACTACCCAGTAAATTTATATTCCTATATTTTTACACATATGTCACTCATTTAGCCTTACTTTCATCACATTTTTTGTATTATATTAAGAACATTAACAACTAGGATAAATTTATATTAATTTGTATAAAATTTAAAAATACTACTCCCTATGTCACTCATTTAGCATTACTTTCATTCACTAAACTTTCACAATATTCACATATTTACACAAATGCCAAGAACAATTCAATCACCTTTCTTACTTTAATAATAAATTTATATTACACTTTTTGTATAAAATGACACTTAAAAAATACTAATAATTTGGATAAAATGAGATATTTATTTTAAAATGTAGAGAATATTACTTTCATATAATTTCTTAAATATTACAGGGAGAGAGAGAGTATAATAATGGTTCTTGTATTTACAGTTTCAAGGTTAAGTGTGATTGGACCTCTGAAACATAGGCCTGTAAGAAAGAGAAATATATATAGATTTTTTTTATTATTGAGGAAGAAGAAAGAGTACCCTTTCATCATTAGGCCAAGCGTGACATAAGGATTTCCCAATTCCTTGTATACTGAAAAGCATATTTATGGCTATGACATAATTTAACTCTCTTCTAATGAAAGTGTTCATTTTAAATGCTGGGTAGTAATGACATTACTAGCATAAAAAAATGTGATGCGAAATTAATAAAAAAAAAAAAAAGTGATGCAGTGATATAAATTTGTGTGAATATCAAGGAAGGAAAATTATATAGTTTAAATAAATGTGAAATGTTGAAAGATAAAATTAAAAAAAAAAAAAAAACTCTCTTAACCCAAAATTAAAAAAAAAAATTATAGGAGGAAGGACACACAAATTAAAAAAATGAAAAGTAAGTAGAAATTTAAAGGTAACTAAAAAAATTTCATAAAAGAATGGATACACAAATTAAATATGAGCCCAAAAATAGTGATATTTTATATAAAATTAAGGATATTGTGAGGATAAAATATAGTGATGGTTTTTTATTTTAAGAATGTGAAAGTTATTTTAAAACAGACGGAAAATAAAAGTGTGAATGATTTTTAGAGATGGAGGGAGTGTATTATTCTTGTTTCAAAATTTTAAAAAAAGAATTCTAGATGAAAATACAGAGACAAATTTTTGTGTACAATTAATGTACACGATGCAATTGAAGTTTTGATCTAATTTAAAATTAATTTTAGATATATTTTGATATGTTTAGAGAATAAATTAAAATTAAATTAGTACTCCTTCTGTGCCATAAACATTGCGGAGAATTTTTTTTATTAAAGTTTAAGAAAAAAATGTTAATGAGTGGATTGTTGAGGGGTTATTTTGTAAATTTTTATATATTCCCCTCATTCCAAAATAAGTGTTTCATTTTATTCATTCACACAAATCACTATTCTTATTTATTAGAGTTTTAAAAGACAATTATATTCTTATTTAATACACTTAAATTTATAATTACAAGATAATTTATTAAGAGTATTATTGAAATAAATAGAGCAAATTTGTATTAATTTATGTAGAGTGACACTTAAAAAGGGATAAACATTTGGATAAAATGAGACACTTGTTTTGAGATAGTGTGTGTATAAAGTAAATGAAATTATTAGATTGAGTATATGAATGAGTCTCAAAAGTAATGACATGAATGGTAATATGTGTCATTGTGAGGATAAAGATTTAGAAAAATATTTTTATGTTGGGGTATGCAAACTTTTGTGGAATAAATTAAAAAAAAAAAAAAGTATGTAAACGTTTCTACTCTCTTCCTTCTGTTATAAGTTACTCCCTCTTTCCACAAAAAATATGCTTACACTTTTTTTTTTTTAACAATTTGTTTTGTTTCACTATTTAACCATCACTTAATTTTTCATATGTTGTTGACTTTATACTCATACACAATCAGTTTACTAATAAATGGACCACACAATACCTTTACTTTATCTACGTTTTTTTAAACCCTGTCAAAACCAAACGAGCATACTTTTAGTGGATGGAGGGAATATCTTACTTTATCTACATTTTTTTAAACCTGTCAAAACCAAGCGAGCATACTTTTAGTAGATGGAAGGAGTGTATTTTTTCCATTTTGATCTGTCTCACTATAAGTTACCATTCTAATTTTGTCGTATCCCTACACTTTTATATTATTTACATATTTATCACTCATCTTTTTTTGATTGGTAAATGTTAGTTGTTAGTAGTTAGTTCACCAAACGCCCAATCACTCCTAGATTGGTAAATGTTACTCCTAAATTTTTCCAAGCAACCTCATAATTCCATTAATTCGTTCCCAAAGGAAATCAAATTTAGGTATCTTACAAAAGTGAGAAACTCAATGGCCAAGTGGACTAAACCCCCAGCTCATCTTTTTTTTTATCTAAATCTTTTATTTTTTATTCACTATTTATCACATCACTTATACTGTATATTATATTATCTTATCCTAATTTGTGTATCCAAAGAAACGAGTAGCTTATATTGAATCACTGTGTTCCCTTGATTTGGTACTTAAGAGTTACTTTGATTATCCAAGAATCGAGACAACTATACTATGCAAAATCTGGAGTGTGGGCCCTTTGTCCTTTCTATACTTTACACTGGGTTTTATGTGTCCAAACTTTGGTTTACCTTCTGCCTTTGTCTCTTTGCATTTAATTAAGATTTTGCTTTTTCCTTCCTTTCTGCAGCTATCACTCTCTTCAAATCAAAAGCTGTTAACATTAACAACAACAAACATGACTCTTTCATTTTTGCCATGAACCCTAATGTTTGAATCATTGTTTTAATTTTACATATTTAGGTGAGAGAAAGAGAGATGACCGTTGAGCAAGGTGAAGGTGGGGGAGAGAAGTTTCCAGAAGCTTCGGCTTATCATTCATATCCACCTCCTTTGGCAACATATGAAGATGTTGTCACATCCCGTGACCTATTCATGGATACTTTGAAGAACCTCCATCTTTCAATGGGAACTAAATTCATGTAAGCTTAATTCTCTTTTTTTAAATTATTATTCAATTATTTTATTGACTTTTAGGATATAGGATAAACAATGCAGTGATATTTTGAATAATTTAATGAGATAAAATGTAGAAAAAAATAAATAGAGTAAAACAAAAGAGGTATTTTTAAAATTTAAATGATATATTAAGAGTATTAATAATGTGTGATGTATTTATTTTAATGTATAAAAAAATGTGTAAATAATATTGGGATGGAGGGAGTGTTGTAATGTTGGTGGGAAAATGAAGAGTTTTTTAATAAAAAATTGTTTGCATAATTCCATGTGGTTTTTTGATAAAATTATAAATGGTGCTTCATTATTATATACTCCTTGATCACATAAAAATAGGTCTATAGTTACTTTTAAATGGGTTAAGAAATGAAATTTATTATGGTTAATATATTAAAGTTTTGTATTAGTTTTCAATTTTATCATTTATGTAAATATCTAAATATTGGTTTGTAAACAAATAAGATGCATTAACTGGTATATCCTTATGTAATAATGGAAATGATGCTTAAGCCTATCTTTATAGAAGGAAGGGTGTATATAATTCGAGTAGATTGTTTCATGGAAATGATGCTATAATATTTTGATTTTTTTTATCGATAAATGTTAGTTTGTTAGTTATTAGCAGATGCTATAATATTTTGATAAGAATGAACCGTCTCATACGAGTTTTTGTCGTAAAATTCAGGATCCCAATTGTGGGGGGAAGAGACTTGGACTTGCATCGGCTGTTTGTGGAAGTAACATCTCGTGGGGGCATTGCTAAAGTTAGTTTGGTTGTGTTTATAAATTGAATATAATTAATTTTTTTTAGGGAAAAATTAATTAATATTGGTATGCTATGATAATTGTTTTGAAGAAACTAGTTTGTACACTGCAGGTTGTGAATGATAAAAAATGGAAACAAGTTACAGGTGTTTTTGATTTCCCATCATCAGCAACAAATGCCTCTTTTATCCTTCGAAAGTATTACATTTCACTCATTTACCACTACGAACAAATTTACCTGTTCAAGGCAAAATGTTGGTCTCCCTCACCCCTGCAGGGTCAGTACTTTAATTTAACATAATTATTCTGTTGCTTGATTTCCATTTATATATATAGAGTCACACTTATATACATTATGCTGCAATTTTAAATAAATTTTTCTAGGCATGGAGATTAAGACAAATACGTAAAATTATTAACTTTTATGAGAATAAAGTGTAGGAGAAAAATAAATTATAAGAGTATTTTGAGTGATTAATGAGATAAAGTAGGAGAGAAAATAAAGTGAGTAAAATAAGAGTGATATTTTTTAAATTTAAATAATATTATGATTGATTAACAAAGAAAGTGTGCAAAAAAAAAAACGAGAAAGTATTAAATTGAAATTAAATAAAAAATTCAATTACATTGAGTACACCATTAAAATTTGTCTAATATATACTAGTATCTATCTTGTGTAGGTGGAGGTGGCATGCAAAATTTGTCTACAATAATCACAGTTCCCCTGCCCAAATCTCCACCTCAAGGTATTCACAGCTTTCTCTCTACTCATACTTGCTACTCCACTAAATTGATTTACACGGATTTAACAAATATTACTAATTTATGTATAAAGTTTTGTAGGATATTATAATGTATTGAATAATGTGATTATTTATAATTAAAATTAATGAGAATTTGAGTAATTAGATAGATATTTGGAAGGTGAAGATAAAATATTGTACTTCATCCAAAATATTTATTCTCTTTCTTTTGACACAAGTTTTGATGAATATTAACATTTTATGTATAAAGTAGATATATTGTGTTTAAAGAATGATGATAAAATAGTGTAAAATAGAACTATATATTATTAAAAATAGATTGAGAATAAATTTTCTGGAAAGACCAAAAAGGTAAGTGAGATTAAGGGCCGCTTGTTTGTAAATTCTTCAATCGGAATGAGAATGAAATATGTTTTCCTTCCATGCCCTTAGAATATTGGAAAAAAATTGTTATCATAGTTGTTACATCACAAGTATAATGTACTAATTTAGGAAAAAAATGAGACAAAAGAAGGTTGTAGTGGTGGGTGGTGGAGAATGATTGAGGAGAACTATTATAGGATGAGAAAAGGTTAATCAAAATTGAGTAATGATTACCTTATTTAGGAGGAAAAGTTGTGATATTGATATACCATAATTGTCCTATACTCATTCTCCATTCAGCGCTCTGTAAATTTTTTTTAACATAGACCAAAATAAACATGTCTAGTAAAATTTAAAATTGGACGGAGAGTTTCCTTAACCAAGCCACTGCCTATGAATCGCGATTGTTTTGATTTTTGCAGCAGTATCATCTGGTGCAGTTTATGGTGTGATTGATGGAAAATTTGAGAGCGGTTATCTTATAAGTGTGAAAATTGGGTGCGAAGAGCTGAAGGGCGTTCTTTATGAAGTTCCGAATGGCGTCGGGGCAGCAGTAGGCGGTCGTAGAAAACGAAGGAAGAAATCGGAGATGCGAAAGAGGGATCCTGGGCACCCAAAACCTAACAGAAGTGGCTACAATTTCTTCTTTGCTGAGCAGCATGCAAGGCTAAAGCCACATTATCATGGCAGAGATAGAGAGATTAGTAGAATCATTGGAGAGAGCTGGAATAAGCTGCAGCAACCTCAAAGACGAGTTTACGAGGAGAAAGCCGTTAAAGACAAGCAACGGTACAAGACGGAGATGGAGGCGTACCGCCAAAGATTGACGACGCCACTCAACAACTTATTGGATGTGAATGAGAAATGCAGCAATGATAAAGACTCCCAAGAATCTTCTCAACTAAAAAATGTCAACATTCAGGTTAGGGCAAAAAAAATTCAAAATTACAAATATATTCATGTTCAAATATTTTTGTGGGCCTGTTCAAATATTTTTTGTGCTTCAGTTCAAATATTTTGAACCTATTTGTAATTAGGTTGTTTTTTTTTAACCTATATGTAAATGGCACTTCAGGTCATGTCTGCCGATGAAGCAGCGTTTGATTTGAAGTCGAGCGGGATGGACGATGATGAACGTAATATCACCTAGTGATGATGATGGTTCACTGCAATTTTAGGAAAGATTTCCTGCCAACAATTAATTAATGATGAACTTGAGTTTAGGATATCTTATAATTACTTTCTTAACTGTCTTTTATTTATAAATGGTTGATCTAATTGTAATTTTGGGATATAATAGATCAAAATGCAGACAGTGGGTAAGTAGGTATGAGAAGAAATATATGATTAAATTTTGAATGTCTTGCACTATATGGGGCAGAGTCTTGGAAGAACTAGGTACTATGCTTTTGCTAGCATTAAGCAATTTTTATTTTTTTTTATCGGGCAAAAGGTCACTCGAACTCATAACCTTTGGACCATAGATGGTAGAGCTCTACTCACTTGAACTAGCATTAAACAATTGAATGAAGCTCAACAAATTGCACGGGAGAATCACTAGTTTTTAAAGTGATTATCACTTTTTTTTAAAAAATATTATCACTCTTTACTAAAATCTTATCACTTTTAATTTGTACTAACAAATAAGACGATTTCACGTAAATTATTTCATTTATATATTGTTAGGGTTATTTACATATAGTTGAAAAAAATAATTTAATTACAAATAGGTTCAAACACCACAAAAAAAAAAGGTTTTAAAGAGGGATTTAGCGAGGGGGAGGGGTTTGGTGAACACTTTTATTTCGCGTGGACGGGGTTTCAAACCCGCGACCTCCGAAAGAGTGGAGGAGAGAGCTTATATGCTTTACCAGTTTGGGCAAAGCTAATCATTCAATATGATTTTGCTTTTAATTATATTAATATCATATTATGTTCAATATTTTATATATTTAATTTATAATTAAATTGTATACTATATATTTAATTAAATTGTATATTATATATTTAATTAAATTATCTACTATATATATTTAATTAAATTATATCATTTTCAAATTTTTATTATTATAACATATATATTCAATTTATATATATATATATATTTACTATATATATTATTATTTTATAATATTTATTATTATCACATATAACTATATTATCATGTTTATATACTATATTCAATTAAATTATATACTATATTTAGTATATATATTATTATTTTATAATTATTAATATTGTATATATTCAATTAAATTGTATCCTATAATTCACTATATATATATTATCATTTATTATTGTTATTATTATATATATTATCATGTTTATAATTATTATTATTATTATCACATATATATTCAATTAAATTGTATTATATATTCACTATATATTATCATTTATAATTGTTATTATTATTATTATCACATATATATTATCATTTCTATATATATTATCACACATATATATAATTATATTATACATATATATATATATATATATATATATATATATATATATTCAATTAAGTTGTCAACTATATTATCATGTGTTTATATATGCACTCTTCATGAATTAAAATTAATACTTTAAACAATTAAAATTCATCATCTTAATCAATCAACATTCAGAAAATTCATAGTTTTAAAAATAATTAATGAACTTAGCGCCTCCGAGACCCACGAGATGAGTGATCAGAACCACTCGGACCATTTGGTGGTTTACCACCACCAGCTGAGGAACCCGGGAACCCCTGCATCCACTCTTGGAATTGACGCTGCATATCCGCTCTCAAAGCTGCGTTTCTTCGCGCCATCTCCGCCTGCACCTCTTCTATTTGTTTCTGCGATCTCTCACGCTCCTCTTGGAGCAGGCGGTCGACATCAGCTTGGCTGTAGGTGCCGCCAATAAGAGCACCCGATTAGCAGGAGCCGGAGGGGATGCGTCTGGACTTACCCAGCTGACCAAGACCCCGAACCCTCCCGTGTTGTTTTCCAACGGTATTGACATAGATCTGGGATAAGTCGGCATGGGGTTCGGAGCTCGACCCCTCGGAGGGCATCTGAGAGGCCACCTCTTGTACTTCATGCTGTACGAATATTTCGACAATTAAAATTTTAGATTACAAAAATAGACATATATATAATATTTTATTATAAATTATTACATAATATAAAATGAAAATACTTACAAGTGTGTCACTAATAACCCCGTGGGTGTATTCCCCGTCATCATATCTGTGGTAATGCTGCACTATGTCCCAGTCCGTGGGGGGCCGTCCATGCTTCCTCTCCTGTATTTATTTAATTAGAACAGTGTTTAATTAAAATATTGAACTAGCATTAAAAAAATACTTACAAAGTCATATGCATACTCGGCTGATCCACGGGATCCGCCCCTATGACGGGAGATGCCAGTACCCTGGCCTCCAGGCTCCGACATTCGATTCGTACGACACTGCTCGCTTTTTGCTCTCACGTCTTCTCTATCCCAGTAAGCGAGCAGTCCATTGAAGACGGCGTCATCTCATCCAGGCCTCTGCTGCTTGGTGACCCACAACGTTCTCACATTGTTCAGCATATCAGTGTATCTGCTTGCTGCCCTACGAAGGAACAGCTGATACACCTCCGTTGAGTTCGTAACGTTAGGGTCCCACCTAGTTTGTCTCAGCCAAACAAAATATTATTGTACTTAGGGGGTGCTTGGTTTGTTGAAAGGAATTGGAATGGTAATGGGTTTAAAAGTAGTGAGGAATGATAATAGATATGTTAGTAATTGTTGAGTTGTTTGGTTTATATATAGGTATGACTATCATTACCATAGAAAGTGTTTGGTTTTGATAAAAATTATTGATAATTAAAATTGTTATTAACTCTTTCTTAATATTAAAAAATATATTATATAATAATCATACTTAAAATATTATTTATTAATATTAATAAATAATTTAGAAGACAAAATAAATTTCTAAAAAATTATGTATAAAATTTTAAAAAGCAATAACGTTCATTCCTCCCAATTTTGGGAGGAATGAATCTATGACTTTCATTACTCACTTTTAATATATCAAAAAGTTGATACCCCTCAACCAAACACCACACTCTCCTTTCATTGTCATTCCTTAGCTTTAAAGGTGTCAACCAAGCACCTCCTTAATAAGTGTTAAAGTTTATAAATTAATCAAAATTAAATAGCGAATAACAAAATATAATGTACTAACGAAATGTCTCAAGGTGATCATTTATGACCTCTCAGGAGATATCATCCGGAAAGTGAATGCACCGGGCTCCATATGTCGAGACATAATCTCCCGAATAGTCCTAGATACCGCATTCGATGGCATCAACCAGCAAAAAGGGAATAAACACGCAAAATTAATAGACATATAAATATGACATAATTTATTATTCACAAGTATTTAACTTACGTGCCCTGGTAGATCCATATATCCAGGACCCCCCCCTCCCCGCTGGAGCTGGATGATGGTCCTCATAGGCCTCAGGGCCGACAGCCTCGTCCTCATGATCCTCCAAGGAAGGAAGGGTAGTACGTGATCGGGTACCCGGCATCTCGACCCCCGGACCCAGATTGTCCCTCGACCCGGCTCCTCGACCCAGATCGTCCTCTCGATCCAGACGGTCCGCTCATCTGTAACAATAATTAAATAAAACCACATTATTACACGGTTCAATAATAAATAATTCATCATATATATAACATGCAAATGAAACACACATAATTATTACATTATTCAATAGTAAATAATTATTACACTATATATTCAATATTCATCTGAGTCTTCATCCTCCTCCTCCTCCTCCTCCTCCTCCTCCTCCTCATCATCATCTTCTTCTTCTTCTTTCTTCTTCTTCTTTCTTCTTCTTCTTCTTCTTCTTCTTCTTCTTCTTCTTCTTCTTCTTCTTCTTCTTCTTCTTCTTCTTCATTATTTTCAATTCAATTAATGCACCGTTGACATCCTTCAATATGATTGGATCATCTCCGTTTGCACACCATTAATTTGGGACTCAAGGTTCTTGAAAGGGGGAAGCTCTTGTTCATTCGTTGCACGGTTTCAAGGATCTCTTTTGCAAACGGCCAACCATTCATTTCTCGTTTTCCAGTGTACTTGCAATAGTAAACTTTGGCTTGACTTTCTTCTTCTTATCTTCCCTTTGATTAATGTCCACAAGTTTGTAATGAGGATGTAATCTTGTTCCATTTGGCACTGAGATGGATCTTCTTCACTTGAACAGAACAATATTTTTCTCAATACGTCAGGGGTACTCCAATTGCACTACTTCCTCAAGGACCCCGTAGAAATCATTCTCATCTGCATCATAATTTTTACCCTTGATACAAACTCCACAATTTGAATTAGATTTTGATGAGCCATAAGTTCGTGTGTGAAATTTGTAACCATTCACGTAATATCCAGGGTATGTGGTGACACAACTCGAAGGTCCGCTAGAAAGATCACGTATCCACCGATTTTGAATATTATTTATCCTTACAAGTTGTTCAAACCACGATGCAAACTCCTCTTGTAGTCTTTTATCTTGTTCAGCCCTCGAGAGTCCCGGTTGGAATTGTTGCAGTTGCTCGAAAAACATACTACAAAAGGGGATTTGATTATTTAATATACGGATTGACGTTGTAATTAACAAAAATTGAACGTTATAAACTTACTCGATATACGGTTGCAACTCGGGACAATTCAGTAACACGTACGTATGAGCCGTGTTTTTCTCCTCATCTATAATCCATCTTTTGTTTATCTTTCCAAGATGTCGACCGGGAGGTATAAATATGGACAAAGTACCCCTTTCGCTACTTGGGGTACCTCGCCACGACCATCGTAATTACGAGGTACATTGTGCCGCCTCGTTTGAACGTGATCGCCGAAATAGAGGGAACAAAATATTGAGGCCTCTTTCGTTAAATACACATTTGCAATCGATGCTTCAACATGCGCCTTGTTCCCAACACTTAGCTTTAAATTGTAAAGATACCTAATTAAATGAATCAAGTGTTATATATATGTATAGTATAACCATTTTAGGTAATAAAATAATTTAGAGTTATAAATTACCTCTCAAATGGATACATCCATCTATACTGCACAAGACTAGCTATCCTTGCTTCGTATGCAAGGTGCACAGACAGATGCTCCATCGAATTGAAGAAGCTGGGCGGAAAGATACGTTCCAACTTACACAATATAACTGGAATATCTGCTTCCAATCGAGCCATGTTCTCAACTGTACCTAAAGAACAAACTAAGTTCAGTGATTGCTTTCCACACATTCGGCGGCAGAGTTTCACGAAAAGCAATCGAGAGTAGTCTCTGCATAAACACATGACATTCACGACTCTTCATCCCAAACATCTTCAATTTGCTCCAGTCTACAAATCGAGACATGTTAGACACATAGTCATCGGGAACTTCAACTCAATTACCCATCTGCACAGATCATCCTTTTGACTCTTATCAAGTGAATAACAAGCTTTGGGATACTTTCCTGTGTGTTGACATTTCTCTAGAGAGGGACGACGACAAGATTCATTAAGTTCATCCCTAGACTTATTTGTGTCTTTTGTTTTCCCTTCCACATTCATCACTGTGTAGAACAAATTATCAAACACATTTTTTTCAATGTGCATCACATCCAAATTATGCCGGATCAAGAGGGTACTCCAATATGGCAAATCCCAAAAAATACTTTTCTTCCTCCAGCCACCATCTAATCTTTTGTTGTGGGCCTCAGCACCCTCTTCAGTCACTTTCCGGTACCCCAACCAATCAATTTCTTGTAGAAGCATTTCACCTGTTCGGATGGGTGGTGGGTCATCTGTAACTACTGTATTCTTCATGAATGCAGTCTTGTTCCTACGATACGGATGTCCCCTAGGTAAGAACATACGATGGTTATCAAACCACGATCATTTTTGATCGAGTTTTAAAGTGAAGGCATCGGAGTACTCAAAGACAATATGGACAAACAAGTCCTTCCCGGTGCTCCATCCAGATAAAGATTGAGTAAGCTGAAAAGTCGCTAATGGTCCAGATTAATGCGGCTCGCATCATAAAATTCGCTTTCTAGCAACATCATACGTTTCCACCCCATTTCCCCACAGATGTTCAAATCATGAATTAGTGGCTGTAAAAATACATCTAAATTATCCTTTGGTTTTTTAGGACCAGACACCAAAACCGTCAAAAACATGAATTGTTCTTTCATACACAACCATGGGGGCAGATTGTACGGTGTCACTATCACTGGCCATGACGAATACTGTTTTCCCGACTGCCCAAACGGCTGAAAACCATCAGTGCTCAAACCCAGCCTCATATTCCGTATTTCAGCTGCAAAATCAGGATATGAATAGTCCAGGTGTTTCCAAGTCGATGAATTTGCAGGGTGACGCATAACACTAGACTCATCATTATAGCAACTAGCATGTCATATCATATCCTTAGCAGTAGTCTTGGACTGATACAGTCTTTGCAATCGAGGAATGATAGAAAAATAGAACATCTCTTTGAAAGGACTGTTCTTTTTCCATCAACCATCCACATCACGTCTAGCAGGTTTGAATCGTGACCGACCACAAACCTTACACGATTCAAATTCCTTGTCTGCACCTCAATATATCATACAATTATTTGCACAACAATCAATCCTCTCTACGGGAAGACCCATCCAACCCATCAACTGTTTAGTATCAGAAAATTTCTTGGGCACCAGATTTTCTGGAGGGAAAATCTCACTAATCAACTCAACCATTTGATTGTAACCCCTTTCAGACAGTCTGTTCTCAGTTTTAATATTTAAAAGACGGGCATTGAATGACAACTGAGAATGAGACTCGCAACCAGGATACAGATCCTGATCCGCTGCACGAAGCATGTCAAAAAACTGTGTAGCATGCTGATTAGGAGGTTCCTCGCTAAGGGGCTCTTTTTCCACATTTTGGAAACTAATGTTAGGACCAAAAGTTAAGTCCATCATCATATTGTGGTACGAGCTAGATGCTGCGGTGTCGTCAACTCTATATGAAGTTGACGCCGGCTGATCATAGTTTCGGTGTGGCATAGAATTCCAATTTTGCTCACCGTGCAAAATCCAATTGTGATAATTAGACATAAACCCATGTCTAAACAAATGTGATTTCACGTCAATGGGTTCTCTAAAACTCTGGTTCCTACATTTGAATTTCAAGCAAGGACACCTAATCTTTCCTCCACTCATCCATTCCGGGTTACTAGTAGCGAATTCTATAAACAATTCGATTCCACTAAGAAATTCGGGAGATATCATGTCATTAATCGTTCTTGGACCATACATCTAACTACGGCTTGAATAATTCATAGCAATAGATCTGTTTCAAATTAATGAAGGTTCAAAATTTAATTAAATCATAATTAATTCTTCTAGTTAATATATTTTTTCCTAATATTAATATATATATTTTCTAAAAATTTCGGCAGAGTTTTGTCTTATTTTATCGTATTCCCCAGTTAATATATCAAGTTCCTAGTGCATCCATTTCCGACTTAATTAAAATTAATCAAGTCGGAACGCACATTCTACAGCAAACAATACCAAACAATTCATCAACCCTCAACTCCAACATCAACTTGAATCGAACATCGATTCAATTTTCAAAATTAATATTATAATTGAACTATCATACAAAATTTGATCGAACATCGATCACCATATATATAAATTATTATTATATCATGCATGCAAAATAATTTTAAATCAAATAATTATTATAATTAAATTAAAACCGTATTTAAATAATAATTAATTACAAAAAGAATACTTACGGTGATAGTGGTGGCTATGAAATTATACTCCCGGCTTGAATCTTTTTCAATAAACGTACACACCTACAAATATATAAATTATAGCAATTAAATTAAAATTATAATAATATTAATAATCAAAATTATATAATTGCATAGTTACTAATTAATTAACACTAAATAATTATATAATAATCTTATACTACTAATTTTCCTAAATAATTACTAATAATCAAAATACACCTAACAATTACAAAAATTAACACTAAATAATTAATAAATCACCAACTATAACAACAAAATTAAATATTTGCATAATTACTAATTAATTAACTCTAAATAATTATATATAATTCATATACTAATAATTTTCCTAAATAATTAAAATATACATAACAATTATACAAATTAACACTAAATAATTAATAAATCACCAACTATAACAACAAAATTATATAATTGCATAATTACTAATTAATTAATATTTTCCTAAATAATTAAAATACACATAACAATTATACAAATTAACTTTAAATAATTAATAAATCACCAACTATAACAACAAAATTACACAAATACATGCATATTATGTATAATAACAACAAAATTACACAAATACATGCATATGAAAAAATATAAAATTTGTAAAATAACAACAAAATTAACCGATTAAATCTTAAAAATTTACCGTATAAATGTTCCCGAGAAAGAGTACAATAAAGCCCGACTAAAAGTAGGGTCAATTTCCGGCGGTCCGACAACTGAAACGAGCGGCGGCGACGGTGGCTTCTCCAGCTGAGGGCGACGAACTGTGGGGGAAAGGGGATTTGCGCTGGTATTTATTTCAAACTTGACGAGGGTTTAGGCGAGGGGTGCCGCCCTCGGTAAATGGCGAGGGGCCCACGCCCTCGGTAAATTGGCGAGAGATCCGCCCTCGGTAAAGAATTGGCGAGGGTTCTGCCGTGGGTAATTGGCGAGGGCCTGTTTTCCGTCGCTAATTCCCTCGCTAAACCAGCCCTCGCCTCGCAGCTCGTTAATTAGCGAGGGATATTTCCCCCTCGGTAATTTTTCTCGGTAATTTTGGTATTTTTTGTAGTGAAAAAATTTGAATATTAAAAATATTTGAACATGAACCTATTTAAAAATTTGAATTTTTTTTAGTCTATTTGTATTTTTTCCATATTATTATATGGTTTATGCCCCTAGAATTATGATTAGAATTTAAAATCTTTAGCACACTTATATTGAATAAAAAGTAAAACTTCCAAAATTTATGAATTATTAATACGTTTGATTTATAACAAAATCTAGTGTAAAATAATTTTATACCCTCTCCTATTCTTAATATATGTCATTTGAACTTTTCGTATTATTTGCAATTTAAATGTTGTTTTGTATTTTTCAATGTGAATTAATTAGAGTTTTTTCCCAATTTACCCTTATTTAAAAAAAATTACATTGATAATAATAATCTTTAAAGTCATGTGAAAATTTTCAAAGCTATTAATTAAGGATATAAAAGAAAGTAAATAATTTTCTTAAAATGTGTGCATGAGCTTAGGATGATATATATTTTGAATATGATGGAGTATTTATTTATTGATACCATAATATTTATTTAATGATACCATATCACTTATAAACTAATACCACAGTATAAAATGCTTATGATATCGTAAATAATTATGATAATATTAGTTAATGATTATAATAATATCAGTTTTATAATATAAAACTTTTTTACACTTTTTAAAAAGTGATTCTTAGTATAAAATTAAAAAGTGATATATGAAAAGTGACTGAAAAATACAATAATGATAATTTTTTAACATGAAAAAGTGATAGTAATTTATTCGCTCTTTCATCGATTTCGACACATGTCAATTTCTTATTTATTTTTATTATATTTTCTTAGATTTTAATTTATCTTGAATCCTAATTTGTAAATATGATAAAATGGGAAACATCAATTTTGATTTTTATTTTTGGTTTGATGAGAGTACTTTAGAATTTTTCGATTTGGGTTTGCGGTTTGTGTTCTCAAATATAATGAGAGATTTAATTTCATTGGTTTTAGTTTTAAATCCCAACATTCTTGTGCTTTAATTTTATCTGTGAGAGAAGTTTCAATTTGAACAATATTTCTTACAAGGATATAATTGAGACACTCTGTGATGACGACTATTTTGAGTCACTTTTTAATTTGCATAAATTGTTATCACTTTTTCATATATTGTTATCACTTTTAAATTTGTTATCAATGATATTGTATCACTTTTTTTAAAAGAAAATGGTGCGACATGAGACGGTCTCATACAAGTTTTTGCCTTTTGATTGTAGATTTTAAGAAAAACTTTTGCTGACTTAGTTTGTCAGTTGATTTTGCGTTCAAATTCAGATAATGCTAAGTGGTGCAAGGTGACCAGCTCAAACTGATAGTTCAACCTATTGATTGATGTGTTCAGCTGATCAATTGGACGAGTACTATATATCAAGTAGAGTTGTGTGTGAAGTGTGTAGATCTTAACTTGTGTATGCGAATTTTTTTTCAAAACAGCTCACAAGTTTACTTGATGTAAAGACAGTTTAGGAGGATTTACATGCAATGAAAACGTACAAATGATATAAAAGTTAATAAATCAAAGCAATAAACAACACACATTGAAATTTATAGTGGTTTGAAGGCTAAGCTTCTACGTCCACTCTTCCGCTGCTGAGCATTAGTAATTCCGATATCTAGGAATCTTGATTTAGAGTGTCAAATTACATAGGTCAAGTCTTTTTTCCCTTTGAGAAATTTGACTAATCTGGAATTTAAAATAAGTTCATGTCTTCTACAACCAATCTTTCAGTCGATCTAATCAACCCAATCAATCTGCTACAAACTTTTTAACACTTGATGTAAAGGTTTGTTCAAAGAATTTCTAACTAGGTAATGATTAGCCTTGTAGCTAGGTCAAGAGAATATCTTTAAATATTGGATATAGGCATGTAAGCTTATAGCCACAATTCTAAGAACACTTAAATATGAAACCTAGAACACTGTTATATTTGGAAAGTGCTTGAATGCTTGTTCGCTCGTCAATTTGGTAGAATTTTCGTAATCTTACTATCAATGTCGATCTCATTCGCACCTAAACGACCCCATGAAACGACTCATTCCAGGGATCGTTCCACCCAAAACGACACCATTTTGGGTGCAATGACCCATGGTACAAGTTGTTCCATTGGTCATCCCACCCAAACGACACCATTTTGGGTAGGAACGACCCCTACGAACGAGTCGTTCCATGGGGTCATTCGAAGGATCCAATTTTTATTTTTTTTATTTTGAATGACTCAATGGGTGGGAGGGGGCAACTGATGGTTTTTGGGCGTGGATGAGGGAGTGTGGGCATGTGAGTAGAAAATATTTTATTTAAGAAGAGTAGTTTGAATTTTTCAAAAAAAAAAAGAAGGGTAGTTTGAATAACTTGCTACAAAATAGGAAAAAAATATTTTATTTTAAGTAGTGGATAGAAAACATTTATTTTTTATGAAAATTAGAATTTTTCATTTACTCCATTTATTTATCTTGTGGCCCTATGAATCATGAAACTTTACTAAGAGGGCAACCTCAATCTTATTAAGCACTTCCAAGTTTTTCTTGTTTAAAGGCATATGTGTACTGATGATTCAAAAAAATTGAAGAGTTTTATTTAATTATTGATTGAGTTTTTGATAGATGACAAAAAAATATTCCCTGTCCCAAAATATAATACCCACCTAAGTAGAAAAATTGCTAAACTACAATGTACCTTTAAATCATTAAATCGAACAATGTAGGACAAAATTGCATCACATTCAAATAAAAGAATCGAAACACAGAAAAACTTGCTCAACACATACTTTCTTAATAAGATTATTTTAATAAATCTATAAATATATGTGCATCCACAAATTTTTTAACAAAGAAAAACTAGTATATGAAAAGACAAATTAAATTGTATATGAGTCAACTTTTCCTTTTAAAAATATGGTATTCAATATATGAATATATATAATTATATCCACAAACTATCATCAAACTCAATATTTGATTTTTATCTAATCATAAACATGGACCTAAAACCATATATGGTACTAGAATTACCACAAAACAAAATAAATAAATTCCTATTAATATATATAGAGATTAGAGATCATTATAGGACGATCCTAATTTATTAACTTACTAAAAAAGGAGGACTATTGGGTACGGATAAAATTGCATTCTATTTTAATAATCCGTTCTAACAACACCGTCTTACTTAAGGATTTTTTTTTTTTTTTTGATAACTCGGTATCCGGCCCAACAACCAACTAATTCGGGGGATCAATCCCACTGTTCAGTAGCGGGTGCCCCACTTAAAGCCAGAATAAAGTTGTCTTACTTAAAGATTTATCATTAATATTATAGGGATTCGTCTCACACAACACCTTTTCGCGATCCGTCTCACACAAATATTTGCCGTTGTTGTTCAACTCGTCATTATTAGTTGTCTGAACCGCAAAAGGAGGTCCCACAAATCCAAGAATATCACTGCCGTTGTTTGAGTAATTATCTACTGCAATCCAACCTGGTACAAGTATACGTGAAGTATACCCTTTTCTTGAGCTCGATAAACTTGCCTGTATATGAAAAAACTTGAAAAATCATTTTAATTTAATTAAATCTTTTATGATCTCCTATTTCATTTTGTTCTTGGCCGTGCCTATTAATGCCTACAAAATTATTCAATTTATGACAAAGTCTTATGCCTACAAAATTATTCAATTTATGTAATTAAATCCTTTTAGGATCTCCTATTTCATTTAGTGTGTTTCACTTTTCAATTTCATCCAATTTTTTATATTTTTGGTCAAATATATGACACTCTTGGTTAAATACTTGATATTTTAAATGTTATTTTTAAATTTGATATTTTAAATTTAAATATTATAATATTGTATTTTTTTATACTCCCTCCATCTCGGAAAAACTTTTATATGTAGGAAGTCACACACTTTAAAAAAAAAAGTAATGATTGAGGTTTTGAGGGTAATTTTGTAAATTTTTATGTATAAAGTAAAAAAAACTTTATTGAATTAAGTGAGAGTAAAAAGTAATGATATTTGTGTAAATTAGTGAAAATTGTGAGAATGAAGTTTATAAAGGGTTTTCCATTTTAAGAGTGTGAAACTTATGATGGAACGGACGAAAAATAAAAGTGTGAACTTTTATGGGGTGGAGGGAGTATTAAATATGAATAATTTAAATAGTAAAAATATTACTGTGTATACGAAACACATAAACACGACTCTTAATTTATATATATATGTAAAATCTTTTTAAGCTGCTTGTACGTATCTAAATATAATTATAAATGGATATATTAATTAGTAATTTTGTGGATGTTAACAGGAGTGCCCTTTAACAAATTAATCTTTTTGTGTTTTATTTACATATTATTTAAATTAATACTCCCTCTTCCGACCAAAAAAAATTAATACTCCCTCCATTACAATTTAAAAAATGGACGTTACAAATTTATTTTCCTATACCCAAAATAACAAATTAAAAAAAAATTCTACTTTTTCAAACTAAATCCTTAAAATGTTATTTATTTACATTTCATTGCACTCAATTTCCCACTATAATTAAATTTCTCTCATTCAATTACTCACTCTAATAAAATTGAAAATACTTCTTTACTTTCACTTTACACCTTTTAATATTAATAAACAATACTTTTATTATAATTCATCCCATTTGGTTTTGAACAATCTTAATTGTAATGGAGGGGACTATAATCTTTTTGTGGTGTTAACACCCACAATTTTTTTTTTAATCTTTAACACATGTCTTATATATGTTAATTAATTATGTTATTATAATTAAATAGAAGAAAAATAAATATAGTCTTATGTAAAAGCAAAAGTGTTTAAAAAATCTACCTGTTGGTATATTCCGGATCCATTCTCCTGTGCAAGCAGAGGGGGCTTTTTAGAAGTAGTCGTCGCCAGATTAGCTGGTGTACTAGGCTGAATAAGAATTTTAAAAGGATATCTCAATTAGATTTAATTAATTATATATGTAAAATATTCTAATAATTTATTGTATGAGCGTGTGTCTACTGTGAACTAAGTTTCACGGTGAAACTTTATCCACATTGAAAAATCATATCCAGTTTACCTTTCATTTATCATAACTAATACTCGTTAGTAATATAGCTAATACCCTTCAGTTATCATAATTATACTCTTTGAAATGTTGTCCTGTTGTAATATAACTATATAAGTCATATATTCAGTTATCACGACTGATACCCTTTAGTAGTACAAGTGATATCTTTCAGTTACTATGACTGATACCCTTTATTAATATAAAACATACTCTTCAATTATCACAACTGATACCATTTAGTAATACAAGTAATACCCTTCAGTTATTACAACTGATATTTTTTAATAAATGGATTAACTTTCACCATGAACCATTGTTTATAGTAAATTTTGTCTTATTGTATAGGATTTGCATCCTCACATCACCTATTGTGATGATTTTACAACACAAATTAGTGCATGAAGGGTCTAAATTTTTTTTTTCAATAATATTAGTTTGGATTTCAAAACTACTAAAAATACAGATGGAACGCGAAAAGTGAAACAGATAGTACAATTGGAATTCTTACTTGTTCTTGAAATTGGGTTGCATTCTTTGATTCAATATCAGCAGTACTAGGCTGCAAAATTACAAATCAATTACTGATAAATATAAACGTGTGAAAAGAAAATTACGAGATTAAATTTGCGAAAATTAATTAATTTTTAACTGGTGCAAAAATTAATTAATTACCTACGTTTTCCACTCGAAAAAATTATAATCCTTTTATTGTCACCCCTACTATAACTAGGGGTATAAAAAACATATTTCCAATATTATAGTTAATGAAAGAATTCCGCCTCATCTAAAAGTTCGAACTTTTAGAGAGGTTAAAAATTAATCCATTTATATTCCCCTTACTTTAGTGGGAGATCCAAGTTCGATTCCCTGTGGGAACGATCACCATAATATTCCCCTTATTCGTGGGCTGGTGTCATCTCCATTATGGGAAGGACTGAGGAAACTCAACGAACGTGCTAACATTAACTCCATCATGGGAAGATCCAACAAGTATTTAATTTTAAATGAGTGGAGTTATTTTCAGTAGGTTTGAAAGCCAACCTAAAAATCCGTCTCATCTAAAAATTCAAATTTAAAAAAAATTAGGAATCAATACATTTTTATCATCACACCAATAACTAAAATAGTATAACTTACCCCATAATGAATTTTCATCAAATACAAGAAAATAACTATTTTCTATTGTGATACAAATACAAAAAGTGAGACTTACATAAATTCATAATAGTTAGAAATGTAATTAAATTCCAAAAACATCTAACAAGGTAATGCAATAAAGTAAAAAATCTAATGGTTACCCGATGAGAGGGAGGAATATCGAATATACTAGTACGCCGTCGTTTCATTTTATTGTCTTGTTTAATGAAATACTTTTGTGCATGGCTTCCAATTTGGGCAGGGGTTCTTGATGGAACAAAATTTTCAGCTATACCTTTCCAATCACCTCTCCCAAGTTTCTCCAAACCCTCTAAGAATGATCTATGCTCGTCCGCCGACCAATAGGACATTTTTTTCGGCTGATTTGACCTCAATTTGTTAAGTTCGTTTCTCTGCCCTCCGATTTGAACTCCGAATAGCTTAATTATTTCATTACCCTCTTTCATGTTCTTTTGTTCCTCGTTCATGGTTTAGAGAGGTGCACCAATTATCAATTTTGTGTTTATATAGAGGAAGAGATCGATTGATTTTCATTAATATCGATTGTGATTTTACTTCCTTTTATTTACAATGGATGTTTTTATATTTGGAGAATATTCAGTGTATAATTGTCCTAATTTATTAATTTTTTCAGAAAAATGAAGAATTTCAGTCTCAATTTAGGTTTTCAATTTTGAAGTGTCTTAAATTATGATCTAATTTTTTTTTCTCTATTTAACATCCAATTTTTCTCTTTTATCTCAATTGAAGGCCCAAATTTATTTTTTCATTTCTAATTACTAATCCTTTTTTTTTAAATAATTATATTTATTATGTATATAATTTTTTATCTACACTATGGAATATATTTTATATTATTCCCACCGCGTTTATTATAAATACTCACGGTCATCATCTAAATTAAAAAATAAAAAATCTGAAATTTTATTTTTAAGTAGAGTAGTATTTGTGTGCATATTATGCACAATAAAAGATTGTGTGCACAAAGTTTGGTTACAGTAGAGTATCAATTTTATTATAGTGTAGCATTATTTTAGACATTGTATAATATTAGTTTAGTTACAGTATACTATTAGTTTAGTTACAATGTAGTATTAGGTAAAAATATTATGCACACAAATATTTGCCATAATGTAAGCGTCAAATAAAAAATATAATATTTTTATTTAATATATCGTGTTTAAAAATTAATTAGAAATGAAAAAAGCTATTATGCTTTAATTTTATAAAAAAAAAATTGAAATAAAGATAAATTAATTGGGTTTTGAATTGAGTCAAACGAGAAAAATTGGATCTTAAATTAAGAAAAAAAAATTAAACCCTAATTTAATATATATATATATTTTTTTGAACGGACCCCAATTTAATACACTTTAAAATTCAAAATCTAAATCTAAATTCTTGGATTTAGGATTTGATACTAAACTTTTACAAGGCGTGCCAATCTTTTTTAATTTATGGAAGTTGACTTCAGAAAAATTAGATATTGTACGTACGTGATCTATAATTTTGTAATAGATAGCTAGAGCTTTTATAAATGAATCTTAATTTATTTATTTAGAAAATCTAGGATTTTATACTAAATATTGATATTGACAAGTCGTACCATTTTTTTTTTTTTTTTTAGTTTTGGTAGTTTCTTATCGCATACGTATCTATTTACAAGAATCTAAAGATTGCGGTTTAATATTTTTGTAAGGAAATTAATTATCTAAATAACACTATTAATTAATGGCAAAGTTTACTGATTCACGGTGAAACTTAATTCATTTCAAAGAGTATCAATTGTAGTAGGTGAAGAGTATTACCTAAAAGTATCAATTATGATAAATGAAGAGTATGTCCTATATTACTAAACAATATCAGCTGTGATACATGAGGCCTCGTTTGGTTGCCATTATAGATAAAAAAAATTTTTATCGGTAAATGTTAGTTAGTGATTAAAAACTAGTTCACCAAGTCTCCTTACAATTTCAAATTCTCTAAGTCTCCTTATACCTCCCACTCCGATTCGTTCCCAAAGGGAATCAAACCCAGATCTCCCACTTAAGTGAGGAGCCCGGTGGCCAAGTGAGTTAAGCCCCCTTGATTGGTTGTCATTATAGATAATACCTGAATTATAATACTTATGTTTGTAATACCAGTCTATTTATCAATATTTTGTTTGGTTTCAGAAAATTCAGATAAATAATTAATGATTAACTATCAATATTATGTTTGGTATGAAGTATTATAACTAGTATTTATTTATTTTAAACCAATTTGTCCTTCTTATAAATAAAAAAAATAAAAAGAGAAGGATATTTTTTATATTTTAAAATTTAATAGATGTTGGAGAAATAATAAGTATTACAAATACCATATAAAACTTGGAATCTATGATACCATGTATTAAGTATTATTTGAAACGGGTCCATTCTTAATAACGGGCTGAAAATATAATGTATACAACAAACCAAACAAGTGATAAAGTTATATTAGGGATAAATACACCCCTAATAAAGGAAATCAAACGAGGCCGAAGTGTATTACCTATATTATTTTAAAGGGTATCAGTCATGATAACTGAAAGATATTACCTATACTACTAAGTACAAATAACTGAAAGGTAAGTTGATTTGTTCTTTCAATATGGATCAAGTTTCACAGGAGACACACTCTTAATTAATATAAGAGATCATTGTATTGTATGTGAGATCATCTCATATATATTATTAAGAGTTATACATAATTAATCTTAATAATTTATTAGATTCTTATTTTTAATTAAATTAGAAATATTTTAATTTAAGTATAGTATATTATATCTATCCCTATCCCTATATTACTAATATGGAGTTTGTTTTTGCTTAGGTGTCGTCATGAGTTTAATTTGAATGAGGTGTCACATTCTTATTAAATGCATATATATGTTAATAATCTATGTGTCATTTTTCTATTGATTTATAATTAATATATGACATCTATGTGGCATTTTAATATAGGAATTAATTAAAAAAATATATTTCTAAGGAGTTTTGAACCTTAGACCTCTTGCACAATATGTATATTTTTTAATAAATAAGTTAATATATAAATCTTTAAATATTTTAAATATCTATTTTATATCTAGAAAGTGTTATCATATGACAATTTGTAAACATAAAATTATATTTAACTTAAGCCTATAAATGTATGTAAGAAAAATTGTGGTTGTATCAACTTTTATATATATAAAAAAACTTAATATAATCATATATGATATTTATTGTAAATTTACGATATATATATATATATATATATATATATATATATATATATATATATATATTATTCGGAGTAATATTTATGCATCAATTATATAAAAAAAATTCTATTAATCGTTTCCTTTTTTTTTTATTAATTGTAAAATAAATTTGAAACAAATATTATAGTAAATTCTTTCACATAATTATTATTATTTTTCAAATCCCTAGCATGAATTGTTATACAATTAATATTACCATTATTTAAATTTAATATTATAATTATAATTTTTTTATACATATATATTATTTTAATATATATATTATTATTTGAAAATAGTATATACATATATATATAATTAAATTATAAATATTTTATATTTTAAAGTTTATTTAATAAAAATATATCTATCATCTAGTAATCTTATAAAGACATACCCACGAAAGTTTATGTGACACATTCACATTCTTCTATTTCAAAAAATTTTTCATTTCATTTTAAATAATTGATATCAACCATTTATCTTATTCTTCTAATCTCAACCATTCAATTCCTTAGAAAATTATTTTCAAGATCTTATACTTTTAATATCAACCATTCAATTCATTAGAAATTATTTTTTAAAATCTATGAATTTTGGTAATATTTTAAATGAATGTAATTTTCATTGCATTACACATTAATTTCCATATTTATATTATTATCTACTTTAAAAGAATTATTTTTACTTTTTATAAGTAATTTTTTTTTTTAAAGTAATGGTTTTTTATTAGCTTGATTCATAATAATTTATTAAAAAAAAGTAATATAATTAATTTTTTATTCTTCAAAATCAAATTTATTTAAATAAAATGTGAATGTTAAATTAATTTTTTTTATTCTGCGTATTTTTAGTTTAATCCATTTTAGAAGTATTTCTTCTTTTGTATAAAAATACAGAATTAATTACTTAGATTATTTAAATAAATTAATTGATTTTTTTATTGATTTTCATGTAAAATCTCATACTCTATAAATTAATTTATATTTAATCTGTTTAAAAGAATAAAATCTACGTAGTTAATAAGAAATCTAAAATGCACGTAAATTAATTTTCTTAATTTGTATTTTTTTACTCTAGAGAATGCAAGTTTACAACATATATCAATATATAACTCTAGTGCGTATCCGTGTAATATGTAGGATGATTGAAAAATTAGACTATAGATATTTTATTTTTGTGGTTCATGTATTTTATAAATTGAATTATACAAATTAAAAAAAAAAATGTGTATTTTAAATTTCTTATTAATTAACATAAAATTTATTCTCTTAAAAAGTACAAATATAAATTAATTTATATAGTGTGAGATTTACATGAAACTAATAAAAATAAAAATATAATTAATTTAAATGAATATATATAAAAAAATAATTTTGTATTTTTATATAAAAACACAAATCAATTATACTTGTGAAATTGATTAAGTTATTGATTACATAGAATAAAAATTAATTTATAATTCGAATTTTATTTAAACAATTTTAATTATGAAGAATAAAAAAATTAAATATATTACTTTATTTTTCATGTGATGTTTTCTCCCTATTGATTTTCGGACATTTATTAATCAATAAAATAAATAAAATGTAATTATATTAATTTATTTTTATCAAATATATAGCACACCGTATGAGATATGCTCTAAATCTTTTTTTATTATCTTAAATAAATAAATTATTAATTATGTAAATATGGTGATGTGAATAATGCCAAATCTATTATTTGTCAGGAGCCTATATATATATATATTATGAGCTCCATATAAAAACTGTATGTATTAATTAAAAAAATTTGGTAGATATATTTAGAACATGTTCTGGTATGGTATATAATAGCTAGAACTATAATAAACACATAATTCAATCGTATAAGAATACAAAAAGTGTCAATTTAATTTTTCTAAATAATACTCCATCCATTACAATTTATATTGCTCAAAATCCAAAAATAGATACCCAAAAAAAAAAAAAAACAATTATTTCATCTCAAAGTAAACCCTTACAAACATCTCTTATTTAAACCTCATGCCACTTCATTCTCCACTATAATTATATCTATTTCACTCAATTACTCACTCTAATAAAATTGAAAAGAATCATTTATCCTTCACTTTACACCTTTTAATATTAATAAATAATATTTTTATTAAAACATATGTGATGCGTAAAAACTGACCTGGGTCCGTTTTCCCACCTGGGTTCACGGGGGTAAAGCCTTCACGCACTGAAATCCTTAGCTTCCTAGTTCAAGCGTACCTGCAAAACACGCCGGAGGGTTCTCCGGCGTAGGCACTCCGACGCTCAAGTCAGATCACCGGAAAACACTCAAGAAAAGTACGTATAGAGTAGCTAAGTGAGAGTGATAGTGATTCGATACCGTTACCTCCCTACTGGGTGTGTTACTTATACGTAGGTTAAGAGCAATAACCGTCATCACAGTCTTCATGCATTATCCCACACGTTCTGCCATGATGTCGTGCGTGGATAACTTATTCCTCAAGAAATCTGTATTATACTTACGAATTCCCCCCCCCTGGACGGAGGTCAGACCCAGTCAATGAAGGAATATGGGAGACATTCCTTGCCTTGGGCCTCAATTATCTCAACTACTCGTTTCTTCTGATGTTTCTTGACCTTATCAGATAAATAACCGCTACGGGCTCAGTCAAAACCCTCACGTGCTCTTCAAATCTCGCCTGGGCCTCTCGACCCACCTGTAGCTAGGTCTGGGCCTCGCGGCCCACCTGCAGTCGGGTTTTGGGCCTCGAGGCCTGCATTCAGTTTTAAGCCTCATGGCTCATCTGCAGCGAGGATTGGGCCTCGTGGCCCCTCTCCATACAGGCTTTGGGCCTCGTGGCCCACCTGTAGGTGGGTTAAGGCTTCGTAGCCTTAATACGGCCGATCTGGGCTCGAGCCCATTTCGGGTTTTCCTCCCTCTACCTAGGACACTTGGCGACGTCGCTGGGCCTTATTGGGCTAGTCGTATTTGGGCCCTATGGGTAATTGGGCCCGACATTTTTATCCCATCAACCACTCCCCCCTACTCCGGTGAGCGATCTCGGAGCTCCCTGGAGTAGGAAAGATTTACACAGTCCTCCCTGCAGACTAGGCTTTGGGACATCCTCCCTGCAGACTTTAACTTTGGGATACCCTCCCTGTAGCTTTAGCTTTGGGACATCCTCCCTGTAGCTTTAGCTTTCTGAGATGCATCCCCCCTCGCTGACTGTTGAGGTCTAGTGACCCTTCGTCTCCCTGGGCCGCCAGCTGTCGAGCATGCATCTGCTCTTCAGCCTTTGTACACTGATACACGTCCCATCAGTTTCCTTCTTTATTTCAAATCAGTTATTCCGCTTCCTCTTCTTTTCCTTGTCTCTAAATTTCCGCTCTGCTAGGACTTCTTCTCTACAAGCCCTTCGTGAACGTGTTCCTCCATTTTCGCCTCAAGCTACTCTCATCATCCAGGTAAACCTTCCCTTCTCCGTTTTTCGTTCATTCGTAGGGGTTCCTTTAGTAATGTCTCAGTCCAGTTCTTCTAAAACTGTATCCGCTGCTCAGAACTCCTCTCAGAGTTCTCATCATTCCTCGAGCCCTAACCCACATAGGGTTTCACCTCCGGTCTCCTCCTCCTCCCCAGAGGTAGACCGGGCCCGATTTTGGGAATCTTTTGCTGGACCCTCCAAAATCTCGGAAAAAGCCCTTCACGATCTTATTTCCGGCGACTATATCTCATCGGGATATAGCTTGTCTCTCCCCGATCGAGGGGAGCACCCTAACCTAGCAACTCCCCCCACTCTAGCCTTTTGGCAGGCCCAGTTTGAGGCTGGGTTACGCCTTCCTCTTCCCAAATTCTTGTGCCAGATATCCGATCTTTATGGTATCCCTGTCAATCAGTTTGCTCCCAATGCTATCCGTATGATAATCTCTTTCTACGTCCTCCTTAAAGGAAATGGAGGAAAACCCTCCGCTGAACTCTTTTTCTCGCAATACAATTGCAAAACCGCTGGCCCTTTCTACTATCTGAGTAGTAGGGTGAAAGGGAAATGCTCGTTTCTTGGCAAAGTCCCCAATATCAACAAAGAATGGGGCAACCATTACGTCTTCATAACCCCTAACCAACCTTGGCCTTTCAAAAATCAAAGATGGGTATATAATAACCCCTCTCCTCTAGCCCCTCCTAATCACATTTCTTCTTCCACTAACTGTCGCGTGATTCAAAAACTCAACGCCCACGTACATGCCCATGGGTATTTTAACCTACCCGGACTTTGTTTCAATCCTCGTGTCCTTTCCCACTTTAAGTTTAGTTCTTCAAGGGTTCCTCTTGAACCAGGAGATGGTAAACATCTGCTATTTCTCATAACGTGAATTGCGATCATGCACTTTATTCTGGCTGATTTAACCTTGCTCTTTGTTTTTCAGATATGCTGTGGCTTTCGAAGGTTCTGGAGGGTCCCGATGACTCCTCTAATTCAGCTCCTCCTGCCACTATCCCACAAGGTGATGCCTCGACTGCACCTCCCTCATCCCCCGATCAGACTCCCGCGGAAGAACCAGAGGTTGATGCTCCCCCTCCAAAGAAATCCAAGACTGGCAAAGGCAAAGCATCTGCAAGTCAGAGTTCCCTGCACTCGAAGGATACTTTCCGTCGCAAGTATCCCACCAGGCGGAGCCAGGGCCTATCCTCTGCCCCGATCGACGTGGACACCTATTCTTCCGGCCAGACTACCAGCAAGTTTTTCAGTGAGCTGGTGTCTTCTCAAGATTGTGAGAGACTATTGAGCCTTTCTCCCGATCAGCAACAACATCAAGCCGCCAGCCATTTTGCTCAAGTAATATTTCTTAAATTACTGTATTCTTTATGCTTTCTTTAATCCTTCTAATTCTCACACTCTTCTTAATTCTATTTTGTAGCTTGGTGTCTTACTTTCTGGCCTTTGGGGCCCCTCCAATGCCCTTCCTTCCTCCCAACTGAAGGATTTGGAAGACTCCCTTGTAGCCGAAAGGAAGAAGGCCTCTCTCGCCTCCCTTCGCCTGAAGAAGCTAGAATCGGATGTGTCCTCCCTCCAAGGAGAACTGTTAAAGGCCCAGGCAGCCCGTGAGGCCGCTGAGAAGGAGGTTAATGATCTGTCAGTTCACTACGCTCTGCAAGAATCCCAGGTCCACCAGAAGGCTCTGGTGGAGGGGGCCAAGTCGTTCCTGGAGACCTTTTTCCATTCCGAGCCTGGCCAAAAATTCCTCCACTCTCTATGACCAAATCTGAGGAAGGATTATCTTAGTCATCCCAGCTTCCTTGGGGATATGAGCCCTTACATCAAGTTCTTCTATGACTATGGTTTTAACGCAGCAGTGCAGCAGCAAGCAGATCCCGGCTTCTCGGGGGAGTTTGACAAGAATGGTCCTCTTATGGCCATGCCTACCCCTCCTCCTTTCAAGGGTGATTCGTCTCGATCAATAGAGGAGGATTGGTGGTCCCCTATCCTGGAAAAGCTGGTTGCCGAGCTGGTACAGACCGAGATAACTTCGGCTAATCTGCCTCCCATGGCTCCGCCTCTGTGCCCCCTCGCCATTCCTCTTTCCAGGGAGGAGGCATGTTTATCCCAGGCGCTAGAGAAGGATGCGGAGATGGCTGCCGCTGCTGCTGATACGGAAGAACCACCCCGATCCCCCAGTTAATCTTCTGAAACAATTTACATATTTCAGTACTCTGTAATGAATTCTCCTCTTCTTTTTCTTATGCCGGTTTGGCACCTGAATTCTGCTCTCCCCTCCGTTGGGAGTTTGTTTTTTGTTTAAAAATTCTGTTGCCCTCCTCGCTGGGGGGCTTTTTGCTATGGTTATATGTGATCCTCCCTTGCCGGGAGTTAATTCTCGTTCTTGTATGTATACTCGTGTCCTCCCTTGCTGGGAGTTGCATGCTTTACATCTATGTTTTTCGTATCTGATTTTCGCTGCGTGTTTACAAACTATTTAGCCTCTAAGCCGTCAGCTTGCATGCGTGACTTAGTCACTAGGAACATAATACTAATTTGTAGCGTGAATGCATCCTTTTTCTCATGGGTTGGTTTTTTGTCTGCTTGAGATCCCCTTTTTCTCTCTAGGGCTCCATGCTTCAGGTTTTCTGGGTTTCCTTTGACCTCCTAGTCTAAGGGTTCCTCCAGATAGTTTTTCTCATGCTTTCGTAAGTTAGAACCTTTCTTGGTAGGTTAAACTTGGTGTTTTCGAAAGGCTTTCCTAGCTTCTTGCTCCTGAAGCCTCCTTCTAGGTTTAGTATGACCAAACCCTTTTCTTGCTATCTCAGCCTGAATTTCCTCAGGCTATCTCTTAGTTTTGCTTCATAAATTGCCCCCTGGGTCTGGATTAGTTAGACTCTCGTGTGCCTAACTTATATAATCTTTCCTGGGTATGAGTTTGGTCAAACTTTGCATGTTTGACTTCCTTGCTTTTGAATCTTTTTGCAGCTTCGATCCTTGTCACCTTTCTTAGGTGTTTATCTAGTTGAGCCCTTTTTGTAGGCTTGTCATTATATCTTAGACTTCTCCCTTAGTCAACTGGGCTCTTGCTATAGAGTCGAGCTGGCTCTAGGAAACTCTCTGTTAGTTCTCGTTTTCTTAAACATTCTGGGGTTCAAGCTGGCTGAATCCCTGGTGCATGCTCAACTTAGCTGGCATGAAGCCAACTGTCGGTTCTCACTGTTTGCCACTCCTTCTGAGGAGTAGGTAAGCTATATGCCCTCCCTGGGCTCAGGCCTCTTCTCATAGAAACCCTTTCCTCAGGTTTAGCGGGGTGTTTCGAAACTATTTCTTAGCTTCTGCTCTTAGATTTTCTTAGGCTTGCGAGGGTTAAACCCTTGCCATAGATCCAGTTTTACCCATAGCCAAGCATGCCTTAGTTTTCTGCCTCGTAGTCCCTTTCTTGGGACCACCTTACTTAGACTCTTACAAGTCCATCTTGATAGCTTCAAGGCTGTCAAAGCCTCACGTCTAACCGTCCTTACTGGACATGACTTTGGCTAAACTTTATAAGTTTAACCTAATAATCTCGAAACTTTGGCAGTTTCAAATCCCGAAACCCCTCCTAGGTGCGGGTTCAGTTGAGCCCTCCTCGTAGGCTCGATCAAGGCTTCCCTAAGAGCCCCACCTCATGTTTTACTCTTAGTTAGCTAAATCCTTACTGTAGGTTTAGCTGGGTTTTTTTAAAGCTATCTTTCAGCTTCCGCTCTTACGCCCTTCTTTGGGTCTAGATAGGTTACCCCTTTCTGCGGGTTGAAATTCAATCTTTAGAAGTTGTCTTTTAACTTCTTTCACGACCTTTTTATGAACTTTAGGTAAGTAAAACCATCTCTGTAGGTTTGTTTCGAAGCTATCTCTTAGCTTCTTTCTCGTAACCCCTCTCTGGGTTTAGGTGGGTTAAACCCTCTCTGTAGGTTTAACTTTAGTGTTTCGAAGCTATCTCTTAGCTTCTTTCTTGTAACCCCTCTCTGGGTTTAGGTGGGTTAAACCCTCTCTGTGGGTTTAACTTTAGTGTTTCGAAGCTATCTCTTAGCTTTCTTTCTCGTAACCCCTCTCTGGGTTTAGGTGGGTTAAACCCTCTCTGTAGGTTTAACTTTAGTGTTCTGAAGCTATCTCTTAGCTTCTTTTCTCGTAACCCCTCTCTGGGTTTTTAGGTGGGTTAAACCCTCTCTATAGGTTTAACTTTAGTGTTCTGAAGCTATCTCTTAGCTTCTTTTCTCGTAACCCCTCTCTGGGTTTAGGTGGGTTAAACCCTCTCTGTAGGTTTAACTTTAGTGTTCTGAAGCTATCTCTTAGCTTCTTTTCTCGTAACCCTCTCTCTCGGGTTTTAGGTGGGTTAAACCCTCTCTATAGGTTTAACTTTAGTGTTCTGAAGCTATCTCTTAGCTTCTTTTCTCGTAACCCCTCTCTGGGTTTTTAGGTGGGTTAAACCCTCTCTATATGTTTAACTTTAGTGTTCTGAAGCTATCTCTTAGCTTCTTTTCTCGTAACCCCTCTCTGGGTTTAGGTGGGTTAAACCCTCTCTGTAGGTTTAACTTTAGTGTTCTGAAGCTATCTCTTAGCTTCTTTTCTCGTAACCCCTCTCTGGGTTTTTAAGTGGGTTAAACCCTCTCTATAGGTTTAACTTTAGTGTTCCGAAGCTATCTCTTAGCTTCTTTTTATTTGATGCGAATTCCTTTCGTGAATGCTCATCGTATTTCTCATGGAATGCTTCGCGTGCATTTTATCTGTTGTTTAACTTTTTCGCAAGTTGTTAATTCTCATGTAATCAATCGTGTGTTGTGATGCAATTGTATCGAATAGCATGTAATCACATTATTTCAATCGTACTTAACGAAAGAATGAACTCATAAACTCATAGATAATGAACAATCGCTTTCATTAATCGATAAACAAATCTGCCCCATTGACCATAATCGATCAACGCAAGTTAAGGACTAACCTGGCCGGCCTCTTTAAAAAACCTCCCTGCGGTATAACCCAGTGGGAAACCCGCAGGGAGAGGAAAAAAGAGTACCAGTGGAGCGAAATTACACTTTATTCAAAAATCAAATAGCATAAATAAAACAACTCTTGCAAAACAAAAGAACCACCTACTTGCAGCGAGGCGGGTACTTTCTTCAAGTATAGAACCTCTTCAAATGGCAGACATTCCAAGGTCTGGCCAGTTGATTTCCTTCCATGTCTTGTAGCTCATAAGCTCCTCCTCGGAGGACCCTGGTCACCTTGTACGGCCCCTCCCACTTGGGAGCGAGCTTTCCAATGTTTTTCAATGCGTCAGCTTGCCTCAAGACTAGATCTTCTTCTTCAAATATCCGGCTTACGACTTTCTGGTCATAAGCAGCCTTTATGCGGCTTTTATACTTCTCATTTTTTAGGTGGGCGATCTCACGCTCCTCCTCTAGCATATCTAGGTTCTCCCTCATCAGTTCTTCATTTCTTCCCTCCTGGAAGTGGGCTAAACGATGTGTCTCCATCCCCACCTCTGAAGGTATAACTGCGGCTGCCCCGTACACTAGGTGGAAGGGGGACTCCTCCGTTAGCTCCCTGGGGGTGGTCCGATAAGCCCATAAAACTGACTCCAGCTCATCGACCCACCTCCCTCCAGCTTTGTCAAGCCGGGCTCGTATTCCGTTCACAATAGTTCTATTGGTGACCTCCACTTGACTGTTGGCTTGGGGGTGTGCCACCGATGTGAACCTCTGGACAATCTTCAGGTTATCACACCATTCCCGTACCATGTTTCCCATAAACTGGGTCCCATTATCCGATACCAGGATTCTAGGTATACCAAACCTGCAGCAAATATATCTCCATAAAAACTTGATTATGTTACCTTCTTCTATCCTCGCTAGAGGTACAGCTTCGACCCACTTGCTGAAGTAGTCCACTGCCACCAATAGAAACTTCCGCTGGCCCACTGCAATTGGGAATGGGCCCACTAAGTCCATCCCCCACTTCGCGAAGGGACATGGAGAGTGCATGGTCCCCATCTCCTCTGCAGGGAGGTGGATGAGGCAGCCATGCTTCTGGCATTTCTCGCACTTCTTCACCCAGTTCTTGGCATCCTGGGTCATGGTAGGCCAGAAGTATCCAGCCCTCAAGGCTTTCCGGACTATTGCCCGAGCTCCTGCATGATCAGCACAACAACCTTCGTGTATATCTTTAATTACGTACCTCCCTTCTTGAGGGGATAAACACCTCAAGTAAGGCTGCGTGAAGGATCGCGGTACATCTTGTCACCGATCATCGTATCGGATTCTCCATTCGAGCTTTCCTTTTATCCGGGCAGCTCTCAGGGTTTCGCAACACTCGATATATGCTGGTTCTCCAATCATCTTTGGCTCCGATGACCCCTACCGAGGGAATTGTTGCTTCAACCTGCAGATCACCGGGGTGATCTTCCCCCTCCCCGCAGTGTTGCGGAACTCGCTTGACTTTGAAAGGTTATCCGCTCTGGAGTTTTCCTCTCGAGGTATCCGCACGACCTCGAAGGAATCAACCTTCCTGCTGCAGCTCGGCCACTCGGGCCAAGGTAGGCTACCATCTTCTCATCTTTGGCCTCGTACCCGCTTTGTAACTTTCTTTGGGTTACAAGTTGGGAATCGAAAATATGACCACCCGACTGCTCCTGTGTCTGCGGCCATCTCCATTCCTCGGATCATGGCCTCGTACTCAGCTCCATTGTTGGAGGTGATGAATTCAAACCTCACCGCCACTGCGTTTCTGGCCCTCGGATCAATGATCACGATCCCAGCTCCACAACCCCGCATAGACACGAGCCGCCAACATATACCTTCCATTCTCCTTCCTCCGGGCAAGCACGTGTACCCTCTGGATGAAGTCGAGAGGGCTTGTGCTTTTATGGTCCTCCGTGGCTCGAAATCCACATCATATTCTCCCGATTCGACGGCCCACTTGACCATCCTCCCTGAAAGATCAGCTCTACCTATCACCTGTTTCAAAAGGTAGTTAGTCCGAACAATGACCTTATGTGACAAAAAATAAGGTCGTAACCTTCGTACCGTGACCATTATAGTCAGGGCTGCCTTCTCTATCTCCGAGTATCTCACTTCAGCTCCCTGTATGAGCTTGCTAATGTAGTAAACAGGTTTCTGGGTCGACCCTTCCTCCCTCACCAGCACGGAGCTAAGTGAGACCCCACCTACAGAGAGGTAGAGGTAGAGCGTCTCCCCTGGAATAGGCTTCTAATGTAGGTAACTGAGCCAGGTGCTGTTTAAGCTCCTCAAACGCCTGCTGGCATTGCTCGTTCCACTCGAACTTGGACCCCTTCCTCAAGATTTTAAAGAAGGGATGGCTCCTCTCTGCAGATCTGGCTATGAATCTGCTCAATGCTGTGATTCTCCCATTTAACCTCTGCAGCTCCTTAATATTAGTGGGAGGCTGCATGTCGAGCACGGCTTTAACCTTAGCAGGGTTAACTTCGATTCCCCGCTGGGTCACCATGTATCCGAGAAATTTCCCGGACCTCACTCCAAAAGAACACTTGGCTGGATTCAGCTTCATGTCATTCCTTCTGAGTACTGCAAAAGCTTCCTCCAGGTCCGCCACGTGTTCACCAGCTTCCACGCTTTTCACAAGCATATCATCAACATAGACTTCCATGTTCCTCCCTAGCTGGTCTCGGAACATTTTATCCACCATTCTCTGATAGGTTGCTCCTGCATTCTTCAACCCGAAGGGCATTCTAATATAACAGAAAGTTCCACTAGCAATAATGAAACTGACCTTTGGGATATCTGGAGGGAAAATTTGTATTTGATGGTAGCCTTGATAGGCATCCATCATACTTAGCAGCTCAGATCCCGATGTAGAGTCGACCATCTGGTCAATCCTAGTCAAGGGGTAATGATCCTTAGGACAAGCCTTGTTCAGGTCTCGAAAATCTATGCACATTCTCCATTTCCCCCCTGGTTTTGCCACCAACACAGCATTGGATAGCCAGGTGGGAAATTGAATTCGCTTGACATGTCCTGCCTCCAGCAGCTTTTCTGCCTCCACCTTCGTAATGGCATCTTTTTCAGGTCCAAAGACCCTTAGTTTCTGCTTTACTGGTTTAGCTTTAGGGTCCACGTTCAGGTGATGCATCGCCACCTCTTCGGGGATACTTGTCATGTCAGAGGAAGAAAAGGCAAAAACATCTGCATTTCTTCGTAGAGCTGCTACCAGGTCTTTCTCTAGTTCTGGCTCCAGCTGGGCTCCGATCCTTGTTGTGTATCCTTTCTTTTCGGGATACAACTCCACCATCATCAGCTCTTCGTCAGCTTCCATCTTTGGCGGATCGATTTCTTCAGAAATCTTACACCTCTTGGATTCTCGGTCCACCTCCTTGTCTCTTTGCAAGCTGCGATGCAGCTCTTTGTCGGCTATCTTTACTGCCTCCACGTAGCATTTTCTGGATTGCAGCTGGTCACCAGCTACTTCACCCACCTCATCATTCACTGGAAACTTGAGTTTCATGTGATAAGTTGATATAACCACCTGAAATAAGTTCAACACTGGCCTACCAAAAATCATGTTGTAGGATGAGGGTACATCAACAATCAAAAAATTTTACTACCCTCCTCCGTGGAGCTTCGCCTAGCCCCACCTGGAGGGTTACCTGGCCCAGAGGGTGCACTGCCCCTCCTGTGAATCCGTACAACGCCGTGTCCACTGGTTGCATTTCTATGTTCAAATTCATCTTCTTGAAGCATTCCAAGAAGATGATGTCTGCAGAGCTCCCCGTATCCACGAAGATCCGTGCCACCGTATATCCCGCCACATCTGTCGTGATGACTAATGCATCACTGTGGTCTTCCTTCCTCAGGCCTCCATCCTCTGGTCCGAAATGGATCCGAGGTGTATGGATGACCTCTTTGTGACCTCCGTTTCTGGACATCTCTCCTACTTCCCTCCTGAGGGTCCTTTCTCCAGCTTTTCTAGCGCGGAAGGAGTCTCCCTCTGCTGGACCTCCAACTATCATCTGGATAAGTCCTCGCTTCTGGGAGGGTCTCTCCTCCTGCCTCCCTTCGATCATCTTTCCTTTCTCTTCAGCTTTGTCATCGGCTTCCTTTCTCTTTTGCCCCCTAGAGCTGACTCGATCTCTGTAAAGAAACTCTTTAAGATGTCCAGCTTGGATCATCCTTTCAATCTCATCACGTAAGTGGAAACAATTGTTAGTGTCATGCCCATATTCATTGTGGAAACGACAAAACTTATCTGACTTGGGCTTTTGAGGCCCTCTGGAGCGTGTCCAAGGAAACTTCATTTCAGGATGGTCAGATGCCACTTCCAGTAGCTCTGCCGGCTCAAGCTTCAGGGGGGTATACTTGTCAAACCTGGAGCGAGGTCCAGATTTTGCAGCTTTCTCAGGCTCTACTGTTGAGCTTTTCTTCGATGGTTCCTTCTTCTTTTCAGGTCCACTTAGTTTGACCTCGGCTCTCTTCACCTTTCTCACCTCCTCCAGTGTGACGTACTTCTCTGCCCTCCTTAGCAGCTCGTCGAACGTCTGGACTGGCTTCTTAGCCAGGGAGGAAAACAAGTCTTCATCTCGGAGATTACTAGTAAAAGCATTAATTTTTACCTCCGGGGTGGCGGTTGGGACTTCCAGTGCCGCCTGATTGAACCTCTTCATGAAGGCCCGTAGGCTTTCATTTTCACCTTGCTTCATGTTGAACAATGTCAGCGTAGCTCTAGGTTGCCTCCTTACACTAGCGAACTGATGCAAGAAGAGCTCTCCAAATTGCTCAAAGGAGTTGATGGAATTGGGCTCCAACTGGCTAAACCACTGCTGGGCTGCCTTGGATAGAGTAGTAAGAAAGACCCTGCACTTCACACCCTCCCCATATCGATGGAGGAGGGCCGAATTTTCAAACCTCACCAAATGATCATAGGGGTCAGTCGTACCATCATATTCATAATTAAGAGGTTTAAAATTGCTAGGCAACTCATCTTGTAAGATATTCTCAGTAAATTGGCAACCTGTAACGGGTCGAGGCATACTGACCCGATTCTCCATCTGATGCTTCATGTTGTCCATTTGTTTCCTCAAGGACTTGATCTGGTCCTTCATGGCCTCAGTTGGGTGTCTCGTATGCCCTCTTCTTGGTCCTCGATCTTACTTCCCGCAGGTGGAGGGGCTGTCTCCTTCCCCCGTGCAGCTTCCTCCGGACCAGCCTCCCTCGCTCGAGGAACCGCTGACCTCCTTTCTTGGAGCCCTTCGGCTCCTAAGGTTTCCTCCTGATTTCTGGACTCCACCTCTCTCCTTCGTTCTTCTTGATGCTGCCCGCCTACTCCCCCAGGTTGGGATCGGGCGAGGCGGGGTTTCCTAGTCCCTGGTTCTCCAGTCCTTCCCCGCAGCGGTGGGGGTCCTCCCCCTCCGCCATTGCTCTAACTACAGCTCGGGCTATCATATCATCCAGCTGCTCTCGAGTCAGAGCGACGGAGGCGGCTGGATCTGGAACTCTCTGAGGTATCCCCCTGACTGGAGCATTGGCCGCTCCGGGGATCCCTACCATAGGTATTCCTTCTGGAATTGCAGAGGAAGAGGAAGGCAGGTTTCCCCCTCCCCTCTCTAGGCCCGGCTCCTACTCCTGGATGGCGTTGGCCTGGAGTTGAGCTCTCGTCTCGTGCCACTGTAACCAGTGGTGGTCCCTCAGTGTTGGGCACAGCAACGGGAGGAGCGGGGTTGGACATAGCTTCGCCCTGCATCGGGTTTGCGGGGGTTGTCCTTCCTCGAGCCGGTACCAGTGCAATCGGCCTCATGGGTGCACGTTCACCAGTCATGATGTCCTTCTTTCGGATAATCAGAAAAGAAAAGAAGTTGAAACTCACGTCTCAGCTCTTATTTCCCACAGACGGCGCCAATTGATGCGTAAAAACTGACCTGGGTCCGTTTTCCCACCTGGGTTCACGGGGGTAAAGCCTTCACGTACTGAAATCCTTAGCTTCCTAGTTCAAACGTACCTGCAAAACACGCCGGAGGGTTCTCCGGCGTAGGCACTCCGACGCTCAAGTCAGATCACCAGAAAACACTCAAGAAAAGTACGTATAGAGTAGCTAAGTGAGAGTGATAGTGATTCGATACCGTTACCTCCCTACTGGGTGTGTTACTTATACGTAGGTTAAGAACAATAACCGTCATCACAGTCTTCATGCATTATCCCACACGTTCTGCCATGATGTCGTGCGTGGATAACTTATTCCTCAAGAAATCTGTATTATACTTACGAATTCCCCCCCCTGGACGGAGGTCAGACCTAGTCAATGAAGGAATATGAGAGACATTCCTTGCCTTGGGCCTCAATTATCTCAACTACTCGTTTCTTCTGATGTTTCTTGACCTTATCAGATAAATAACCGCTACGGGCTCAGTCAAAACCCTCATGTGCTCTTCAAATCTCGCCTGGGCCTCTCGGCCCACCTGTAGCTAGGTCTGGGCCTCGCGGCCCACCTGCAGTCGGGTTTTGGGCCTCGAGGCCTGCATTCAGTTTTAAGCCTCATGGCTCATCTGCAGCGAGGATTGGGCCTCGTGGCCCCTCTCCATACAGGCTTTGGGCCTCGTGGCCCACCTGTAGGTGGGTTAAGGCTTCGTAGCCTTAATACGGCCGATCTGGGCTCGAGCCCATTTCGGGTTTTCCTCCCTCTACCTAGGACACTTGGGGACGTTGCTGGGCCTTATTGGGCTAGTCGTATTTGGGCCCTATGGGTAATTGGGCCCGACATTTTTATCCGCATCAATATGTTATTTAATTTTGAGCAATCTAATTAAATCGTGAGGGAGGGAGTATAATATAATATAAGAAATTAATATTAACTTGAAATATGTTTCTTAATAAATATCCTTAAAAATTGACAAATTAGTTTTTTAAAAAATTAAAATACTCTCCCTGTTTAAATAGTAAGATTTAAACAATATACTCCCCAAGTATATAGTCCAAAAATCAACAATTCAGTTACTATTATTTTTAAGAATATATTCCCTCTTAAAAAATTGACAATTTTTTTTTAAAAATAATATTATACCTATATAATTTCGTTATAATAAATATGTTGCACATGTTCATAATTTGTGGAAATAAATAATCATTTAATATTTTGATGGTAAATTTGACTATAATTAATCATAAATTAATATGTTTTGATTCAATGTATAATTAATCCAATTTCAATTTGTTATTCATTTGAACTGAATTGAACATTAGATTCTCATATAAATCATTACAATACAATATTCAATCATAATCAATTATTTTGATTCTAATTATATTCATAAAATAGATATGAAATATTAATAATGATTTGTAATTAAAATTGTATTAATTTTTTTAAAAATTAATTTATAAAATTTGGAGAGTATTTTATACAAAATAAATGCAACTATATACTTATTACTATTAAATACAATATATATCTATAAATTACTCTTACATACAACAAAAAAAAAAAAAAAATAAATCCACTACAATCTACTACCATCAATTACCCACTTTACCCTCAAAGTAGATCAAAACCCTCTTCTCTTCACTTTGCCACCCTCTCTCTCTCTCTCTCTCTCTCTCTCTCTCTCATCTTTTTTGGGTCGCGCTGAGGAAATCTGACGGCGGCGAACAAAGAATTCAGGTGGTCGAGGTTTAAGTTTCCGGTGGCACGGTGGAAAGTGAAGCTGCGTGAAGAGAGAGAATCGTCCGACACAAAGAAGTTAGCTGCGGTTGCCACAATGACGGCGGGCGCTCCGGGGACGGATGGGCTTGTTCACCACACCACACCACCGAACCCAGGCGATGGCGAACACCACCAAACCAGGGGAGGAACTTAGCACCAGAGCGGATCCGGTCCTGCCCTGCAAAACCACCAAACCAGGGGACGAACACCCACCGCTCGTCTCTCTCCTTGCTGGTGCACCACTGTAGCCCGCCACCATAACCTCGCCATTACTGGTGCATGGAAGAAGCCGCCGTCCGTCTCTCTCCAGAAGTAGTATTTAGCGGAGGGATTGTTGGTTACGGGATTTGGGATTTGTTGTTCATGATGTATATGTTTAATTTCTAGGGATTTTTTTTTTCCGCAGAGGTAAAATATATAGTTTAATTTCTCGATTCTTGTTATTTGATTCTTGTCTCTTGTTATTTGGTTTTTTTATTCTTTTTCTTGGTAGCACCAAAAATATATTAATTAAGTATACTAAATATAGAGAAATTAAGAATATATAAAAAATTTATACATTAAAAAAATTAAAATAAGAAGGGCTTCATAATAAGATATTAAGAATAAAATAAAATTATACATTGAAAATGGTCAATAGTCAACTTTAAAAGACGAATTAAGAAATAAAAATAAAAAACAAAAACTACTTCATAATTGCAAAGAACCCTACTGTATCTAGAGATGGAAATAGGCCGGGCTAAGCCCGATTGTGTTTCGGGCCTACATTTCTCAAGTCAACCCGGCCCTAGGCGGGCCATCAGGCTATCGGGTCAAAATGACCCAATTTTTAATTTTTTTAATAATAAGTCAAAACACTAAAATAATTTATAATAAATTTAAATAATAATTTACTAATAAGTTCAAGTACAATTCATAATAATTTCAAACAAACAATTCAACAATTCGTAATAAGTTCAGTTATTTATAATAAAATACAAATAAGAATTAAACAACTCAAAATAAGTTGATAATAAATTAATAAGTCCATAATAAATTCAACATTGCATAACAAATTCAAATAAATTCAACTATTCAAAACAAATGAACAATAATTCAAGGACATTAGGCTTTAATTTCTTTTTGTTCTTTGCTTCCTTATTAATTAACATACTTAATTTGGATGATATTAATAAATTTTTCTTTTGTTTTTTCTTTTCTTATTAATAAACATACTTAATTCGAATGATATTAATTAATTGATTAACATACTTAATTTGAATGATATTAATTAATTAATATACTTATTTCGAATGATATTAAGCCCGACAAGCCGTGCCAAAATTGGCCCAAGCCCGGTCGGCCTGACTTTTTACGAACCTGGCCTTAAAACTCTCCTTAGGGATAAAACTTCCAAATAAAAATCCCGTTAACCTTGTCAAACTCTTACCCACCTCCTCTCCACTCGCCTCCTCCTTTTCTTTTCATAGATTAAAATCTCTACAAAAATATCTTCTTATTCATAGTATTAGTTTTTGGATTAGTATTAGTTTAGTTCAATATTGAAGTAAGTTTAGTTACGGGTATAGTATTAGATAAAAACATTGTGCACACTATTTTTTAATGTGCACAATGTGCACACAAATATTTGCCTAGATTAAAATCTCTACAAAAATATCTTCTTATTCATCCTTTTTTTTTGGATTCATTCTAGAAGAATAATATCGTTACGACAATTTAATTATACTATCCTTTTGTTCATTATTATGGTATATAGATAATTTTATGTATCTTATGAAAAAAATGTGTTATCCAAGTCTATAAACTATCCAAGTCTATAAACTGCAAAACTAAAAAACTTTTTTTTAACAAATTATCACTGATCACTTGTATTTTAGCAATAAGTATTTACGACCAAACAAATTATCGAACCTTAGGGACTAGGAGAACAATGGAGCCTCAAAAACATGCGTTGCCATAGAATTATAGTGGCTAAACGGGGTGCTAACACTTAAATCAACTCCAAGCCAAACAAGAGCAATCAAATTAAAAATACGAAAGCGATTAAAACTCTAAACGAGTGGAAGTGGTGTGAAACGATCGCTCGGGTGTTTTCCTTATACAATCCTTTGGGTAAACTCACAAATCAACAAATCAAGGCATAAACCGGACAAGGCTAAGAGTGATCGCGTAAAGTCTAACAATAAAGCACTAAGGACCGTTGATCACCTAGACACGTTCACAATGGGTATTAAAGCCTTGGGGCGTCTCTTCACTACACGCCTAAACATGCAATGTCCACTAAGGGGTGATCTAGCAACCAACTCACCTCTCGGTGCAATCAATTACGATCAAAATCATCAATAAAAGTTCACTTAATCCTCTTATAAGCATATCCAACTCTCATTGCAACATACAAATTCAACGAATCAAGCTAATGAAAATAATCAATCATGAGATCAACACAAAACCCAATAGTAGAAGCATCAAAGCCACAATTACATGCCCATCATGGTAATCAATTCATGATTTACACCAAATTCATGTATAATTCCAACACCCAAGAAATCAAGGGGATTAGCCCATGGCTAATTTAAACAATAAAAGAGAAATGAGGAAGAAGAGATCAATACCCATTGCAAAATTAATGAAAGCAATAAAAAGGATGAATATCACCTTAATTGAAATGAATAAACTATGAATTGATCCCAACAATAGCTTGATCCTTGCTTGAAAGTAGAGTTTACACCAATTAAATCTATGGGCTAGCTCAATTTATGGAAATTAAAGATAATATATCTAGGAATTTGAAATTCAAGAGAAAGGGGAATGGAAAACTAGAGTTCTAATCCAAGGAAATTAAATTCTAAGTGTGGAAGATGTTCCCAAATATAATGTGCTGCCTTCAATTCAGAAAAATGAGCATTTATAGCAGGGGTCTCGAGTGCAAAGGCCTAAATTTGCAAGGGTAGTCCTTTAAAATTTTAAAATTTGCAAAAAACTGCTCCGAGAAGCCTATCTCGACTCGAGACAAGTCCCTGACTCAAGTCGAGACGAATGATTCCACAAAGTCGTAGCCTCCTCTTCTTGACTCGACCTCGGCCAGCTGTCTCGACTCGAGCTCCTGGCCTGTCTCGACTCGAAATGAGCTCGAGACGCCAGTCGAGACAAGCTCGAGACGGCTTAGCCTGCTCACGTAAATGCCCTATGCAACGACTCGAACCACGACCATATCTCGACTTAAGACAGGGCTCGAGATTGTGCAAATGAGCTCCGATTTTGACGATTCCACTTGCGTTTCGATCATCAACTTCGTGTCTTTCTAATTTCCACTCGATACTCGCATTTGCTGAGAATATGAATATGGTATAGGCTCTTCTCTTTGTCAATCAACTTGAAACCCACTCGGTCTTGATGGAAGGTTGACTTGTGCAATATATGTGATCGAAAACCTACAAAACCAACAAAAACCTTCCACAACCGTAAAACTCACAGATATAAGAATAAGGGTGATACCATACAAAAAATTTACCCTAATCAAATTCCCCCAAACTAAGAGTGTTGCTCGTCCCCGAGCAACGAAACAAATAAGCACAAAAGGTGAATTGATTGCAACTATGTCACATGGCAAAAAGAATGAATTTCGGACAATCAAACTCATTAGTGAACACAAGCCTTCAAAGCCATTTTCAACTAACACAAAAAATGTCATGCTTCGACAAGATGCAATTTCAAAAGCCTTCTCAATGCTCCTTCCAAGGAGTGTATCTCTCATCACACAAGTGTATACGGGCAATTAGGCACTCAATCATCAAATCACAACCATACACACCATATGCTTGTCACAAGACTCAATCTCAATCATTCCTTTTGTGTGTCAACTATAAATCAAAGAGGTCTTTTCAAGAGGTTGTAATGAAGGCTCTTTGGATTAGGTGGGTGAATTTGGAAGTAGTGACCCAATGTTAGTAGAGCAATGATTGTTGATTAAGCAATTCAATCCAATTTCACTTCAAATTCAACAAAGACCACTCTTTCTTTTCATTTTCATTATTTTCATATAACATTCACTACCAAACCCTTGAGACTTTCTTTTCATATTCAAGCTCAAATTGAATTTTCTTCTCATCATTTCTTTCATTTTTCCACTATTCAATTTTTTCTTCCATCCTCTTTTCTTTTCTTTCTTCTTTTTATCTCATCACACTTATCCAATCATACCCCCACACTTTCACAATTTCATTTCACCATTCTTTTGCCAACACTCATGCTCTACTAAACATATGGAAACAAAGGCTCATAAAGATAGGCACAATGACTTAATTTCACAAACTTGCCAAAGAATAAGACTTAAAGGCACAAATTGGCTTACTAGGAAAATTCATGTCATTAGTGGGGTAATATTTGGCTAAGTAACTTAACAAATCAAATATGACCTCAAATCATCTTCATAGATCAACACAAAATTCAACTTCAACCAAGTCCATAGGCAAGTTCTAGCATGCACAATCGCAAATGATGCACTCAACAAGGAATCAAACTATTTTTATGTACAATTCAAAAGGTTCAAAAGCTCACGGGCTTAAAAATGAGCAAAGAGAATAAGCATTCTACATCACACTCATCATCACAAGACAACTTCTCATGCTAGAATTAAGCAACAAATCAACTCATATCACATCACAAGTTCACCATGTCCATCAATCAAAACAAATATGCCACGTACAAACCTCCAAGCACAACACCACATCAAATAAACTCAAAGATAGGAGTGACATCCACACATAAGATCAATATAAATATCCATCATCAATAAAAACCATCATCAAACATCCAAGAAGTTCAAAACAATCATCAATCAATCCATAAGTTACAATCCATCAAATATAAAATACCAACAATCCCATCAATTCAAGTACAATCATCACGAGAAAAGAGATACTGAAATTAAAACCGAGAGATACCACCACTTCACGCATTTGGAGGAGGTGGAGGGAAGTGGCCTTGAGCAATGAACCAAGAGTACATCACCTCTTGCATCTGCAGCTGCCTCAATTGGTTGCTTAGAATTTCCTCCGACATCTCCCTCTGCCGCCTTTGCTCTGCTCCAAGCCCACCATTCGTTGCTCCAGTCCGATTATTGCCTGAGTTTGTGCCTCCATCCTACCATGAAGACTCTCGCTGCTTCCACAAGAGTGTCTGATACTCATTGCGTCGATGGTAGGTATGTGTCATGACTTTAGCGACCGGCTCTCTTCATCTTGGTGGTGGTGGTGGTGGTGGATCTCTCTCCTCTTCCTCTTCACGCTCCTCTTCCTCCTCTTGGTCACCTTGCCTTCTCGATGACTCTCCTCTTTCCCTTCTAGGATCCGGCTCATCCGGCAAATCCGCAACAGATCCAATCCAAGCTCGGTGCTCTCGGGAGGAAAGGTTTAGGTTCGCCACACTCCCCTCTATAATAGTGGTCAATTCTGGCTTCGGGAGTGGGAACCACCCATCTGCCTCAAGACTGAAGTAGTGTCTTCTTCGAACCTTCTTAACCATCTTTATGTTGGCTAGAACTTTAAAATCAAGCCTCATAGGTCCTTCAGGGGGCTGTGCTCGAGATCTCCCCGCATCCCACCCAAAATGCTCGGCGAGATGGGTAATCAAACCTCCATATTGCACATTCTTTACCGGCTTCTTCTGGCGCATGAATCGATCGATCAAGTAGTATCCCAAGTGTGTGTGTAAGCCATGACAAATAGTTTGTGATCTCTCACGAACCCGGCCTCAAATCTCAAAAATACTGTTTGGCCAAGGATTTTATGGAAGTACCTCAACACTGGGTTCCGAATTTGTGACGCCTTGGTTTTGCTCGGATTGAATACTGGCCAATCATCCTCATTTCTAGCAGCAATTGATTGCCAAAAATCAGTAGCCTCGAATACTTCCTCAGTTGGAGCAGACCATGGTTCAGTGCGGAATATTCCCGCGAGCTCACTTGCTGTCAAAGTTCGGTTTTCATTCCCAAGTCTGAAAGTGATGCTCGTCACAAGGAATTCTGACCATGAGCCTCCACCGTGCTAAAAAACTCTAAGATCAAGCCCTTGTATGATGGCTTCCGGATCAGCAGAAATTCTTCCCAACCCACTCTCCTAAACAACTCTTCTACATCCCCATGAATACCCAAAGCCTCGGCGCAGTCTTCATCGTAGTACCGAGTGGGCCTGAAACTCATGTTTCCCAACTTGATAAAATGATTCACGTAGACTATGCCTCCCTCATCGTAAGTTAATCCCGAAATGCTTGGGCTTGAGCCCGCATCCTTGGAAGCATAGCTGATGTATCATTCGCCGCTCTTCAGCCGAGTACCATGTCATATCATATTGCACCTGAGGGACCAATTCTTTTTCTTGCTCTTGTTCCCTTGCTCCCCTTCTCGTATTTTTCCTTCTCGGAAGCATATTCTTTCCTACACCAAGCAAGAAGAATAACTAAGTACATAAACAATAGAGTAATCAAGAACCTCTCACAACCTCAACATGCTACCAAATTATGCAAAACTCATCACAAAGCAACAATCTTGAGTTCAACAATAATCCAATAACAAGGCATGCAAGAATTATCCTCGCAACTTCAACCCTTAATCAAAATAACGCCATACAATTCGAAAAGGGGCATGCAAGAATCATCTTAATCATCTCAACTATCACCAAGCAAATTCAAACCACGAACTCTCTCAATGTTCAAACATCAATACAAAACAATAACACATATATAATTCACTCTCAATTCACACAAATAGACAATATTTCCCAACATCTCCAATTATGTCTAATTTGGAACCTAAGAGACCAAAATTCAAAATTCATCACCAATTGGAATTATCCATCTCAAATTGAACTCAAATTCATCTAACCCATGACAAATAATTCACAATTTAGCATGCGATTCATCAAAATAGGCATTATTTCAAGAATCCCCAATTTTCAATTTCTAGTGTCCATCCACAATTCACACAGAAATTCATGAATTCCTTAAAAATTAATGGAGAGAATGAAAGAACACATACCTTAGTGTGGATAAAAGAATGAAAAGAGATAACTTCAAGCCCTTAGAGTTCCGGTTCGATCCGAGAGTGGAATGGGGACGGAAATTTTCGCCTAAAAGATGAGGGATTGTGAATTTGTAGGGATTAGGATGTAAATGATGTGAGAAAATGAGGAATGTGGACGGTTCCGTGTGTTTGGAGGGGAAGGAGGACGCTTCGATTCGAAATGAAATGAAAGAGAATGAGGGGACTTACCTTATAAAGAGCTGAAACACGTCCCTCGACCCTGCATCTAGACTCGAGTCGGGTGGCTGTCTCAACTCGAGATGCCACTTGAGACTCGGCTTGAGACGTCACTCGAGACAGGTTGGCTTGGCTACGTAAAATCTCATTCATCTCGACTCGACCCCCCATAGGTATCTCGACTCGAGACAACATTTGAGACAGGGGTCGAGACACCACTCGAGACTTGTTTTCTTCCTCACGTAAATCCTCTTATGGCTCGACTCGAGCCATGGCCTTGTCTTGATTCGAGACGGGTCTTTTCGAGCACTTTTTCACCTTTTTCTCTTCCCTTTCCAACACAACACTTACATACCAAAATCAATTCATCACTTATGCCTAATCTCACTTAATTCTCAACAAAAAATCACCAACATAAACAATACAACAATGATATGCACAAATAAAGCACACAATCCCTAACAATCAACAAAAAATTTTCCACGATTACCACAAACTGTGAAAGACAAGTTAGTGCAAACGAGAATTGCAAAACGAGCACACCCCCCAAACTTTTCATTGCCACGCAATTACAAGTTTGGCAAGATAGTGTGTTAGATCAGGTTTAGTTTTGATGAGTTAAAGTGTATAGACTAGAGCCAGCTCATGTAAATAAGATGATCAGCTGAGTATGTATAGAACAGCTGATGTAATGAACATTAGTGTTAGACTGTTCAGACTAGGTAAAGCTAGTGTAGTCAGCTGAGGTCTAGAAAGAGAAGGTCATCTGAATACGATCTTGAAGAAGTCATCTGTTGGAGCGAATAATGAAGAGCTTAAGACGAGGTCAAGACCAGTTGAGTAGAATAAGAAAGACAAGTCTTTACCAAGTCATCTATAGACGACTAGCTCAAGATCAGCTGAAGTCAAGATAATTTTCAAGATAAGTTTGTTAAACGGTTTTTAGTTTGCTACAACAAACTAACCGTCTTACAGACTTATAAATAGGAGTAAGCACAGTTCTGAAAAGCACACTTAATGCTCACAATTCTGATACTCACGATTTTCAAAAGCATTCACAAGTCTTTAAAAAGTTTTCATAAGTTTCTAAGTGTTTATAGAACACTTCCTTGTATATCTTCAAACATCCTGCACTGTATCCTACTAATTTCTAAATAGTTTGATAGTTTGAAGATAGGTTGAAGAACAAGATCTTCAAGTCATTGTAATTGTAATCTTAGTAAGTAAGCAAGCGAGTAAGTAGTTGAGGCCCTTCTTCGAGTTGAAGAAGGAGAGTGGATGTAGGATCATTTTGATCTGAACCACTATAAATCCCTGTGTCTTTACTTTCTGCTTTAATCTTTCTGTTGATAATCAATTGCTCAAACAAATTAATTTCAGATTGTTTTTTGATCCGTTTCCAAAAGATTGAGTCTAAAGTTATTTCCACTGTTCTACTTTGATATCTTGAATTGATAATCTGAATCTTGAAAAATTTAGATAATCTATTCAACCGCCCTTCTAGATTATCTCTAGGAGGTGCACTTTGTTGTTTAAAATCACTCAATCTCGGGACCAACATAGTGCAAGCAATTCTAGTTTGCACAAAACTTCCCACAATTAAGCACCACAAGGCTAATACACCACTGGATACAAGAAGATAAAAGCTCCACAACATACACCAATAAGTATACCCCCTATAATAAAGCTCAAAATACCACAACAAGTAACGTGTGCCTATGCAATACCTAAATCTAACCCCCCCCAAACTTAGACATTGACAAGCAAGTCTAAGTTCGAGCCTGGGGTGTACCTCAATGACCGGCACAATTTTGCACAACGTCCTTAGCAAGAAAGCTCCAAGTGAATCACAACCACCTACAAGCAAACACCAAGGAACACCCACTTATTAAAAGCAACAACAAACGAAAAGAACGAAAATAAGGAAAATGATGGGTTACCTCCCATCCAGCGCCATTTTTAACGTCCTATGCCAGACGAAACTCTAAGCGTTCAAGATTCTGTCAATTCTATTTCATTAACTACCCCCTTATCACAAGGAGAGTAATAATGCTTCAAACGATGACCATTGACCGAGAACTCTTTTCCTTTGTCATTCACCAAGTCCACGAAGCCGGAAGGATGCACCTTAATGACACGAAACAGACCACTCCACTTGGATTTAAGCTTCCCGGGGAATATCTACAACCTTGAATTGAACAACAACACCTCATCTCACTCCGAGAAAGTCTTCTTGCTAAGTCAGGCATCATGCCACTGCTTGGTCTTTTCCTTGAACAAATGTGCACTCTCATAAGCATTTTCTCGAAATTCTTCAAGTTCATGGAGTTGAAGACTTCTTTTCTCTCCACAACGAGAACTCTCAAAATTCAACTTCTTTATGGTCCAAAATGCACGATGCTCCAATTCAACGGGCAAATGACAAGCTTTTCCAAAAACTAATTGGTAAGGTGACATGCCAAGCGGAGTCTAGTATGCCGTTCGGTAGGCCCATAGTGCATCATCTAATTTCTTAGCCTAATCCTTCCGTGTAGCACTTACGGTCCTCTCCAAAATCTTCTTGATTTGTCTATTTGAGACTTCGGCTAAACCATTCGTTTGAGGGTGATACTGGGGTCGCAATCTTGTGTTTCACTCCATAGCTCGTGAGCACATTTGCCAACATCTTGTTCACGAAGTGGCTACCCCCATCACTAATCAAAACTCTAGGTACACCGAATCTTGCAAAAATGTTGCTCCTCAAGAAAGAAATCACTATTTTGGCATCACTCATTCGGGTTGGAATTGCCTCTATCCATTCGAAACATAGTCCACCGCAAGCAATATGTATTCATTCCCGAAAGAGGAAGGGAATGGTCCCATGAAATCTATCCCCCATGTATCAAATACCTCAACTTCAAGGATATTATTCAAGGGCATTTCATCTCTCTTTGATATATTCCCACTCCTTTGACACTTATCACAATTTTTCACAAACTCATTGCAACTCTTGAAAAGGCATGGCCAATAAAATCTGCATTGAAGCACTTTTAAAGCCATTTTCTTACCTCCATAATGGCCTCCACAAGGGGAAGAATGACAATGGAACATTATACTCTCCTATTCTTCGCTTAACACACATCTTCTTATGATCGAATCAACCCCCTTCTTGTATAAAAAGGGATTATCCCAAAAGTAATCCTTCACATCCTTCAAGAATTTCTTCCTTTCATATCGATTCAAATCATAGGGTAACCTTTCTACCGCAAGATAGTTAGCATAATCCGCATACCATGGCCCCTTTTTCTCCATCATCCTTGATCTTAATAGCAAACAAGTGCTCATCCGGGAACTTCTCTTTCACTTCACCCTTTTCCTCTTCATATCCTTCATCATGTTCCAATCTTGATAAATGATCGGCGATTACATTCTCATTCCCCTTCTTATCCTTGATGTCCAAGTCAAATTCTTGTAGGAGTAGAATCCATCGGATTAATTCCGATCAAAAAAAAAAAAAAAAAAGAATCCATCGGATTAATCTTGGCTTGGAATCTTTCTTCGCTATCAAGTACCTTATGGCTGCATGGTCGGTGTAAACGGTGGTTTTCGCACCTACTAGGTAGGGTCGAAATTTATCCACCGCATACACCACCGCTAAAAGTTCCTTCTCCGTCGTGGTGTAATTGAGTTGGGTGGAATTGAATGTCTTGGAAGCATAGTAAATAGCTCGAAACTTCTTCTCCCTCACTTGTCCCAAAACTACACCCATGGCCGAATCGCTTGCATCACACATCACCACAAAGGTTCCTCCCAATTAGGTGCCACCAAGATAGGCGTAGAAATCAACGCCTCTTTCAAAGCCCTGAAAGCAAACAAGCACTCATCATTAAATTTAAATGGAACATCTTTCTCTAGCAAATGTGAAAGGGGTTTAGAGAGTTTTGAAAAATCCTTTATAGATCTCCTATAAAACCCGGCGTGTCCAAGGAAGGATCAGATTCCCTTGATGTTTGTAGGTGGAGGAAGCTTCTCAATGGCCACCACCTTGGCTCGATCCACCTGTATCCCTGCATGAGACACATGATGGCCATGAACTATCCCGTCCCGTACCATAAAATGACATTTTTCCCAATTTAGGACAATGTTAGTTTCTTGACACCTTTTAAGCACACACTCAAGATTAGTTAAACATACATCATAAGAACTTCCAAACACTGAAAAATCATCCATAAATACCTCCATCACATTTTCAATCATATCATGAAAGATAGACATCATGCAACGTTGAAACGTTGCGGGAGCGTTACACAACCCAAATGGCATACGCCTCCACGCAAACGTCCCGTAAGCACATATAAAGTAGTATTCTCTTGGTCTTCAGGAGAAATCATGATTTAATTGTACCCCGAATAACCATCGAGAAAGTAATAAAAAGCATGTCCACTAACACGATCTAACATTTGATCCATGAAGGGGAGGGGAAAGTGGTCTTTGCAAGTAGCCTTATTCAAATCTCTATAATCTACACACACTCTCCAACCGTTTGCTACCCGTGTAGCAATGACCTCGTTGGAGTCAGTGGTGATCACAGTCAATCCCTCCCTTCTTACTAACCACATGTAATGGAGACACCCACGGGCTATCACTTATAGGAAAAATCATGCCAGAATCAAAAAATTTAATCACCTCTTTTTTAATAACCTCTTGAATTAAAAGGTTGACCCGCCTTTGAGGTTTCACAATAGCCTTACTACCCTCCTCTACCTTTATTTTATGCATACAAATCGATGGGTTAATCCCTTTCAAATCATCAATGCACCAACCTAAAGCACCTGTATTCCTAGCTAGCATATGCAACAATTTCTCAAGCTCACTAGCACATAAGGTAGAAGAGACAATCACGGGATACCTCATTTCTTCATCTAGGTAAGCATACCGAAGGTGATCGGGTAGAGGCTTGAGCTTGTCCTTCTTTTCCTCCAACTTAGGCATCTCTTCTCCTTCCATCTTCAAGGGTAGAAATTTAGGCTTTCCTTTCCATTGATCACAAGCTTTCATTCCCTCCTCTACTTTGTCCCTACAATCATTAGCAATATGCAAAGAAAATTCATTAGACTCACTTATAGGCAATGAATGCAAATTTCTATTCAAGAAAGAATATGAATCAAGAGACAAAGAAGAGTTTGAGAAATCTTCCCATTCATCTTGGATGACCCCCGTAATCAAGCTTACAAAGCTACAACTCTCCACATGGTCATTCTTCTCCAAGGTCTTGTAAATAGAAAACTTGATTTCCTCATTGTTGAAGCACAATTTAAGCTCTCCATCCTTCACATTTATCATGGCCTCACCCGTTGCAAGAAACGGTCTTCTCAAAATAAGAGGCACATCTTGATCTTCCTCCATATCTAATATCACAAAGTCCGCCGAAAATATGAAACGATCCACTTTCACGAGCACATCCACAACCACTCCTCTAGGCCTCTTTATCGATCGATCGGCGAACTGGAGTGTCATGGAGACCTCATTAATATCACCTAGATCAAGCCTTTGGTAGATAGAGTAAGGCATAAGGTTTATGATTGCTCCGAGATCACATAATGCCCATATAGTATCACTTCCACCAATCTCACAAGGAATGGTGAAACTCCCCGGATCTTTGAGCTTTTGAGGCACATTCATTTGAAGCAAAGCCCTACACTCCTCCGTCAAACTCACTGTTTCATGCTCTTGAAGCCTTTTCTTCTTAGAGATAGCATCCTTGAGGAACTTCATGTAATGCGGCATTTGTTCCAATGCATAGACAAAAGGTATATTGATATGAATCTTTTTGAAGATCTCCAAGAATTTAGCAAACCTTTCCTCTATCTTTTGCTTCATATACCTTCTTGGGAAGGGACGTGGGATTGGTGTCTTGGGCACTCCCCACCGATCACAAGGCACATGCTCTTCTTTTTTTCCTCAACTCCTTTGCCAACTTCCACTTAGGAATTCGAGTTGAACATTCACCTTTCTCAAGCATTTTTTCCTTCTTCTTTGTTAATGCTTCCTCTTTCTCCTTCATCATCCCTTTTTCCTCCTCATCTTCATTCATTTTTTCAAACTCATTTTCCTCATCTTCACCACCCTCTTCTTCAATCTCTTTGTTCTCATAAGAATCACCACTTTCAAGCTCCCCATCTTTTGGCAATGAAGGTCCATCATACTTGGTACCACTTCTCAATAGAATTCCCTTGCATTGCTCTCTTGGGTTCACCTCGGTATTGGAAGGAAATTTCCCCTTGTTTTGCATATTCTCCAAAGTGTTAGCCAATTGACCCATTTGGAATTCAATGGTCTTGAGTTGGTTCCCATGTTGGGCAATTTGACTCCCAAACAAACCTTCCATCTTATCAAGCCTTGCTTCCATTTTATCAAACCTTGCTTCGAGCCTAGCATCTTTCTCTTCCATTTTCTTGATCAATAAAGCCAACAACTCATCCATCGAAGGCTTGCCCTCTCCATTAGGCGGTTTAGCTCTCGGATCAAATCCGGATGTGAATTGTATGGCGGCCTTCGGATTTGCATATGAGAAATTTTCATTCTTACGGAAATTTAAGTTATAGGAATTGTTACCTTAAGTGAATTAACCTCCTTGTTGGAAAGAAGACAGACCTCCTTGTTGATATGGTGGTCGAAATTGCCCTTGGGTGATTTGCTTTCCTCCTTGGTAGCTTTGTTGATAGCTTCCTTGATGTTGTCTACCCATATAGTTCACATCTTCACATGGCCCCACTTGGCTAAGAACTTGCCCTTCTTGCATCATTGAAGGAGGAGGAATATCTCTTTGTTGATTGGTGGTAAGTGAGCTCACCTTATCGATTAGAGTCATCATCATTGATTTCATCAAGTCTCCTTGCTCCACATTAGCTACTCTTTGATTAGGGCCTTGATTGGTGTTCCATTGGGAAGCATTATTGGCTACTCCATCTAAGATCTCAATAGCCTCTTGTGAAGTTAAGAACAAGAAATCACCCTTAGCACAAGCGTTCAAGTGGAGTTGAGCTGCTTCATCCACTCCACAATAGAAAAAGCATATGGTTTGCTCCTCTGGAAACCCGTGTTGGGGACATGAAATCAACAAGTTGTTGAATCATTCCCACGCGTCCTTGATGCTCTCCTTTGGCTTTTGTTTGAAACCAGCTATTTCGTTTCTTGCTTGGACGGTCCTAGAAGGAGGGTAGAACTTAAGCAAGAATTTTTTACTCACCCCCTCCCACGTATGCACATTCTCCGGCAGTATTGTCTTGCTAAGCCATTGCTTTGCCTTTCTTGTAAGAGTAAATGAAAACAACCGTAGCTTTTTAGCATCTTCGGAGAAACCATTGAACTTCATAGTATCCGCTAGCTCCAAAATTCTATCCAAGTGCTTGTGAAGATCATCGATTTCATCTCTTCCCTCATACTGATTCTCCATTAGAAGCTTGATCATAGAGGGTGCAATTTCGAAATTATTGACTTGGATATTTGGTCTAGCAATACCATCATAGTACTCCCGAAGTTGGGGCTCAAAATAGGCATGAATTGGCCTTCCTTCTCTTTGAGGTGGGGGATTTTGTGGATTTTGAGGAGACTGATTATTAGGCAAGGGTGGTGGTGGGTTGTATGGAGCAATATAATTTTGATCTTGATATGGAGGATATGGTGGATATGGAGGTGGATAAGGATATGGATTTTGGCCTTGAAGTGGAGGTAAAGGATAGGGATATGGATAGGGGTAGGGGTAAGGATAAGGATTTTGGGGATTAGGTTGATTTTGAGGTACCATCTCTTCCCTTTGTTGAGGTTGGACACCCCTCAACTCTACATGGATGCCTTGAATATTAGTCTCCCTTTCCCCTCCTTCATTGATAAGCCCTCTCTATGTGGAGGTGGATCCCCTTCCATCTCTAGAGCAGCGGCTCTACGATTCCTACCTCTATTCCTTCTTCTTGGAGGTGCTCCATTCTCAATTGTTGAAGTTCGATTATGCACCTACCAAAAGAAGCCAAGTATCAAATTCTCAAAACAAAAACAACAAAACAAGAAAAACAATGCCAATAGTAAAACTACTCAACAAGAATTCAAGTTCCACGTAAATGTCCTCAACTAGTCCCCGGCAACGACGCCATTTTGATCGCTTGTATTTTAGCAATAAGAATTTACGACCAAACAAATTATCGAACCCTAGGGACTAGGAGAACAATGGAGCCTCAAAAACATGCGTTGCCATAGAATTATAGTGGCTAAACGGGGTGCTAACACTTAAATCAACTCCAAGCCAAACAAGAGCAATCAAATTAAAACTACGAAAACGATTAAAACTCTAAACGAGTGCAAGTGGTGTGAAATGATCGCTCGAGTGTTTTCCTTATACAATCCTTTGGGTAAACTCACAGATCAATCACGAATCAAGGCATAAACTGGGCAAGGCTAAGAGCGATCGCGTAAAGTCTAACAATAAAGCACTAAGAGCGATCGCATAAACTGGGCAAGGCTAAGAGACATGTGTTATTTGAATGCTCTTTTTCATACTCATTATGGATGGAATGTTGTAAATGGCTCGGGGTATGCACGGCTCTTCCTTCTTCTCCCTTTGAAAGTTTACTAGTTTTTAGTAGATTTTTAAGAGGGAAAAAGGGGGAGCTTGTATGCAACTTGTATTTGGGAGTGTGTTGTGTGGCTCATATGGAAGGGGAGAAATGCAAAGCTTTTTGAAGGTGTTGAAATTAATTTAGAAAAGATGGTTGAGGAGTTGAAGTCAAGACTTTGGAGCTGGCTTGTGTTCAAAGAACCGAGATGCAAGGAGTTTAGTTTTGGAGATTGGTTAGCTAACCCCCGTGCTGTTCTTGGGTGTTAATAGATGTTTTAGAATGGTTTTTTGTCATCTTAGAAAAGGATTGTAACAATTTGTACTCTTTTGGGGTATGTCTTATACCCAACTTTTCTTTTTAATAAATTCGTTTGTTGGCTGATAAAAAAAAAGCACTAAGGACCGTTGATCACCTAGACACGTTCACAACGGGTACTAATGCCTAGGGTCGTCTCTTCACTACACGCCTAAAATGCAATGTCCACTAAGGGGTGATCTAGAAACTAACTCACCTCTCGGTGCAATCAATTACGATCAAAATCATCATAATCAATCGAAAAGTTCACTTAGTCCTCTCATAAGCATATCCAACTCTCGTTGCAACATACATATTCAACGAATCAAGCTAATGAAAACAATCAATCATGAGATCAACACAAAACCCAATAATAGAAGCATTAAAGCACAATTACATGCCCATCAAGGTAATCAATTCATGATCTACACCAAATTCATGTATAATTCTAACACCCAAGCAATCAAGGGGATTAGTCCATGGCTAATTTAAACAATAAAAGAGAAATGAGGAAGAAGAGATCAATACCCATTGCAAAATTAATGAAAGCAATAAAAAGGATGAATATTACCTTCATTGAATTGAATAAACTATGAATTGATCCCAACGATAGCTTGATCCTTGCTTGAAAGTAGAGTTTACACCAATTAAATCTATGGGCTAGCTCAATCTATGGAAATTAAAGACAATCTATCTAGGAATTTGAAATACATGAGAAAGGGGAATGGAAAACTAGAGTTCTAATCCAGGAAATTAAATTCTAAGTGTGGAAGATGTTCCCAAATGTAATGTGCTGCCTTCAATTCAGAAAAATGAGCATTTATAGCAGGGGTCTCGAGTGCAAAGGCCTAAATTGCAAGGTAGTCCTTCGAAATTTTAAATTCTGTAAGAACTGCTCCGAGAAGCCTGCCTCGACTCGAGTCGAGACGAATGATTCCACAAAGTCGTAGCCTCCTCTTCTTGACTCGACCTCGGCCAGCTGTCTCGACTCGAAACGAGCTCGAGACGCCAGTCGAGATGAGCTCGAGACGGCTTAGCCTGCTCACGTAAATGCCCTATACAATGACTCGAACCACGACCATATCTCGACTCAAGACAGGGCTCGAGACTGTGCAAACGAGTTCCAATTTTGACGATTCCCCTTGCGTTTCAATCCTCAACTTCGTGCCTTTCTGATTTCCACTCGATACTCGCATTTGCTGAGAATATGAACATGGGATAGGCTTTGTAGATCAACTTGAAACCCACTCGGTCTTGATGGAAAGTTGACTTGTGCACTATATGTGATCGAAAACCTACAAAACCGACAAAAACTTTTCACAACCGTAAAGCTCACAAATATAAGAATAAGGGTGATAAAGCTCGTAAAATATATAAGAATGAGCAATTAATCCACAGTAAAAACATGCAAAAATTCACCCTAATCAATCACACCATGAGATATCTTTGTTCATACTAAAAAGAGAGAGGAGGTCAAGAGGGGTGATGATTTATGAGTTTAAACTATGAGAGTAGTGTAGTGCTAAATATAGATAACGTAAATATTTAGTACATTTTGTACACGTACGAATCCTTTATTTATTTATTTATTTATTATTATTATTATTATTATTTTTTGCATTATCCCAAAGAAAAGGGTTGTACAAATTTGTCATAGCATTAAATAGCCGTTTCTGCTTTAAGCCATAGCATGTGAATATATAGCAATATAGCATATATACACAATGTCAAACTAATTAACCAGAACTAATTAATATTAATTGACATAACATGAATACTAAGATGTACTAAAATGTACTAAAATGTCATATATGTGTTTTGCTCACGTGTAAAAATCATTTGGAATCGCGATAAACAGTAAATCACCTACTAATATTTAAATTTGTGGTGTTATGATATATATTTTTATGACTCGGTATGTGGTCCAATGACCGACTAGCTAGTTTGAATTTGTCCAATTTTGGTCCCATAACTTTTGAACTTGTCCAATTTTGGTCCCATTTTCGCCGGATAATCTAAAACGACGTCATTTTTTGTCATATTACATACGCATGCCGGCGAAAATTGGGACAAATTTAAAATTTATGGGACCAAAATTAGATAAATTCCCACGTCACGCGATAAAAAACGACGTCGTTTTAAATTTTTCGGTGAAAATAAGACTAAAATTGGGCAGACAACTTTTTTGGGACCAAAACTGGAGACCCAACAAGTTATGGGACCAAAAAACTTTTTTTCTCCCAATCTTTTGGTGTAAACAGTAACTATAAAAATGTGTTTTAATAGTTGCAACATAATGGTGTAGTCGATGTCGGTGGTAGAATTTCATCACATTTAAAAATTCGAACTTGTAGATAAGTGTGAAATTAATTAATTTATATTAATTCTCTAATACTCTCACTCACTCGTGGTCTAGATTTTCGAGTACTCTACCCTCTAGGGAGGAGGTCCATCAAGTGAACAATTTAATTTAGAACACAGGTCTTTAAATCTCTGATGCCATGAAAGAATTTTATCATCTTACAATTAATTCATTTATATTAATCCTCTAATAGTCGGTCATAGAAGTTGATTTTGATGTTTTAAGAATTCAAGATGAAATTGTGATTAATTTTTAAATACTACCCTTTAGAAAATATTGTAGTTTTGGTTCCATGAGAATTTTTCAACGACAATTTTAGTCCCACATTCTTTTTTGGTCTTTTTTTTTTTTTTGCAAAAATAGTCCCGACTATTATTTTTTAGGACCAAAACTGCAATTTTATATCATTAAAAGGATCATTTTGCAAACCGCTCATTCTCTTGGGACAAAAAATGCAATTTACCCCTACCCTTAAATTTATGAGCTATTAATTCTAGCCGTTACTTGGGAAATGAGTTTTCAAGAAAAAGAAGTATTATTCATTCAAAAAAGAAAAAAAGAAAAGGAAGTACTATAAGTTAAGTCATTTTCAACAGGATCGTGTTGTCCTCAATAAATTAAATTGAATATATTACTCCTAATCAAGTTTGTGCCTATAAAAGAAGCAAACTATGTATTAACAACTACCTATTAACCATTTCTTGAACTTTGCAAATCGGCTTATAATGGATTTGAAAAACAAAGAAATTGCAATAAGCAATTCTTCTCGTCCTCTCGCAAATTTTCATCCTAATGTATGGGGAGACCGTTTCCTTCAGTACACACCAGAATCCAATTGGGTAATATATACTTTCTCTCTCTATTTATTTATATATATTTTCTCCATCCCGAGTTATCTTCACGTGTGAAGAGAGACCTTTATTGAAAAAACTTAAATTAGTGTAGGAGAGAGAATAAAGTGTAAGGGTATTTTGGGTGGTTGTATGAGATAAAGTGTAGGAGAGAGAATAAAGTAGAATAAAGTAAAAGTGACAATTTTGAAATTTAAATAATATTGTGAGGGTGTAGTTTATGGATGGTATTCCATTTTAGGGGTGTGAAGTTAATTCTGGGATGTCCCGAAAAGGAAAGTGTGTAGTTAATTGCGGGAGGGAGGGAGTATATACTTATGCAAATTCTAAGCAAATTTTTATATACAAAAATTATCTTGCAAAACAAAAAAATTAATGCTTGAGGTTAAATTGACTTCATATAATAACCGTTGTTAATTACATTTTCAGTCCCATATGATTTTTGCCTCGCTAAAATGGTCGTATACAATTTTTTCATCCGAAACTATTGATTGTTGATGTGTGAAATGCGCGTGAAATTTTACGAAATTGATCCTTTTTTGAACAATTTTGGTCCCACGAAAATTCTGTAATTTGGATCAACAGATGGATCCTGGCAAATAGTTAATGGTTGGGACCAAAATTGCAAAAAAAAAAAAAAATTATTTCTTAATGTAGGTACCAAAAGTGTTTGCAAAAAATTCCAGTGGAACTAGTATTGCAATTTACCCTATGAATTAAAACAGCTGATGCGGTAATAATAAGGATTCATAAGTATACCCTTTCCAAAAAAAAAAAGATTCATAAATATATATATTTGATCATCTATTAGACCATTAATTCTGACATGTGTCATTCTCTTAATATCGATTTTGACATGTGTACCAATATCTTAATTTTTTTCATTTAGTACAAATTATGTATATTAGTATAGGCAAAGTCTTATGCAAATCAGTTTTATCGTTCAACTGGTATGCACTTTATGTGTATTTTTTAACATGTATTAGTCTGATAGTATTAGTCGTTTCTTTAAAATATTACATTACTAGTTTTATTGTAAAGTATTAGATGCAAATACACACATTGTACTTATGTATAAAAGCATATTTTATGCTGATATTAGGCTCCATAAAAAATCATGATCATATTATTTTGATTACGAAGTAGTATCAATGATAAAAAAAAAAATCAATTAATTTTTTTTTGTTCGGATGACAACAAATTAAGGCTCGTGAAAAACAAGTTGTCGGAGATTTGAATGAGGAATTGAGAAGAGCGTTTAAGGAAGTGTCAAGCCATAACTTATTGGGTCTCCAGCTTTGGTCCCAAAAAAGTTGTCTGCCCAATTTTGGTCCCATAACTTTTGAATTTGTTCAATTTTGGTCTCATTTTCGCTCGAAAATCTAAAACGAGGTCATTTTTAGTCATGTGAAATGCGCGTGTCGACAAAAATTGGGACCTAAATTGGAATAATTCAAAAGCTAAGGGACCAAAATTGGATTAAATTCCCATGTCACGTGACCACGAACGACATCTTTTAGATTTTACGGTGAAAATGGGACAAAAATTGGAAAAATTCAAAAGTTATGGGATCAAAATTGGGCAGACAACTTTTTTGGGACCAAAACTGGAGACCCAACATGTTATGGGACCAAAAAACTTTTTTTCTCGTTATTTCATGAAATTGTATTAGTTTGATGTTAATATTGGTATAATGAAAATAACTAATATCATTTTGAATTGAACGTTGAAACTGTTTTACACGAGACTTATTTAGGGTAGTGTGAGGAAAGATTATTGGTTGATATAATTTTGGGATGCAGTTTGAAATGGAAAGTGAGCATGTACATTCAGCAGTAGAATGCTATACTGAAGAGCACAAAGTGTCAGAGCAAGAAGCAGTATCTGAATTAAAAAGTCGAGTAGAGTCGGCATGGAAGGATCTAAATGAGGCCTTCCTCAAACCAACTAATTTTCTAGTCCCTCTATTTTATTGTATTCTCAATCTAGCCCGCGTAATTGAAGTTGTTTACACCAAAGGCGATTGATACACACATGTGGGACCTGAAATGAAAACTTTCGTTACCCAAATTTTCATTTACCCAATTCCATAATAATACTATACTATACTATACTATACTATACTATACTATATACTATACTATACTATATATACTATATTATATATTTAATAATAAAACTTGCCACCATTTGGGTATTTTCCTTTACTGTTGTTGGATGGGTACTCTTTTTCCTGTTAATAATTGTACATTAGCAGGTTTTATTGAGGCCCATAATCAACTTTTGGCCGGATTGTTGCTGACCCTCTCATGTATTTATATACTAGTGTATAACCCGTGCTTATTTTATACTAGTATGTTATACTACAATAACGAGAAAATTTCATTAATAGTTCTGTAACTTTGCTCGAATCCAGATTTGGTCCTTTTTCTTTTTATTTTATCAATTGTGGTCCTTTTGATATCAAAATAGGTCCTTTTAGCCGGAAAATTCAATTTTTGGCCGGAAATCTATTGTAGCATACACAATGACACGAAAATGTACCAAAATGATGGGCTCGACAAGAGAAAGAAACTGATAGGCCTCGACCTTCCCCTCATCGTAAACATTCGGAATTAGTGATGAAAATTTACAAAATTTATGATTTTAAAATTACAATTTACGAGGAAGGTGTAATCGAAATTTAAAATTAATTGAGGACTTTGCTTCCTGGATGAGTGACAATTCAAATGACACTTGACACGGTCGTCGATGTGAAAAGAATACAAAATTAGGGCAATTTTCCGGCACAAATTGGAATTTTCCGATGAAAAGGACCAAAATTGAGACTAAAAAATCATAATTGATAAATTAAAAGGAAAAATGACTAAAGTTGGATTTAAGTAAAGATACAGGACCGTTTATGAATTTTTCCTACTACAATAACTAATATATTGGGTAAATTGCATTTTTGGTCCCAAGAGAATTAGTGGTTTGCAAAATGGTCCTTTTTTGACACTTTTGTTCCCGTAGTTTTTTTTGACATTTTTAGTCCCAAAAAAATTGCACTTTTGGTCCCAAGAGAATGTTGCAGTTTTGGTACCGAGAGAATGAGATAAAATTGCAGTTTTGGACCTAAAAAATAATGATAGGGACTATTTTTGCAAAAAAAAAGGACCAAAAAAGAATGTGGGACTAACATTGTCGTTGAAAAATTATCGTGGGACCAAAAATACAATTTTCCCCTAGATAATTGGAGACATTGTGCTGCTGCACTTTACGATAGAATGGTGAACTTTTCACTTTGAAATTAATGCTAATCCTAAAATCAGTTATCGTGACTTCTCTACTGCCTTGTATCGTGAGTGGTGTGGAGCGATGCCCATAAAATCCAGTTATGGTTTCAGTCCACACTGGAGGACAACCATTGCAGGGGGAGGAGTCGGAGGAAGACCAGAGGAAGAATGATCGTAGTATTTTAGTGGATAGAAATTAGCGACCAAATATATCGAACCCAAGGGACTAGGAATGAGATGAAGCCATGAAATAGCACGTTTTCAAGGATTATAGCGGCTCGTCAAGATTGCAAAAATTAAAGCAACAAAAGAACAACACAAATTCAACAAGAAATTAAACGAAACAATAAACAAGGAATACCAAGGATGAGATAGTAGTGCTCGGGTGCAAATCACCAAAGACTCGTCAATTTCGGATCATCAACAATCAAGTGTTCATTCTAAGAGGGATCATAGGGATAACCAACAAATAATTCAAATAAAACCGTGCTGGATAAGCCTAGGTTCTAAATGATCAATTAAACACGTAGGAATGTAAGAGACGACACTCTTACCCCCTCACTAATTACAAGCTAACAACAAGTAATCAATGTGACTTAATGAGGTTCTAATTAATCAACCAAGTATCCTTGAGTTAACCAAATATCCACTTCAATCACATACGTAAACCTAACACATATGCATCAATTCAATAAACCAAGTATCCTTGAGAAAATTGAACCAATAAACACAAGATCAAGGCTAACTTAAGCAATCAAATCATACAAATCATCATTAAGACAAGTAATCACCTCAACAAATGAACACCCAATCACTAATTCACCAAAATCAACTCATCTAGGGTTCATTACACCCAAGCACATAAGAAATTTAGCCAATCATGGCTAATTGAAGGAAACCCATGAACATTAAGTAAATAGGAGACATGAACAATCTGAAATTAATAAGCAAAACTTGATATAAATGGTAGAAGTCACCTTGATGGAGTTTAATACAACTTGTATGCTCAATTCTATCAGCTATTACACTTGGGTAATGAAAATCTATCAAAATTGTAAGAACACCTATCACTATGTGTTTGTGTGTGTAAAGGAAAGCTGAAATCTAAACTAAGGAAATGCTCTAGGTGTGGAATATGTTCTAAGTGTGTAATCCTCCTCAACATCTGAAATTGGGGGTATTTATATGATAGGGTTAAGTTAAAATGACGAAAATTGCACATAGGTCCCTCAAAAATCAGATAAATCAGCAAAAATCGCGCAGCTCTGCGGTCAACAGCCGGCAAGTTATCGATAATTTTGCAAAGAATTTGCAAAGAAGAAAGCTATGAAAGCTAATCAATTTTTTCATTAATTCCAAAGAATGAGCATACAAAGCATTATATAATGTTTCCTCTCAATTCTATTCCTGAATAACCAGCCCTATGTAACGCCCAATTCCTAACTGATTCAATCTTATATAACAGCAGTTACAATATACTCTTAAAACAGAAGTTAAAGGACTGAAACAAAAATCTGGAATTAATAGTTTTGGGCCGAATTCTGCTGATGGCCCCATAAAGAACATCCTTGTCCTCAAGGATAAGCTACGGACCGGTCTCTTATTTCTTGTAATTTCAAGAAAAAAAGCGGAATTTTTCCTCTATCGAAAATAAAAAATCGACCATCCAAAGTTGAACGAGATCGTGTTAACATTTCCACTTCAACCATCACAATTTTTTTCTTCACAATCTCATTCTTGACATCTTTCTTCGCACAATGCCCGAAAATAGCATCGTATTCCATAGGCAAGAAATAATCTTCAAGAAGATTCATTTGTGGAGCTTCATTCTCATTGTTATTAATATGTTCTGGATTCTCAAACTCCACAGCCTTCTCCAAATTATTTATAGCCATTTTGGTGGCTGCAGTTTGAATGACAAAAATATTGACTCCAGTTGCCACTTTCACGCTTTTGTAAATGCTGACTAAGTTATCCATACGAGGCACATGCCTAACTCCTCTTCTCCAGCAGGGAACTTTGCAAACAGGATAACTTGACACTGTCTTCATGGATTTCTCGATACACGAATTGCAAAATATATGATTGTAGGTGAGAGAAATGGCAGAATTCAAGAAACTCAAGCATATAGGACATTTGAGATCACTTCCAATTCGTTTCAAATGTAATGTGTCTGTCATTCTCCCTTTCTCTCTCTTTCTCTTTCTCTCCTTAGTTCGATTGGTCACCAAATTCAGATTATCCCCCTCATCATATTGAACTCTTTCACTAACCTCCTCCCAAAATGGAGGATCGCAAATCTGAATGTTGGGATCAATTGGAGCTATGTTTTCGCCGTTCGATCGAAGCTTAGAGTGTCTGGTTGAAAGCATTTTCTGCTTTGCTTTTGGGAGTAAATTTCTGAGTGGCGCTGAGGCGGAAATGCTTCCCAACAATGTGTTGTTTAAAGAGAATTCTGAATCGGACTGCAATGTTTTGAATTGTTTGCGGATCATATCCCCAGTTTTGGCTTTGAAGCGTTGGAGAGTTTTAGAGCAGGCCATACGATCACTCCCCTGTTCTTCATGAGATTTTCTGAATTTAGACTTGGAGGCCATGGTTCTGCAGTAATCGATCTCTATGTTCTTGCCGGCTTCAATTGTTGACTTCTTATTCTTTGAATGCTGCCCATTCTTCTTGTGTTGTCGCCGGAGCAATCGTTTCAACAAACATTCAATTCGATTCACCTTCTGCTCAATTGAACCGACTTGCTTGTTGATGTTTGTCATGCTCGTATCCATGATATTGAACCTCCTCTCTAATAGTTCTATGCGTTCTTGATGTGTTCTTGACATTTTCTTGCGATTTCTTGAGTTCATGATTCTCAAGAATTTTGAGGTGCGATTCTCACCGTGATTCTTTCTCTCAATGAAAGCACCAATTGATGAGAACCGCGACGTGAAATTTTGATTTACCGCAACCCCGGCTCAAGCCGGCAAGTTATCGATAATTTTGCAAAGAATTTGCAAAGAAGAAAGCTATGAAAGCTAATCAATTTTTTCATTAATTCCAAAGAATGAGCATACAAAGCATTATATAATGTTTCCTCTCAATTCTATTCCTGAATAACCAGCCCTATGTAACGCCCAATTCCTAACTGATTCAATCTTATATAACAGCAGTTACAATATACTCTTAAAACAGAAGTTAAAGGACTGAAACAAAAATCTGGAATTAATAGTTTTGGGCCGAATTCTGCTGATTGCTTTGGGTTGGTTTTCCCAATGGCTGAATTCGTATCACTCTTCTTGGGCAACAGTGCAGTCTGGATGATTTTTCTCAGTCAACTCGGGCCGAGTTGGTCAACTCGGGTTGAGTTGGGCCAACTCTGGTCGAGTTGGTTTAACTCTGGTCGAGTTGGTTTCTCGTTTCTCTCTCTCCGACTTCGTTCCCCCATATATTGAGCATCCGACCTCCGATTGAGCCAATTCTTTTTGCGTTGCGATCGTCTCTTGGCCCTCTTTCCGACCATGCTATTTCTCTTTTGATTTGAAAATGTGATCAGTCCTCAATTTGCTCTAAAAATTGATGATTCCATACACATTCAGCAAAATAATACCAATTCTCTTTCTCAAGTAATATTAGTCAATTAAGAGTGAAATAAACATGATATTCAAAATAAAATGAGAAGATTAAACACTCAAAAATCATGCAATTTTCACACTAATCAAAGAACCGGAGGAGGATCCAATTGAAGAACAAGAGGATATTATACTGGAGGACAGAGAATTTACTGATGCATCTGAAACTGATTAGTTAAGGGAAAGTCGTAACCCATGCATAGAGACTTTTTGGATAGGATAGGCGGCGTGATAAAATAGAGCCTTTTTTTTACATGTTATATATTGTAAATACCAACCTAGGTGTTGTAGTTTCTCTTTCAATAGGTTCTTTTTGGACATGAACTTTGACATGTTTTATGTGTACATATAGATTGGTTTTTTTTTTTTTTTTTGATCGGGCAAAGGGTGACTCGAACTCATGACCATAGGTAGTGGAGCTCTAACCACTTGAGCTATACCACATATAAACTAGTGTATTTGTGATGTTATATATATAAGTGTGTAGCCGAAGTGGAACTTTCGTTGTATCCACAAGTATATAGATAACATCATAAGATACATCAACCTATATATGTTCACATATAAACATATCAAAGTTCAAAGAACCCATTGAATTTTAAATCAGAATAGATGGCCTCAAGATAAGAACCGGTACATCTTCTTTGATTTCATTGATGATCATCTCTCCGAAGGCCTTCGTCTGCAGATTGGCATATTATTATATACGAGTTATTCCATTTGTAGTATGTAGATCTGCATATTCATATTTTATTTCATTGACTAAAACGTTCACTTGTTGTAACTGAAACATGCAAACTAATATAACTGAAATGTGACATTAAATTTGATTAAAAATGTAAAATGAAATGTGATACTAGCTTTGACTGAAACTTGGTGAGCGGAAGGTTTTAAGATCCGTGCACCTGGTGCATACATGACCGTACCTATTAAATATTTTTTGTTATTTTTTTTTCTAATCTAATTTTTTAAAATATATTGATTATTAAAATAAGCATTTACAAATAAAATTGGATTACATAAACAAAGATATAATTCAACTGTTGTAATAATATATTAGGGAAAAATTGTAGTTTTGGTCCCATGAGAATTTTTCAACGACAATGTGAGTCCCACGTTCTTTTTTGGTCCTTTTTTTTTTTCCAAAAATAGTCCCAATCATTATATTTTAGGACCAAAACTATAATTTTATCTCATTCTCTCAGGACCAAAACTGCAATTTATCATTCTCTTGGGACCAAAACTGCAATTTTTAGGGACTAAAAATGTCAAAAAAATAAACTACGGGACCAAAAGTGTCAAAAAAGACCATTTTGCAAACCACTCATTCTCCTGGGACTAAAAATGCAATTTACCCAATTATCTGGAAGGAAAAAGATCAGTGCATCACAATGCATGTACTGGGTCTCTCTCGATACCAATGAACTGTGCTTCTCGCTAGAGAATTGTCATCTCCGCGATATGGCCTCCAAATCCGTCTCCTCGTTACGTGCATATCGAATGCACCTGTCTAACCCCCACTGGTTTAGATCGTACGCCATCTACCAGTTAAATTAATTTACCCAAGAGTTTCTCCTCTAATTATGCAATTTCGTTACTGTGAAGATTTGCTCCTCCAATAGAAAATGGCGAAGGAGAATTTCTAAACAATGGAGATTAGAAATTTGGCTTCAACTTACTAAGAGTGTGTTTTGAAACTCTATTGAAAAATCAAAAGTAAAATTAAGTGATTCTTGCAGTAAAATTAAAAGTGTAGAGTGTTTGGAAATAAATTGATTTTAAAAAGGGGATGTGTTTGCAAAAATAATCACTTTATTAATAATAATTCAATTGAGGGGTACACTTTTTTGTGGGCCCAGGTGAGAATCAATTCTGGAGAATTCAAAAGCAAGTCCAGGCTGCTTCTTCAGAATCAATTATAACTACTTCAAATAGTGATTGAAAACACTCTAGAAGTGATTTTTTTTTTAAAAAAATGTGATTCTAGCTTTAAAGTAAAACTATGATTGAGGCAAAATTTTCAAAACAAAAAATCAATTTCAATCTTATAAGAAAGAATTCTACACGCCGAATCATATTCCCAAGCAAACAATCATTGAAGTCTCGCAAACACTAACTCTAGTCCTAACTGTAGTTATTGGCCCATCAAAATGGAGAAGGCCCATTGATAATATTACTATAGTAAAGCCCAACTATAATAAAATTATATATAATACCCAAACTTTATCTAAATGACAAAGTTATAAGTAGAGTTGGTAACTCGGTAATTATTTTGATTTTTGTCTTTTTCCGCTGGATTTTTAACTTTTCATCCCATAACTTTGAACTTTTTCGAAAAAGGTCCCAACAAACTTTGCATCAATATGGCGTTGTTTGGAATTTCGATGACTTTTGGACTGAATCGACCAATTAAGAAATTAAGGAACAAAATTAAAATTTTTAAATTTTTTGGGACTTTTTTCGAAAAAGTTTGAAATTATGGGACCAAATTGTATTTTAACTCAGTTAGACAGTAAGACACCGAGAAAAAACGTAAAAAAAAAGATCATTTCCAATATTTATGTCAAATTTCCTCATTAAATAGCTATCTCAAATTTATTATTTCTAACCCATTTTGCAAAAGAAGCGTAAAAATGAACAAGAAAATCATATTTATTATCTCCTCTTATTAATTCAATTATCTCTAACATTCTCACTTAAATCTGGGTAATAAGAAAAAAGAAACAAATAAAATAGAAAAGTAATAAAAACACAATTGTATTTATGACAAAATAAATTTATTTTTCGATCTCAGCCCTGAATTATACTTTTATGCCAATTGCAGGCAGATGACTGATCCAATACATGAATTGATAGCACGTGGACGTTTTGAATTTGAGACCTTGAAATGAATATATTTTTAAGTCTCAAATCTAGACACCCAGCCAACTCCTAAAAATTTAAAAAAATATATATATATGAAATTAATTCATTTATATTAATTTTTTATTACCACCCAAATAAAAAGATCGGAAGAGAAATTGGATTAGTTGGATGGCATCATCATTATGAGAAAATCTCAGTGATGCCTTTATGCTTTACAATTTTCGTTTTTTCTCTCTCCTCTCATTGCCTATATATAGAAATTGCCTGTACGTATTAACACAAACCAATAGTATTGAGGTATTACAAGTTGTGTACAATAATACTACAAAGATGGTTGAGAGTGACCAGAGCCAGTATTGTGAAGAAGAAGAAGATGGATCTGATTATGAAAGCTATTTGAATAAAGATTCTATCATCAAGAACTTTACCGTGTCTGATCAGCAGGTCTCTCCCTCTCTCTCTCTCTCTCTCTCTCCCTCCCTCTCTCTCCATGAACATAGAAATGAAGTTTCTATAATGTTTCATCATGCAACTTAAAACAATATTAATTGTTTTTATTGGGTAAATTCCATTTTTTGTTCCAAGAGAATGAGTGGTTTGTAAAATGGTACTTTTTTTTGACACTTTTGGTTCCGTAATTTTTTTGACATTTTTAGTCCCAAAAAAATTGCAGTTTTTGTCCCAAGAGAATGATAAATTACAAATTTGGTTCCAAGAGAATGAGATAAAATTAGAATTTTGGACCTAAAAAAATGGTCGGGACTATTTTTGCAAAAAAAAGGACCAAAAAAGAACGTGGGACTAACATTGCCTTTGAAAAATTCTCATGGGACAAAAACTATAATTTTCCCTATTTTTATTATACTGTAATGTTCTCAAATTATTACATTTTAATAGAAAAATTAATATTGTTGAAAAATACACACAAAATGCAAACAAGTTTCACGATAAAACTGTTACACAGTCAATTTTGCCTTAATCGAGATCTTATCTAAATAACATTTAATATATTTTTCCGAATTTAGAATCACAATTCCAAAAAAAATCTCTACGTAATGTGCATTTAAATCGAGATAAAATACTATTTACGTCAAAGGTCGTCGAGCGTGTGAGAGCATGTGTCTATGTATAAATGGTCATAACATACTTAAAAATGGCAAAGTTTTATGTATTTCGTATATACCGTAAGCTTACGGTATTTCATTGATACTCTTGGTCAAATATTTGATACTCTTGGTTAAATATTTAATACTTTAAATGTTATTTTTCAATTTCATCAAAATTTTTATACTCTTGGTCAAATATGATATCGTTGATCCTAATTATTGATACTCCTGATGAGATTCTTAATACTCTTGATTAAATATTTGATACTTTAATTTTTTTTAAAATGATAACACCGTAAGCTTACGATGTATACGAAACACAAGAGACCTACTTATTAAAATCACCCAACTTTTTCCCTCCGTAGTATATTGATTCTTTTATGAGAAACAAATTCAAACATTCTTCACAAAACTATTATGCATGAAATAATTACTCTCACCGTCCCGGAATAAGTTACTCATTTTTCCATTTTGGTCTGTCACACTATAAGTTACATATTCTATTTTGGCAATTACCCACTAAATTTATATCCCTACACTTTCCTATTATTTACAGATATATCACTCATTTGCTCTTACTTTTATCTAAATCTCTTACTTTTTCTTCTCTCTCTATCACATCATTTGTACTATATCTAAGTTATATTATCTTACTTTAATCTTTGTGCCAAAAGAAACGGGTAACTTATACTAGGACGGAGAAAATAAATATTTATGTAATATTAAATTTTCAGGGAGGAGATGCTGCAAATAGCTCTTCAAACTCATGGTGTCCTATTGGCTTGAGACTGGACACATCACCTACTCTGCTAAATATGGTGCAGAGGAGTGTGTTGAAAGGGAAATCGAAAATGAAATTTAACGATCATATGGGACGTCTGTCCGAAAAAATTAAGGCTGGAAATTTCCCTGCAGCTACCATTAAGATTGGAAACTGGCAGGTATACAAACTTTTACATATAAATTAAGGGGCACTCTTGCGTGAGACCGTCTCATGCATGAGATGGACATGGGACGGAGTCACTTTTTCATAAATTGTTATCACTTTTCAATTCATTATCACTTTTATACTAATTTGTATCACTTTTTTAAAAAGTGATAACAATTTATTAAAAATGACTCCATCTCATGCATGAGACCGTCTCATACAAGTTTTTGACATAAATTAATTATACTTGTCTCATGACTTCATTATATATAACTCTTCTTACACATGTATGTATGTAGAGATTCAGCACGCACGAAGGCGACTTAATTGCTAAACTGTACTACGCCAAGCGCAAAATTGTCTGGGAAGTGTTGGAAGGAGGTTTGAAGTATAAGATCGAAATGCAATGGTCTGATATTTCCGCGATTAGGGCAATTATGCCAGAAAATCGACCCGGAACTCTTGAAGTTGAGGTTCGACGTTGCAATATATAAACTGTCCCAAAATTCACATTTTTAATTTGGGAAATTTTTTTTTCGGTCCTTTGGTTAAATTTTGATTTTAAACACTTTCAACTTTTGGCCCTTTTGATTTTCATCCTATAATTATGCATGTCCAATAATTGGTAAAGTTACGGGATGGGAAATGAATTCCCTTTTGATTTTACTAGTCCATATATAGTTGGTTTATATATAGTACGCTACATTTTTGTGCAGCTAAGTAAACCTCCTTTGTACTTTCAAGAAATCAATCCTCAGCCAAGAAAGCATACTCTTTGGCGACAAGCATCTGATTTCACGCGCGGGCAAGCCCCCGTTTGGAGGTACTTTAATTGTTTCTCAAAACCTCACAATTAGCCTTGATTTTTGGTCACTTATATGTTGGTTGATTATTGTATATATGTTCATATATGGGTTAATTACACATTTGGTCCTGTAGGAATTTTTCAATTTCACAGTTAGTCCCTATGTTTGCAAATAGTCTTTTACATGCATATTTGGTCCTAACCGTTAACTAAGTTAATGGATTTCGTTAAGTATTAAAATTGTGGGATTAAAAGTGCAAACTTGTGGGACTAAAGTGCAAATTTTAACGGCGCGTGTCATTTACGTGCTCTAAATCCGTTGAATATTGACGGAATATTAGTATAGGACCAAATATGCATGAAAAAGGACCATTTTGAAATTAGAAAATTCTTACGGGACCAAATGTGTAATTATTTCGTTCATATATACATTGATTGATTACTTTTTCTCATACATACATCTGATGAATGTTTCACTAGGAGGCACATTGTGAGCTTTAAACCAGGAATCTTGGATAAACATTACGAAAAGCTCTTGCAATGCAATCAACGTCTCTTTGACATGAGCTTGAAGCCATTCCCAAGCCATGAATCTCCTTATTTCGATCCAACATTTGGAATTTCAGAAACGTCACTCAGTTTCAACAAACCATATGAATCAAGTTATTACCAAGGCCTGCAATATTCCTACCAATCTTATTCTACACCACCAACACAACCCTCTCTTACACCCCCTCCATCAATGCCAGGTATATTGAGAACCACGATTTAATTTGTTCCGTCTCAATTAATTTTTTTAAAGGCAAAAACTTGTGAGAATCAGATGCATACGATGAACTTTTTTTTTACTATCACTGTCATGCACATTCACATGCACATACACTATCACGATCATATTTACAGTGCATGTGCATGATAGTGATAGTGCATGTGCATGACAATGATAGTGAATTGTGCATGACAGTGATAGTAAAAATAGAGTTCATCGTATGTACCCATTTTACACTTGTACTCCCTCGTTGTGACATTTATTAATGTAAGAGTTGTTTAATAATATAAATTACTTTTTAATGGGGGTAGGGTAGTCTTTTCAACTTTAATAAGAGATTTGTTTAATAGTATTAAATTATGTTAGTGTGGAAAAAGTAGTGGCATATGGTGTAATATTGTAGTGTTTGAAGGGGATAGATAAAAGTAAAAAAGTTGCTTTATTACCATTTAAGGAAATGATGCAACGAGCACGGGACAGAACTTTTTTGGCAAATGTCACAACGGGTATGGGATGGAGGGAGTAATTTATATGAAAAATAGTAAAACACGAGATGAAACATCAAATTGAATAGGGAATCCGTGCTGGCTAGAGCATGACAAAGTAAAAAAAAAAATGCAAATATAATTAGAATAGTAAAGTGTAACTAGCCATAAAATTTCAAATGATCTCTAGATCTCATGTTTACCTAATGTTTAATTTCATGCAGTTATGAACTTGCCCTACACAGATGATGGAGAAAACATGAATTCCAATCATTATATGAGTCATCAAGGGTCATCACACAACAACCAAGTCTATGATGAACAAGCTCCTATCTACTATCATTTTCTTGGGGACCAGTCTCATGTTCCTTCATCTCATCCCGATCTGGGCTCCATTCCTGCAAACGTGGGCCCGTTGAACGAACCAACGGATGTGATCAACCCGGGCTATGCTTACGCAAGTTATTCAAGCACGGCCCACCATTACGAATATGCTCCTGTTACAGATGGTTTCTACTCTGATAGTAACGGGGTTTCAAACTATCAAGGAAGCTCGTCTGTCAATCCGTACTATTATCCTGGTTATAATCCAACCAGTGGTGATTTCTATTGATAATTATCCATTTAGGAATTGGGGATAAGAAGGGAAAACAGTGGTTGTATATGATCCATTGATCATATAGTTTTTTTTTTTTTTTTTTTTTGAGATGATCCCTTTTGAAGGAAAGAACTCAAGTTGTATTTGTTAGCGTCTGTATGAACAAAGCATGCTTCGTCATGTCCAAAATAGTTTTGTCATAGGCTTTGTGATTCTCAATTTAATAAAATGAAAACCCCAATTCCAAAATTTAATTGCCTTTTACTTTTCCAATTGTGTTGCGTGCAATCTATTTTTAACTTGATTTATTTTAATGTTTGTTATTACCCAGTTTATTTCTAAGGGTATATTTAAAAACATGATTACGTAGAATGTGCAAAAATTTAGACTTTGAAAACTCAGATCAAATTGAATATTTGTTACCATCACAACTTCACTAACGCGCTATTATAATATCAACATGGCCGCGTATATGACGAAGTGGTATAACTCAAGTGGTTAGAGTCTCACTACCTATGTCATAGGAGATAATTTTATAAATCATGCTATACTTTTCCGGAATTCAATTTTAATTTATTTTATTTTATTAGTTTTGATTATTTTGGTGTCACTTTTGGTCCATTTTACTGAAATCTCAAATTTTCCCAATCAATTTGAGGATTTTTATGCCCTCCAGCCAAATTGAAAGTGATTCTTCAACCAAAACCAAAATTTTCAGAGTAGTGATAATTGTATTGAGAAATTGGAGGTAGCAGTAGAACGAGTTGGACGAGATGAAGAGTTTGGTATAGGATACAACCAAATCTGCTAAGAAGTACTCCCTCCGTCCCACATACTTTCCTTTTTCGTTCGTCCCACACTCAATTGCACACTCTAAATAAGGAAATATCACACAATATTAATAACCTCACAACATCATTTAATTTTAAAAATGCTACTCATCTTTTACCCTATTTTATTCTCTCTCCTACACTTTATTTCATTTCATCACCCAAAATACTCTTACACTTTATTCTCTCTCCTACACTTTTTACTCCAAAAAGTAAATTTTCTTAATTTTTGTGCCAAAAAAACTATGCAAATGTCTTTGGGACGGAGGGAGTACAAATTTGCTAATGAATAGTTACTTGTCCACTGAAAATGAAATTCCCTAAGATGTGTAATCAAATTTAGAAGTTGAAAGTGTCAATAGGGCGGGTTGAACGAGACAAACAAGTTTATATTGGACACAAACTATGAATCACATGAAAATATATTTACCGGCCAAGAATTTAAATTTTCCAGCGAAGTTGACCTCAAAAGGACTAAATTGATTAACTAAAAAAATAATTGAAATTTGGTTTGGACAAAGATACATGACAATTGTGAAGTTAACTTATGTTTGGAATGAGATTTTTTTTTAAAACTCGGTATCCGGCCCAAGGACCGACTATTCAAAGGGATCAATCACACCGTCCACTAGCGGGAATCCTATTTAAAGCCAGAGCTAAGTCTGTATGGACTGGCCCTGGGATTTTATGTATGATGAAAGCAATTTGGACTTTGAAATTTTGGGTTTGAAGCAACTACTAAATTTGGAATTCAACTTCCATATATAGTGTTCTTATAAATTTCTTGAGTAGGATTAAAAGCACTTAAAATTATTTTAAAGCGTGATTGATCGAGTTCTGCTTGTTGTTGTTTGAGGCCTTTGAGACGGAACAAATTTAAGATGCGTTTTAGGCTGCACCGGATCAATTCAAGCTTAATTTTTGAAGTCGTCGTTCAATTACCTCGGGATGGAGAAAATACCGAAAATATCGGTATACCGAGCATAACATACCAAAAAATACCGAATTTACCGAATATTTCAGTATACCGAAATTTCGGTACGGTATGGTTACCATACCAAAATTTTTGGTACGGTATCAATATAAAAAAATATGAAAATTTCGGTATACGGTATATACCGAAATACTGAAATTTTTCGGTATTTCAATATAATTTGGTATATACTGTATCCGTTTCTTTAAATAATTATTTAATTAAACTATTTATATTTTTTAAATAAAAAGAAATTAAACTTTGAATTCCAAAATAAATTTCGATATAACCGGTATTTCAGTACGGTATGTTATACTGAAATTTTGGTATGGTATACGGTATACAATTTTGGCATAACGGAACCGAAATTTCGGTACGGTATCGGTATATATTTTATAGATACCGAAAATTTCGGTACAGTATACGGTATGTTCGTTATACCATACCGGTCCATCCCTACAATTACAAATCACTTTTTTGGACCGAAATGACGAGATCTACAAAGATTCAACCTCCATTTATACAGTAAAGTTTGGGTAGTTGAAGGTGTCAAAAAAGATTCAACCTTAGATCATAGGTTACATGTTTCTACACATAAAAATTAGCAAAAAAAGAAAAAGTTAATTACATATTGCAATGAATAATTAATGTCACGCCCCGATTTTTTTATAAACATAGATTTTCAAAAATAATTAATAATTTTAATGTAAAAGGCGTGAACAAAAAGTTTGACTTCAATAAAGGGCTATATATTTATTTGACAGTAAAAATTACTTTGACAAACAGCGGAAGACTTAAAAATTAAATGACCTCAAAATGTCAATCAAATAAAAATAGGTTTATCTCATTAAACATCAATACGTAAAATTCAATAACAAAATAAACTAGTTTGAATCTTTTCTTTAATAGCAAAAATTAAAAAAAAAATAAAAAAGATAAAAAATAAAATAAAGACATCCACCGCCTCTCCTCGCCATCAGCTCCTCAATCTGAAAATATTAAAAGTTGTATGGTATGAGCAAACCACTAGCTCAGTGTGATTCCCTTGTCAAGATTAAATATAACATACAAATAAAATGCATAACCACAAACAATTATGAAATTCATATAAAGATACATATAAGATTCTTATCATGTAAATTTATAAATTATGTTTCACGGTTTTCCCAAGGATCTCTTTTAAATCCCACTGGGTCCCCCACGAAGACCTCTTTTAAGTCTCGTGTTCTTTTCTTGTCACGGTTTTCTCAAGGATCTCTTTTAAATCCCACTGGTCCCCCACAAAGACCTTTTTAAGTCCCGTGTTCTTTCTTATGCATGCCTTTAATGAATTTATTTTTTATAATATCATACAATTTCATAACATGCTGCAAATAAACAATTTATTCACACGAAATATTTAATAAAGGCAAGTAAACCACACCTTAAATCTTGATTGGAATTGTAGTATTATGATATCTTGTTCTATGGATCGAGGCCCTTATCACCTAAAATAATAATTAAACTTAGAATATTAAAAGTAGTAGTAGTAGTAGTAGTAATAATAATAATAATAATAATAATAATAATAATAATAATAATAATAATAATAATAATAATAATAATAATAATAATTGTAAATGTCAAACTACAATTTGCATGGTTTTGCATGGGGTATTACTTTGGCAACACTTTAGTATTACTTCATTTTGTGTCTTGAAGTGTTCAAAATCGGATCATCCTAATGCTATGAGTTTTGTTTGGTCCAAGTGACTCAATATATTTCGTTGATACTGCAAGCTCGGAACCGGTTTAATCTTCTCTCGAACCGGTCATTTCGTCATTGAACCGGGCTTCTTATCTCAAAGCGGTTCAAGGCAGTTTTGTTTGTTGGTGTATGTTTGTCAGTTGGATTTGATACGGTTAATTTCGCTAGAATTAACCGAATTGGTCAGACTTCCTTTTACCCATGCATTGGCGAGATAGTCAGTTAGTTTTTCCCTCATTGATTCATTCGATTCAGAGAGTAATTGGAGAATTAGGGTTCTTGGAGTTTGTGTGATAATTCCTTCTAATTCTTGACAATTAGTTGTTGTAATCTGTAATTGATTGGTGATTATAGTAGTGAATTGATGCTCGTACTCCGTGGATGTAGATCAATTTGATCGAACCACGTAAATCTTGTGTTCATTTAGTTTTCTGCAATATTGTGTGCGTATTCAAGTTTCTGTGTTCTTCAGCGATTAATACACCCACCTGAGGATTAGTTCACCCCGCTCGATTTTCTTAACAATTGGCGCCGTCTGTGGGAATCCGAATCAAAGATATGGCATCTTTCAAGCTTGATGTGGAGAAATTCAATGGAAAGAATGATTTTGGGTTGTGGAGAATAAAGATGGAAGCCTTGTTGATACAACATGGCCTTGATGATGCATTGACAGCTCCTAGTTCTGAGGCATCCACAAGCAATGATGACAAGAAACGAGAAATGCAGAAGAAGGCACGTGGAATGAATTGACAAAGTGTTGAGGGAAGTATCAAAAGAAATTTCAGCTCATGGGATGTGGAAGAAGTTGGAGGATCTATATCTTGCCAAATCTGTTTCTAACAAGTTGTTTATGAAACAGAAGTTGCTTACATTCAAGATGACAGAAGATAAACCTCTGGATGATCAGCTTGATGAATTCAATCAAGCTGTGGACAATTTAGAGAATCTTGAGGAGACAATTAAAGATGATGACAAAGCATTAATGTTATTGAATGCTTTGCCAAAATCGTATGAATTCTTCAAAGATACTTTGATGTTTGGAAGGAAGGATTCAATCTCATATGAAGAAGTTCAAACAGCCCTTAAAACTAAGTGTCTGAATAGCATGTCAATGGAGAAGAAGCAGCCAAAATTTGGAGAAAGTTTGAATGTGAAATTCAAAAATGGAAAGAAGAAATTTCAGAATAAGAAGAAGGGTGAAAAGGGTGATCAGAAGGATAAGAAAGCTGAAACTGATTTTGTGGAGAGAAGGAAATGTTTCTCTTGTCACAAGGTGGGGCACTTGAAGAAAAATTGCCCTGATAAGAACAAGAAAGGTTCTGATAATCAACACACACAAAAAAATGAAAATTGAAACCAGGTATGAAAGTGCGAGAGGTCCTTACTAATAGTGACATATCAAATGAATGGATTATGGATTCAGGATGCACCTTTCACATGTGTCCTGATGAGAGTTGTTTTCAGAAATTGCAGAATCATGATGGTGGCTTGGTGTTACTTGGTAACAATGAAAGTTGCAGAATAAAGGGAGTGGGATCTGTGAGGATCAAGATGTTTGATGGGAAAGATAGAATTCTTTACGATGTTAGATTGGTGCACGATTTAAGGAGGAATCTCATATCCCTGGGAACTCTAAATTCACAGGGCTATGAGTTCAAGACTGAGAACCAACACCTTCTGGTAACAAAAGGAGATAAGGTGGTAATGAAAGGTACAAAATCAAATGGTCTTTACTCTCTGATGGGAAGGACTGTAACTGGAAGTGCTGCTGCTATAACAGATTCATCTCAAACTGTGTTGTGGCATAGAAGACTTGCTCATGTAGGAGAAAAGGGTCTGATTGAGTTAGCCAAGAGGGGGCATTTAATCGGTAAGCTTGATCTCTGTGAAATGTGTGTACTTGGAAAAGCAAAGAAAGTTTTCAAAAGGGAAGCACATCACCGAGAGAACCTCTTGACTATGTTCACTCGATGTTTCTAGAGTTTCTACACATGGAGGTGGCAGGTATTTTCTATCCATAATTGATGACTTCACAAGGAAAGTATGGGTATTCATCATTAAACATAAGAATGATGTGTTCATCAAGTTCAAAGAATGGCTAGTTGAGCAAGAAAACAAGAAAGGCAAGAAGCTCAAACATCTGAGAACTGACAATGGCCTGGAATTTCTTTGGAAAAGAGTTTCAAGGTTTTGCAGAGAAAAAGGAATAACTAGGCACAAGAACTGCTAATCCACAGCAAAATGGTCTTGCAGAGAGAATGAATAGAACATTGCTTGAGAGGGTCAGATGCTTACTGTTGGATGCAAAACTACCTAAGTCCTTTTGGGGAGAAGCTGTTAACACAGCTTGCTATCTTATAAACAAAACACCTTCTACTGCTATAGAGTTCAAAACTCCTGATGAGCTCTGGTATGGTAGTTTCTCAGATTACTCAAATCTGAAAATCTTTGGTTGTCAGGCTTATGCTCATGTTAAGCAGGATAAGTTGGAGGCAAGAGCATTGAAATGTGTGTTTGTTGGCTATCCAAAAGGTGTAAAAGGGTACAGACTATGGTGTATGGAACCTGGTAATCAGAGATGCATAATTAGCAGAGATGTTACATTTGATGAAGGAAAGTTGGGATATAGTGGCACTAGAATCGGAGATATGGATGGTAACATAGAAAGTGAGGTGATTCTGTTGAGGTGGATCTTGAAAACAATGAAACTCAAACTCAACTTTGAGGATATGCAAGAAGATGATGCTGATAATGAAGACTCTCTAGAAGAAGAAGGAGATCAACATTATGAGGGAACTATAGCTTGACAAGGGACGAGTGAAAGGAGGAATACACATCCTCCTATCAGATATGGACAGGCTGATCTTGTATCTTATGCTTTAATTACTGCTGAAGATATTGATTATCATGAACCTAAAAACTATCATGATGCTATTTCAGGTCCAGAGAAGGAGAAATGGCTTATGGCCATGACAGAAGAAATTCATTCTTTGGAGAAGAATCAAACCTGGATTCTTGTAGACAAGCCACAAAAGAAAAAGTTGATCAGTTGCAAATGGCTATTCAAGAAGAAGATTGAGGGTGGACATATTGAGCAAATCAGATACAAGGCTAGACTTGTTGCAAGGGGATTTACTCAAAGGGAAGGAATAGATTACAATGAGGTATTCTCCCCTGTTGTCAAACACTGCTCAATAAGGTTATTGTTATCCAAAGTAACTCAAGATGATTTAGAGTTGCATCAATTAGATGTCAAGACTGCATTTCTTCATGGTGACCTGTTGGAAACAATATATATGCATCAACCAGAGGGGTTCATATTGCCTAGTATGGAAGACAAGGTTTGCTTGCTGAAGAAGTCTTTATATGGTCTAAAGCAGAGTCCTAGGCAATGGTATAAGAAGTTTGACAGCTTCATGATCTCAATAGGGTTCAACAGATGCAAGTTTGATAGCTGTGTGTATTTTGAAAAAGAAGGGCCTGATATCATCACATACTTACTCTTGTATGTGGATGATATGTTAATTGCTAGTAGGAGCAGTGCAAAGATCAAAAGTCTCAAGTCAAAGCTTAATTCTACATTTGAAATGAAGGATTTGGGAAATGCAAGAAGAATTCTTGGCATGGACATAATCAGAAGCAAGGAGAAGGGAAAATTGTTCCTATCTCAGAGGAGTTATTTGCAGAAAGTCCTAAGGAAGTATTATATGCACAAATTATGACTTATCAAAGACAAAGAATCACCTAAGACAGATGAGGAGAGAAAGCATATGAATGGTGTTCCCTATGCAAGTGGAGTTGGAAGTCTCATGTATGCCATGGTGTGTAGTAGACCAGACTTGGCATATGCTGTAAGCATGGTAAGCAGATATATGGCAGATCCTGGGAAATCTCATTGGGAGGCATTGAAGTGGATTCTCAGATACATCAATGGAACTGCTGAGTTGGGGTTATTGTTTGAGAAAGTCAGCTACTCCAAGAATCCTTTGCAAGGTTTTGTGGATTCAGATTTTGCTGGAAACAAAGATTCAAGGAAGTCTCAGACTGGTTACATATTTACACTTCATGGAACAGCAGTAAGTTGGAGATCTACACTTCAATCAATTGTTGCCTTATCTACTACTGAGGCCGAGTACATAGCCATGACAGAAGCTGTAAAAGAAGCAATGTGGCTAAAGGGTATCATTAAAGATTTTGGGATTCATCAGAAATCTGTGATAGTGCATTGTGATAATCAAAGCACTTTACATCTTGTTAAGCACCAAGTCTTTCATGAGAGATCCAAGCATATAGATGTAAAACTTCATTTTGTAAGGGATGTGATTGAAAGGGGAATTGTGACTGTTAAGAAGATTGCTACTGAGGAGAATGCATCTGATATCTTAACCAAAGCTTTGCCAAGCAACAAGTTCAAGTATTGTTGTGACTTGGTAAGGCTTACTGCTGCTGGAAATTAAAAGATGACAGCATGGAGTACGGGCATTTCTGATTCATTGCAGTTTGAGGTGGAGAATTGTAAATGTCAAACTACAATTTGCATGGTTTTGCATGGGGTATTACTTTGGCAACACTTTAGTATTACTTCATTTTGTGTCTTGAAGTGTTCAAAATCGGATCATCCTAATGCTATGAGTTTTGTTTGGTCCAACTGACTCAATATATTCTGTTGATACTCGCAAGCTCAGAACCGGTTTAATCTTCTCTCGAACCGGTCATTTCGTCATTGAACCGGGCTTCTTATCTCAAAGCGGTTCAAGGCAGTTTTGTTTGTTGGTGTATGTTTGTCAGTTGGATTTGATACGGTTAATTTCGCTAGAATTAACCGAATTGGTTGCAGCTTCCTTTTACCCATGCATTGGCGAGATAGTCAGTTAGTTTTTCCCTCATTGATTCATTCGATTCAGAGAGTAATTGGAGAATTAGGGTTCTTGGAGTTTGTGTGATAATTCCTTCTAATTCTTGACAATTAGTTGTTGTAATCTGTAATTGATTGGTGATTATAGTAGTGAATTGATGCTCGTACTCCCGTGGATGTAGATCAATTTGATCGAACCACGTAAATCTTGTGTTCATTTAGTTTTCTGCAATATTGTGTGCGTATTCAAGTTTCTGTGTTCTTCAGCGATTAATACACCCACCTGAGGATTAGTTCACCCCGCTCGATTTTCTTAACAATAATAATAATAATAATAATAATTAGTCAACGAATGAAAAGGGGTACGACAACATAATTGAAATTAAATTTACATACCAATCTGTTATCAAATTAATTGGAACGGATAATGGGTTTTGCTAGTAAACATGCATGGTTTAAGAAAAGAAAGGAAAGGAAAAAGATTAAAGTATATGGTGTTATACAAAAACTGACTTTTGAATAGAAAGGCTTGGACGATGAATTGGACAACACTTTTTAAAATTAGATGAAAGAGTAACAGCTCATATATACACTGATCATATTTCCGCCACTAACAACAATTAAAGAGAGGCTGCGGTGGTTTTGATTAAAACAAAAGTGAGGACTTACACGGATAATTTGTTTGGCGTGAGGAAGAAGTTCTGGCGTTGGAATCGAATTTGGTGGATTTAATTAGGGCTCACTAATTGGTCTTGTATTTATAGAAGAAATAAGAAATTTATTGGAGAGAAAGTTTGAAATTTATATCTCTTGAAAAAAAAAAAAAAATTAGAAGATAAGAAATAAATTGATAACAAATCTTTTGGGATTTAAAAATTTTCTATGAATAAGAGATCTAAAAGCAAAATTTGAAATTAATAGTTATCCCTATAATTTTGGACTACAATATATTAATATTAGTATAATTATATAATTACTAATTCTATTTATTATTATATCTAATAATTTATTTTAAATTTAGGGGTGTTACAATTAAAGAATATAATAATAATCAACACTTTGTATCTTACATGAAATTCTCTCCAATAGAGGGTTTTTGTCTCCTTAGATACTGTTTTCCAACTGTAACCCTCAAGGTCAATTCTTTCTTGGAAGAGGCCTGTAATTATCCTAGACACTGTATTCCCTGGATGCAAACTATCACACCAAAGCTAAATAAGAAAATATAATAAAAAATAAAATTCTAAAATCTATTAAATATGCAACATAAATTTTCTTTTTCGATGTTATTGAAACATTGCAATTAAAAAAGATTTGATTATGTACATCACTCTGCCCACTGGCTCAATCTGTAATAATTGTACCGCAATAGAGGAACTAATATCAACAATTGAAGAGGGAGATGGAGGAGTATCTTCCTCTTGTAGTGAAGTATCTTCCTCTTGTAGTGATGTAGGGTCAATCGTGTGCTACCCCGTGGTTTGTGCTGATGGAGTTGATCCACCTCCACTATCTACAAAATAATATGTATATGCAACTATTATATCATATACAAACTAAAATACCCTATCTAGACTAACAATAATACCAGATTTTTGAGCAAATTAAACTATATACTTCAAATTGAAAATAAATAAATAAATAAATAAATATATATATATACCAGCGCAAGAATGGACTGTAGATGGCCTTGCTCGCACACGAACGTCCTCGTGGTGCCCAACATCTACAATAGAATTTTAGATTTACCACAAATGATTTATTTAAGAACTTGTATACATTAAAAAGCATAAAATGACATATCAATTAGTTGATGATAATAAAAGTTAACATACCATCTAACGAAGGATCCAAAGATATCCCTGTGTGTACCTCACGACCACCTCCACGTCGTGATTGAAGACCCCTTCTGCGAGTCTCCATATGATCTAGAATGCAATAAACTAAAAGTGAGGAGTAGGCTAATTGACAATCATACATGATATATACATGTACAATCAAATACCCCCTTGATTTCAACAAATAACTAGACTGAGTGTGTATTGATTTGTACAGATGTAAGAGCTGTCCTCCTTGATAAAGTGTTTCAACACTGTATTATGTTTAATTTTGTACCATACTTAAAGGTAAGATTGGGCCAAATATCTATTAGTGCTTGGAGACAAGCTAAATGGACCCTTTTACATGACATATAATTAGTAGGTAATACAAGAACAATTGTAACTTAAAAAGAATATAATTTTTCTTTATAATTCATGGAAGTACATAAGCTTATTGGAAACTTGATGAATAAAAAGCGTGAAATTAAGAACCTTGTAAAATTACCAAAAAGAACAACTAATGAAACAAATCAGCAAACTATTAGAAGTAGAGAGCTAAAGGGAATTGGTAAAGGCCACAACAGGGGATCTCACTTGGTACACACCATCATCCCACACCAAAGAACCTATGTTTAGTCACTTGTTCAAAAAAAGCTTTAATAAAGGCAAAAGAAAACTAACCTCTTGGATTCTCAGTAATTGAAGAGGAGAGAAGGCTACTGTGAGTTTCAATGAAATCTGCAATTTGTTTTTAAAAAAAAAAGTAAAAGAAATAAACTATTAAGATAATTCCAAATTCAGACAGAAAACTAAAATATTAAAAAGAACATCTAAACTTAAATCAAATGAACCATTAAGATAATTCCTACTAAGATCCCTGCACATTAATATCACTGATTAAGATTTCCAGAATAAAGAAAGTAATATCCATGCATGTTTCCACTTGTGACCAAAAGAGAGAGAGAGAATAAGGTGAGAGAGACTAATCATTGAGCTTGAAGAATTAGTTTAGCACAAGCAACTGCTTAATCATTTGTCTGTTAATAAAAGATAAAAGTGATAACAAACACCAATTAATATCTAATTCTAAACTTATTCCATTGATACACTTAAATAAACACACAAGGACCATTTCCTCTTCATTAAATTTAGTCAGCAGACATCATCTCATTAATTAATCTTACACTGGTATTTTAATTATTTGATAAACCGACAACTAATTGTGACCGGTCTGGAAACCGCAATCGATTAATGTATAGATAATTTCTAGGCAATGCATTTTCCAATATTTTCTGCTTTAATTAAAACAGATAACTGCAGATGTAAATTCACTGAAAAGGAAAAGACAACCAACAGCTACGAATGGCGTAAATGGATAAAACCGCGCGAAGCAAAACCTAGTGCAATTGCAGCCAACAAAGCTCTAGTGAGTGAAATAGGGCAAATCCTAGTGCAATTGCAAGGGAAAGGGATTTCTCAATCTGAAGATTAATAGGAAAACTAAGCAACTAAACAAGCGACAATTAGGTTAAGACACATACCTTTAGGTGAAAGTACTAATTAAATAGCTGCCGAACAGAGAATCTGAAGAAATTTGAAGAAATGAGCAGCAATGAGCATGTCGGAAAACTCCAACGGATTTGTGATGCAAAATAAAACAGAGAATCTAAAGAAATCTGAGATCGGTGTTAATAACCACCTACGCTAGGGCGGCGATACGACTGGGAAGAGCACTGATGACATTATTTCGCAAAGGAATTTTGCTTACTGCTTCAAAATACCTGTTGGGAAAAAACTGAGAATGGAAAAGTTTGGGTAAGAAGAAATGTGAATAGATATTTGGGGGTTATCAGACTAATTCTTATTTTTGAATATGGAGTGAAAATTATAACATATTATATTTTCGTTAGAAAAATCAATTAGTAATCTGTCAATAATCTATTAGAAAATTGTTAAAATTATTTTTGGCGCACAACTAGCGAATTTGGCTAATTAGAAAATTGTATTAATAATCCATTAATAATTTGTCGGTAAAAAAATAATTAATAAATAATTTTTGAATTAAATATTAGTGACGGATTTCAGCTGTTGCAATTTTTACTAACAGAAATTTTTGTTGGAAATAATGTATATTACTGACGGATTATATTTCTGTCGGAAAAATCCGTCAGTAATCTGTCGGTAATCCATTACACAATTGTTAAAATTATTTCCATCGCAAATCCGTTGGAATTTTGTGATAATTACCGACAGATTTGGTTCGTCAGAAAATTGTATTAGTAATCTGTCGGTAAATTGTTGAGCTCAATTCCCTCACAAATCTGTTAGTACTTAGTTATAATTACCAACATATTTAAATCTGTCACTAAAATCCGTTGTTAAAATGAACTTTTTTTGTAGTGCTATGCGATAATTTACTTCTTATAGCTGCTTTGTCTTTGTTTCAATTAGATTTTCTGGCAAAATCCAAATTTTACAACTTGTTTTTCAATGTGTCTAGTGAACTGAAAGTCCACAGAAATTCCATCAAACGTGATTTCAGTTGTTGCTCCCATTTTCTTTTGCACCATACTTGGCTGGAATTATTCTCTTTATAAGGGAATATTCTACAAATTGATTTAGTCTCCTACATTATAGGGATATTCTTTCACTGCTTACCATGTAAATATGTTTGAAATCTCTATTTATTGTTGTATTTCTTATTTCTGCGATACACAATCAGTTTATCAATTCCACATTATTCTATATGGTATCACGAGTTTTAAGCCTAAGCAATTCAACTTGGCCACCAAGCATCCCCTTCCTGATGATATTGAGCCTTCAATAGTCTATGCTTCTCTTTATGATCCTCGCTAGCACGCAGCCATGGCGGATGAATTCACTGCCCTTCAAAAACACGGCACCTGGGATCTTGTTGTTCCTCCACGTGAGGCCAATGTCATTGGTTGTAAATGGGTTTTTTAAATTAAACGAAAATCGGATGACACTTTAGATAAATACAAAGCCCGCCTTGTGGCTAAGCGATTTCATCAGTGCTCGAGCATTGACTATCATGAGACCTTTAGCCCAGTTGCCAAATCAGTTACTATTCACATGGTTCTCTCTCTTGCTATCTCTCACTGATGGCCCCTTCGTCAACTGGATATCAGTAATGCATTTCTTCACGGTCATTATCCACTACTATTACATGAAGCAACCCTCGGGCTTCACTGATCCTCAACATTCATCTCATGTCTGCCTCCTCAAGAAGTCTTTATATAGTCTTCACCAAGCTCTACTTGCTTGGTATCAAGCCCTTACCTCGGCTCTTCTCAACTTCAATTTTAGTATCTTCATAAAGATGTTCGCCTTATTGTCCTTGTTTATGTTGATGATCTCATCATTACCGGCTTTTGACCCTCACTTTTACGATCTCTCACTACTCATCTTGAGTCATCCTTCGTTGTTAAGGATTTGGGGAGGCTGCCCTACTTGAAGTTGCTCAATGCAAGGAAGGTCTTTTCCTCTCTCAACACAAGTATATTGTGAACTTACTTCATCGCCTCAAGATGGATGGGGCAAAACCCTTTATGAATCCATCATCCTCTAAGTCTAGGCCATCTTTTGGCTCTGTCGATTCAACTACTTATCGCAGCGCCATCGGTGGTTTGCAGTTTTTGGCCTTCACTTGTCCGGACATAGCATTCACAATCAACAAGCTGGCTCAGGCAATGTCTTGTTCCTCTCCCGAGGATTGGGGGACCATGAAGCGCTTGCTTCGCTACTTGAAGGGCACTCTTCACTTTGGCCTTCTTCTACACCCTATTACTAATTTTACTCTCACCGTCTACTCTGACTCGAACTTTGGCGATGATGCTCGTGATGGAAAGTCTACCTCTGCATACATGGTCTTCCTTGGTAACAGCCCCATTTCTTGGTGTTCTCGGAAACAGATCGACTGGTGTTGCTCGATCCTCAAGTGAGGTTGAATATCGTGCTTTTGCCGCTGCTGCCTCCGAAGTTTGTTTTATCATTCAACTTTTCAAGGATCTACAACTCTCTCTCTCTCGGACGTCCTCTTTTTCTTTGTGATAATATGAGTGCTACCAAATTTGCTCTTCACCCCATTCGCACTCTCGCATGAAGCATATTGCACTCGACATCCACTTTGTTCGCAACTTATCCTCCAAAGGATTACTCTCTGTCTCATATGTCAACACACTTGACCAACTTGTTGATCTTCTCATCAAGTCTCTACATATTTACATAAAATATCACTCAATTAATATATTTAAATACACAGTTTTATCTTTTTCAATCACATCACTTGTACTATATTACTCCCTCTGTAGGAAGCATGGCGGGAAGGTATGAGTACCAGTTAAACCCTTACTTTTTTTATAGTCTCACACTCATTTGCACACTCTAAAAGTAGTAAGCCTACTTAAACCCTCCACCCTCAAAATATATATTTATTTACACATATGTCATTACTAAACATGCTATATTTACATAATTCTCTCTTTTCACCAACAAAATTATCTTTTTTACCCTTTGAAAAGTCAACAAAAATACACAATCCTTACTTTTTTAATATTTGTGCCCTAATAAGTGTGTAAATGTATCCGGGACGAAGAGAATATTATTATTCAATTATATGACTGTTTTATATATAAGATGAAACTCAGAGTATCAAATATATAAACAAACATATCAATAATGAGAATTGTAAAAAAAGATCAGGAGCAGCAAATATATGAACAAGATATCAAATATGTAAGACAGGTTAGAAGCAAATGCCATCTCATTTATAAGACATTGTCACCCAATAGTGCTCTACTTAAATATTTATCAAAAGTTAATTGGACTCTTTCATTACGACGGAAAAAGTATAGAATTGACTCCTGAGTGAATATAACTGCGGGAGATGCTCTACTTAAAAAAGAGAGTACTCAGAAACCCATATTAGGAGCACTGAATTTTTATCAGTATCGTTTCCGAAAAACAAAATTCTACCAATACTTAATCACAAATGGGATTCAATTTTCAATGCATTTTGCTAGGATTGATTGTGCAGTCACTGATTGTTGCTGGGGAGTTTTTTAAGCCTTTCAATGTGAGCTACGATGGCAGAGCGATGATCATCGATGGAAAGCGGCGGTTGCTAATATCCGGTGGAATTCACTATCCCAGAGCCACTCCTGACGTAATTTCCGAATCAAAATTTTGTTCAATTTTCCACTGCAATTTCTAGATTGTTAGTCGTTTTTCTTATGAGTTTAATTAATTCAACTTATGGGTCGGAAATGGAATGGGTTTGTGTAAATGGGCAGATATTGTTGGAATTGCTTAGCTAGTGCTGTTCAAACTAAGTTAACGTGCTGATGTTGTGAAGATTCCACCTATAAATTACTACTTTCTACACATTTACTATAATTTTGTGGGTTTTCCAGTGGTTCCCTAGTTTAGTGATTTCATTTCAGTTGTTTGTGTGATCTGCATTCGATATTGCCGATTAAATATAATTGTACTATTGTACCTTAGATGTTAGCAATAAATATAATTGTTTGAATTTTGGATTGTCAGCTTTTGTGCAGATTGGATTTGGACTAGGCAAAGAAAACACCACTATAATTATATACTCCCTCCATCCACGGAAAGTATGCTCGTTTGGTTTTGGCAGGTTTTAAGAAAACGTAAATAAAATAGATAAAATAAGGGTATTTTAGGGTATTGTGTGGTCCATTTATGAGTTAAGTGGTTATTTATGAGTGTAAAGTCAACAACATGTGAAGAAATTTAGTGATGATTCAACGGTGAAGCAAAATAAATTGTTGAAAAAAATAGTGTGAGCATACTTTTGGTGGATAGAGGGAGTACTAAATATTTTACTAAAATGTTAAAAGAATTATTTACATGCTTGAATCTTTATAGCTTCAAAATATAGACTAGCATTCTCATTGGTAATTGGCATTTCGACTAGTATAAAGACTCTATTACCTTATCAAACAACTCTTCTTTGTTGACTAATTCATTATTCTCTTATGTCTTTAAATCAGAATAATTATGTTTTTCAGACTCTATTTCAGGCAATTAAAAGTCTAATCTTCTTCTGCCACATTGACTTGTCTGAAAGGTGCATCAAGGAAAAAACCATGACTCAAAAAAAGTAGAAAACAGGCTGTAGAGTTAACTTTGATTGCTGCATTCATGCTAATCGTATTTTGTCATGATCATATTCTCTAAAGTATAATACTCCCTCCACTTTTATTTAGTTATCGTTTTAGCTTTTCATAATAATTTCTTAATAGTTGTCGTTCTATGGTTTTTTCCCCCATATAATCCCTATTAATTACCACTTTTCATGGAGAGGTTTGCATGCTCCTCCACTTTCTCTTTCTTGGGGAAGACGTGGGAGTTGTTTTCTCAACTACTAATAACTATGTTCTATATTATTTATTAAGGGAAATTTTGTCAAAAATTAATTTTCTTAATCTGCGCATTAAGTGCTAAAACAACAACTAAATAAAAGTGGAGGGAGTACTCTTCATTTAATGATTGTGCTTGTGACTATTATCTCTAGATCATTAGCATATTTTCCTGGAAACGTTTTGAGTTGTTTGATTTCTTCTACTTGTCTGGTTTTCTGTGTCTGATAGTCAAAATGATGCTAGATGTGGGCTGACCTGATTTCTAAGAGCAAGAAAGGTGGAGTAGATGTCATTGAAACATATGTATTTTGGAATGGTCATGAGCCAGTAAGGGGACAGGTACAGTTTCTACTTTCGGGCCTTAACTTGCTTCTGTTGGTCTTTTAATCAATGGCTTATCTTTTCAGCACAACTTTGAAGGAAGATATGATATTGTGAAGTTTGTGAAGCAAGTGGGTTCGAGTGGACTTTATTTGTTACTTCGTATAGGTCCTTATGTTTGTGCCGAGTGGAATTTCGGGTTGGATTCTTGTCCTTGCTATATTGTTTAGTTGATTTATATTACTAATTACTAGTCATATTTTGAAACTATCAATCAATATTCTTGTACTGAAAAAGTAGTGGGATACTCAAACTTGCATGTTGCTATGTAGTACTTCAATTTGCACACTCTGCCAAATGTAAAAATAAACCTTCAGTTGAGTTTCCTATTCCTTAATTGAGCTTTACTTTTTTATAATGGTTTCCTGATAATTGCATCAAACTATTGATGAACATATTATTTGGTACTTGGTGAGGATTTTCTAAAACAATACCTAGTTTTGTGCAACACTAAGTAACGTCTGAATTTAATTCACTTGTGTAAGCAGGAATCTTGTACTTATTGAAACAATATCAAGAACTAAGATTACGTAATTACTTCTTTTTCTAAAAAAGTCACATTTAGGTTGGGATGCTAGAACAAGATTACTTGAGCATGAGGAGCTCGATTAAGTTTCTCAATATCACTTCATCTTGATTTGAAGTGCCATCCTTTCAGTTGTAGGATGATAGTGCATCTTCTATGACAGTTGTTGTCGGTTGGTATAAAGCGTGGAACTTAATTCGCAAGTAAGTTAGTTGAGTTAGTGGCCTTTCTCCAAAGTTATTGTGCCCAATAAAAGTCTTGAAGTTGTGCTTTAGATGGTGTTGCTTCTTGCCTCTAACTGAAACAGATGTAAAACAAGTTATGCTTTGAAGTTTAAAATGGCAGTTCATATTTTTCCACTTCTAATAACTTATATTATGCTTCTTTTTCTGTGCCTTATATTAAATTGTCTCCAATCTCGACTTGGATGATGATTTGTACGAATTTATAATGTAGAGGTTATATTTCCTTTTGAAGCAGATGATCACGGAACCCCTTATTGATTATAGTGATAACTGCATCTCTTTGACTTATGTTCTCAAGTCTTAATCATTTGTAGGGGCTTTCCTGTTTGGCTTCGTGATGTACCTGGCATTGAATTTCGAACAGACAATGCACCCTTCAAGGTACTTTAAGAAACAATATAAATGTTTTAATCCTAGATTATAATTGTTCTAAGTATTATCATTCTTATGGTAATTGTTGTGATGCCTAGAGTCTTACAATGATGTTTCCTGTAACTTAAAGGTTGCGTTTGTGGTTGAATTTTATCAGAAAATATGCATGAAAGCCTTGAAATTTGTAATTTTCTCGGATACCAGGAGAGAGTTATTTCTGTGTGTGTGTATCTATGTTTATGTTGGTAAATATTCAACTTTTACTCCAATTCAGATACTTCCCATTTAGATTTCTCTTAATAAGTATTTTCATTTACTGGTGTGACCAATCTTGTTTTGCTTTTAGTCAAACATTTAACTGTATTTCATTTCCATAAGGTGTTTTGGCTATAATAATGACAATGTTTTAATTTTTCAGGAAGAAATGCAGCGATTTGTCAAAAAAATAGTTGATTTGATGCGTGAGGAGTCACTTTTCTCTTGGCAAGGTGGCCCAATAATTATGTTACAGGTAAAAGAAATACTCTTACATTCTAATGTTGATACTGGGAAAAACTATTGCTTGCACGAGATGGTAGATTCACCTAAAGTACCAATTCCACATACCCATTTTCTCTCTCCTCTCATCTATTTTCTTTCTTATTTTTTCTTTTTATAAAAATGATGAGAATCAAAAGGATTTTTCTGTTCAATATGCTTTTTCATTTTTGTTGGACCCTCAAGTACCGAAGTTGTATTGGCTTTATAATGAATGAACTATTTGATTGTTTCTTAACATCATAGCAGGTAATGATTATGATTATTGTTTTCAGATAGAAAATGAATATGGAAATATGGAAAGCTCATATGGCAGTAAAGGAAAAGACTATATGAAATGGGCAGCCAAAATGGCAGTTGGACTTGGTGCTGGCGTTCCATGGGTTATGTGTAAGCAAGTTGATGCACCAGAATACATAGTACGTTCATGATTCCTTGATATATATATATATATATATATATATATATATATATATATGTATAGACACATTTGTACAAGGTTAAAGTACAATGTTCAGCATGACAATAGGCTAATTGTGTGTTGGGAGATAATTTGTTACTTTATTGATCTGACTCATCCGTATGTTTATTGGTTTAATTAGATTGATACCTGCAATGGATACTATTGTGATGGTTTTAAGCCAAATTCCAACAAGAAGCCAATCGTTTGGACTGAGAACTGGGATGGATGGTATGTATGATGCCTCTCTTTGATTATGTGAGTTTCTCTTGAAATAATGATAACTTATTTTTCCTGCATGCGGGGCAGGTGCCTCTAGGTTGAAATAATGACTATTCATTCATGCATGCTCCTAATGGAAAGTTGATACTTTTGATGGTCAGTAGTGCAATTGAGTGTTGAAAGATCCATCAGTGTTGAAAGCATGATAATAGGAGATTTTATGGGATTGGAGAATATTTGTTCTTTTATGGGATTGGAGATCCATCAGTTATATTTCTTGACTGTAGATAGCTAATTGATACACCTGATTTGTCTAGTTAAATTAGCAGATTGACAGGACTTATTTAATATGGTTGGTTTGTGGAATTAAATTTGAAGATTAATGGGCAGTTTGTTAATCAGTGCGATTATATAGATAGATATATATATATATAGTGTGTGTAAAAGATATAGAACAATACAGATATTCACTACAAATTTCCACAACATCAATCTGTATTTATCAGTGTTTATATAGTTTATCTTGTGGTTAATGCAAAAGATCAGTTACAATAGAACTCAGGGGGTGTTAGATTCAAAATTTCTCAATGGGAATGAACATGGGATACTTGTGGTGGTTAATGAGAATAAAAGATGACCAAGAGTGGAATGTTGAAGATCTATATTCACCAGCTTGAGGGGGAGTGTAGGAAATCTCAGTTGACTGGGATGAATAATCTTAGGATATATTTCAGGAAAATTATTGCTGAAATCAGGGTTAATATCTGTCCCTAAGGTGATGTTCATTTTGGATTTTAAATGACTTTAAAAACCGGTTTTTGAAATCTAAGGGATTTTGAAATCTTGATATAAAGTAATGTGTGTGTTTGATTTGAGTTTTTTAGTAGGGTGAGATTTAACTTTATGTCCAGTCAATGTATGTGGGTAAATGAAGTTATATTATTATATTATTGTTGAGTGTGACTGAAATGATTGGTTGATGTGAATTATAATTTAAATATATTAAAATATAAGGAGAGAGAATTGATTGTATTGGAAGTGTAATAGTAGGTTTATACGTGTTGTAGTGGTGGTTTTTTAAAATTAGTTTGCAAAATCTCGAACTAGAACCGGTTTTAAATTTCAAAACCCGAAACCTGTTTTTAATTCCCAAAACAAACATCACCTAAAGTTAAGGGAATTAGCTGTAGGCTTTTCTTGTATAGTGTAACATAATTGTATATATAGACTAGAATGAGTTGTAAATGGTTACGCACTGAAATATATTGAATGAATATAATTTCATAACCTTTCTTCATGGACAAGTATCATAAGTTCTTCAATTATTAGTTTACTCCTATAAGTAGGTTAATTTTCAATATTCTTTCCTTGCTCTGGTTGTAACCCTAGGCCTTTTTCTCCCACTACAACGGGTGTCTCGTACATCAATTATACATAGCACATAACACACAAATCCAACACTACTTACTATCTTGAAAACAGTTATTTGTTTATAGTTCTTATTAAGACCCTTCTCATGTATGGTGAATTTGATAGTTGAGATTCATGTGCTATTTCTCTTACTTATTCAAGGTATACAAGTTGGGGTGATAGGCTTCCCCATCGCCCTACTGAAGATATTGCATTTGCAGTTGCTCGTTTTTTCCAACGTGGGGGAAGCTTTCAAAATTATTATATGGTATGTGAGTAAATATCTAGTCTTTGAGATTGCATGTCACTTTGGTAACAGTTGAGATTTGATGATTAATTATTAAAATTAAATTGAAATGCATTTGAAAACTTGTGAATATTTTGGTTGAAGCTCATTTGTCGTACAAGAGATGGAACTTCTTTTCAGTCCTTTGTCATCTCTTATCAAGCATGATAGTTTCTTCGAAACTATACCCTGTTGTTTGATAAGATGAGTTTTAGATTACTGTATCACATCAACTTGAGTGATGCAATAATTACCCTAGTTTCTTGCAGTATTTTGGTGGAACAAACTTTGGCCGAACTGCTGGAGGCCCAAATTATATTACCAGCTATGACTATGATGCTCCAATAGATGAATATGGTAGGTTTGCAATGCCACCCTCTTTTCTTTCTGTATAGAGTCGTCTTCTTCTTCCTCCTTTGAAAAATCAAGATAGCATACGAAGCCTCCGTTAGATGAATATGTTAGATTTTACAATGTCACACTCTTTTCTTGAAAAATCCTTCAACTTGAATAGCTATGACATCTAGGCTTATGCCACTTTTTGCATCACTATTTAGGACTGCTAAGAGAACCTAAATGGGGACACTTGAAAGATTTGCATGCTGCCATAAAGCTTTGTGAGCCTGCTCTTGTTGCTGCTCGTTCGCCTCAGTATATCAAATTGGGACCCAAGCAGGAGGTCTGTATCCACTTTATATTTGCTGGTTAATTGGTTTATCATACTCAAAAATTACTTACATTTATATTACCCTTGCTGGTTTATTTGCTTATACTGTTTTATGTGTAATTATTTTTCACATATCTTTCTCACTGGATCTTGTTGGCCATTATTAAATTCCTATAAAATACAGTATCTTTCTATTATCATAAACAATAAGAATCTATTAATTGAAGAAGGATAAAAAAATGTGATGAAAAATCCTATACTGGTCAAGCGAAACAAACTAGACAATGCAAATCTAATCTCTCTTAGGGGGTTAGGGGGTACTTGGTTCAAATTTTTCAATGAGTATCATTAAATAGTGAATTACAATGAGAATGATGGTTGCATTGTTTGTGTTTTGATCTAATTTTGGAATAAGTGGCGATACAAAAGATTATTGGATGGTGAATAATGGAATGATTGAGGAGAAATGATTATAGGAAGATAGTTAATCAGAATGGGGTAACTCATTACCACGTAAGAAGTATGATGAAGGTGAATTGATCATCTTTAATTCTCATTAACCACCACTATTATCTTATACTCATTCTGATTAAAGAATTTTGAACCAAACACCCCCTTAGTATTTGGATATATTACACACTTTGAAGTTTGAACTATATATCTCTTGAGACCAATGACATGACGTATCCCTGAACATTATTCTATCCATACTTCATAATCCTAAAAGAACTCTTCTATTCCTTTTCTAACAGGGAGCTACACATCCTAGTAATTTAACTTGCAAACTCAAATTAAATTAAACCAATGGAAAATTAAAACTCATTTGAGCATTTAGAAATACATTTGAATTGAAAACAAACCATAATTAAATTTTCTAACAAAACTAGCTCAGAAGCATAATGAATTAATAAAACTATCATAATATTTCTTTCTTAAAAATAATTGAAGAGTATTCCAAATATACTAACATAACTGGATATAAATTCTTGTATTTGCAATTGCAATAAATCACTTATTATCATAAACTAAAACAATTCATTATATGATTATATTAATTAAGTTCCTCAGCCACGCATTCTCTGTCAGCAGCACGTCAACTCCTCACTTTGAAAAGAGGAAATATTTTTGGGGTCTACAAACTACATGTTAGTGGGGAGACATTTGTCAACATTATATAAAATTTGCAACATCATTAATTCACAGTAACATGTATACACATATATTGCAGTCTTACGGAGGGCACCCCAAGAACCTTTATGGACTCTGACCTTTTAGTAACATGGGCAGAGTGCATGGATTATCTATAGAGGCATGAATTATAAAAGGTTCCAAACGTAATTGACAATGAGAGTGGCTGAAGTCTGGGATCTAATATAGCTTGTTGGCTTGATAGCTTTCTTTTGAATCAATAATTAATTCTTGATGTTTTGTGTGAAGATCGCCTTGAATCTTCAAAAGAGTTATTTGAGTCTTTAAGGAAACCTTGAAACTTCTAGAGGGAAATCCTTCTCAACCTCAACAATTGAAAATTTTGAGCTGTGTGTAAATGAATGGAGAAGAGACCTCTATATATAGGTGTCGAAGTGATACCTTTTCCATTTTGACTTCTTCCTCAGGTGCAGTTTCATTTGCCACGTCTGACTCGATTGAGGTTGATTTAGCCTTGATTGGTTTCATTGGTGTTTCTTTTCTTTTCTTTGGCAAGATATGATGATGATTACCAAGATTAAGGTATTTCTTGCAAAATACAAGATTCGGATAATTGGCTATCAAGCACATATCTTTTGCGTCTATACTCAGAGAGGAAAAGCTGAGGAAAATAGAATAATTTCAGCTGATTGATTTCTTATTTAGATAACTTAATTGCTTAATCCGTACTAATTAGATGAATACTTCTTTATTGAATAACCTAATTGATTAATCCTTACTAGAATATTAGATGAATACTTCTTTATTGAAATTCATATAAGGGCTAAATTTTTAGGTTGAGTCTCAATTTAGATTTTCAATTTTAAAGTGTCTCAGATCGAGATCTAATTTTAGTTTTTTTTTCTTTTTTCAATTTAAGATTCAATTTTATTCCTTCTGTCTATATTCAAGGCACAAAGTTCTTTTTTTTTTTTTTCATTTCTCACAATACTTGACGTACACTACAAATTTTTATAAAGAATTTCATTAAGTATATTTTTTGATCTACATTCTGGAATATATTTTATATATGTTTTAAATTTTTTATTTTTCATATTGTTTATAAATACTCAAGTTCATCGTTCAAATAAATAAAAATAATAAATATTTTAATTTAATATATTCTATTATTATGATTGATTAGAAACTAAAAGTTATTATGCTTTGAGTTTCTTATAAAATAAATGGAAATAAAAACAAATGGATCGGGTCTTGAATTGAGACAAAAAAATTGAATCTTAAATTGAGAAAAAAAACAAAACTAGATCCTGATTTGAGACACTTCAAAATTGAAGACCTAAATGGAGACTCAATCTAAAAATTGGGCCCTTATATGAAATTCTTCCAATAAAAAATTCAGAGCTTCAATATGATCAATTACATTTTTCTCTTGTAAATGTAGTTTTCTGTGTGTTTCAGTTAAATAGAATGAAAGCACTCATATTCTCTCTTTTTTTCAAAAGTTTATATATGTGGTTTTAATATACTATTTTCAGGCACACGTCTACCGTGATAAGGGAAGCAAATGCTCAGCATTTCTTGCTAATATTGATGAGCATAATTCTGCAACAGTGAGATTCCTGAATCAAGTATACACTTTACTGCCATGGTCAGTGAGCATATTGCCAGATTGCAGAAACACTGCCTTTAACACTGCAGAGGTATATATAAAATTATAAATTACTTATGCATTAAGCAGTTATAAATTGATTTTTAAGTCTTGCTAATGTGATTGTGTGAATGACTGCCTTCCGTCAGCTTTAAGCTTGCCTAGAATGTAATCTTTTTTCTGACACGGTAAATTTTGTATTTTGATAGGCAATTTTTTATTGTCATTTGAGAAATTAACTTTGGTTCTGACTAGTCTAATATCCTTTGAGTTTATAAACTTCCAACTTTGTTGCTATAAATGTTTTTTTTATTTGCATTATTATTAATATATCCTATTGATGTCAGCCACTGTGTGATGAGAACCCCACCAAAAATGACTTTAGAGCTGTTAAAATATCATGATAGTGCCTGGGTAGATTAAATAGAAAAAAAAAATTATATTTATCAGAAGTGGGCATTTATTCTGGTGAATGCCGATCTTTTTACACCGAGGACTTGGAATTGTGAGTTGCAACTTCAGTTACATCTCAGACTGGTGTTCTATAGGTGACATAAATATGTTAATGGAAAGTAAACATGCAAAACCTAGCCTGAGAATCGAAAAGTTACTCTCATTACTAATGTTTTATATCTGATACTTGGAACAGATAGGGGCTCAGACTTCAATTAAGACTGTTGGAGTTGATGTTGCTTCCTACCTAGATGATCCTGAACCTGTGAAATTGATGGCACCATATGAATCTGATTATATCTCAAAAACCTGGGAGTTTGTTAAAGAGCCAATTGGTGTGTGGAGTCACAGAAACTTCACACACCAAGGCATTTTGGAGCATTTGAATGTGACAAAAGACCAGTCAGATTACTTATGGTATACAACCAGGTCTGTGATCTTACCTTATAGAGTTGAAGCTCTGTGACAATAGTGTGCTGTAAAAATAAAAACAACAAAACACCAGAGAAAAGAGTCGAATCTCAAGAATTTTTACAAAAGTATATAAAAGAGTGTGGTAATGAAACAATACATTAAACAAAAACTGAAAATCCATTGAATCTGTACCGACTCCTAAAAGTTCTGCAAAAATTGCCTAAAAGTGTGCTGTAAATGTATTCTCCAGAGTGCTATATAGCACCTCACCGCAAAAGAGCAAATTCAGGACTGGTTTCGGCAACTATCTCATTTGGTAGGGGTAATCAAAATTTGTACCTACAATGCTCGTTCCAAGCTCCTTTTTATAGAGTTGAGTGAAATCTGTAAGATCGAGTTATTTACAAACACTAAAGAAAATGAGTAACGTGGTTAGTTTTCAAATCCTGAGCACTAGAACCGTAAAAGTGGAGAACATGGAAATAAAGTGGCTAGTCAATAAAGCCAAAATAAATTGATCAGTAAAAGAGAGTTGAATGAGCAACCGAAATAAGTTTCTGAAGAGTATCTATAAAATCCTACACTATCTCTATTATAGAACTAGTTGAGGTTAAATCAGGATTCTATCTAAGTAAAGAGATAATTGGACCAAATCAAATCCTCAACTTATTGAAGTATATCCACAATTAAATATCTTGAAAGACAACATACTATATGACATGACACATCATACTTTCCTTATTCATTTGATCACTGGCATCTGCTTAATGTGGTACTCATAATTTACCTCACAACATGCAGAATATATATTACAGATGAGGACGTCACATTTTGGGAAGAAAAAGAAGTTAGTCCTGTGCTTACCATTGACAGCATGCGGGATTTGGTCTATATATTTGTCAATGGCCAATTTACAGGTATACACTTTTGGCACTCTATAACACAATGTTGATGAGCCATATCTCGTTGAAGATAGATAATTAAAGGCAAAGCATACCTATATTAAGTTTTATTTTAATAGGTCCTTAAGTATAATTTGTTTTAAGAAATCCGTCAAGTATACAAAATGTAATGTCTGGTCTAGGTCCCTTAGGGTGTGTTCTTTTTCGGCCTGAGTGGGATTTGGCAAATCAGGATAGGGAAATAAAGTGGATGAGGCAAATCCAATGAATAGTAAATTTGTGTCATAGTTTTGGATAGAGGAGTAGGGGTGGATGAAACTTTATGTCAAATCAATACTTTTGAGTAATGATGAAATATTATTTTATTGTTGTTGGTTAGTTAATAAATGATTAGGTGAAAAATGTAAGAGAGAGAATGAGTAAATGCAAGAAAAGTAGTGTGATGTGATAGTTTTAGATATATAGGTGTATAATAGAGGTGGGTGAGTATTTGAATGAAGAATTGGATTTGCAAATCCAAAAAGTGGACGGGACGGAGAAAACCAAATCCTAAATCCTGAGTTCGCAGGCCGAAAGAGAATACAACCTCAGGTGATGAAAGTTGACATAAATTATCTCACCCATTAACTTTTCTTTAACATTTAACAAAAAATGCACCACCCGTCAACTTTGTCAACTATCAATGACAAATTTAAAGGGTGGCAATTTTTGTCAACTTCCATCACCTAGCTAGGGACTTGGACAGAATACTCATTGATATTTTAGGGACTCTTTAAAACAAAACGATTCATTAGAGGTCTAGACTTTACACTATTTGATAATTAGGGGACTTCTAAAATAAAACTATACTTATTGGCTATGTTGCTCGGGCTCTCCAAAAATGGAGTACTCGTGTCCCTTGGGTGCGACACGGGTGCGGCCGTGCGGGACAACCCAAACAAAATATGTTAAAATATAATAAAATGTGTTATATATCTTATTCACCTATGTATCCATGCACCTGTGTCCTATTTCAGATCCTTTTTTACTGTGTCCATGTATCCTAAATTCAGTGAACTTGGGAGTCGGACTTCTTGTCAGACACCCGTGTCAATGGACCTCTCGAAATAAAACCTAATACTTTATTAAACCGAAAATGTGTTTTGCCTTAACTAAATGTTGAAATGACACTCCTTTCTGCCATGCTAACTTTTATAGGAAGTGGTTAGTCAACAGGGCCAGGCTAAATGAAAGGTCCAGTATTTGAATCTCATTGCCACCCCATTCGTCAAAGTTTTCATGTTCAAGGCTTTAATACAAAGCAGCCTGCATGCATGTGAGGGATGTGTTGAAGATGGTAGTTAAATGTTAAAATGATATCCTCTACACCAACTTAATCATATATGAGATTGTCACTCAAATATACCTGTTTGTCAACTTTTACGTGCTAGATGTATTCATACAAGGCAGGAGGTTGTAATATCTTAAATTTATCAACGGGTTAGTTGTTGAATCAATCAATAAATGTATTCCTCATATTGCTTGCTACATGGGACATGGTGGTTCATCGTTATCTCATTGCAACCTTTTGTTATGCCTAGTTTACATCACAAATATTCTTTCTTTTCCTTCACTTTCATATTATATATTACATTAAATTCATAAACATCAGTTTCATTTTGGAATTCAAGGTAGTGCAAAAGGTAAATGGACAAAGGTAATTCAGCCTGTTGAGCTTACACAAGGATATAACGACATCATGCTGTTATCTCAAACAGTGGGCTTACAGGTAATCTACTCTCTTTGTTCTATCTGCCTAATTCTGTGGTTGGGTCTGGAAGGGAAATTTATGATTCAGGATGATACTTCTTGTAAATGTATGTTTCTTATTTTATGACTCACCACATTTAACTGATATTAAAAATTCAGAGTTCAGAATTTCCTTGAAAAAAATTCGAAACACAACTTACCTAGGAATTGTTTTTGAATCGAACTCTTGGGATATAAGGGAAATCTTATTCCAATATGATCATCCTTTATGTTAAAAGTTATTGAATGTATTCATTGTGCTCAATTTTTAGGGCTAAATGTTTCCTTGGGAGCTTCAAATCTATCTTACATGCTTCTTATGTTCTTTTAATTCAGAATTATGGTGCATTTCTTGAGAAGGATGGGGCAGGTTTCAGGGGTCATATAAAGCTCACTGGGTGTAAAACTGGAGATCTTGATATAACAGAATTTGAATGGACCTATCAGGTACTTATATGTAACTTCTTTTATATATGCTGCAAATGTTGTAGCCAACTTATTTATGTATGTTCGCGTGTTTTGAGCCTGTTGCATTCTGCACTGGTGAAGTTGAAAGGCCGTATGTTTTATTTGGTTTCTTATGCAGAAGATGCAAGAGCTGACCTTAAATGTAATTAATGTTCTTAAAAAATCTATAAGTTATTTGAAACATTGCACTAAGCGCATCTTTTTTCTTATTCGATTATACTGCATGAAAAAACTGACAGCAATAATAATGATTTCATAAGCCAACTGAAAGAGGATCATAATAATGTTGTAGTCATGGATCTTTTCACAAAGAACATTTTGCTTAATGTGTAAGGATTTTAATATTCTTCATATCCCTAAATATTTAGATGGTTGAAAAGGTCCTCATCGTGGAAGGACAGTCACTGTGAAGAATGACTCTGAACATTCTAATTTAACTATATACAGATATTGATCCGTAAAATTAGAACTCTACTGAGCATGCTTTCATTGGCTGCAATCAAACAACCAATGATGTTGAGTGATGTAATTTGATTGCAGGTTGGGACAAAGGGAGAGTACTTGAAAATATATGCCGCAAATCAAAATGCAAGTATAGAATGGACTGAGTTTCCACGCGATGCCTCTGCAACCAGATTTTCCTGGTACAAGGTAAGGTGTCGAACTCTGCATGAAACCGTGCCTGGTTATTTTAATTGCTTACATGATATTAAAATAAATAAATAAATAAACTGCCCATCGAATTGTATGTGCATTGATGCCAGGTAAAATTTGTGATCGAACTGTTACTGGCTATCTGACTGCTGTAATTTAACAAGTTTCCAGGTGTGGAATATAAGACTGAATTGCCATCTTCTTTACTTGATACATTTTGGTTTAAGTAAACTGAAGAAACTTATAATTGTTGGAATGTTATTTGATCTATTTACCTTCTGACGTGTGTTAATTCTCTACTAGGCGCCAATGGTGTAATTCATGAAAAGATAATTTATCTTCTACGTGTTTTCTTTCATCCATATAATTACACATGTTATCTTTTTTGGCTATGCATCCTCCAAATATATAGTTCCAGTAACATTAATATGCTTCCAAACTCATATGCTTGTTGTATACAACCAAAATTCAGCATTTGAACTTTCATAAGCTAGAATTATTCCTGTCATTTTTTGTGAATTCGTTCATAAAATTAGCCACATGCTTGTTGTGTATGAAGAAAGAGGATACTATCTGAAAGAATTTCATTTCATCTAAAAGTCAGAATTTATAAAGATGTGTGAAACTAATTCATTATTTAATTCCCTGATACTCCCCCTCATTCGTGGGTTGGATTGTCAACACCATCATGAGGAGAAATGAGGAGGCCTAACGAGTGTATTATTTAATATGGATGGAGTCGCTTTCAAAATGGTTTGATCTTAGGGTTTTTGCTCTGATACCATGAAATAATTTCATCTCATCTAAAAGTTTGAACTTGTAGAGATGTGTGAAATTAATTAATTTATTTATTTCATTCCCTAATACTAACGTATTTCACGGGTCATAAACGAATTATCCAGCAGTTACTACAAAATAAAATAGAAGAATTATCTAAAATCCTACTACATCATGAAAGAAACTTCAAAAACTTTGTACTAATGATTTTCAACATTTGGGTTGAATATCAATAATTTCTGGGTTGACTTGACTTTTAATATGTTTAGAGAGTGTTTGATCATAACTTCTCACTAGAAGTTGTGTGACCTAGTTAAGATGCTCTTAGGCCAGGTCCATCTCCGAGAAGAAAAGATAGTTCAGAAAATGTCCCACTAAGACATGGTGCCTAGCCTTTTTGATTAGTTAATTTTGTTTATGTACGATTCTGGAAATTTGAAACTCAATTGCTCAAAATTCCATCCTCGTAAAAAAACTGCTATTACACTCAACTTGTGCTCGAGACTTGAGAAGTCAATATTTGTTGTGACAGACAGATTGGAGATTTATTTGATCCTTAAATTAAACTATGGGAATTGACAACATGCATTATATTCTATTGAGGGCTATCAGTGTTTTACTGTTGTCTCATTCATTTATGCCATTGACAGCCATTGACCAAAGAACAGATTGCAATATGCTTCCTCTTGTTACCGTTTAAAATGACAATAATGTTATGGCTATCTGAAGTTCCTATTCAAAATAGACGGCAATAGAGCCTTACACTTAACTTTTAATCAACTTCTAACTAATGTAGCTACACTTGGTCTCCACGCTCTGTTGAAGAATGTGTATTCTTGACCAGCACTAAATGGGAATGATTGTGGTTGTAGGTATACATATATCATACTTTCTAGTTACTCAATTAATGAAATCATATGTGCATCCTGCCTAAGAAATACTCCTTCCGTCCCGGTATAACCTTCTTGTTGCTTTTGGGTACAAAGATTAATACAAGTGATATAATAATAGATATAGAAAAATAGGAAGCTTATACCGGGATGGAGGGAGTATATATTATTCAACTGTATTTTTGTTCTTTAGACATATAGAGAAAATAAACCATCAACTTTAATTCTCTTGGCTTTTTGTTCATATCAACGGAATAGAGAAATTGATTCTTCTAATATCATTTTGGTATCTTCAGGAACTACACCATTTTTTAATCAACTATACCCTTGGCCTTTTTCACAAAAAATATAGCACACATTTTTTTGTGTGTGTTGTGTACTCTATATTCGTTTTTCTAGTAACATCTTTTTCTTTTTTTCTTTTTCCTAATCGGTTTCTATTCCCGCGCATTGTCCAGACATATTTTGATGCCCCTGGTGGATTAGATCCAGTTGCCCTTGATTTTGGAAGTATGGGGAAAGGTCAGGTATGGGTCAACGGCCACCACATAGGTAGGTATTGGACGTTAAATGCGCCCAAGGATGGATGTCATACTTGCGATTATCGTGGAGCTTATGATTCCAGCAAGTGTGTAAAAGGCTGTGGTCAACCTACTCAGTCTTGGTATTCTTCTCAACAGAAATTTATTTATCCAGTTTAATATTCATCGGAATTGCAACTATGGTTAATCTAGAACGCGTAGCATCACTATAAATGGATAAATCTGTGTCAATTGTTCAGGGACTTCTTGTCAATTGTTCTTCTAACCTGTGAATGCATTATAATACATATCCAGGTATCACGTACCGAGATCATGGTTGCAAGCGTCAAATAATTTGCTCGTTGTCTTTGAGGAGACGGAAAAAAGTCCGTTTGAGATCTCCATCAAGTCGCATTTCACAGAAACCATTTGTGCTCAAGTTTCAGAGAATCATTATCCTCCTCTACAAGCCTGGTTGCAACCAAAGACCCAAAATGGGACTATTTCACTGAATAAAAATAATGTGGCACCTGAAATGCACTTGCATTGTGACGAAGGAAACACGATCTCCTTCATTAAGTTTGCAAGCTATGGAACTCCACAAGGCAGCTGTCAAAAATTTTCAAGAGGCAACTGCCATTCCCCCAATTCATTATCAGTGGTCTCTCAAGTATGACTTCTCTCTCTCTCTCTCCCCCCCTTCCCCCTCTTGCTCTCTCTCTTGTTTGGATAAACTGAAGCGGCTCCGTTCGGTCATCCCACGATCAATTTTAGCTCGAACTACCCTTTGTAACTCCCACAACTTCATTGTGGCTCCCTCTCCATTGGCCTCATTTCAGAGGAAACTTCAAAGCAGCTCTATTTCATTATATTTCACCAAATCCAAATTCCACTCATTTTATGTTTTTATTTCTAGTTCTCTCTTTTTATTTCTTTTCTATGAGTACTTCTTGCATGCACCAGTTGCACCGTGCAGTTTGTTTCAATTTGCAATACTTCATCACTTATCAAGTAATACCTCTACGCTTATAAAATAATACCACAGACATTTTTGCACTCAATTTGTGGTGTTATGCATGTAGAAGTACTAAGGTATTGTTTTATAAGTATATAGGGGTATTACTTGATAAATGATAAAATATTGCAAATTGTAAGGAAAAAACAGTTGCACAGAATGCAACTTGTGCTTGTGCTTGTGCATATAAAAATTAGCGCTTCTCTATATAAAATTGCAAATGGAAAAAGGTCGAGGTAAAAGGGGGGAGTTTGTTTGATCATTCGATCTTTTCTACTAGGTAAGACCTAATAGTGTTTACCTTGGCTGAGGTGATGACTGATGGCTTATTATAATTATTCTAATTTCTTTAATGGTCGTCTCTTGCTAATTTGCAGTTATCATTTCGTATTCTAACTTGGTATTTCATCTTTCATCTCATTATTTTAATATACGTTGTATTGTGTGTTACTTGGTGATGATTGATGTTGTCATTTAATACACGTCTCGTGTGTTAAAGTTAATGAAACAGCATTATTGAATATCAAAACAGAATAGGAGATTCGGTGTTACTAAGCTGTTTTAGCACTCGCAAACTTATTTTCGACGAGATAATAAAGTGCACTCTTATCTTATATCCAGGCATGTATGGGAAGACAGAGTTGTTGGATCAGTGTATCAAACGATGCTTTTGGAGGAGACCCCTGCCATCGTATTGTCAAGACATTATCCGTCGAAATGAAATGCTCTTCGTCGTTTTCGTCTTCGTCCTCGTCCTCGTCCTCCTCCTCCTAATGTAACGATTGCTACGGATTGTGCTCATAAAGTGCTTATGGATTGTTTTTATTATTAATAAATGGGATGTTTATTTTCGTACACTTATGGTTGTCCTTGATTTTGTGCAACTATAGTCTAAAGGGGTGTTTAGCAGAAAGTAAGCAACACATATTTTCTATTGAGCTAGTCTCTTGTGAAATGTTGCCCGGTGCAATATTAGTTAAAAATAGAAAGATTTAAAATTTACGGGTTAACCAAATGGATCTGGGTCAAAATAAGAAAACACGCAGATTTGCTTGAATTATGGCAGAAATCGTAATGACGACCATCAACGCAGAGATGGCGGCGATCAAGAGAACAGAGAATTCCGACGAAAACAACAGCGGAGTTCAACGAAAATATCAAATTGAAAAAAAACACGCAGAGATACAAAAAAGAAAAAGGAGAAGATATGGATGTTTTTTTTGAAAATTATCAAATAATTGTTACAGATCTTATCAAAACAATAACAAAGTTTATTAATAACATCAAATTGAAGTTGAAGTGTGTTGCTGTCTGGATCATCTTTGTCAGTTGCATGTTTTTCTAAAAAAACTGGAATTAATTCACAACTGTTATCCTATTTCTGATTTGTTCATATGGTAACACATATTTCTTTGTATTCATATAGTAACACATTTTTTTTCATATAGTAACACAACTCTCTATACAGTAACATGTTTGTGTTCATATAGTAACACATTTTTTTTTCATATAGTAACATATATTTCTTTATACAGTAACACGTTTGTGTTCATATAGTAACACTTGCACAAAGACAAAAATAAAATCTCGTTCCCAGGTGTGTTACTATAAGATCAAACATGTGTTACCGTAAGAGAAAGTACATGTTAGTAGTCCTTAAAAGAATAAAATATATATTGTATTGGTTTTGTTCATTAATAACATCTTTTTCTTCATACAATAACACATGTTTGATCTTATAGTAAAACATCTGAGACTGAGATTTTATTTTTACCTTCGCACGAGTTTAGTACACATATTTGATTTTACAATAACACATATTTACCTCAAAATCTTATACGTGAGATCAAATAAACCCATGAACTTTATTTTAACATATTTAAATTATTTTTCTTTAATATTAAGATCAAATAAGCTTTCATCTTAATAAAATCACACTCTATTAATGAAAATAAAGTTGCCGAAGATTAGTGACTTATTTGATTCACACATATAAGATTAGAGATTTATTTGACCATTTTTTTCATTTTCATTTTTGCATTTGAGCGATTATTTTTAGGCAAATACATATTATTTATTTTACAGTAATACATATTTATCATTAAAGTAACACATGTTAACCTGATAGTAACACCCCTGGGAGCACCTGGAAGCGAAAATTATATTTTTGTCCTTGCGCGAGTTTTTTTAGAAATATCTACCAAACATGACTTAGCCCGACCCAACCCGCCCAGGATCCGCGAATTTCATTATATGGGTAATTTCACAGATCCTAGATCCATGAAATATTTCATATAAAAATTTGTGTTTTCTACTTTATTTTGGTGTTTTTACTGTTTGTAATATAACATGTGTAATTAATGACATCACCGATCATCATAAATGGTAGGTGCCATATAATAGAGTTGGTAAAACATAGATATAAGTTATCTATTTTTTTATTTTGGTTTGTCCCACTATAAATTACTCATTCTATTTTTGCAACTACTCACTAAATTTATATCATATATTTTTTTATTATTTACACATATGTCATTCATTTATCCTTATTTTTATCTAAATTTCTTACTTTTTCTTGTCTCTCTCCATCACATTATTTGTATTATAATTTTATTATATTATCTTACCTTAATTTTTGTGCCCAAAAAAATTAGATAACTTATACCTGGGCGAGTAGAGTAGTTACTAGAATAGCTGGGTTGCTATAATGCTACTAATTAACTGAAGATGAAAAAAGTGGGAAGAAAATTGTTCACAACGAAGATGTAGTAGTGCAAAACTGTAACACCTCAAAATTTAATATAGATTATTATGATTAATAAGTAATTATTTTCAAAGTATCATCCTTGATTTTAGGTTAAACCTTGATTTTATTTAGGAACCAATTCATTTTATTCAATATATAAATATACTTGTTGCGAGAAACTTTTATTGACGAAATTATCCATTCTTCATTGCCTTCTTGGTCTTCTATTAATCTTTGGGATCTTAATTAATTTTATAATTTCAATTTTCATATTTAAATTAAATATTAAAATTATTTTCGTAAAAGGATTTTGGAACATATATAACCATGCTTTTAAACTACAAGCATTTCCCAAAAAAAAAAAAAAACTACAAGCATTTCCGCTACTTAGATCCATCAAAATATGTCTCCGTCTCTCCATTTGGACCAAATTCTACATCACTCACCCCTTCACTCATGATTTCTTCTGCAAATTATTTTGCTCTTTGTTTCTTCACCAAGCTAATTAGTTTTCTACAAGGAATAAAAATTAGAAACTAAAATCATGATATTAGTCCACTTTTAATGATTAATACATTCACTTACCTATCCACACTCCTTTTTCAATGAGCTTTGTACCATGTACTAGATCCATCAAATTAATTATGTTTCATTGTCCTTTAAGTGGGGGAATGGACGGTGAGATTGTTCACCTGGATTAGCGGTTCTTGTGCCGGATACCGAATTATAAAAAAATATGTTATTTGGACAAAGATCTACATCACTCACTCCCTCATTCATGCTTATCTTCTACAGCTGGGTGAGCTTCATTCATAATATTCATTAGAGTGTTATTGGTAGTTGTTGAAGATGATGGTGCAAGCCCAAAATTGCTTTCTATGGTAAAAGATTGAAGGGTGAGGGATTTTTTTAATATGTAAAATCTCTAGTTAATAAAAGTCATGTTATCTTGAACTCAAAATGTTAAAATGGTGGTATATAAAGATGGATCAAAGGGATAAAGTTTTTTTTAGGTAAATGTGTTTTTGTTTTTGGACAGATATGACTAAAGATAACGAAGATTTTTTATTTTATATTTTGTATAGGTGTTAGTAAACATTTATGAAATTAAATATGAAATTAATTTTTTGAGAAAACACTGATTTGAATAAGAGGTTTGAGCTAATTAAATTGGTAAATATATTGATAATTTTTTTTGTTTCTTTATTTATTATTATTATTTTTTTTTTTTGAGAGGAACTTTATTGTACTAAAATATATACATATATTTCACCTATTGTACACCATGTATTTGTTCTATTTTTTTTTTTTTAAAGTAATTGCAAAAAGAACGCATACACACCGTGAGTGAGAAGAAAAACATTGATAAGAGATAGCAAATTATTTTGTCATCTCTCTACAATGTTGTTTGTTACTTTCGGGCATGAATTTGGATAGTAATTACCATTGTCCTTTTTCATATTTTTCCGCCAAACTAATTAGTTTTCTACATGGAGTTGAAATTGGAAACTAAAATGATATTAGTCACATTTTTAATAATAATACATTCACTTTCCTATCTTTATTCTTTTTCCAATGAGTTATGTACCACACACTAGATCCATCAAATTATGTTTCATTGTTCCCATTTGGACCAAGATCTCCATTACTCACTCCTTCATTCATTATTTTTTTCTGCAGATGGTTGAGCTTCATTCATAGTGTCAATGAAGTGTTAATGGTAGTTATGAAGGTCGATGTTGGTGCAAGCCAAAAATTGAGACTGTTTTCCATAGTAAAAGATTGAATTGAAATGAATTATTTTTATGTAATCTCAAGTAAATGAAAGTTTGATTTTCAAGAACTCAAAATGCAAAACGGGTGTTATATATATATATATATATATATATATATATATATATATATATATATATATATATATCACTTGTACTCCATTGCATGTAATGCTAACCGTTGATGTGAGATCAGAGGGCTGAGGATTCTGAGGAATTTTTTTTTTTTTTTATGAACAAATGTGGATCAAGAGAACTAGTCTCATTTTTAATTATTAATACATTCATTTTTTTTCTATATAGAGTTGTACTTTGAAATTAAAATAATGATATTAGTCTCATTTTTAATTATTAATACATTCATTTACCTATCCTCACTCTTTTTCCATAGAGATTTTGTACTATGTACTAGATCCATCAAATTTCTCGTGTCCCCATATGGACCAAAATCTACATTACTCACTCTTTCATTCTTGATTTCTTCTGCAGCTAGTTGAGCTTCATAGTGTTCATTAGAGTGTTAATGGTGGTTATTGAAGATGTTGGTGCAAACAAAAAACTGAGACTGATTTTCATGATAAGAAATTGATGGTATTTTTTTATGTAATCTCATGTTAATGAAAGTCTTGTATTCTTGGAACTCAACATGCTAAAATGGTGGTGTATAAAGATGGAGAATGACACCTAGATCACTTGTACTCCGTTGCATGCTGTGGGATCAAGGGTTGAGAATTTTGAGAAAAATCTGCTTTTCTTTGTGGACAAATGTGAATAAAGAGAACTAGAATTTTTTTTATTTTATAATTTGTATAGGTGTTAGTAAGCATTTATAAAATGAAAATGAAAATAAAACTTAAAAAAAATAAGTCAGATATGAATAAGAGGTGTGAGTTAATTAACTTCATAAAAATATATAGTGTGTTTTTTTTTAACTAAAATATACTCCCTCTGTCCACCAAAAGTATGCTCACACTGTTTTTTTCATCAATTTATTTTGCTTCACCATTTAACCATCACTTGGTATTTTCATATGTTGTTGATTTTATATTCATAAACAACCACTTAACTCATAAATGGACCACACAAAATACCCCAAAATACCCTCACTTTATCGACTTTATCTACGTTTTTTTGAAACCTGTCAAAACCAAACGAGCATACTTTTAGTGGACGGAGGGAGTATATCTCTGACCTTTTGTAAATCATGTATGTTTCTAATAATAACTGCAAAAGTACATATACACACAATGAGTGAGTGATTGAGAAGAAAAACCTTTATATGTATGGGATTACAAATTATTTTGCCATATCCTCTGAACTGTTTTTCGTCTCTTTCGGGCATCTCTTTGGATATTAAAGACCATTGTCTTTTTTCATATTTCTCCCACACGCTAATAAGTTTTCAATATGGAGTTGAAATTGGTAATTAAAGTCATGATATTAGTCTCATTTTTAATAATTAGTACATTCACTTATCTATCCTCACTTTTTTTTTTCAATGAGCTTTGTAACACTTACCAGATTCCATTTGGATCAAGTTCTACATCACTCACTCCTTCATTCATAATTATTTTGTATCTAGTTAAACTTCATTCATAGTATTTATTACAGTGTTAATGGTAGTTATTGAAGATGTTTGTGCATACAAGATAAAATTGGGACTGTTAACCATGGTAAAAGATTGAAGAGAAATGTATTTTTTATATTAGCTCAAGTTAATGAAAGTCTTCTTTAAAAAAAAAAAAATTAATGAAAGTCTTGTTGTTTGTATAACTCAAGATACTAAAATGGTTGTTTATAAAGATGAAGGGTGACACTTAGATCAGTTGTACATGTTGCATGTAACGCTAATCGTTGATGTGGAATCAAAGGACTGAGGATTTTTGAGGGACATGTTTTTCTTTTTGGATAAATGTGTATAAAGAGAAATGATTTTTTTTTTTATATATTATGTTGTGTATAGGTGACAGTAAGCATATTCTGCAAAAAATATATTGAATTGATTTTCTTCATTTCGATCAGTTTACTTGTTTAAATGTTCTTCTTGCCTTGTTTCGATTTCCTTTCTCTTGTGGTTTTTTGTTTCTGCAAAAGAATAATTTGGGGTATTTGACTCGTGTGTGTACTTTTTTTTTTTTTTTTATCGGTACAAGTTCTGAAAGATATGTTAATTATCAATTCGAGTCTTGAAAGATAAAATTTATTAGTCCGGGACATAAAAGATATGACAATTATCAATTCGAGTCTTAATTTCAGGTCCTGGATTGATAAAATCTCTTAATATAAACATCTTTCCGGTCTCCGAATTGATAAGTTTTATATTTCAGACCCCAAATTGATAATTAATACTCCCTTCGTCCCATACTCGTTGTGACATTTACTGTTTAACACAAGTTTTAATGTAAGAGTTGTTTAATAATATAAGTTACTTTTTGATGGGGGTTGGATAGTCTTTTCAACTTTAATAAGAGAGTTATTTAATAATATTAATTTGTGTTAGCGTGGAAAAAGTAGTGGCATATGGTGTAAAATTGTAGTGTTTGTAGAGGATAGATAAAAGTGAAAAAATTACTTTTTTATCATATGAGGAAATGATGTAACGAGTACGGGACAAACCTTTTTGATAAATATCATAACGAGTATAGGACCGAGGGAGTATATGTATTTCTTTCAGGAGTAGTATTTGTGTGCATATTGTGCACAATAAAAATTGTGTGCACAAAGTTTGGTTACAGTGTAGTATTATTTCATGTACTGTATATTATTAGTTTGGTTACAATATAGTATTATTTCAGATACTGTATAATATTAGTTTGGTTATAGTGTAGTATTATTTCAGACATTGTATAATATTAGTTTAGTTAGCAATATTGTATAGTATTAATTTAGTTACAGTGTATTACTAGATAAAAACATTGTGCACACTATTTTTTAGTGTGCACAATGTGCACACAAATATTTGCCTTCTTTCGGGACCTGAAATGATAAAAAACTTTTTTTTTTTTTTTTCGAAATTTTAAGCAGGCTGGGCGGGAAATCAGACTATTCTGCTTTTAATAAAGTAAGCATAGATTAATTCAAAATTCAACACACAAATCTCATTTCCGATCGATCAATCAATCAATGGAGAAGTACGAGAAACTGGAGAAGGTCGGCGAAGGCACATATGGCAAGAACCCTAGGCCTCTGCCGCCGCAACTGATTCAGAGCTTCCTCTATCAGTTGTGTAAGGGCGTCGCCCATTGCCACAGTCACGGCGTGCTTCACCGCGATCTGAAGCCACAAAATCTGTTACTGGATAAGGAGAAGGGGATTCTCAAAATTGCTGATCTTGGCCTTGGTAGGACGTTCACTGTTCCTCTGAAGAACTACACGCATGAGGTATTATCAATTTACATCTTCAGTTGTTTATCGTCAATGTCGAACGAGTAATTTTATCATTGAATTAAAAATATAGGCAGATCGTTACTCTATGGTACAGAGCTCCAGAGGTGCTTCTCGGATCCACTCATTACTCTACTGCTGTTGATATGTGGTCCGGTGGTTGTATTTTTGGTGAGAATTTCGTCCTCATTTGTTAGAACAATCCTTATTTGGTTATGAAATTGAGTTAGCAGCATAACTCTTTGGCCTCTTGCAGCGGAGATGGTGAGAAGGCAAGCTTTGTTTCCTGGAGATTCTGAGTTTCAACAACTTCTTCATATTTTTAGGTGTGATTTATCTTATGATTGTGATCCTTTACTCAACTGTTGATATTGTCCTGTGTTTCTTCCTTATTAATAGTAGCACCGGTATATAGTTTGTTTTTACTTTTTACTAAATTTAATACCCCAATCAAACGGGTTCTAGAATGTATTTCCTCATTAGAGTGTTAGATATATTATTTCCTTTTGTAAGGGTGGAAGTTCGAATACAATGATGGGGTTTTCATTCGCTTAAAAGCAAGCTATCTGGATAGGGAATTTGGGAAAGAGACTTACCTGGAATGTCATGAAAATGGATCATCTCTCCATTCTTTTGCATAAATCTCTTGTGCATATGAAGAGGCACATAATAAAAAAAAGCAATTTCTCTTTATGTGTCATCTTCTCTTCCATTTGTTAGATATTTACATAAGAATTCATATCAAATGTCAACACCATCATCTTTAATTTTTCCTTTGCTAATCCAATATTGGTGTAAGTGAAGATTAGTGAAAACTGTGACATTTGGGTTTAGAATATTGTGAATTGACTATAATAGAAGTTGCTTTGTTTTAATCGAGTTGTTTGTCTGGTCTGTAATAATAAGAAACATATGTAATATTTGATGTCTGTTCTACTTGGGTCAAATTTTGAGTCAGACAATGCATGAATTAGTTAGTAATTATAATAATGTCCTATGCATGTAATAAGTTGCTTGGAACACCAAGTGAGAAGGATTGGCCTGGAGTTATAATACTGTGGATTGACTATAATAGAAGTTGCTTTGTTTTAATCGAGTTGTTTGTCTAGTCTTGCCCTTTTTGCTTTTCAGAGTTGGATATTTTAGCTATAAATTTGAAAGCCTGTAATAATAAGTAACATATGTAGTATTTGATAGCTAATCTACTTGGTCCGAATTTTGAGTCAGTCAATGTATGTATTTGTTAATAATTATAATAATCTCCGATGCATGTAATAGGTTGCTTGGAACACCAAGTGAGAAGGATTGGCCTGGAGTTAGTTCACTTCGTGATTGGCATGTGTATCCCCAGTGGGAGGCTCAGAACTTGGGGCGTGTAGTTCCATCTTTGGGACCTGATGGTCTTGACCTTCTATCGGTACTCATTTCTTTCTTTCTCAGCTTTCACTCTGACTTCATTATCCATGTTCAAGGATCATGATTAATGTCAAACTTGTTCTAAGAATAATTCCGATTGATGTCTTTTTTTAGATTTCTCAACTTAAATTGACACGATTTTTTATAGGAGAATTGTTTATTTTAGTATTAAACGGTGTAAAATTACTTTTTATTGAGGGGTGTATCTTTTTACTTTATGGAAGGGAGGTTAACGTGGGTATGTAGTGACATGATACGTAATAAGAGATGTTGATAAGGGATTAATTTGGGATAGAGTTGTAAGTTTTTTTTTTTTTTTTTTTTTTTTTTGGAAAATGAGAACTCACGAAAAAAAAAGAGACATTTATTTTAGGAATTTAGACTATTGTCTTATCTATTGCTGTGAAAGATTTTAAACTATTACTCCCTCCGTCCAATAGAACCTTTCACACTTTTTTTTTGTCCATCTCACATACCTTTCACACTCTTATAATAGAAAACTCTTCATAAATTTCATCCCACAATATCCTCAATTTTACATAAAATGTAATTACTTTTGGGTCCACACTTACACATGATCCAACTCACTTTTCTTACTTTATACATAAAAGTTTACAAAATTACTCCTCAAAGTTGTACTCATTTTTTCACTTTCTTATTTGTGTGTTCTCCCTCTTATGAAAAGTTTTATGGAAAGGAGGGAGTATGAATTTTTAAAATCCAAAGACTATTGAAATTGGTTGTTCATCCAATATCAAGATTTTATTACCTCCAAAGCATCAACCCACCTCTGCACATCGTTCTTCATCCTGGTGTCAATCCCATAATTTTGATGGAACTGTGTTATCATTTTTTAATATATTTTACTCTTTAATTAAATTCATCATAACTTAGGAATCTTTTTGAAATAAAAGTTAATAATATCAAGTACTTTAAAAAATGCATAATATCGAGTACTTATTACAATGTTTATGTGATTTTTTGAGGTGATTGTTCGTTTTTTGGTTTATGCAGAAGATGCTTAAATATAATCCAGCAGATAGAATTTCAGCAAAAGCAGCAATGGACCATCCCTATTTCGATACCTTGGATAAATGCCAGTTCTGAGTTGAAGTTATGTCATCGTCTTGGTGATTTCAACCCTGTCCATTTATCCACTTCTACGTCATGTATCATATATTCAATCTTCTGTCAACATATAAATATGGTTTCTTAATTGTTTACTACATGTATCGCCTTTGATTTAAGTTAAATCTAAAGTCTTTTATGCTTGTTTTCTCAATTTAATACCATTAAAACCAGAGACCGTAATTCCGAAAGATGTGGCTAGGATTTCGAGGGTGAGAGAAGGGATTAAGGTGAGAATGGGGCTAATTAACCGAATGAGAATGTTAGTGTTGGGCTAGGTTTTTAATGGGGGTGGGGGGACATTTGAGAGAGAATGAATGGGGGAGATGGGGGTGATTGGTTTAATTAAGCGAATAAGAATTAGGTTTAGTCTTGGGCTGGGTTTAATTAATGTAAGTGGGTTGGGCTGAGTTTAATTAATGTTAAGTTGGTTGGGTATAAAATTGGTAAGAATAGCATAGTGACATTTTTGAAATAATGTAGAATTTAATGAATGTGAGATGGTCTCTCTTATACTCACATAATGCTTTACGCGTTTGATCATTCATGGATGATTTTGTGATGTATTTTAGATGAGAAGACATGGTTGAGTGTTATGAATTATTTTATTTCCATATTGAGATTTATATAGTATTTGTTTTATTCATCATGCATGAATATATTTAGTTGACTATAATAGTTATTTAAGTAATTTCAATAATAGATACATGTGTCCATGAATATATTAGTTAATTATATACAATGAATTGATATTATACATGAATATATTTAATTAGTTACAAAGAATTGATTGATACATGAATATAATCAATAAAACATATATGAATTCATTTATTTTCAATACATATGTACTAAATTTGCTGAATTTAAAAAGTGTATCTTTTAATTAATAAAATATTAATTTATCGATATATTAATATCTCTCTAAATTAATAAAATTTCATGGTCCCAAGGTTATTAATTTATAAGTTTTACTGTATTAGGCAACGCTCAGTTAAAAAAGTGTAGAAAATATTAGGCAACACTCATTTTTAAGAAATTTTTTCAAATTTTCTTATAGGTTTAAATTAAATATAATATTATGTTTAAAAATTGTCATATGGTAAAATATTAGATACTATAAAATAGAGATTATGACTTATTTAATAAAATAAAGATTCAAAGTATTCAAAGATTTATAGAATAATTTAATTATTAAACAACATAAAGATTATGCAAGAGGTCCAAGGTTTAAACCTTCTTAGCTATTTTTTTTTAATTAAACTCAATATTAAGATGCCACATGAATGTCACATATTAAGTACAAATCAATAGAAAAATAACACATCAATACAATAGATTATTATACATATATATGCACTTAATGAGAATATAACATCTTATCCAAATTAACCTAGAAACGACACATCATTCAAATTGAACTCCATATTAGTATAATAGAGATGTTTTTAAATTAATGTATTTTCAATTGTACATCGTTTGATTAGGATAATGTAGCGATGCTATATGAAATTAATTGTGGGACGTCCCAAAAAAGAAAGTGTGAAGATAGTTACGAGACGGAAGAGTATTTATTAAATTTGCATCAACCCTCAAATGTAAAGTTTAAGAGGGACAAGGGAGTATTATCTTTTGATTAAAAAAATGTCGTGTTTTTCGATTAACTGCAGTCAATTTGAGAGAAATGTTTGGAAAAAAAAGTAAAATTGAAGAGAAAAAAAATAATAATAACGGCAGCAAGAAAAAAATAATAATAACGGCAGCAACATGTTTGGAAAAAAAAGTAAAATTGAAGAGAAAAAAAATAATAATAATGGCAGCAACAGGTGACAGGAGTATGGATGGCAATGGGGCGGGTCAAAATCCGGACCCATCACAAACACGATCCGTACGGGGCTGGTTTGGACCCGGTCAAACGGGTCTTTGCCGGGTCTGGGTCGGGTCCTGGTATTATATGGACCTAGCCCGAACCCAACCCATATATATATTAAAATATATATACTAATTATTTAATTATTTTATGTTTTAAGGTTTAGGATTATATTTTATTTAAAATAAAATATTAAAAGTTTTATATTTTAATTATTTTATTTAAAAGTTATATATATTAAAAGTTTTATATTTTATTTGACATGTGATTAAATTTAAATATTTGTATTTGATTTGTCATTTGTTGCATGGTTAAAACACTAATGATATTTTAATTTTTATTTGTTACAATTTCAATGTTTCACGTGAATATGTTATATTTTGAAAATAATGTTAATGAATTTTTTATATTTGTACAAAGTAGAGACTTAGAAATGTGAAAATAATCATTAAAAAAAAAAAAAAACAGGGCAGGTCGGGAAAAACCCGCCGGGTTCGCGTGTCCGAGCGGGGTGGGGCGGGATAGGTAACGGGTCCAAAAAAAATCTGACGGGACGGATCCTGGAACAGGCCAAACCTGTCCCAGATCCGCCCCGTTGCCATCCCTGGAGCAGGAGCAGAAGCAGAAGGGCAATACTAGGATAGAGTGTTTAGTGGTTAAATTTAAATTGTTAAGGATATTATATAATTTTCATAAATAGAGTGAATCTATGGAGGGGTAAATCTTGCAGTAATATTCACGCACAAAGTCTATTATTCAGTCTACCCCTTGGCGGAAAAGCGTGTGCAATGCACGAATTCATCATAGTGTGAATATTATCCCTTTCAATTTGCCAATATTACTATTCTTATATAGGTTTAGGAAGTGGAAAAACATGTTAGTTATTCTCATATGTAGTGAATGGAAACAGCGGTAACTAATGTTTCTTCCGTCCCTTCGAAAGCTTCTCATTTGATAATTGCACTCTATTTAATATTTTAAGTATAGTGGGTGTTGAGATGTGATGAGAAAGAAAAAAAGATAGAGAGAAATAAAGGTAGAAAGAAAACGATGTGGTGACACTTTTTTGCCATTTAAGAAAACGGGAAGTTTTGAATGGATCGATCAAAATGGTAAAATGGAAAGCTTTCGAAGGGACGGAGTGGGTATTACTAGTTAATAGTTATTAGGTTTGACGAGGTTTTGTTGGCACATCTCTGAGCGTACCACCAAACTCTACAGACACAAGAGGCACAAGAGAATGCAATATATCTGCAATCAACGGTCGATAGCTTGGTTCTGGTTGTACACACAGCACTGCCACAGCAGCAACCTACAAAAGAGAGATGTGAGTTGAAATTTCATATGTACATCTGGTATCTCTCTGTTTTCTTGTGCACCAAATGGAGGTTTGAGACTTTGAGACGAACTGCTTTTGTTACTAAAAGCGAAACGCAGCAAATGCGATCACTAACCTGGTATAAGTGCTTCGTATCCATCGAGTTTCTGATCACAGGATCCACGATATTTGGAAGCTTTGCTCTATCCAAGAGTTGAGGCATGGCCTACATTACATTGACAAGAGTTGTGAGTGCGAAAATTTCAACAATCGATACCCATAATAAAATAGGCCTACCCATGTAACCATAGACTGGCACTCGACTGGTGCCAATCTCTCCATAGCCCTTCTTCCTAGTAGAAGCTCCAGCAGTACAACTCCAAACGCATAAACATCACTTTTATCTGTTAATTTACCTGGAGATATCAAAGCAAAATGTAAAATATCTTCGCTGGTTGCTAGCCTGTTGAATTATTTATAAACATTACGATTAATCACTTTACACTATTGTTGTATGTTGAAGTTATGTGCCTAAGGCTCCCTAAAATTCAACATAATTATTAAACTTATGGCAACTTAAACCAGGATGAACTTTTAGTTACTGTAACTTATAGAGCAGTGCTGAAATGTAATAAACTCGATGCGACCTAATCACATCAAATGACCAACCTTAAATTCAGATCTTCTAATCACTTCATACCAAAATCATCTATTTGTACATATCAAGTGTAGAATAATATCCTAATAATTTGGCCTAGTTCACCCTCAGTTTTTTCAATTAGCAGTTCCTGATTTCTAACAAGTGTTGTTACTGACTGCATGTACAGATACAGCTGAGCTCAACTTCATGGCATACTGTTTTCGTAGTAAAAACAACTAACAACAAAATAACATTTCCACATCCAGAAAATGAGCACACGAAAACGACAATAAATCTTTTATTTAGAGAAAAAATAAATAAAAAGAAAGTGAAGTTATGTCCTAACCATCTAACAGATATTCAGGAGCTACATAACCCAGGGTTCCTGAAAGCTTGATGTGGTTTTTGTTCTGAGTTCCATCCAGTACCGCAAGGCCAAAATCTGAAAGCTGAATTAATTCATATGAGGAAAAAACAAGCAGAAAAACAGATGCATAAAATAATATACTCCCTCCGTTTTCGTACGAACTTGCACACTTTCCATTTCGAGTCGTCTTTACAAACTTGGGCACACCAAAAATGAAAAAGCACCCACAAACTTTACCATCACAATATCATCATATTTACACAAATGTCATCATAAAGTAACTCAATAAAGCAAAAAATACATTTTTGTGACAAAATTGTTCTAACAAACCAATCCAATCAAGCACAAAGTACTTTTTTTTTTTTGTGTGTGCCCAAAAATCGGTGCAAAGTTCATACGGAACGGAGGGAGTAGTAGATAACTATGAATTTTTTTTGTTTTATTGAGGATGGATCAGAATTGTTATTACCTTGGCGTTGAAATTGGAATCTAGAAGAATATTAGATGATTTCAGATCTCTATGAATTACTGGTGGACGGCATTGGTCATGTAAATATTCTAATCCTCTGGTCAACAGTAGCAATATGTTAATATGTTAATATCCAGTCACAATAAGAAAGAACAATAATATCCAAATGAAGCAGTGACGCACCTTGCTATGTCGAGGGCAATCTTCATCCTTAAATGCCATGTTAATGCCGAACCCTTTGAAGGTCCTGAAAAAATATATTAGGAACAGAAGTACAACTTTGCATAGCTGAATCCATCCATAATTCAAAAAAAAAAAAGGAATATTTCAACCATGTAATTGAGTTTCCAGAGATCCATTGTGCATCAGTTGATAAACAAGAAGCCTTGTTTCGGCATGAATGCTGTAACCCACTAAAGTAATAATATTCGGATGTTGAATTTTACTCAGTAATTCCACTTCAGTCTGCAATTGCAATTGGAAGATCAACATCAGAAGTGAATGAAATCACACACATATGCGATTTAGATAGAGACAACACCTGAAATTCTCTTATAGAATCAACATTTCCCCCAAAAAGCTTCTTCACAGCAACAAAAGAGTTCCCCTCCAATTTACCTAGGTATACGCATCCGAATCCACCCTCGCCCAAAATGTTAGACTCCGTAAAATAATCCGTGGCTAATTCTAACGCCTTGTACTCCATTACACTAACACGTCTCTTTCTACCACTCGAATCGGAACAAGTGTTTTTACTGTGGAGAGGAGGATGTCCGTCATAGGCGCCATAATAATCGAAAATTTAGAGAATAATACTATTAATAGCTCACCTATGGTGATTTTTGTCACGCGATTTCTCTCTGCACTTGCGGTTGTAAACATGGAAAAGAAGCAAACTGATTATTCCCAGCGTAGTGAAAGCAGCAGCAATGAGTGGTATCAACAATTTCCAATTTGGAGCAGCGTGTGATTCTCCACTTCCATGTCGAATCCCTAAATTGGGAGTTAGTGATTGAAATTTTAGACGAGCTTCATATGATTACTCGTAAAAAAATAGTGAAATTAAGAAATTTAAAGAGAAATGGGAATGGGAGTGGGTGGACCTGGAGATAGAGGCTCCATGGATGGAAAAATTGGAGCATCTGCATTAGCATTCATTGAATTTCTCATCCTTCTTCTGCGTGTTCTTTTGAAAGAGCAAGTAGCCGACTGGATTGAACTGGAGAAGAAGAAGAGTGTTGTCGGTAGTTACTGCCACCCACGATAAAAATATTCACTGCTACACCGATATTTCCATCGATATATCTAATTTTTTTTTATGTCCCATACATTAACATTTCAATCGATATTTCAGTTCACCGATAATTGTCACTTTTTATATTTAATCTGTATTTTATTTTTCTAAATTTTTAATATATGACATAAAATAATTGTAATTCTTTGAAATTTTTTTAACATGTCACATATTATTCATTCATATTACTCCCTCTGTCCTGGAAAAGCTTTCATATGTTTTGGTTACACACTTTAAAAAAAAAATAATAATGATTGAAATTTTGATGGGTAACTTTGTAAACTTTTTTATATAAAGTAAAAAAATTGTAGGTTCCATTTTGATGAAGTGGATTTGAAATCAAGGAATTTGAGGATAATATCATGCATTCACACAAACTAAAATTGAGAAAAACTAAATGAATCACTCAAATATTAAGCACAAGTGGGAGAAGTGAGAGAATTTCTAATGACTAGGTTTTGTTGGGTATTTGAAATCCTCCCACTTATAAATAAAATTTGTGTGACCAAAATCCATTCATTTCGTTTTTCTCCATTTTGATTTGTAAATTTATGGTGTATTATTCTCAAATCCCTTTATTTCAAATGACTCAATCCAAATGTAGCCTTATTGAATTATGTGTATGTTAAAATAGTAATGGCATTTATGTAAATTAGTGAAAATTGTAAGGGTGAAATTTATAAAGGAATTTCTATTTTAAAAGAATGTGAAACTTATAATGGGACGAACGAAAAAAGAAAGTGCAAAAATTTTTATTGCACGGAGGGAGTATTAAATATGGACAAAATATAAAAAATGATAAGATGATTTTATTTGATGTTCGTACTAATGCAACTGCGTCTTTAAATCAAACTAGATTTTTTCCCGTGCAATGCACGGGTCTGTTGTAATTTTTTTTTTGTAAAAGAGTAATGAATGTACATACACACATATATAGATATATTTACGCACATTCGCAAAGAGACACATTTGAGGGTGACCTAATGTATAATAATATTGTGCTTGAATAAGTCGTGTATCTTCGTACATCAAAATGATTGAATTGAAAATTTGGCTTATCAGAATAACAGTTAATTTTTTTTGTCATCGATTAAAAATTGAATCAATAATTTAATTAAACTCTTTAATTTATCGGTATCACCAATACACGTATATACCTTGAATTCTGGAATGCTTGAAAGAGTTTTAATAGCACAATCAAATAATATTTATGCTACACTCCTTTCTTAGAGTATTAGATCCGTCTACATTTGGAAAACTCACAAAGAATTTTGCAAAAAATTTTCTCGACTTTTTTGTACCAGGAAATATATTGGAGATCAACCTTTAGTGTCATAACAATCACCTATATATGATTTTAGTAAAAGTATAATAATTAAAGGATGTTGATTATAAAAAAAAAAAAAAAAACTAAAATCCCTTCTTTTTAAATTTTAAAAATGAATTTTTAATATTAATTAGAATAATGTTACCAATTTTAAGGAAAATTTTATTTTATTTGAATTTTAAAATTGTCTTCCGTAATGGACCTTTAAAATTAATAGGGAAAAAATAATCTTTTAGTCACTAACTTTATTTGTGAAGAAAAAAATAAATTTCTAAAATATTTTTTTATGCATATCTAATTTCTTTTATTTTTCAACTAAACATATAATTAAGGAAAAGTTTAGTATGAAAATAAATGTTGAATTTCCATGTGAGAAGAATGTATTTTTACCCTTCATCTTCTTTTTATTAATTAAAATTATTTTTATATGGATTGTGAGTCAAAAATATAGGAGTGACACGTGTCAACGTTTGGAGAAGGGTGATTTTACTATTATATATATAGATAGATTACTCAGCATCAATTTTAAACAACATATTTCTACGTACATGCATTATGCATACATTTTGAAAAATAAAATAAAATCCATGAAACAATTGAATGATGGATTGGAGTGGGCAACCTAACCTAACAGCTTGTTGTACCCACTCGAACAACTGCACTGTCTCAAAACAGGTATATTGGATAATACTAATTAACAATTTTTAATTAAAAAATTCAGTAGTATTTTACCTTATCCTCATGATATGAATGACAGTGATGTTTCCAGCCCACCCGGATTTTACCTTATCCACATAAATAAATTTTTATTATCGGGCGATTTTAATTTATTAATTTATTTGCATGGTCGAAAAATAAATTAATAATTATCATTATTAAGAGGAAAAAACACTAAAATAATTTTTTTAAATATACATTATATAATAAAATATAATAATATAAATGTTTTTTTATTGACCTTGAATCCAAATGAGGCTTAAAATAATTTTTAAAAAACATTATATAATGAAGTATAAAATATTTTTTTTTTTTTCTTTTGAGACAAAAAAATTTAAACTAAAACTTTTTTTTTCTTTGAAAAATATTTAAACTAAAACTTAAATTGAGAAAAAAGTAAAATTGAGTCTTATTAAAATATATATATATATATATATATAATTCATTAATGCATAATTTCATATATAATTAATGCATAATGATGATTTAGAGATGGTATAACTGTTTAGTTAGATATTTAATGCAAATGATAAGCTTTGAATGAGTGCAATAATTTCAATATAAATGGGATTTTACGGCTACTACATCCCAAGAAATCGGTGGGCCATTTAATGCTAGAGTACAACATTTAATGATTCACAAATAGTAATATCCATAAGATATGCGAGATATTTTCCCTTTTTGAATTTTTCGACCTGCTGCGTGAGATCTTTTCCTTCTTTTGGAATCTTTTTTTCGTCGCTTGAGAAGTAAATTATACGAGATCCAAGGGACGATGGATTAAAATTTTCATTATAACCCTCATATTCCATTTAATAAGTAATACTCTATTTCAAAATTTTTAAAGGGTGGAGATTGATTCACAAATAGTAATATATAAGATATGTTTGTTTGATTTTTCACAAAGATTATAATTTTTTATTGAGAAAGTAAATTATACAAGTAAAATTTCCATTGTAACCCTATTTAATAAGTATAATAGTTTCTAATATAATTAATGTATAGACTTATATTAATAAATGAATAAGAAAATATTACTGTAGAAATATATAACTGGACATGCATAAATGGAAAATCAGTCTATGTAATTGGAAGAAGGGGTAATATGAAAACATTCTCTGGTGGTCCAGGTTATATGTATTTTTTTTTCCAAATGTTTAGTTTACACCCATTTTTTTTTACCTATTATACACTTCTCTACTTCTCTTTTCAACTGCAAATTGGGGTGAACTCACCTCCCCTTTTTTATAAAAATCCTCGCGCCAATGACGACCGTCGTTGTCTACCGTCCACCATTGCCCACCGCCGTTCGACTCAATGGATAAAGGTTCGTTTCCTAATTCTAGGTTATTTTATATTTTGAATACTTGATTTTTATATATTTTTGTTGTTTATTATTGCAATATTATTTGATTATAGTTGTATTAAATCGTATATTACATGTCTGTATAATCAATGTTTTGCGAAAAAAAATTAAAGAAACTCGACGAACACCACCTTCGCTAATTTTCTCAAAATCTTGACTTTGTTCAACCTTTTTTTTTCCGATGCGAAAAAAATATCGAACGTTGTGTTAGTTTTCGAAAAAAATTATCGAACAAATGGAGAGTGAACTCAGTAATTCTTATGACTAAAATTTAATAGAATATTTTGGTCTTTTAACAAATTTTAGGGGAGTGAACTTTTCAAAAAAAAATTAAGGTGTGAACTTCATAAAAAAAAGTTCCATATAAAGTGTTGCCCAATACCTAAAGCTTAGGCCCAACATATTAAGGCCCAATATCTGTGAATAAAGCCCACCCAAAGATTCAAATTATTGCGGATAAACAAGCAGCACAGCGCGGGGGATGTAACTGATAACTGACTTCTGAGGTCCAAATTCTATTCCCATGGCAGAGACGACGGTTACGCTCTCTTCTTCTCTCATGTCTTCTATATCCCTCTCTCTCTCATCACCATCATCATCCTCTTCTCATTGTTTTTCTTCCAATTATCACTGTCGTGCCGCCCCTCTTCGCATCACTCGCTCCTCCCGCTCCGCCGAATCACTTCCATCTCAATTAAGCCCTCCGCCGCCGTCGCCTAAAACCCTAATTGATGAGGATGACGAACCACCAAATTGCTCTGGAATTCAGGTGCCGAGGCAAAAATACATATCAATCTCCAAGTCCGATTTGCTTCGCGCCATTATCTCTGCCATGTTCCCCTCACAAGAGGAGGCCCGTCAATTTCTTTCCCTCTCCCGGTAATTCTACTTCTCCATTTGAATTTGAATGTTTCTTTTCTTATTAGCTGTTGTATTTTCACTAGGTAAGAGGATTTTTTCTCTCAAGCTAATGCTAATGCTAATGCTAGTTTCGATTAATAAGATTCCAACCAATCGCACACTCATATTTTATCTGTCTATCCTCAAATTTATTGCAGATTGTTGGACTCGATTCTTCACGCTGAACACAAAACCATTTTAGAGGAAATGAGAAGTGACTATGATCTTACACTTTCCCCTGAGTACAAGACAGTTGGTCTTGATCATTTTAAGGACGAATCCCGTGATTTCATGAATGGATCTTTGAAATGTGATGACATAGATAAAGAACATGAAGATGCTACTGACTCCAAGATACAATTTCCCTTTGGGTTTACCCTAGATTTGAAATTTTTATTGGATTTTCCATGGAATAATGCCAAGAGAAATCCTATCATGAATTCCAGGTATTTTGCATGATCCATTTATTTACTAGATAAATTTATATTAAACTACCCGGTGGTAAATTAGGAATTTTGATTATGACTTATTTTTTTCCATTTTGAAATAGCAGGCAGATAGTTAAATCCCATGATCTTCAATACGTACATCATATACCGAAAGTACTCACCTAAAATTCTCCAATATTTTCATGATATTAGAGCGTGATCATAATATTCACATGATAGTATTTCTAACCTATCATCATCACTCATCAATTGGTTTGGCATTGAAAAACTTTATTGAAATGTCTACTGCTTAGATGTAATTCTGCATTTATCCATGTATATACATGAGACTGGCAAAACTACGTACACTGATGATCTTGGTGGGGAATTAGGTTAGTATAATCAGATATTATCACTACCAAGCTTCTCCTAAATTTTACTTATTGTTTTTTGTGTTTAGAGTTGTCATCCCCGAACGTTTTCAACGTGCTTTCATGAAATTGCTCAACAATGCTGAGTTTGAGGAGTTGTCTCCCAGGGATTTGATGTTGACATCTGCACTAAATACTGATTATCTCCTTACATTGCCCGTTTATGTTGACTGGAAAAGAGCATCTGAGAGCAGTGCTATCATATTCAGGTAACTTAATACACCACGGATCTTATCCCGATCATGTATTTCAGAACTGAATACACCACTGATCTTGTTTCCTGTTGGTTAAATTTGAGTGTTATCTGGAGAGGTGCCCTTATCATATTCGTATTCATTCTTTCCTTTTCTCACATCAGACTTATCTATTATAGATCTTCCTTGATGGAATATGGCAGGTCATTCACTCTTCCCACGTGATCATTTTTCTATACAGGCGGGGATATACAACTGAGAGGCAGAAGGGCTTGCTAATTGTTGAGAAATTGGATTACTTACAATCAAAGTTGTTGCAGAACATTTTTCTCTTTGTTGCCAGACCATTGGCGAGATTAGGTGTCTGGTTAGACAAGGTAGTTGACATAAGATATTTTTTGTTTTCTTTAATACCAGTCTATAAGTCTCTATAATTAGGTCACTGATGAAACCTCTTGTGAGGTTATCCCAGTAACTCAAGAATTTCGTCTCAAGCTATTCTAGTAGCCAGCAAATTAGTAAAACTGGAAAGTATTTTAATTCATAATCCATCAAAAACCCTGTAGCAACAAATAAATAGTCTCCAAGAATCCAAGGCCCACGGGCCAAAACCAAAACAAATAAACAGACACATAATAAGGAAATAAATCAAACAAATAATCAAATATTCCAAATCTCTCTCTCCCTACTTGTCCGTCATCCCTCCTTGTTTGATACGCCTTCCCAAATCTCTCGTCATTAGATAAATTAGGCAAGTTCGTACCGATCAAAAAAAAATTAGGCAAGTTCACGTTCTCATCAGTCACTGGTCAGAATAGTATTATTTTGCAATATAAGGTGTTAGGCTAATGCTATATTATTAACTATGAAATAAAAAATGATCAAGCAAAAGAACATTCCTGTGATCAGCTTGGATGCTGATCTGTGGCACAAAACAAAAGAATCTTGAATTCTATAGACGTAGTTAGTTGTAATCTTTGTTGTCCTCTAGACGTCATCTCTCCTATTGGTTTTGGATGGTAATGAACTTTGGATGTTTAGTTGTTAGGATAACATCATACCCTGCAAGGGAAACATTATAAACTGTCATATTAACAGTTATCTGACGAAGTCATAATATCCATCCATTTATCTGTTTAACTTGAAAATAGATAACAATGTAAATCATATCAGATGAGTGGGTAACTTGCAAATCTTGTAATTCATAGTGAGATTATAAATGTGGCACTGTTCTACCCTAATACATGTGCTGTTTTGGTTAACCTTCGATAGAGGAGATAAATTTTTCGGTGTAGCCCCTAATATAGTGGGGTCTTACAAGGTGGTGTTAATGCAAAAATTAATAACTGATTGGACAAAGATTGTGAATTGTAAAGCCCACTTGGGATAGCTCATTTGGTAAAAGCACCACTATCTAAGTCAGTATGGTCATCTGTTCAAGACATCTGGGGGACAAGGGGAGGGGTTGGGAAAATTATAAAAATATAGCCCACTTGTGATTTTTCTTATAAAAGGTTCTGTCCTCAAAGTTTTTAATTGCTTTTTGTATTCTTAATTATTAGGCCTTTTAATGAATGTATAGATCTATGGGCTGTGACTTTTATTCAAGTGTTATTTGGAGTTGTGAATATTGTGGATTTTTCTTTGTTAGGGAATTAATATAAATGAATTGATTCCACACTTTCCTACGAGTTTGGATTTTTAGATGAGATAGAATTCTTTCATGTTATCATAGCAAAAACTTTGGGTTCAAATCCTATTGAAAGCAACTCCATCTATATTAAACTGTCCACTCGATGACGAGTCTCCTACCCAAAAGAGAGAGTTCAGAATTTAGCCCACGAATAAGAAGGAGTGTTAGGAAATTAATACTCCTCTGTCCCACTGTTACTTTGACACTTCCTTTTTCATCCGTCCTGAAATAACTTTCACACCTTTATAATGGAAAACTCTCCAGTCTCCATAAACTTCACCCTCACAATATCCACAATTTTACACAAAATGTCATTATTTTTGGACTCACAAATATACACAATCCTACTCATTTATTTATTTATACATAATTTATTACGAAATTACCCCTCAAATCTCTACTAATTACTCCACTTTCTTATTTTGTTTGCCCTTGCAAATATGAAAGAAAACATGGTACAAATGGAGAATAAATGAATTACTTCTATGTGTCTCTAAAAGTTCTTACTTTTAAATGATGTAATTCTTTTATGGTATCAAAGCCAAAGGTATAGGATCACACCCAGCTGAGAGAAACTCCACCTATATAAAATTATCAACTCGATGGGCTTCCTTCCCAAAGAGGGTGAATTGGAGAATTCAACCAACAAGTGAGGGGGAGTGTTAGGGAAATTAATATAGTAAATTAATTTTACACATCTCTACAATCCCCCTCACTCGTGGGCCTATCTTAACCTCAACCCTCTTGGGAGGAGGCCCATCGAGTAAACAATTAAATTTGGGTGGAGTTGCTTTCAGCGGGATTCGAACCTAGTAAGTGGGTGTGAGCTAAGATTTTAATACCATGAAAAAATTTCATCTCATCTAAACGTCCGAACTTGTAGAGAGGTGTAGATGTAATTCATTTATATTAATTCTCTAATATTCTTAAAGTTAACTGTCATTAAGTTCCTAATTGGAATAAATGGAAAAGTGTGGGCCTTTGAAATTGATTAATACTCTCCTTCTTCTTGCTTTTGTATGAGCATTGGTGAGTTGGCTTTTGTTAGTGCCTTATTTTCTTATTCTTATTGCTTATTATGTTCCTTTCCAATTATTTTAGCACCTGCAAAGTCCTAATAAATTTTTTTAATATTCACATAGTCCCTCCCTTTTTGAGAACCTTCCCAAATAACATCATGCATGGTATGGTTAATAAGTGTAGAACATTCTGATATTTAACGTGTGAAACCTGTTATAATTTCTTATACTCATCATTCATTATCTCCCAATAATTTGAATTTTTTGTTTCCCACTATGTTAACAACATAATCCTGTTCTTAACTTTCCGGAGTTCAATGTATTATGAAATCATTTATTCATACTGTCATCGGTCAGTATACCTTCTTAATTGTCCTGATTACAAGCATTTTCATGCATAACTCATTTAATATTAGACAAACTTTTAGTGCTTCAAGGAATTATTGAAATAACTTTACTTGAGTCCAGGGACTTGTGTTAGTGATTGGTATATTATAAATCTCTTTTGTCATATATTGACTCTTCCCTTTCTCTGTTTATATGCTTGAGCTTTTGAATTGTTTCTGGAATAGGTATTCAAGAGCATTATTCAAAAACAAGATACGGATGTTTTGGTATATAAATTTAAGCGTTGGCTTGAGGAGCTTTCGCTTCGTTCCTATGATGAAAAAATATATGATGAACTTAAAGGAACTGAAATCCTATCCAGTGACCTTCCAATCTGGGTGGCTGCACAGAAAGCAATAACTCGTTATGAAGGAATCCTGTCAGAAGTTGGGCCACGTGAGAGACTCTTAAGGAAGTTTCTAGCATGGATTGGCCTAATACCATCAACTCCTGAACAAGCATTTGACCTTCACTCGGACAGTTGTAGTTCTGAATCCAATTTAAGGTTCGATGTGAAATGACTATTATCTCATTAAACTTCTTGTGTCTAATCCCATCCAAATAGGAAGTTAAGAACTTCTCTAGATGAGTTGCTTAGAATTTTTGAATATCTCGACTTTATTCTTTTCTAACAATTTTGGATATGGATCTGTTTAGTTTAGTTTCTAGTGCAGATAATTATAAGTGATACTTCTTATTGCACAGCCCAAGTTTCTTACCGAGGATATCACTTAGTGACATATGGAAACCTGCATCACCTAAATCTTGTGGAAATAACTTCAGGAAGATGTTAAAAACTGCCGTTTCAATTCTATTTTCAAAATCTGTTCTCCAGGTATGTTTACATGTACATTATGTCCACTAATTCTTATGATCAAATCTTTTTGGTGCTTCTATTTATCACTAGTACAATTTGCATAGCTTCGAATATGCAATTTTGAGCTTTCATTTAATTTTGGACTGTTTAGTAGCAATTTGCACATTTGTGAAGTTTGAACTTGCTAAAGTTTGTAGATGTAACTCAAAAAATAGAATGATGAGAACTTAGACTTTCCTAAATTATCTGAGGAGGAGAGATATATGAGAGTCTATCAAAGGAGAGAGAAGAATGCAGCAGCCGAATAGGAATGAAGATTTGGAAAGATTTTATTTGCTTGGATTGATTTTTATTTCCTTTTGGTATTGTTTCAGCCCATGGGCTTAGGATTAGGTTTGATACTTTTTTATTGTCGTTGTTTTTGGGATTCTGATTTTATGCAGATATTGCTTTTGAAGTGAATATTTTCCAGCGTGTTTTGCTGACGACTAGAACTATCTGAGTGTTTTCCTTAGATTGTTAGGATACCTCACTTGAGGATTCATCATAGTAGTCTGGCAATCATTGGTAATTTAGTTATGAAGGATGCGAAGACTATGATTGTATATCAGCTTTTTCTTCATGTTGGGCAATGTTTGGAGAAGAGGAAAATTTCAAAGGAACTAGGAAGCAAAAACATCTACTTTCTCAGTCATAATTTATTTGCAAGCCCTTGCTACATCAGAACTGCACAAAGGGAAACATATCCATCAGCCAGCACAGATTTCATTCTACTTATCTTGTTAATTCTTACATAATCTATTTGCCATTAGGATAATAGAAATACGAACCTGATAACTATGTCAACAACATTTCTTTGTATCATCACTTCTGAGTTATTTATAGATCACTTCCATGTTGAATAAAGATGTTTTCATTTAGGAACCAGCATTCCAAGAACTAATCTTACTTTATACTGAAGACGTTGGAGAAAGAGAAACTAATCAAGCTGAGGTGCCTTCGTTGCAAATGAAGATCTATGAGAGAATACCTATTCCAGATTTGCCAGTAAATGCTTGAGCACTAAAAGCCTTCTTCCAGGCAAATTAATTGTGTCAGTGAATGATTCCTTTCTTTCTTTTTTTAACTGTAGGTTGTTTTTCCTCATAAGAAGCTGTCATTCCGTATAATTGACGCGGTATGCAGAATATGAACATATCTAATCTGTTAAACAGCCCGGGTTGTTTTTTTTCTTTTGCTTTAGAGTATGATATATTTCTAACTTGCTTTTTGCAGGTACGGCTGGATATCACCACAATATTGGGACTTTTAGCATACTTCTTCAGTTATAAATTTGAAGACATTTTATCTTCCCCGTATGTACTTGTATGATCGTAATTGCTTTCCATTATATGCCCTTAAGTCTTGCCACATGATTGATTTGCATATTTAAGTAGTTTTAGGTCCATGGTCATTTCACTTATAGAGACACTCTGTGTGGTCAGGCACAATTTTTCATAACTTATTTTGCTGGAAGTTTATTCTCTTAGTGGAGAAAGTGTTAAGAATTACAGGCACATGTAAAGAGAGTATTTAAATTAGTATGACTACCCTTAAAGAGGCATATTGGAACACATTCAACTTGATTCCAGACGAATGATGGATTACATTGATTGGCAGGAAAGAAGAAATTGGGGGGGGGGGAGTAGTGATTTGTTGTTTCTTGTAATAACGCAGAGCCATAATCAGGGTATGTTTGTTGTGGATTATGGTGGATATATGGATGGTAAAATTTAATATTTCAAAATCCTGATGAACATGCGTTTGTTTTGAGATTTTGAGTTGGGTTGGATATAATTTTGTGTCAAATCCCAAACTAGAACAAGATGGGTGATGTATGTCAATGCTGATATGCAATGATTCTTCTGGTCATTAGATTTTTGTAAAGTTTGTTTTGCTTGTTTGGTTTGTGCAGATCCGCAATACCTTTAGATTTGATTGCAGCAAGTGCACTTATAATATATGTGACTCGTGTACTTTTGGGCTACAAACAAACAAGGGATAGATATCAGGTATATCTGATTATTTGTTATTTCAAAAGAAGAGTGTATCTTTGATCAAGCTTACTTAGTTAAAGGTTTCTTTCAGCTTCTGGTCAATAGGACGCTTTACGAGAAAACAGTAGCTAGCGGCTTTGGTTCAATTCATTTTCTTCTTGATGCTTCCGAACAGCAGCAAGTGAGAAATCTAATTTGTTCATTTTGACATTGATTTCTCTCCGCCCGTATTGTCTCATGAAATGCGTTTAATAACTTTGTACGCCTCAGTAATTTTCTTTTTGACACTTTATGCAGTACAAAGAAGCCATTTTGGTATATGCAATCCTACTTAAATCAGAGAGTGGGCAGGTTAGTTTATGGCCATATTTTGTGTTGCTGGCATTTGTTATAAGGGGATGCTCCTTTTTTTTTTTTTTTTTTTTTTGCATATGAAGAACAATAATTTTGAATGATGGTTTCAATGCCAAATAAATTGTTAAACCGTTTGTCATAACCCCGGAAAGTAAAAAACTGCCATTTTATGTATTCTCTGAGCAAGAATTTGGTTGAGTGCAGGTGACAAGCACAAAAGCCATTGGACACAAATGTGAAGAATTTATTTACAATGTTTTCCAAGAGAAGGTAATAAAGAATTAACATAATCTTGTGTTATTCCGTTCCACAGAGAGTATTTTCACACAGTTGAAAAATAGAAGTTATTAAAGTTATAACATTTAATTTTTATTTTATTTTTCATTTTTACCCTTTTAATTTTAATAAAAGTTAATGCATGCTTTTAATACCTATTCATTTATATTGATTTGAAGAATAACTAGATGAAGTAATAATTAGGGACATTATTGGAAATAAAATATTAATGATAGATTAAATATAGAAACCAGTTTATGGATAAAAGAAAATAAAAAATAAATCATGCAGGTTGAAATGGGAGTTGACAAGGGCATGGAGACGCTGGTGAGGCTAGGTATGGCAATAGAGAAGGTTGTTGATGGAGAAGATGTAGTGCAACCTATGGCTTGCAACAGAGCATACTTCATTCTCCAAAATCATTGGAATACTCTAATCAACTAAATTAAGGGGAGTTTGTTACAAGTTTTTCAATGGGAATAAGAATGATTTTTTTCTCTATGCTCCCGAAAGCGGAATTGACGTGTTGGTGAAACTCCAGTTGGTAGCTACTCCCTTCTCAGAGAACCATACGTGGATATAATGAATAAATGATTGTCTTCATGGTAGTTACATCATTAGTGTTGTGCTCCAATTTTAAAAAAGAATGAGACAAAAGAGGTTGGTGGTGGTGGTGGAGGAAAATGATTGAGGTGGTATCGTAGGAGTGGAAAGTTAATCAAATGATTTGGATGGGGTCCATAAATATTTTTTGTATTTTATGTGATGTATATTATATATGGATGGATTCTATGTTATATGATCCACGGGTTCCCATCCAAATCAAATTTTAAAGATTTTTTTGTTAAGTCAATCAAATTTTAAAGATAAGTATGACTCAAATATTAAATTATGAGTAACATTTGGTGCACCATTGTATTGTGCAAATATGTAAACTCTCTTTTTTTTTTCTCTAATATAAATACTTTCTTTATTCGAATATTTACTAATTTATACTGATTATTCCTTTTTATCTTGCTTTTCTGAATATTCAAATTATAAAATCAGATTCGTTGTGAGCGGCTAAAGGCCTCCATGAGGGAAGTAAATTACTTTAAAAAGTTGCATTTGTTATGGGAGGAGCATAATTGCAGTCAAGATAATGGTTCTCAGCAAATTGAAAACGAGGATGAAAGTGATGGTAGTGGTGAAAAGTACCCGATGCCAGCTTTAATACTGAAAAAAGCTCACATACTGAAAGTGATAGTGGTAGTGGTGATGATGTTGTAGCTGCAACTGTTGATCTTGGAACTAAGTGTGATTCATTTTGTTTCACTAAGAATCCTTTGAATGAACCCACAACCAGTGGTGGGGATCCCTCCACCTCCAAAAAAAGAGGATCATGTAGGGTTTTTAAGACTAGTTTGTTATTTGAAGATGTTTCACGAGACAAGAATCTGTTAAGGTCTCAGGATTGGGCAGCTGATATCCCAACGTTTAACCTGCGGTTGACAAACAGTCCTTTGAAAATTGGGAAGGTCAGAAAGGCAGTTATTGAGGACGTAACACAGACTGAAGGTCCTGTTTTAGATGATCTTCTTCCAAAGGAGCATCTTAAAAAAAAGCAGAAGGTTGTTGAAAGCGATATTCAGGAGGCTGTTGATTTTGCAGTTTCTTATGGTGCGCAAACTACAAAAATTGAAGATTACAAGAGAAAAATAGATGAGTCAAAAGAGATGATTTTGCAAAAGGATAAAGGGATTGAGATGTTGAAAGAGAGATTGAGAATGAACAAGGAAGATAACTTGGTTAGGTTTAATAATCTTTTGGAAGAAAAGCAGAAGTTGTCTCATGAATGTCGATTGGAGAAGATGAAAAAGTTTTCTATGATTGTTAAATCGCGTGATGATGTGATAGAACGCTTAAATCATGAGAATCAGTCGTTGAAGGATAGGCTTGAGAAGCTGAGCTTGTTGTCTTCTTTGACTCAGATATGTGACAACCCTGAAGCATTGCGGTATATTGAGACTATAGAGAAACTTCATCAGTCCATGCTTGAAAACAAAAAACTTATTGAGGAGAAGGAAGATCTGTTGGAAACCATTGATACATATGAGACAACAGATTCCTATGCGCCTACTGATTCATAGGGGAAATCACCATCACAAGGAAAGTTAAGTGTATCAAAATATCCTGAACCAAGTTCATTAGCTAAATGAGTAAAAGCAAGGAGTACAAATGATGAGAGGAAATCCATGTGTGTCACTCCTCAGTTGAAGACTCGTGAAATAATTGAGATTCACGAGGGTGGGAAAAGGAACCAAGAGAAGAATACTATTCCGAGGAAAGCAAAATTGGTATTGGATACTTCTTTCGAAGCTGTCAGGAAGACTAGTTCAGAGATTAAAGATAAAATTTGTAGGATTTTTGCAAAGGAAGGTGATGGGTAAGTTTTATTATAGTTTGCTTAATATAATTTTGTAATATTCAATACAAATATTTCTCTATTTTAACATAGTTTTTTTTAAAATGTTGTATATATGGATCCAATATACTTCTTCTTATGAAAATCTTGGGTATATTTCCTTTTCCGAACAGAAGGGTTATTTTTTAAGGGAAGAGCCCCTTAGCTCATGTTACTGTTAAAGACATGATTTCTCTTTTGCGTCATGAGCGCCTGTTAAGCAGCGTAAGTTTAAATCATATCAGCCTCTAAATACTGTTTGTTTAAAATTTCAATTTTATATTAAAAAAATTTATTCTTGTGCTGGCATTGTTTGCTAAATATGTTCAGATTATTGATTCATGAGCCGATGTATTGTTAATAAGTTATAAAGATATGGACCCTGCTAAGAAGACAATGGTGTTGCTAACCGTTGGGTAAATATCAAATATCTACTTATGGTGTACAAAGTCTAAGTATTACCTTATGTTAATTCTGTACCTTTTACTTTTAGGATATATTTGCTCGTAAAGCACAAGAAAGAACATTGTGAGCATTAGTTGATGATAAATTGAAACTCGTTGGTCCAGATCATCTCTTAATGTTTCCATTATTAGTAAAGAGTCTTGGTCAATCAAATAGGAATTTAGGGGACATTTGATTTAATTACATGTCGTTGGTCTTTTTATAACTCCATGAGGCCAAGAAGGGGAGTTGCCAATGATCCACATCTATTGGGATCACTGATTGTGGTGAGTTTTTATTCATGTCTTTGTTATTTTTCTACTAGTTATATAGAAATTTAATTTTGACTAATTTAGTTTTTTCCTTTATATTTGAGCAGATGGAATACGTGGAGAAAAAATTGCATGATATTTTTATTCGTAAGAATTTGTCTCACGATCTATGCAGGTTCCTAAGTAAGAAGCCTGAGTCAGTCAACAGTTTACAGCAGAGCCCAGATTCCGTCGACTGTGGTGTTTTAGTGTGTCTTAATATCCAGTACTTTATCCTTCGTAAACCTAAAAAGACTGGAATCTTTTCTCATTCTAAATCAGCTGATTACAGGTCTCAGATGGTTACTTGACTTGTTGATCCAAGCCAAATTGTAGATTGAAGTGTGTTGAACTGTTCTATTTCCTTTTTATCTCATTTTCTACTGAATTGGTTTTAAGTAATAGTTTCTTTTTCAACTGAAACATTTGTTGGTTTGTTTCTGAAATCTATACAGTTAGTTTTGTTGAATTGTTTTATTTGACCTAACACTGTTATTTGATTTTTTTCATTCTACTTGTCATGTTATATGTTTTCTAGTCTTGGAATATTTGTAATGTATGTCTACATCACATGTTATAGGATTTATATTCCTTATAATATTTGTGTACATTTTATGTTTTAGACATTTTATATATAGTTGACTGTACATTTTTTATATATACATATTATATGTGTATCTGTACATTAGGTATATTTGTGTTGTGCATATTTATATATGCTTTGGTATATTTTTGTGTTTTTATGTACTTAATTTATGTTATTATACATGCATACTCAATTTATGTTATTTTACATATTAGGTATATGTGTATTATGCATATATACTCTTGTATATTTTTAACTTTATATATACATTAATATAATGATTTGCATACTCAATTTATACTATGTACATCATATACCACCAATGTATATTGAAAAAACTGTGCACACTACTTTATTGAAAAATCTGCATTAGCTTTATGCTTATTGTACATTACATATACTTACATGTACATTACATATTGAATATATACATTATATATTCATCACTGCACATTATGGACGTAATACTTTAATGTGTTCACGTTTGTACATTGTTATACATAATATTCTAATATCTTATGCACTTACTGACGAATATTCATATGACAATTTCCCAAGTAAGAATATTGTACAGAAAAGATGTATGTTTCAAAATCTGATATGTTATCTAAGTCTAAAATCCTGATAAAACAAAAAAAAAACACATATTCACATAAAAGAACAATAATATACTGCATTTTTTTATATATAAAAAAATAGTGTTTAAAATATATAATACATATGTATGCACAAGAAAATATTGATGTATCCAGTATACATATTAACATTGATTTGATGTATTCTTGCAGGTTGCAGGCTATGATTCGGAAACTTTATTTTGCGTTTTATGGAGAGAAAAAAAAATACTAAATGCAAAACACATCATTAAAAACAAATAATGCCAGCAGAAAAAATAGAAACACAACATAATAAAATATATTAATAAGCATATACACATAGTATCACCCAACAAAACATTCAAAATAGAGTTAAAAAAATAATAAAAAAAAGTAGTTTTCAACGCAAAAAAAAAAAAAAAAAAGATTAGGACAACATATTTAATAAGGGATCGAGGTAAGGGACATTAGTTGTTGCTTGTGTTTTTCCTCCAAGTACAGGTACTCTTCGTCAGCAACGTCCTGAAGAGCTTTCAAACGGATCCTCTCATCATGAGTTCTTGCTTCATTCAAATCGATACTCAGAGTAATCACCTTCCACATAGCTGCATGTATTTTATCCAGCAAAATCTTCTTCTGTTGATTCGCCAACTCCATTAGGACCTTCTCCCTCTGCACATATATGATAGTTAAAATGAATAGAGGTAAATAATTACAAAGAAGAAATCACAAAAAAAAAGAAAAAAAGGAACACAAACCTCATGTTTTTTGGCCAACTCCACCAACTTTTTGTTGTTCTTGTCTATGATCTCCAACATTTCCAGCGTTTTAGAGCTTTCCTAAAAACGGACAAGAAGAAACAAGTTTAAATGTATGTCAAAACATGAGGATAAATAGAAATGAAAATATGATGAGATGAACATATCATTTCCAAGCATTGTATGATTCAACTGCATTTGAAGTCATTTCTCCATACCTTTGTATGTTCGTTGAATATGCAACAGCCCACTTATCAAAGGGAAGATCATTTAGCCATTCTTCTGCAATATAACCTCCTTCTAGCTTAAATAACTTAAGCTTTTCTTCAAAAACATGCATGTTGGGTGCATAAGCACAATCCCTGAAATTTATAACAGACCTTGCTCGCAAATTTTTTTGTTTCGCTCCACCAACAAAATGTCCTCTCAAATTAGAAAGCAAATGATATAAGTAAAAGAAATATTTAGGTTCAGGAGTAATTCTTTTGAAAGCTTGTAGCAGATCCGTATTTCTATCAGAAAGATAACAAATTTCTTTACTGTGCTTACAGAAATGTTGTATCTTAATTAGAAATCATTCTCAATTCTCTAAGTTTTCTGAAGAAACCACTGCCATTGCCACAGGGAAAAGTCCTATTTAAAAAATATAGATTAAAGTGAATTTTTATTGATCAACAAAACATAGGAATAAATTTCATATATTAAAAACAGTACGATAAACAGAATTATTTTTAAAAATATGTCATTATTCTCATCCTTTGCAGTTGCTACAAGGAGTGTACCTTAACCGCGACCCTTCATAAATGTCCCATCTACGAACAACATCGGACGACAGTGTTTGAAACCATCAATACACGCCTTGTATGCAATGAAAATTCTCTGAAATTCATTTGTTTGCTCATTCTTTTGCAGCTCCACCACACTCCCCGGGTTAGTCCTTTCAATAGCTTCACAATATCATCTTAGATGGTCGTAAGATTCTACATATGAACCCCACAACTTATTTCTTGTATTCTCAATTGATTGCCATGCTTTCCAATATTCTATCTCCAATGAATAATTGTCCTTTATATGTGATATAATCTCATTTCCCCCGATTGTAGGTTTATTTTTAACTTGTTGTAACACTAGATCAACAATAATACTCAGTGCCAACCTAGTCAAATTTATATTAACTATATCTCCAAAACAATTATGTTTAAAATTTGCACTCGCAACATAGAAAAAATCTATATGAACTTGACGTCTAGCTTTAATAAACCAAGTACATTCAATTTCGATTTCACAACTGCAAACTACATGAACATATCGCACATCATTCCTCAAATACTTAAAATTAAAACCCTTCTTCACAGTATATTTTATTAGCTCCTTTCTAAATTTTGTAACGCCACCCAAAAAAATACTTTCAACCCCATCTTTGAATGTACCCAACCAATTATCAGACAATTTTTTTTAGGCTTTTCCAATGGACACATATCATATATGGGAATATTTGAAATCCCATCAAATTCATTTTCACAATTTTCAGCTATATTTGTATGAGATATGAAATTTCTAGAACTTTCTGAAGGTAATATATCAGGACCATCTGAGATCGTAAACGTTGAAGTGAAAAAAATTTTTGGGCTTATTGATTCAACTCTTTTACTAATTTCTGAATGCACTAATTTAACAGCTAATTGATTGCATATAACAATCATGTTCTTCAGGACAATATCATTAGACAAACAACAATTACTGATATTCCCAACTGTGAAACGAATAACTATATTTGAAGAATTCAATCCAAACCAAGTACCTTTAACCTGCTGTAAGCACATTAATTTTGTGCTCAATTAAATGGCGACACGTGGAAAAAATATTAATATCAAATAAAGTTGATTATTTATATTATGAGAATTTAATTAAATTAATTCTCAAATTAAATAATTTATTGATATTAAATATACACGTAAAAGTCGAAATTAAATCCTACGAATATTTAAATATTCGTAACTTGGTGGCAAAGTAATTAACTTACCATATAACGTATAAAATCTCGTTAAATGGAAAGTTAAATCAAATTGTCCCACATGGAAACAAATCAAATCAAGTCTGATGGGCTTCTAAGCCCAGCCCATTAAATCAATCTCACCCCACAACTATAAATAGGGGTCTTCATTCATTCATTCCACACACAATTTCAGAGACAATTCCAGACTCAATTCCAGAGCTCAGAGCAGACTTCAGACGTTCTTGAAGATTCAAAGGCGTTCTTCGCGGCATTCAAGAGCGTTCTTCAAGCAAGTCAACCGGGAACGACGTTCAATCCGAGATGGGTGTTCAACCCCTCCGATCAGACGTTTCTCCTTGAAGATTCAAAGGCGTTCATCACGGCCCCTTGAAGATTCAAAGGCGTTCATCCGGTCTTCAAGAACGTTCATCCAAAAAGTCTCCGTAAATAGCGTTTAATCCAAGATAAGACTCTTAAGCCCTTGGATTAACGTTATAAGTCCACCAAATCCGTCAAATCATCCAAGTCAACAACCACATTTGGAGGGAAAAATCAGAGGGTCAAATTTAGAGTTAGAGTCCACCAAAATTTTATCGGTTCAATCCGATTAAAATTAAATTGTAAATATTTTCGTGTTTTTATAAATTAATTATACGAAATTTATTGTTACACCTGCGTAATTATATCTTCATAGTTGGTTTCCTCAGTTACCTCCATTAATCTGCACTCTGAACAGTAATTTAAATTTAGTAGAACACCGCCTCCCATTTCCTAATATATCAACTCCGAAGATGGCTGTGAAGAAGAGTTTGGGATGATTTTTGTAATAATATGATCAGTAATAATATTCTTGTTTTTGCGTGTATAAGTTGTATACAACTTGTGTATGTTGGGTATCAAATATTTAATCCTAGATTTTGTTTTTATTTGTTGATATAATCTGTCAGTTGTCAGAGCTAGATTGCATAGCTTTTCTTCCATTCCTATATTAAACAGTGTTACTAATCCCAACATTTTTACACACATTTACTGATTATCAGCTAAAGGTTAATTCAGGTATTTCATGTGCCTAATTGTATGTAACATTAATTCTAAATAGTGAATGTATCTGTTTTGGATGGATAGATTGTACCTTAAAGTGAAGGACCTAATTTATTCTCATTATTCTAAAAAAAAATCTCACAATGAGGAAAATTTGATTGCACAACAATGTGTGTTTTTTTGGTAGGTTAGTCATTTCAAATACAACAAATGAAAACAGGGAAATCAGGGATATGCCCTTCTCTTAAACAATGTTGAAGGTTTGCTTTGTTCGATAAATGCTTTTATTGAACTATTTTATTATTTTTCTCCAAACTTTATATGTTTGCATTCACAGCCATATTAATATGAGTATGTCAGTTTTAAATAGTAATATTTTATACGATATTTGAAAAAAAAAAAAAAATTCTTGTGACCTTGATTTCATAATTTTTTTGCCTATTAATATTGGGGCACTCTACGACTGTATTAAAAATTATTTGCGATATATTTGCAAATGACTTGTAGATCTATTTTTAAACAATATTTTAATTTTGACACTATATAATTATATTTGTTTAAAAACAGTATTTAATATTCATTGTATTTTTTAAAATATCATATGTAATATATTTACAAGTATACATACATCAATATCAATTTATATATATATATATATATATATATATATATGTGTGTGTGTGTGTGTGTGTGTGCGGTTCCGGACGATTTTATAAAAATCACGACCGGTCCAAACCCATCTTCCAGGCGGGACGGATTTAATGCGGGTCCGATTTTAAAATCCATTATATTGTCATCTCTAGATGTGGATGTGAGTCATTCTATGAGTAATAAATTTGAGTTTGGTTAGGGATACAGTAGGAATAGATGAAACATTATGTCAAATCAAAAGTGATATTGTACTATTTTATTATTATTATTATTGATTGTACGTGAGAAAAATAGTGTTGTGATTGTAAGTAAGATGAGATGTACAAGAGGAAAGTATTGAATTTTGTGAAAAAAGATGCAAGTGTCTTTTAAGTTGAATGTGTAAATTCAAAAAAGTGGTTGTGTTGCGGATGTGCATATCTATATATGATGAGTCACTTTCATGTGAAACAGTTGCATAATATGAAATTGGTACCATTAAAATCATTCACTTATATTATGATCATTTTATACTATGATATCAATTTATAAATGTAATAATATCACTAAATAAATATTATGATATCAGTAAATGAATGTAATAGTATTAATTTTATACTATAAAGTATTTTGTGATATATGATATGCTCCAAACAAATATACTTTTAGATAGTGCAAAATAATAATTATTTTGTAGATAAAGTTTCTCCTAAAAAGATACTCTTCAGTTTTATAAAGATAGTCACAACTGAAAACCAAAAAAAAAAAAAAAAAATTAGTCACAACTGTTTGTTTTTAAGATGTCACATTTTTTCTTTTATGCGTGTTTCAAATTATAACTATTTCTTTATTAGTGAAGTGTAATATATTAAAAATATTCATCCTAATATTTTTTTACACTTTTTTTTTTCTTTGCAGTATTAAAATGGAAACTCTCATAATATATCATAATTTACACAAAATATTATTACTTTTAATCCATATATATATACAATTCACTCACTTGTTTTACTTTATACATAAAACTTACTCGTTCTATTTTTACAATAATTTATGGATACTTTTTTGAAGCAGATAGAGTTTCATTTATGAATTTTTACTTTAAATGGACCAAAAGAGTGAAAAAGAAACAAATTCCGTATGAAAATAAGGCATGGACCCCACTTTCACATGAAAAATTAATACTCTCATTATGTCGTATTTTTTTATTTTCTAATCCTACCTTTTCAAATTAATTTTTTCAAATATTTTTTATTTACACTCGATGTCACTCAATTATCATTTTACCTTCTCAAAATTAAAACAATCTCACGTTAATAAAATTAAAGTGACTCATTCATTTTAAATTTTACATCTTTTAATATTAATAAATTATTTTCTTATTAAAATTCTACTCTCTCCGTCCAATTTAAATAAAACAAATAGAATTGACACAAGTTTTATGAAATATTAATTGTTTATGTATAAAGTAGATGAGTGATGGATAAAAAGTAAAAATATTGTTGTCAAATCATTAGTATAAGAGAGAAAATTAGTTGAAAAAGAGAGAAGATAGTGTATGAGACAAATAACAAGAGTGTAAATAAGTGTATGTGGTGAGAGTGAAGATAAGTGAAAAACTTTCTATTTTTGATGATATATTTAAATTGGACCGACCAAAATGATATATTGACTAATTCAAATTGGACGGAGGGAGTATTATTTAGGGCAAATATTTGTGTGCACAAAGTTTTTATCTAATACTACACTGTAACTAAACTAATACTATATTGTAATTAAACTAATACTATACAATGTTGCTAATATTACACTGTAACTAAACTAATACTCCCTCTGTCCCAGATCAGTTTTCACAGTTGACTTTTTCAACGATTTTTGTGTGACAATTATTTCATAGTAATATATGTACAAAAGTTGTTTTATATGAATGATATGCTAGTTTATAAGGTTAACTAGTATACCATTCATATAAAATAACTTTTGTACACATATTACTATGAAATAATTGTCACACAAAAATTGAAAAAAGTCAACTAAAAAACGGGGACAGAGGTAGTAATATACAATGCCGAAATAATACTACACTATAATCAAACTAATACTACACTATAACCAAATTTGTGCACACAATCTTTTATTGTGCGCAATATGCACACAAACTGTTATTTTGCTCCCAGAGGCATAGACGGATGGTAAGTGGGCAAGGTGACTGGAGCACATACACTCCGACATCCCGGGTTCGATTTCTTGTGGTGATAATTCTTTGTTGAAATATTGCAGAGGTTGTTGTTGGATTCGTGTCTCCCGAAAGTCCTCTCCCTTGCATGGCTGCCACTCGTGCACATCCCTCGATTTATAACCCGCCTGACCAAGGGGCCTCTGGTACAGGTGGGGGGTTTACGCCTTTGGGTAAACTACTCCCTCCGTCCCATAAAAGCTTTCACACTTTCCTTTTTCGTCTGTCCCAATATAAGTTTCACACCCTTAAAATGGAAAACCTTTTATAAACTACACCCTCACAATTTTCACTAATTTACACAAATGTCATTACTTTTACTCTCACATACACATATCCCAATAAAGTTTTTTTACTTTATACATAAAAATTTACAAATTTATCATTCAAAACACTACTCATTAGGAAGGAGGAGTAATTATTTAGACTTTGACCAATCCAAATTGGAAGGAGAGATTGTAATATAATAACCAGCCCTCCCTGCTCTCTTGTTTTCCTTTTCATCTTCCTCACCTAACTCTTTCTTCTTCTTCTTCCTGCGTAAAGAAAATATGAAGGGGGCGATCAAGGCCGCCATCGCCGATGGCGTAATGACCTTCATGTGGATTTTCTGCGCCTCCTCATTGGGTGCTGCTACCTACCTCGTCGCTTCCACCCTGGGTGTGGCCCAAGGCCTCCCCACCCTTTTCATCACTACCTTCCTCATCTTCCTTCTCCTGTTCATCTTTGGATACATCGGCGATCTCTTGGGCGGCGCCAACTTCAATCCCACCGCCACCGCTGCCTTCTACGCCGCCGGCCTCGGTGGCCCTGACTCCCTCGTCTCTGCTGCCATCCGCCTTCCTGCTCAGGTCATATCCCTTTTACTCCTTAATTAACTAGTAAATTCTTCTATGATGGAATTGTATACTGTTTGTTAAGTCTCGATACTTCTTTGATGACCATGCCCATGGTAAAGACCTTTCTCCACTCAATTGCTGTTTACACTTTTCACTAGGTATTAGGTAACACTTTTTGTAGATCCATTTAATTTCAAATCATAGTTCCATGCCTATTCAAGGCCTTTTGTTTCCTTTGAATTTAGCACTTGTTCCCTAGTTCCAATCTTTCAAGCATGATGAAATGTACATACGGATTTTTGTCAATATGTTTGAGAATTTCAATATTTATCGATGGGCAATGAATTGTGTCCTTTCCCTTTTCCTTTATATTTTTTAAAAATTTTAAGATTGTTGGATGGGTGTTACTCCACAGGCAGCTGGCGCAGTTGGTGGTGTGCTTGCGATCATAGAGGTGATGCCGGTGCACTACAAACACATGCTCGGGGGTCCTTCTTTAAAGGTTGATTTGCACACTGGAGCAATTGCTGAGGGGGTTTTGACTTTCATAATCACCTTTGCTGTTCTCTTCATTATCATCAAGGGGCCTAACAGCATACTTATGAAGAACTGGTTGATAGCTATGTCAACTGTTGCTGTTGTAATTGGAGGTTCCAGCTATACAGGGCCTTCCATGAATCCTGCTAATGTAAGTAATCATCACCCTTTTATTGATACTTTAAAAAATTGGCAAGTTATCAGATTATACATTTTTGTGTTCATCATAAATTATGTTCAGTTAACCAAAGGTTGAAGTAGGCTCACTAGATTCACAGGCAGCTCCGTGCTACTGCAGAAAGTATGTTTGAAGAATAGCTTGTAGATTTTACCTTATTATGGAGATATTATTCCTTTTGGTAAATTCGTTGTGTTTCTAGATTTTCTTGTTTTCTTTTCATGTCCCTGTTGTTTTTATTTCATGTATATATATATATATATATATATATATATATAGTTTCTTCTGTTCGAGTTATTTTTTCCCCCAGTCAACTCCTTATATAGTCCTTGATTTGCCATTTTTTGTTTCTTATTTAGATTCACTTCCCAAAAGATTATTGCTGTGGGGGTTTCTGATCCTATTTTACCTTGATAATATACCATAAGCATCTGGCCTAAAACAGATGCCTCTAAAATCTGCTTTAGTTGTATCTTTAAGTATGTTCTGTTGTTTGAGAAACTGAATAACATGTATAATGGTATAACCGGATATCTAAAAGAACTAAGGAACTTCGAAAAGTCTAGCTTTTGATAATTTTGACAATGGCAAGTCGTTATTGGTCTGTGGCAGTTTTGGCAAAACTTTCTTCCTTCTTTCTTTTTCTTTATTTCTCTTTGAGTTCACTAGCAAATAAAGCAACGTGCTTTAAGTGGTGTTGCTGAATGAGAGTCCTGTGAGCCTCTATATAAAGAATAGCTACTTATCTGATAATTTTCTCATCTTAATAGTGTCATCTTTCTGGTTCAAAATAATAGCAGTTCATGTCTTTAATATATAACAATTGCTAATTGTGTATTACTGTCAACATGAGCACATGAGGCTATAATTTCTTACTAACACAAAGATATTTCTCGTTATTCACTTCATTTTGGCGATCTGTCTGTAGCAAACTAAGAACTCATCGTTCTTCATATCCTTCACAACTTACCTTGATTGTATGTCTCATCCTAGTCAATGATATACTATTTCTCCCACTTGTTTGAGTTTCCCCTAATCCCCTTTAATTATCCAATGGGTTCCCTTGTCTAAATATTTTTGTTCTTGTACTATAAGATGGGTTCGTATTTGTTCTCATGTATAAAATTGTGTCTTATATGCAGGCATTTGGTTGGGCTTATATTAACAACAAGCACAATACGTGGGAGCAATTCTATGTGTACTGGATCTGTCCGTTCATTGGAGCAATAGTGGCTGCTTGGGTTTTCCGCCTTCTGTTTCCTCCCCCCACAAAGCAGAAGAAAGCCTAAAAAGGCATTCAAGTGGTCGTAGATTCTGAATGGTGTTTACACCTATTATGGCTTATCTTCAATTAATGGCAGTTGAATTCTATTCTTCCTGCCAATGCAAATTGCATTTGGTTGACAGAACTCTGCCCTCTGGTAGATATTACTTGGCAATAAAATTTAGTTCAAATGCAATGCAGCATCTTCTTAGTTCTTACATCTTTTCTCTCAGTATATATATGTGTTATGTACATGTAATTGATTTCAAACCTCATTTGTTTTGCATTGTGTGCACATACAGTTAGATTAGAATGCCCCCACATCCATTAGGATACAGTGTATGTATGATCATAAATAGATTAATGGACTAGTAAAGGTTACTCATTCTCGCTAAATGAGGATGAATGTAGAGTAGTTGCTATTGGAATGGAGTATATGGTTTCTAGTTTCACATGCCCCGACAGGCTTGGGGCGTGTTTGTCAACCCTCTGCTCTGGAAACTCTATTGCAATGTATTTCTTGAACTTTTCTAATGCATCAAAACTTATGTGAACGTCCCATAATTCGCATTTTGTGAGACGGATACTATTTTTGTAGGTATATCAAATAGGTCAATGTTTCTAAGTAAAATTGGTTGAATATATTATAAGTTGGAGTTCCTTCTATGAATTAGATTTGTGAGCTCAAGACCTCTTCTCTTAAGTATAAAATAAAATGGAAAATCCAGATTTCTTTCTTTGTTTGCAATTGTAGCAGTATTAAAGACTGTGGGGGAAAGGATTTAACTTGGAATTATGTGAACGCAATAATTTAATGTATCTATATTCACAACAGAAATTAAGAGGTGCATCAAGGGATAGTAATGGACAAGTTTAAACCTATTTTTGGATTAAATTTGTCCATTTGGAGTGGGTTTAGACCCTAATAAATAGGCCTGGATTGGAAGAATTTATAGAACCTTGCCATGACCTTGCTGCCAGCACCACTTTGAATATATATTTATTTTAATATCCATGTGTGTATATATTCAATATGTTGTTTTAGCCTTTTAGGTGTATAAATAGCTATAAGGTGTAAAATTAAATTATTATTCAAGTCAGTAATCATATACTTATATAAATTTATATGTGTTTGTCTGTTTAATATATTTCATTTTAAAGGACACTTCTATTACGAGTCAAATGGTGAATGTTCAAAAAAGCAACCTTCTACATTCATGATCAATTCTTTGAGGAATGAGGTTCTCTGGTAAATCAGTTCACTGGATTTCAACACAAGTCTATCTCCTACATTTTTTTGCTACCCCTTTATATAAGGGACACCTAAGAGTACAGTTTTCTTTACTTCATCAGAAAATGATGGATGTGAGTCTTGGCTAGTCGCATAAGTAGTCATCTCATGGGGACGTCTAGACCTTATTCAGAGTACTCTTGCAGCTTTGTCTCTGTATTACTTATAGGTTATGAGACTTCTTAATGACATATTGTGTGTTCTTTTGCAGTTTATGACTTGATTTTTATGGCAGCATTCTGGCGACAGAAAAGGCTACATTGGTTGAGATGTGTGTGCCAATTGTTGAGGGTGTGTTAGGCCTCTGTCGGTTGTGTGATATGTTTATACTTATAGCTATCAGGTATGGTGGAGATTATGGTAACAAACTTCTCATTGAGCATAGTTTCTCAAGTATATGTATTGCTTGAATATTTACCCGGTGTCGAATTAGGATTCCTCAAACTGCTACCTATCAGTGGTTTCTAGGATGATATCTAGTTTTGAGATTAGTCGTTGTTAGAGTTAATTAGTACTTGTTACTCTCAAGCTTGGCTTGTCAAGTTGGTATATCAGGGACAGTTGGTGACATTTGGATAGATTATGCAAACTTTAGTGTAAATTTGTGGTGGTATGATCATGAATTTTGTTTAGGAGATTGCTCGGGTATCGTTGTTCGAGGATTTTGTTCAAAAAGTAACTCAGATGTTATTGCATCCTGTCATGCGATGGAGGATAATCCCTCATTTTCACTGAGTTCAGCTTGAGAGATTGTTCTTTCTACTTTATCTTTCTTTTTTTTTTTTGTTCTGTCTAGACTAATTTTTGATAATTTTAATGTTGATACTCTTCTCTTGGGATATTTTATTATTTCCAAATGCCATGGTTGCCCTACACATATGTTTCATGATACCTTGCTTGATTTTCTGGTTCATTCAAAGGAACAATCATAAGTATCTTGATTTTCTTTTAGAGATTTTCACAAGACTTATTGAATGTTTGATCTATTTGTGGAGGTGTGCTTATCAGGCATTATGTTGGTGATCTCTAACTTGCTTTTCACATCCAAATGATGTCTTTGTAGACTTGTTGTAGTTTTAATGCAGACAGAGCTTTAGGTGATATTCTTTTTGGGTTTTAAATGACTTTTAAAGTCCAGTTTTTAAAATTTAGGGATTTTTAAAATCTATATGTTTTGGGTTTTATTGTAGGATAAGATTTAACTTTATGATATAAGAATGAATAATGTTATATTATTATATTATTTGTTGAGTGTTGTTATAATGATTAGATAATTGAAATATAGCAGAGAGAAAAACTTTTTTTTTTATAGGTGTGCAAGTTTTATAGGTTATTTATGGGTGTGTAGTTTTTAAAAACCAAATTTAAAACTCAAACCTTTTTTTTTTTTTTAAAGGGAATTTAAAACTCAAACTGAAATAGGTTTTTAATTTTAAAATCCAGATTTTCAAAATCCAAAAACAACATACCCTTAGTTATCCTTCATCTTCATGGTTTACATCTTGTTTTGATTGTCCTCTTTGGAATGAATTTGATGCCTTTCATTGTGGTTATTTTCACACATTTATGACACAATTTTCCACATTAGTTTAAAGGCTTAATTGTATATTAAATCATCACTTTTTTCAAATTGTATTTTAGTCTAAAATTTTGAATTTGGGTAAAAAAATTACAATTTGATAATTCTTTGCAGTTATAGCTTACGGACAAATTTGCTTTTACATGTTTATGTGGCGTCTACGTGGTTGCGTAAAAATGATAATTAAACATAACAATGGGGAGAAGCTAATATAACGTAAGCTCGAAATGCAAAAAAAAAAAAAAAAAGTTAAATTGAAATTTTGTTTAAGAAGATTAAAAAATGTAGATTAAATTGCAATTTGCATTAAGATGGTGATTTTATTTGTAATTAATTTTTTTAAAGGCTTAATTGCAAATAAAATCACTACTTTTTCGCAAATTGCAATTTAATCTAAACTTTTGAATCTTGTTAAAAAAAAATTTCAATTTAATTTTTTTTTTGCAATTCGAGCTTACTGGCGGTTTATCCTTGCCCGAAAGCTGATGTGTACAAAACATCATTTAAATGACATGTCATTTCTTTAGCAACCACGTAGACCCCATGTAAACGACGGATAGAGACAGATTTCCACGTAAGTTATAATTGCAAAAAATATTAAATTGAAGTTTTTTTTTTTACCAAAATTAAAAAAATTAGATTAAAATGCAATTTTGAAAAATGTGGCGATTTAATATTCAATTAATATATAACCTAAGCTCGAAAGGCAAAAAAAAAAAAAAAAAAAAAAAGTTAGATCGAAATTTAAGCCTTTAACAAGATTAAAAAATATAGATTAAATTGCAATTTGCAAAAATGTGATGATTTTATTTACAATTAATTTTTTTAAATGACACGATGTCGTTTCTTTCGCAATCACGTAGACGCCATGTAAGCGATAGATAGTGATAGATTTGTCTGTAAGTTATAACTAGTCTTTTTCCATAACCGTGCTTTGCACACGGTGATTTATATTGTTTACTAAGTTGTGATCGATATATACAAAAAATCAGTCTTACAATTTAAAATTTTGATTGAATTAAGAATATAATTGATCAAAAAAAAAAATATCAAATCTTCAAAAAATAATTCAAAACGTTGATAAATAATCTAATGAAGATTTTTTTAACTCTAAAATCATCAATTAATCTTCAAATATTTGAAGAATGACGGTGAATTGTTTGATAATGCCAAAGATGATGATGATGAACGACATCAAGTAAAACAACATAAAAAATATCAGTGAGTTGTGGTTGAAATGAAAAAAATGAGCAGAATTTATAGGAGATTTTGATGCTAAAATTATGTAGTGAAATTGAGTGATTGATGAGTGATTAACACTACCTAATTTAGCGATTTGACCAAACGAACGGACCGGATGATGTCGATGACGTCAGATCGACGAATGGGGTGAAATGACGCCAAAAATAAAAAAAGATAACTTATTGAAAATTATGTATGATTGGATGATTAGATGACAATAAAAAATATATTTTTATAATTTTTGGATAATTATTAAAGTTCAAAAAATAAAAAAAATAAATATTCCTAAATTAAAATAAACGGTTAAGATTAAATTATGAAATCAACATCAATGGTCAGAAATCTTTCCCGCCCATTCCCAGAAAGGAAATCAGTTGGTGTATTATATATTTATAGATTGCAATAATTTAAAATTTTATATTAAAATGCAATTTCAAAAAATATGGCGACTTAATAAGTAATTAATTTATTTTTTTTTAAAGCAAAAATAAATTTAATTGCATAAACAAAGATAGAGGGGGTCTCACCACAAACTCTGGTGGATCAACCCAACAAAAAGGACTCGAATAAAAACGAGTCATCCTAACAAAAGTATGTGCCATCAAATTAGCACAACGCCTAACAAACGAGATAGAAAGATAAGACGAATCCCGAAGGATCGCCTTACACTGTTCAATGTAGTCACCAAAAGAAGACCTACTAAGATCACTAGAATTAATAGCATCGACACAATCTTTGCATCTCCTTCAATTCAAAAAGCATCCGCCATGAATAGAGTTTGAACTGGAGCATCCAACTTACCATCCCACAACTTTTGATTCCTTTGTTTCCAAATTTGCTAAATTAATACAACAAACCTCTTAGCAGCTGTTCTACTACATGTATAAAAAGGAAAAATTGTAGTTTTGGTCCTACGTTCTTTTTTAATCCTTTTTTTGCAAAAATAGACCCAACCATTATTTTTTAGGACCAAAACTGCAATTTTATCTCATTCTCTCAGGACCAAAACTGCAATTTATCATTCTCTTGGGACCAAAACTATAATTATTTTTGGACTAAAAATATAAAAAAAAAAAAACTACGGGACCAAAAGTGTCCAAAAAAGAACCATTTTGCAAACCACTCATTCTCTTGGAACCAAAAATGCAATTTACCCCGTATAAAATTTAACAGTACTTTCATTCAACCATGGGTTCCCCAAACTTTTAGGCTCCATTTGGATGGAGTCATTTGAAATCAATAGATTTTAGGATAATACACCATATATTTACAAATCAAAATGGAGAAAAATTAAATGAATGAATTTGGTTCACACGAATATCACTTACAAGTGTGAGGATTTCAAATATCCAACAAAACCTAGTCATTTGAAATCCTCTCACTTCTCCCACTTGTGCTTAATATTTTAGTGAATTAAATTCATTCATTTAGCCTTTCTCCATTTTAGTTTGTGTGAATGCATCCATTGATTTCAAATCCACATATATATTGTTAAGGAATCAATATAAATGGATTAATTCTCAACCTCTCTACAAGTTCGGACTTTTAGATGAGGCGGAATTCTTTCATGGTACCTAGAGAAGAACACATGAAAATATTTCAAAGAAACGTGGACTTGTGCGCTATCTTCAAGGAACTATTGATCATGGTCTTCACTTATACCCGTTCGATCGGTGAAGTCACTTCTATCCTACACGGATGCCGATTAAGGGGGTGTCCGGATACTCGGCGCTCAACATCGGGTTATTGTGTATTCCTAGGCGATATTCATCGATATCTTGGTGGCTAAGCGACAAACCACATTGTCTCGTTCAAGTGCCGAGGCTGAATACCATCAAAGACATTTGGGGTGGCTAATGTTGTGTCGGAATCTTGTTGGCTCTACGTAACTTATTGCTCGAACTACATTGTCTTAAAAAATTCTCTATTCACTACTACTTTGGTATATACCGATAACATGGAAAATGCTTAAGTCCATGAGTTTTTTTTTTATCTTTTTGGGAATCCGATTGATACAACATCAACGGACAAAGCATATAGAGATGGATATTCATTTTGTTCGAGAAAAGGTTGCTCGGGGCCAAGTCCGAGTCTTGCACGTTCCATCTCGACACCAACTCGCTGATATATTCACAAAAAGGATTGCCGTCGCTTTTGTTTGAAGATTTTAAATAACTTGATCTAGGGCGTTCTAAGACCTCCGTTTATTTGTGGGGGTGTGATAGAATATATGTAAATAAATAGTGTAATCTGTATACATGGTAGGTGTTTAATGTTTCCATTATCTTAGCCTAGAATCACGATTGTACAGGTGTATATCTTTGACCTCTATGAGGAATTTGGGTAACAGATTACATTCTTTCATGGTATCAGAGCCAAAGGCTCACGCCCAGAGGTCTTGGGTTCGATTCCTGCTGAAAGCAACTCCACCCATATTAAATTGTCCACTCAATGGGTCTCCTCCCCAAAGGGTAGAGGTTAAAAATTCGGCCCACGAGTGAGGGGGAGTGTTAAGGAATCAATATAAATGGATTAATTCTCAACCTCTCTACAAGTTCGGACTTTTAGATGAGGCGGAATTCTTTCATGTATGATTTGATCCTGATGGAAACTCTCCTCTCTCTAACCAAGAAGTGCATGCCGTAAATACATCATTACCTATAATTGCTCAACAATTCTTGAAAAATTAAATATGGAAATCAATCAGGCCCGGGTGCCTTGTCATTGTGTATTTGATTTATCGCCTTTTTTAATTTATAAAACAATATTAAAAAAATATGGGGATTTAATATGCAATTTCGAAAATATTTATTTCTTACTATTTTAGTTTGATGTGTCCTTAATTTCTTAAAATTCATTTTTGTCCCATAACTTTTAACTTTTTAAAAAAAAGGTCCCAAAAAAATAAAAAAAATTAATTTCATCCCATAACTTTGTAGTTGTTCCAAATTTGGTCTTCTTTCGGATTTTTTGCACTTTTTGTCCCATAATTTTGAACATTAAAAGATCCCAAGAAAATGTGTATCAATACGACGTTGGTTATGAAATTTCAGTGACTTTCGGATTGAAATCAAACCATTTAAGAAATTATGAGACAAAATAAAATCTTAAATTTTTTGCGAACTTTTGCCAAAAAATACGAAATTATGGGATCAAATTGAATTTTAACTCATTTTTTGATAGATTGACAGGTGAAGAGTTGTGTCTTAACCGCATTTTATGCGCTGATCATGTTCTTAACTACTCTTCCGTTCTATACTCATTGTAACATTTGTCAAAAAAGTATGTCCCGTACTTGTTACATCATTTCCTAAAATGGTAATAAAACAACTCTTTCACTTTTATCTATCCTCCTCAAACACTACAATATTACACCATATGTCACTACTTTTCCCACACTAACTCAATTTAATACTATTAAATAACACTCTTATTAAAGTTGAAAAGACTATCCTACTCCCATAAAAAAACAACTTATATTATTAAACAACTCTTACATTAAAACTTGTGTCAAACAGTAAATGTCACAATACATGCACTCACTTTATAAGATATATTGGATGATGCAAACTAAATATATCATAACAAAGAGCAAATGTATGCACTCACCTTTAAAAAAAAAATCAATTTAAAAAAAAAAATATATATATATATATATATATATATATATATATATATATATATGTTCTCAAGTATATAGATGTATTTTAGATGTTATTTAGCAATTACATGCTTTATATTTTTTTTTTTTAAAAGGGAAAAACAATTGCATTAACTTAAAATGCTGGAAAACAGCCAGCTTTGATGAACAATGGAATTTCTGTCCGACCATTCCAATGAATATCTGACGTGACATTACACTTAGCAAATTGTGTTAGGAGATTATTATGGGTTGCACATTTATTTTGCAATTATATTAGTCATTCATCATTATGATAGTAGCCAATTTAGTGATATGATTCAATAGGTGACCATTATTGGTAAGAGCCATTTTGGTATTCAAAGTCAATGGATCATTATGATATGAGCCAATTAGGTGATCAAAGTTAATGGATCTTTATTATATGAGTCAATTGAGTGATATGAATTGATGGTGACCATCTCCATTTGGATGGAGCAGATTTGAAATTTAGTTTGAGGATAATATAATATTTCAACTAAAATGAGAAAAACTAAATGAATGGATTTGATTCACTCAAATATAAAGCACAAGTGGTGATTTCAAATGACTAGGTTTTGTTGGGCATTTGAAATCCTCACTTATAAGTAATATTTGTGTTAATTAAATCCATTCATTTAATTTTGTAAATGTATGGTGTAAAAATGATTTCAAATGATCCACCTTATAGTATTCAACCAAGAGCATTATGGGAACTCTTGTTGAACACTATATAAAAAGCACTTGCTTATGGTCCCCAATACACTAAATCGTTTATAGTTTTCTACTCTCCCATCAAGATAGAAAACAAAGGTCCCATTTTGAGATTTAGTTGAGGAAAACCATAAAACCACTCTTTCACGTTTTTGTTTGATTATGGTCATGAATCCTGATATATTTTACAATTCTAATATTAGTTGTTTCTCCTTTTCATAAATTATCATCGTAGAGGGTACTTTAGATAAAATTGCTTTCTTCTTCATTTTTCTAACAAATTGCACAATGGAATGCGCCATGAAATTCTTAGCTCTAGGGAACCAGAAAAACCCTTGACAAGATATCATGCAACAGGGCACTCCACTTCCCTCTTAGCAGCAAGTATAACCATAGCAGCATCCCCAATATGATAGAGAAATTTACCAACGAGAGACTCCGTATTAGTGTTGTAGCTTCATGTAAGGCCTGAAATTCCACCACAATAGCAGAGATGATATTAGGGAAAACCTTTGCAAAAGCTTGAATAAATGTTCCAGAGCTATCCTCCACATAAATGCCAATTGTTGATTTGTTATCCCTCAACGATACGGCTCCATCGAAATAGATTTTTGTCCCTATACAAGGAGAGCGTCGAGGCAAGTGAATAGTGTCAAGAGTGGAGCGTTCTGGCCAACTGATGAGAATCACGAGTGTTTCCCGATCAACCGGTGCCCCGACTCAGGCCAGCAGGCGACGGTTGCTGCAAATTAAAGAGTTCGCAAGAAAGTAAAGTTTATTTTTCATAACTGGTTGCAAGAGTTACAAGAGCCTTTATATAGTTGCAGGACTAAAATCAGAAAAAACCTGCTAACAGAATTATTTTGCAATTATCAAGGCCCAGGCTAACTAATATTCCCTGGTTGGACTTCTTCAGTGTGTTGGGCCGTCGGTTGGGCCACGGCTTTGCTCGACGGGCCCTATTGTACGCATTTTTCAGTTCTCGTCCTTCATCTTTATCACCAACCTCTAGCTGCTTGAAAATCTGCAAGAAAACAACAGCTGACTCCGGCAGGATACGACAAGAAGATTGGACGCGAAAATCAAGCAGCACTGGAGCCATCTATCTTTCCAAATGCAAACTGTTAATCAACCTCCGAGCTCCATGCATGAGAACTCTCTTACCCTCCATAATACCCCTCCAACTCCAAGATGGTCTATGTCCAAGTTCAGCATCGAACAAAGTAGAGTTAGGATAATATTATATTTTGCTTTGTAAACTCGCACAAAAAGTGAGCTCAGTAAGGCCAAATTAAAAGCCTTTACATTTCTAAAACCAATGCCCCCTTCAACTTTCGAAGAACACAGAGTACTCCATTAATTTAGCCCAGTTAATTGATCTATTCTATGCCACCAGTATTTCAACGTCCATAATAAATCCATCAGGTAGCTTGAAGCATGACAAGGCATATGTGGGAATAGACTGGATGACGGATTTAATCAGTACTTCCTTTCGAGAAAAAATCACAAACGGTCCTGTATCTTTACTTGAATACAACTTTAGTACTTTTTCTTTTTAATTTATAAATTTTGATCCTTTTGGTCTTAATTTTGGTCCTTTTCACCGAAAAATTATATTTTTTGCCAGAAAATTGCCCTAATTTTGTATTCTTGTCACGTCGACCGCCGTGTCAAGTCTCATTTGAATCGTCACTCATCCAGGAAGTAAAACCCTCAATTAATTTCAAATTTCGATTACACCTTCATTATAAATTACAATTTTAAAATTGTAAATTTTATAAATTTTCATCACTAATTCCGAGTGTTTTACGATGAGGGGAGGCCGGTCGAGGCCTATAAGTTTCTTTTTCTCTTGTCGAGCCCGTCATTTTGGTACATTTTCGTGTCATTCTATATGCTACAACAGATTTATGGCCATTTTCCGGTAATTTTTCTGACCAAAAATTTAATTACCGGCTAAAAAGATCTATTTTGATATCAAAAGGACCACAATTGATAAATTAAAAAGAAAAAGGATCAAATCTGGATTCGAGAAAAGTGACAGGACTATTTATGAAATTATCTCACTTCCTTTCCTCAAGATTAGGATTTGACATTGGCTTTGTTGTAAGGAATCATGTTTGGCTTCCTCCAAAATTAGTGTGTGGCTAGGTGATCCTTGGTGTTGTCTTAAGTTACTCTCGTAATTGTAAGTGTTGTACGGGTTGAGTACCCCTTGTACTCAATTAATGAAATGTTTTGTCTGTTCCAAAAAAAAAAAAAAAAAAATCAGTACTTCCTTTCCAGCCTGTGGAAAAGAAAAGTCTTTTCCTTCCAACCGTGAATACGCTGTGAAATTCTATCCTTAATTGAGGCAAAAACTTCACCCTTTCTCAATAGAAGGTTTTTATTCCAAAGAAAGGCAATTCCTCCCGAACGACCTCTAGAAGGGACGGAGAGGCCAAACATGTCAAATCTATTCTTAAGATAATCAAAGTAAAAAGAATTACATTTGGTTTCACAAAGGACGAGACAAAGTGATTCAAAGGATCCAAATTTTTCTTGGTAGAGCAACTAATTCTAAGGGGGCGCTTGGTTGGAAATTCTTCAATGGCAATGGGAATGGGGATTAATATAAAGTAATTGTGGTGCTTAATAAGAATAAAAGATGGTGAATGACATTATTTTTCCTCCTAAATAAGGTAATCATTACCCATTATGATTAACTTTTTCCCTATCTACAATTAATTCTCCTCAATCATTTCCCTCCACCACCAATAACAAGCTTCTTTTGTCTCATTTTTTCCAAAATTGGAGCACAATACCAATGATGTAACCAATATGGAAACATTCCTCCCTCCAATAAATTTGAGGGCATAGGAGGAAAAGTTAATTTCATTCCCATTCCCATTGAAGATCTCGTAACAAACGCCCCTAAATGTGCATACACAATGTCTTATTTATTATAAAGGAGTTGATGGTTGGTCGATTCATAGTGGAAGGTAAAATATGTTTTACCAAACCCACCAACCTTAACTTCTCCTAATTAACCACTTAGGGCCCGTTTACTTTGATCGTTATACATGGATAACCCGGGATAAGAAATCATTTTAAGAACAAAATAATTTTTTATCCCGGGTTATCCTTGGATAACCCTCAAAGTAAACGGGATCTTAAGAGTTTAATAATAAAATTAGTAATATTACATTGATTTGTCCTAACTTTAAAATACTGTAATTTTTATATAAATTTTAATGTAAAAATTGTTTAATAATATAGTTGATTTTAATTTAATGAAGATAAGGTTGTCTTTTGAACTATAATAAAAGAGTTGTTTGATAGTATTAAATTGATTTAGTGTAGAAAATGATATGTGGTGTAATACTAAGGTGTTTGAGGGTGATAAATAAAAAAAATTAAACTTATTTTATTACTATTTTAAAAAATAATACATGAAGTATATGACAGACTTTATGACAAATAATACATTTAGTACGAATCAGATGGAGTAATACATGTTACCAACCACCCCTTTTTCAAAGCTCGAAATGAATATGAATTAGGGGATGCTTGGCTTGTTACAAGGAATGGGAAAAGGAATGGTAATGATAGTAGTAAGGAATGGAATGAATATAATTCTTAAAATTGTATTGTTTGGTTAATAATGGGAATCACTATCATAGTCATTGATTTCGTTTGGTTTGCCAAAATTCTTTTGTGTGTGCTTTTTTTTTTTGGAAGACAAAGAAATGAAAGTAATAGTAGAGAAAATTGAGAGGAATGGGTGATTGCTTAGTTTTGGGGTATGAAAATACTGTAGCACCTTTCAAAGGTGTGTACCAAACACCTAAAATTGATTTCATTCTCATTCCTCATCATAAAAGGTCTTTACCAAGCAACCCCTTAGTGTATGGAGCCTAAAATCAATATAATGCTTCTTCCTATTCAAAATATATGTCATCATAAGCTCATTCACACATTTTAAGAAAATTATTTACTTCCTTCTATACCCTTAATTAATAGCTTTTAAATTTTTCACATAACTTTAAAGATTATTATAATCAATGTAATTTAAAAAAAAATAAGGGCAAATTGAGAAAAACTATAATTAATTCACATTGAAAAGTGGTAATCGACATTTAAATTGCAAATAATACGAAAAGTTAAAACGACATATATTATGAATATGAGAGAGTATAATATATGGAGTAATTTATTTGTTTTACGGATCTATGTGTGTTTTTTTAAAGCATCTTTTTACTTGCAAAGGGATCTATGTTTTTTTTAAAAATGACCTAAATACCTTAGCACTTGGATCAGGTTCGATCAAGTCTGACCATTATTAAAGGATTGAGCAGATATGATATCATATTATATATATAATATATATATATATATATATATAATTAAATATATAAATTATAGATCATACTTCATATTTTTCCTTTTAATAGTATACCTATGAAAAATATATATTTATTTCGTATTTTTATTTTTTAAATATAAATTATAATAATAATAATAATATTGTGAAATTACACATATATAAATATATATTGACATATTAAAAAAATTTACTATTCTTTTTTTATTATTTTTTAAAAATAACATATATGGTGTGAATGAATATTGACATGTGATGTTTTATGACATATTGCTAAAAAAAATATTAAAAATAACCCCATTTTTTTCCGACAAATAAAATTAGCCGGCGAGTCAACCAATCACTGCTTTATGCTGTTTTTTCTGCTTTTAAATAAATAATTTGTGATCCAATATCCCAAAACGATTCAGGTTTACCAAGTAGTGGTACGATCGGTTGGTCCAACCTACTTTATAAAATATCGCAAAAACTTGTGTGAACCGAATGTATACGATTAACTCTATTTTTACAATTATTATACTATCATATATATTGACTATCACTGTCATGCATTTGTATTATCACTATCATATTTACTTATAACAATATATATTTATGATAATAATAATAATGTATATGAATAACCATAATAATAAATATGAACAATATTAATAATAAAAATAGAATTTATTATATACACCGATTCACACAAATAAATATTATTCAGGAATGTTAATCCCAATTTGCCTGCCTTATATATACATATACATGCGCGCGCGCACTAACAGGAAATCATCATCATCATCATCATCTTTTGCTATCCCACGAGCATAATCCTCCATCTCCATCTCCATCATTTTTCTTCTTCTTCTTTCTCTAGCTCCCTCCTCCTGTCATACAATTTAGCTGATCCGATTAGAATATGAAGGTAATAGATAAGATCCGAGAAGCCAACGACTCTCGCGTCGTCTTCTCCTTCGAATTCTTCCCTCCCAAGACCGAAGATGGCGTCGATAACCTCTTCGAAAGAATGGAGCGCATGGTCGCTCACAACCCTGCTTTCTGCGACATCACCTGGGGCGCCGGTGGATCCACCGCCGATCTCACTCTCGATATCGTCAACAGAATGCAGAATATGGTCTGTGTCGAGACCATGATGCACCTCACCTGCACCAATATGCCTGTTGACAGGATCGACCATGCCCTAACCACTATCAAATCGTACGGCGTTCACAATGTTCTCGCTCTTCGCGGCGATCCTCCTCACGGCCAGGATAAGTTCGTTCAGGTTCAAGGAGGTTTCTCTTGCGCCCTCGATCTCGTGAGTATAATTCAACACCCAATTTTCCCCATCTCTTCGACATTCAAACGGAATATTAATGATACTGCTCTGTTTCCTGTGTGTTTTCAGGTTAAGCATATGCGTTCCAAATATGGGGATTACTTTGGGATTACTGTTGCTGGTTACCCAGGTTAATTTAGTACTCAATTCTTCTCTTCATTTCGGGTGCTTGTAATGTTCAAATGCTGATTCTACGTGATTACATTGTGATCTTATTTATTATGTCAAAATTAAATTCTATGTCTTCTAACTTAAATCATAATGATGTCTATCTCAATTGCATCGGGCTCTGTTCATTTGTTAACCAGAAGTTTATTGAGTAGTATTTGTGTGCATATTGTGCACAATAATAGATTGTGTGCACAAAGTTTGTAGTATTATTTCAGGCATGGTATAGTATTAACAACATTGTATAGTATTAGTTTAGTTACAGTGTAGTGTAGTATTAGGTAAAAACATTGTGCACACTATTTTTTAGTGTGCACAATGTGCACACAAATATTTGCCAACTTTTTTTTTTCTTTTTGCTAGAGGGGCATCCTGAAGTTATTCAGGATGGAAATGTTACACCAGAGGCATATCAGAAAGAACTTGCTTATCTCAAAGAAAAGGTAGTACACCTCCTTACAATTTTAGGTTTTCATCCTAGTAAATCTGACTTTCTGTCCATTTAGTAAATTTTTCCGGCGAGTTGAACATTTTGGTTGGTTGCAGGTTGATGCTGGAGCTGAAGTAATTATTACCCAACTCTTCTATGATACTGACATCTTCCTCAAATTTGTCAATGATTGTCGTCAAATCGGAATAACCTGTCCTATTGTACCGGGTATTATGCCTATTAACAATTACAAGGGCTTCATCCGCATGATTGGTTTCTGCAAAACTAAGGTTTGAGCTAAGTTCTCTGACCTCTGGATGAGTAATTTGAAATGGTGCAAACCTGATTGCTGGACTACTTATTGTGAAAGGAGAAATTCATGATGACCTTTTGTAAGATTAGCTGGTTAGAAACTTAAATACATTCAATCATCATGAGAAATGACTACAAGCTGGGTGCATCCTCTTTTTCTCAGTTTCAATTCTTGGTAAAAAGAAAAATGGACTCTGAAGGTCTCCTACCTATTTTAAATCCTAGCAAATTTATATATACACCTTTGAACTGAAAGGACTTTATATTAGTCTTAGCTTGCATCTCCAGGCTCTGAAAGTGTGCAATGCTGTGGAAAGCAAAACTTTCTGGAGAGACTGTGAAATGTATCACTTATGGTCATATATGCTTATTCTCCCTCTTGGTCATGCTTATTCTGATCAAGATTTAAGGGTCACCTAGCATCAATTCTTTCTGCAACAGTGACTTGGGTTTAGTGTACAGTCTAAAATGTCTTGTTATTCCTATACAGGAGGTGTACTAATTCTGCTGCAGTTTTTTTAACAGTAAAACATTGCTGAATGTTACAGGCATTTAATATGTCTGCTTATGCTGCTGAAATCAATTAATATGCATTTAATATTTAATGGCATTCTGTAGATTCCACCTGAAATTATGGCTGCTTTGGAACCGATCAAGGACAATGAAGAAGCTGTCAGGGCGTATGGCATTCACCTTGGAACAGAAATGTGCAAGAAGATTATGGCTAGTGGGATAAAAAATTTGCATCTTTACACATTAAACATGGAGAAATCAGCACTCGGAATATTGATGGTTGGTTTTCTTATCTCTCCATTCTGTCTTCGTCTGTCCTAATTATCTTTGGCATATTTTGGTGAGAGAACATGTGTATGTGACTTGTCTGGATTTTAAAAATGGCAGAATCTTGGGCTGATTGAGGAGTCCAAGATTTCGAGATCCTTGCCTTGGAGACGTCCAGCAAATGTTCACCGTGTAAAAGAAAGTGTTCGTCCTATTTTTTGGTAAGCCATATGTGTGGAAGTTATTTACAGCTTCAGGGCATCTATCCTTTTGCCTTAATTGTTGAGTAATTTCATATGCGCTAACTTGTGGACTAATCCTTTTTGGCTTATGATGGTAGGGCTAATCGTCCTAAAAGCTACATCTCACGGACTATAGGTTGGGATCAATACCCAAATGGTCGATGGGGAGACTCTCAAAATCCATCATATGGAGCACTCAATGATTACCAGGTATGCACTATACATTGTGCCTTCTGTTTTTGGGCTGTGACATGAACTATCCTTTTGCCTTAATTGTTGGCAGCTCAATAGATATTCATCTCCAAAAATTCAGAACATCATTACGTACTTTTGATTTTAAAATTTCAATTACAGTCCCTTTTGAATGGTATATATTAACACAATAATAGAATAATCAAATAAATATCTGCTCATTACATTAATCTTACGCACATATTTTTTTGGTTGATTCATAATATATTTTCTAGTTTCTTTGTGGTTCTAAATTATTTTAATTGTTTCATACCACTGGCGCATTTATTGATTTAGCCCATGTTTCTGCCTTTATCTACTTATATCCTCTGAATCAAAATTTCATTAATTTGCCTTACTATCTTCTTGTTGCCCTTCTATATTTCCGGCTAGGAGACATTCATACTAAATGATTTTAACCTTGTAAATTGCTCACAGTTCATGCGACCACGATCTCGTGACAAAAAACTTCTAGAAGAATGGGCAGTTCCTTTGAAAAATGTTGAAGATATCTATGAGGTATTGTCTTTCGCATAGAGCATTTTTTTTCCCGTAAAAGCTCGATGGTTATCAAACGGTCCTTATTTAGAATCTAAATGTACCAGAAATTCATGAAGTTCTGCCTTGGGAAAATCAGAAGTAGTCCATGGTCTGAACTAGATGGGCTTCAGCCAGAGACCAAAATCATTAATGAACAGCTTGGTAGCATTAACATGAAAGGTTTTCTCACCATCAACAGCCAACCTGCTGTTAATGGAGCAAAGTCTGACTCCCCATCTGTTGGTAATGCAAAATATTTATTTGTGAATGTGATTTATAAGCATTTGCCGGTTTACCCCCCCACCTTTCCCTCTATCTCTCCCCCTTCTACGCATGAAGCAGTGTACAAGTTCATAATGCTCATAGAAGGAAAATGACGTGGAATATCTGCTGTTCCATTAAAACTCAGATGTTTATTCCATCAATAAAGAAATAGCTACTCTTTTCGACAGGATGGGGTGGGTCAGGTGGATATGTGTACCAGAAGGCATATCTAGAGTTTTTCTGTTCTCAATCGAGCTTGAATGGTCTCGTTGATAAATGCAAAGCGTTCCCATACCTCACCTACATGGCTGTTAATAAAGAAGGAAACTGGATATCAAACGTGAACAACAGCGACGTTAATGCAGTCACATGGGGAGTTTTCCCAGCAAAGGAGATAATTCAACCCACTGTTGTGGATCCTGCAAGCTTTATCATATGGAAGGATGAAGCATTTGAACTATGGTCAAGAGGATGGGCTAAACTCTACCCAGAAACCGATCCATCCAGAAAATTACTTGAAGAGGTGAGTCAGATTCTAGATTTCTAGAACTAAATGATTATTTGCATATATATATATATATATATATATATATATGTATTTACTGTGTTTGAATTTATCTATCGTGTTTGCAGGTAAGGAGCAGTTATTACTTGGTGAGCTTGGTTGATAATGATTACATCCATGGAGATTTATTCGCTGTTTTTAAAGATATTTGAACTGACATGGCTCTCCTTCTCCTTCCTCGAATATTTAGGTTTTCTTGAAGATCTAGTATTGTTCTCCTAATTTACTAATATTCTTGAATGATTTATTATTGATCTCTTTTTTTGACGGAAATTTATTATTGTTCTCTTGATTTACTCTAAAGAGTATGAGTAACTCATTGTATATTTTTCCCTTATTTTTTACTGCAATGTAATAGCATTATCATCCATCCATCTGGGATTTGGAATTTACTAGTGTATGATGTAGAAAAGAAAATGCATTTGTGTTGAATTTGAATTCTAAAATTAGTTCTTCAGTTTTCCAACCAGGATTGCATTGAGTAAGTCAAATCATGACTAAACTGATACATCAAAAGAAGATTCATAATACATATATTGGCTTTAATACGTAGAGTTGAGCTATACAAATTTAAAAAATTCATTCTAGTCAAAACAAAATTGGTTGCACATGCATGGCAGTAGGCTACAGATATCTGTACAAGAAATGTCATCTTGTTCTAATGTATGTATGTGTATGTTGAAGTTGTCGAATTTCTCTCAGTTCTTGACTTTATCCTCCTCCTCGTCCTCCTCCGTAAAAAACGAGCTGCTGAGCCCATTTTGGATTGCAAACGCACTGTGTGAGATAAGAGCACAGAATTCAGGTTTAGAAAAACAAGATTTCTCATTTCAACCCATGGCATAGATGGATGGATAAAATATGGACACAACCTGAAAGCTAGATTGATGGATTCTGTGTCTAAGAGACCAACTGGCTGGCCTCTGCCATCCCCATCAACGACAGGGAGTTGGCTTATTCCGTGTCTATTCATCAGGCTCAGAGCAGTAACGAGGCTCATATTTGGCTTCGCCGTACATAATGCTTGACATCTTCCACCATATGATGAACACACCTCTGATACTCTAACCACCTGTATGTATGTATTTCAAAGTTCATTTTATCATTTTATGTAACATACATGCATTCATAAATTGTCTTCCTATTTCTGCAGATCAAGAGAGTAGAGATAGGTAAAGCATATACCATGCATGGATAACAAAGAACAAGATTCAGACAGAAATAAGGAGGAATGATTTGTGTTTAAAAGAAAGCAAGCAAGCTACCTCAGGCTTCCTGTTTCTTGCAATCGACAATTTAATGAAGTTCTGAATGTCGGCTAGGGTTAGCTGACCGATGAGGCAATTGTCGTCATCCACTATTAATGCACACGACTGTTTCTCTTCCAGCATGAGTGACACCACATCTGTCACACAACTGCTCAACTCTGTCTTCACATATCTTCTTCTCATGGCTTGTGAGACCGGAATCTCATCCTTCAAATTCTCATCGTCTGATTCACTATTCAGACAAAGTGAACTCTCGAGTTCACAAATGCTAGTTCCATTGTTTTCTGATGAAGTTGTAGCAGCATTCCCATCATTCTGTTGTTTGGTACTATCTGCAGTTTCTCTTTTCCTCGTCTTGTCTGATGTAATCCATGTTGAGAATCCCACTGCTCCCAGAAGAGGCAGAACAATACGATAATCCTGTGTTAATTCAAAAAGAAGTAAAACTGCAGTAAGGGGTACCTGGCACACCCCAGCTAGAGTAGCAGCCATACCAACCTGCATCAAACATCCACCAAATCATCATCCCAAGATACATTGCTAATACAATGGGAAAAAAAAATAAAAATTGTTGTCCAGTAAGTTTGCCCATTTTTGCTGGACATTTCGCTTTCACGGTTTGAATTTTGTCCTGTTAATTTTCAAAATTCGACCTTGAAGTATTTTGACTGGCTACAGTGGGTAAATTATCAATTTTGAAAGTTAACACGACAAATTTCAATTCAGGAAAGTGGAGTGGCCTGAAAACAAAAATGGACAAACTTCATATCGTTTAGCATCACTGTTTAGTGATTTTGAGCAAAGAATAATTTAAAAAACAAGCATTTTTTAAATGGTGATATTTCATATATTAAAAGGTGATACTTCGTGAACCTATTTTACAGTAGGCCTACCCAAAAAAAACATTTTCCCCAAGAATAAATTACTGAAGAAGTTGAGAAATTACCAAAGCATAAGCTTGAGGCGACGCAACTTCCAAGACCGAAAGATGAAGCAGTGGATTGGATACAGAAATCAAATGACCGACAATTTTACCATACGCCATGCCCGTTGCAGCACCAATAAATAATGATGGGGCATAGTAACCCCCCACTAATCCAGAAGCTCTGCACAAGGAAGTTGTCACTATTTTGACAGCCACCAGCTGAACCAACAAATCAGCAGAAAGGCTTTTTGCAAAAGGTCGAGATTCCAACAAAGTATCAACGTTCTGAAATCCCCAGTAAAGAATCTCCGGATACACTAAGGCTATACATCCCACAGTTAAACCACCAAGTATGGGGAATACTGCTTTCCGAATTCCAGCAGTTCTTTCAACACCATCGAAGAAAGCCAGCATAAAAGATGTAGTTTTAGTTAACCCAACTGAAACCAACCCACACACCGCTCCCAACAAAAGATAGAGTGGCAGTTCTGAACTGACAACAACGGAGATTACAGATTAATATATATTATTCTTTTGAGATTTTAGACTAAGAATGAAGCAAGAAAGTAGGGAGAAGAATTACCACTTGGAGAACGAAAATCATAGAGTGGAACAGCAAAAGCTGGTTCAGAGCCCAAACCAATTTCTGATATGACTGAAGCTATAACAGCACTCAGAATGACCATTGAAGTTGTATTTGTCAAAGACAATGATGACTCTGCAGGTGAAGGCCACAGGACTGACTCCACGGCGAAAAAGCAACCACCAACAGCAGCATTAAATCCTATTAGATGATAAAGAAAGTAGTCACCACAAACCCATAATAGTTAGTTTTTAGATATACATCACCATTAATATTTAGAAAAAATTCCAATAATCACATATAGTTAGAATCCACGGTCAGTATGCACGAAAAAATGACACTTGACCTGACTAAACCAATTTAGCTTATTCAATTTGATAGATACTTTTACAATGAAAAATACGCAAGAGTGAATCTTTTACATCACATGCATCTCCTTTCAGCTTAGTTAGTTGATTTCGCAGGTCTTCTCTCCTTAGTGAATAAACAAAAGAAAAGCTTCCTAGAATTTGTGATTTATACCCATCCATCTTCATTTTACGATCATTTCACACCTAAAGTTGTTTTAACTGCAGAAAGCTTGACTTTAGGTATTCATATATATACCTAGTACAGAAATATATTTTTCATTAAAACTTCAATATAATAGTCAAAAAACTATACAACTTCAAGGGAAACAATAGCCCAGATAGCATAGGCAGGCAAACTTTTTCTTGCAGTATTTGCTAGTCAAGTTGGAATATGCCTAGACAAAAATTTGACAAACTGCAGTAGAGAAATGGATGGAAGATCATTCATCACATTAAATAAATATGTAACACAACAAACCAGAAGAGATTCCAGCAGCTGACCCTGCAGCCCTGAGTGACAGCTTTCTCTGATCTCCTTTATCCAAAAAATTACCCACTCCCTTGGCTACAGATACACCAATCTCAACACTCGGGCCTTCTGGTCCTAATGAGTTCCCTGTCCCCAAGGTGACACAAGCAGCCACAGTTTTCAGAATTGGTTTCAATGCAGATGTGATGGCACTTCCATCAGTTGAATCCTCTAAAGCAGTTCGAGCCATATTCAACAAACTAACTATAAGGCCACCGAAAGCAGGAACTAAGATTACACGTTCCCATTTGGTTTCAATGGGTTGCTCTCTTAACCACGAGGCGCCTCGCTCTGGAATTTCACCCCAACACACCTCCCGTATCTCATGTACCTACTAAGCAACAGTTTTCAGTTATCAGTGTAGGGAAAATTGTTTTTTTAGTTCTCTAAGTTACCCCTATTTAGACTTTAGTCTTGTTGACTTTCGTAAATTGAAAATAGTCCTGCAACTTTTAATTTTTCGACATTTTGGTCTAGTAACGGGTTGTAAGAGGTCAAACATCTAGTTGACTAATTAGACTCTAACACATGGACAAACCAACCTCTACTATGTAAGCTCCTACAGCCGGTTACCGGACAAAATGTCAAAAATTGAAACTTATGGAATTAATTTCAATTCGTGAAAGTTGACAGGGCTGGAACCAGATAAGGATAACTTATAGGACTAACAAAACTATATCCTTATCTTATTACCCCACAATGCATTAAATAGAGATACAGGCCCATCTATCTCTTATTTGTTAAATGGATAATTTCTTTAAGACGGAAGCAGGAAAATAAGCAGCACATAGGAGTTAACATATTGCGAAGACAGTAACAGTATATTCTGATGAACCACTGAAGCAACCAAGCCAAAGCTTTTAAACAGAGAAAATTCCAAATATGAAACTTTATTTGCAAGCACAATAGTGATTCATATCCATATAAGAGAGCATGCAAAGTATTTTGGTGTAATGATTCATTATGATTTCAATACCAGATTTTATCGAATGTCAGATTAATGCATATATACGCGGCGTAATTGAATTTGCAGGAAGTGTGGGTAGATGTAAAATTGACAAAGTAGACGGTAATTAATTGAAAATGAGGTAGATACCGCGTAATTGAAGAGGACGACAGTGATGCCAGTGAAGAGGCCAACAAAGCAAGCGGATAAAATAGCAGATCTGCCTAATTGTAGCAATGGAGATTCATCATCATCGTCAGGGAGAGGGAGAGGGAAGATTGGGTCGTGCTTTGGTTGTTTGAGTAGAGGTAATTTGGAGGTTACGATGAGTTCATCACCAAGCTCCTTCTCCTTCACTCTACAGCGCCATATCCTGCGATGATTGGAGGATTTAAAGAGGAATAGAGAAGAATTTAAACGGGTTGATTGAAGGCGAATTAGCATGGAGGAAGATGATGATGCTGCAGATATATGGCGACAGAGCATTGGCAATGGCAATGGCAATGGCAATTCAAGTTTGTTTATCCGATCATGATATTGATATATCACAACCCAACCCAAGAGAGTATAATCAGTTTATTCGTGGCCTATCTTCATCTTCACACTTCCCCCACGCACCACAAGAATTTTTCACTTTTCTTTTTCGTTAATTAGTTAGTCTAGGAATTTTATTGGATTAGAATTTTATATGACTTTTTAGCCTATAAATAAAGACTTTGTAAAAATTTTATAATTTTTAAGATTTTTCAGGATTCTACTAAGACTTTTTAATAAATCTACTATTTCTAATACACTTCATATATTTCAATAAAAGAGTAGATCTCCTGTTAACAAGTTTCATAGTATAAAACATGTATTTGACTCATTATCCCATGTTCATTAAACTTGTGTAATTATGAAACTTCTTTAATGGAGAGGGTCAAATTCAATGGAGCGGGTAGTTCCCTTCCCTTCTTACAATGTTTTTCTCCTGCCTTTTCTCTATGTTGTTCTTCACAGGTTACTTCTCATTTTTTTTCTTTGAAATCTCTTCATTTTTGTTGTTCTTCAACTAACATACGCGTTCAATTTACATCGATTATTGGGGTTTTTTCGTCTAATTTTATGGCAAAGTGAATCGATCGACGATTATTGTAAGTTGTTTCTCAACTACAGCTGTTGAGACATAACATCTATCCTTCAATCGAATAGAAGTAACTTTTGTCACTCGAATGGAGAAATTTTTAATAATTCAAGTGTAGTTGCTTGTTGATAGTTGTAGTTCAAATTCAAAAACACATTTTATTCTGAATGATTTCTATTATATTTTTTTGATTCTCTTTATCGGGTTCTTTCAAATTTTCTTTTTTTTTTTTCGATTTTTCAATATTCATGATCAAGGAAATGAAGACAGAGAAATTTCTGGGCAACCAGGAAAGTTAATTAAAAAGGTCCACTAACACCAAATAAATTCTCTTGTCAAGATCCTTATTAATGGTGTATATATTTGTATTAGAATATGGTAGCTACAATTTCACATGGTTTTTGGATTTTATATTAACAGCACTTTAGCGTGTTTAGCATTTTTAATATCTGATTGTTACAACAATTTCTCTCTGTTGTACTCAAAATTGGCTTCAACAATGTTGCAAATGTATGTCTCATCCTGTATAATTTATATGGTCCTGAGAATAACACTATTTTTTTCAATTTAATTTAATCTTGTTAACAATAAAATATAAGTTGCTTAATTTATACGTCCTAGGAATAGCACTTTCTGTTTTTTTTTAAATTTAATCTCATCTTGTTAATAATAAAATATACTCCCTCCGTACCGGCTTAAGTGTCCAATTTTACTATTTTCCGTCCATCCCACTTAAGTGTCTCATTCCCTTTTTATTCATATCCTATTTTTATAATTATCCCTATACTACATGCAAATTTACACAATATGTTATTCATTTAATATATTTAACTACATTTTTTTATCTCTCCCCATCACATCATTTATACTATATTATTATTATACTACCTTTCATCTCTCTCTATCTATCACATCATATGTACTATATTATTATTATACAACATTTCATAAAATTAGTGCCCAAAAGTATTGGGACACTTAAAGCGAGATGGAGGGAGTAAGTATTTAGTGTCAATCATTCTAATACAGAATCTATTGATAATTCAATTTTAGGAAAATATGTATAATAGGTAGAGTGTATGTCTCTGCATGGAAACACACTTTGATAATAACTTCTATTCTAGTTTAAATTTTTTCTTGATATTAATCGATACAATTTTTTTTTTTTTTTGGTTTTTAGTTATGAAGGTTAAACAATGTGTCGCAAAGGATACGGGGCCTAATGTTAAAAATAAGAAAAAAGTAGATGCATATTTTGGCATCGATGTAAAAATTGATGATAGGTATTGATTTTGTTGCTTTATGATATTATTTATGTTGCTTTATGGTATTGTTGCTTTTTTATAATACTTTATATATAATGTAGTATTAGTATTTTTTTAAAAAAATTTATGTTTTTTGTGTAGTTATTTTGTTACTCAATGTAGGTCGGGATGTTTATGCAAGATAATTTCAGAACTAAACGAGGAGTAAAGGCAAGATGTTATAAGTGTTGGTTTTGGGGATTACTTGATTTGAAAGCTTAAGCAATGTGCTAACTATAACATATTAAAGTGGTTCGTTCAAAATTTTATTGGCAGTAGTCGTATAGATAATAATTATCAGTTTGCAATCATTGTTGATGATGCATATGTTGCCTAGAAACCAAGTGAATCATATCCCTTGTTATTCACAGAGTGAGAGTGAGGATGTGGATTTTCGATGCTTTTGGTGATAAGTATGATATTAGGTCTAGGACTCCTATTAAGAAATTGTCTGAGTTGATCAATGGTCGATTAAGTTGTGGTGGAGATGATTTTAAGAGGGTTTTTGTGTTGTATAGTTTAGCATATTTTATTTGCCATAAATCTAATATGTTATTGAGTATTGGGTACATAAAGGTTGTTGAGGATGTTGAAAAATTTTCAATATTTGATTGGTGCACCCCTATTCTTGAGAAGTTGTGTAATTCAATTAGTTTGCATCATACAAATGATGCAAAACATACCACTGAATGTATCATATTCTTGCAATTAGTGTACTTTCATAGGTTAACATGACGGAGTGTTCCTCAGACCCGTTCCATTCCTTTGATTAAACACTAACTAGATTGAAAGAAAGATAAAATTTAAATGTCTTCGAGAAGTAAGGACTGAGATCGGTGCGTTGAAACATGCTGATATTTCTAAAGCAAATGATGATAGGGGAAACATTGATGATCGATATAAAATAATACTACTTGATATTACCTTATATCAATCAATGTTTCCCCTATCATCATTTGCTTTAGAAAAATCAGCATGTTTCAATGCACCGTTTTCAGTAAAAAAAAAAAACATATTGCTTACAAACATCCCAAACCATAAAAATTTGTCCAATCTTTGCTTACAAACATCCCAAACCATAAAAATTTGTCATTTCTTCTCGAAGATATTTAAATTTTATCTTTGTTTCACTCTAGTTAGTGTTTAATCAAAGGAATAGAACGAGTTGGGGAACACTCCGCCATGTTAACCTATGAAAGTACACTAATTGCAAGAATATAATACATTCAATGATATGTTTTGCATCATTTGTATAATGCAAACTAATTGAATTACACAATTTTTCAAGAATAAGGGCGCACCAATCAAATATAAAAAAAATTCAACATCCTTATCAACCTTTATATACCAAGTACTCACTAACTTATTAGACTAGGGCAAAGAAAAGATAATTGATACAATACAAAAACGCTCTTAAAATCATCTACCCCACAACTTATGACCATTAATCAACTCAGACAATCTCATAATAGGAATTCTAGATCTAATATCATACTTATCACCAAAAGCATCAGAACAACCCACATCCTCAATCCGTGAATAACAAGGGATTGGATTTTCTTGATTTATAGGCAGCATAAAAACATTATATACATCATCAACAATGATTGCAAATTGTTGATTATTATCTATGTAGAGTATACGACTGATGCTATTAAAATTTTGAACTAACCACTTTAGCATGTTATGTTTAGTATATTGCTTAAGCTTCAATTCAAGCAATCCCCCAAAACCAATACTTATAACATTCTGCCTTTGTTTCTCGTCTAGTTATAAAATTACCTTGCATAGACCTCCCTGCCTACACTGAGTAACAAAATCACTGCACAAATAATAGGAAAAAGTAAAAAAAAAAAAATATACTAATACTACTTTATATATACAATAATACCAAAAAGCAACAAAAATAATATCATAAAGCAACAAAATCAATACCTATCATCAACTTTTACACTGATGCCAGAATCTGCATCCACTTTCTCTTCTTCTTAACATTAGGCTCCATATCCTTTGTGGTACATTGTATAACCTTTATAACTAAAAAAATGAATCAATTAATAAAAGGAAAAATTGAAACTAGAATAGAAGTCATTGTCAAGTGTATTTCCATGCAGAGAAATTCTCTACCTATTGTACACAATTGCCTAAAACTGAATTATAAACAAATTCCTTATTAGAATGATTCAACACTAACTACTTATATTTTATTGTTAACAAGATGAGATTAAATTTAAAAAAAAAACACACACACACACACACACAAAGTGCTATTCTCATGACCATATAAATAAACAGGATGAGACATGCATTTGCAACATTATTGAAGCCAATTTGAGCACAACAGAGAGAAACGGTTGTAACAATAAGATATTAGAAATACTAAACACACTAAACTACTGTTAATACAAAATCCAAAAAAATGTGAAACTGAAGCTACCATATTCTAATACAAAGATATACACCTTTCATATGATTCCTAGGATCTTAACAAGAGAATTTCTTTATTGTTACTGGACCATTTTAATTTAGCTTTCCAGATTGCCCAGAAAGTTCTCTATCTTCATTTCCTTGATCAGTAATATCGAAAAATTGAAAGATAAATCAAAATATTGAAAGAACCAGATAGAGAAAATTAAAAAAATAGAATAGAATAGAATAGAAGTCATTCAAAATAAAAATGTGTTTTTAAACTTGAACTACAACTATATACAAGCAAATAAACTTGAATTATTAAAAATTTCTCTATTCGAGTGAGAGAAGTTACCTTTGTTCGATTGAAGGATAGGTGTTATGTCTTGGCAGCCGTAGTTGAGAAGCAACATACAATAATAGTTGATCGATTCACTTTGCCTTAAAATCATATGAAAAAACCCTAATAATCAATGTAAATTGAACGTGTAAGTTGAATAACAACAAAAATGAAGAGATTTCAAAGAAAAAATTGAAAAAATGACAAGAAATTGTAATGAACGCTAGAGATGAAAGGCGGGAGAAGAACAGAAAAGTGAATTTGAGCGTGTAAGGTGAAAAAACATTTTGAATTGGGTGTATGGAGAGAACGACCCGCTCCATTAAAGAAGTTTCATAGTATGAAACTTCTTCACACAAGATTTTACCTTAATAAAAATATTTTTTTTAGAGGAAGAAGAGGGGGATATATAGAGGAATTAATGGAAGTCTAATAGTGTAACTACTAACATTAGGACTAAGGAGGCAATGGCCACACTAATATTTTAAAAAAATAATCAAATTTACTGTATGAGAAGAAGAAGAAAAACATGACATAATCTAACATATCAAATCAAAACAAACATTGAATTAGAGCATAAAAATGTGTATCTTAGACATGGAGAGGAGATATTATTATTATGTTATGAGATTCTGATCAAGAAATGTTGGCATTCTTGAGAGATTGGGAGATTATGGGACCAGCAGATGTTCGCATTTGGTGGTTCATTCCAAGGGTAGCAACACAAGTATCATCAGTCTTCAGATGAGGTTGAACCAGTTCCCATATCTTTTTCTTCTGAACCTGAGACACAGAATGACAAAAAAAGAGTCAAATAAAACAACACTGGGTTGGGTTGGGATTCATCCAGTTATTAAACAACAAAATATGCAACTTATCCAGCTTTACTATTACTAGTTTCTCAATCAATATTTTGAAACTCTATTCACTTTAAAAAAGTGATTTTTGTGGTAAAATTAAGTGAAAGTGTTGGAAAAAAAAATGATTTTAAATCTAATTGGAAAGGTGAGTTTTTGAAAAAAAAAAAAATCACTTTTACTAATAGCGGGGACTGAGGTAATTATATGTGAGAGTAATTATTATTACTTTTCTCTTCTCCCAGTGAGAATTGCTTTTAGAGAATCCAAAAACAAGTAAAACTTATTTTACTAAAATTGATTTTAAGTGTTTAAAAAAGTGGTTGCACACACTATATAAGTGATTCACCCCATGGAGTTGGGTTTGCAAACACCCACTATGTGCTTCAATAGTTCATTAATCCGCCTCATGTTTTAAAAACTGCTTATGGAAGTGACACAGAGATTCCTCAGAAATGTACTCCACAGCAAAAAATATCAAATTTCAGAAAGTGGGTATCCATAACTAAGTTTATCCCTCCCATTTCATTTTCTCTCTTCTTTAAAATCACCTTTCTTGATTCAAAAAGTAAAATTATCATTTTAGGCATCCATTAACCAACCTTCAGCTTTATGGTGTTATCACCTGGCTCACACTGGCATGCCTTTTAATTCTCCAAAAACCACAATGATTTTAAAGCATGAATATAAAATCGATTTCCAAGTTCATGAAATAAAAAATTAAACCATTCAATGTGCTTTTAGGAAAACCTACACAGGTTTATTACCTAAACATCATTTTCTGGAGAAAAAAGTCAGATATTATAGTATCACAAGTCTCTTCATCAACTCCCCCAACAACCATAACAGCATACTAACATTCTAATCTATTATATAAGTTCAACTACGTGTTGATGCAACATTTGGTGCAACTTTTCATGACCTGAAGTCACTGCAAATATCTCTTTAATTACTCAAATTGTCATTGACTTTATTCATAAATGGACCCCATAATATCCCATAATATCCATCAACATTTTTACTTTACACATAAACAACTATTCTTTCTTAAAACTTGTGCAAAAAGAAACAAGACTGAATTCTTTGGACGCAGGGAGTAGATGACAGAGTTGAGATAAGGAATGCTTTCTACTACCAATATCTAGAGTGGACGTGATCTGTGCAAGCACCATTGTACGTAAGTGATGGAATACAAATCCATATCACAAATCAAACAAATTGATCCTATGAATCCCAATTGCATCCTCAAATCTTAATCCAAACATAACCCTAAGGATAAAACATTTTGACCAGCAAGCGCTTTCACAAGTATTTAACAAGGACGATTTTATCAATTCCTGCCAACAACTGATACTGCATATCGTTCGCATGGCTATTATATTGATTACAAATTATAGGATTAGCAATTTGGTTTCAATGTCCATTAGCAATCAAAATGAAAATTGATAAGAGACTTGCCTGGTTTGGTGATGCAACATCAGGTAGGTTATCTTTTTCATCAACAGAACCAAACCATACTCTATCGCCTGCGACAGCGCCCTCAGGTGGCACAAGAAGTTGTACATTTTCATGAGCGGCATCAGAAGCTGCCATCAGCATTCCATTGGATTTCACACCACGCATATTTCTAGGCTTTAGATTAGCAAGAACAATCACATTCCTATCCTGCGAGCAAAACCATTCTTTAATACTCCACTACTAGCACATTTCTATCAAAAAACACAACAGCATTTCTATCACTGTATTTGTTTCATCATTTTGGTTTGAGCTTGCAACATCCGGATTGAAGATTATACAAGCCAGAGTATGTTTGTTTATGGATTGAAGATTACACAAGCCAAAAGTAAAGTCAAAGTCAAAGTCAAAAATACCATACTCATCTACCTTTTTCTTTCCCCAATAACTCACACATTTATTTTTTATAATATAATAATATCACTCTCATCTACTTTTTTTCAAAAGTCAAAGTCAAAAATATCATACTTTTACTATTCATCAAGATTTCACAAGCCAAAAAAATTTCATAAGCCGGATTTTGTCAATATCATACAACCTCAAACCAAACATACCCTTAGTCATTTTGTTGGCAATTATCAAAATACTCAACAAGTAATAATGATCAATAACTACAATTTGTTCTGAAACAGCAGACGTTTGGAAACCAATAAATTAGAAAAATACTAATACTCCAATGAAAAAGAAAACCTGGAGCAGGTGAAGGGGAATGTATTTGACAAGGCCGCTGCAAATGATTCTCGGCTCAGGCTCACCGACGTCCACCTCCTCCACGTAAAGAGAATCGGCTTCCTCATGCCTCCAAGCCTTGAGGATTCTCCCCACCCTAATATCTAGAGTGTTCGCCGTCTCCCTTAAACCACTATCTTTCTCATCTAATGTCGTTGATTCTGTATTACTATTTTGTACCTCCGTCTCCGTGCAATAACATAATAATTTCCTTCTTTCGGTTGCCCTAATTGAAGATGCTTGTTTACCATTGTCATTAGCGTGAATCGGCAGCAGCAAAGATGTAAATTTGCCTACACACGGAATGCTGCCATGGTAGTGGTTGTAGATTAGTTTGCGGCGGGGCGCTGAGGCGGAGATGGAGGGAAGGAATACGCAACAACGGCGGTAATGGTGGCGGAGGAAAGTAGCAGAAGTGAGAGCAGCAGCCATAGCTTCCAGTCCACTGAGTTAACTCGTCAAAAACAATATATTCCCAATTTCCCATCCATATTCCATCCAATAACTGGATTTTGTTTGAATTTATGTTTTGCCCCCTATTGTTTTTAGCTTTTCAATTCACCCCGCTATAAATAATTGAATTCAACAATTTAACAAGTTAATTTATCGAATTTATTCATGGTCCACCACCTGATTTAGTGTAGTAACAATTCAATAAATACTACTCCAGCCGTCCCGCCTAAATTGTGCCAACACTTTTGGGTATAAGTTTTAAGAAATATTGTACAATAAGGGCTCGTTTGGTTTCCTTTATTAGGGGTGTATTGATCCCTAATACAACTTTATTACTTGTTTGGTTTGTTATATGCATTATACTTTCGACCCGTTATTAAGAATGGCCCCGTTTCAAATAATACCTAATACATGGTATTATAGATTCCAAGTTTTATATGGTATTTGTAATACTTATATTTCTCCAACATCTATTAAATTTTAAAATACCAAAAACACCCTTCACTTTTCACTTTTCATTTTTATTTATAAGGACAAATTAGTCTAAAATAAATTAATACTAGTTATAATACTTGCTACCAAACATAATATTGATACCTAAACACTAATTATTTAACTCAAGTTTTTGAAACCAAACAAAATATTGATAAATAAACTGGTATTACAAATATAGGTATTATAGTTCAGGTATTATCCAATAAAGGAAACCAAACGAGGCCTAATAATATAGTAAAGGTGATGTGATAGATAGAGAGATGAAATGTAGCATAATAATAATATAGTATAAGTAATGTGATGGAGAGAAATGAAAAAATGTAATTAAGTATATTAAATGAGTGGCATATTGTGTAAATATGTATGTAGTATAGGGATAATTATAAAAGTGGGGTATGAATAAAAAAAGAATGGAACACTTAAGTGAGACGGACGAAAATGGTAAAATGAGACACTTAGGGCGGGACGGAGGGGGTAGTAATTTTTTATTAATTCATTATACTAAAATACTCCAAATATTTAGAATGATATTAATTTTATACCCTCTCATACCCGTTGTGACATTTATTATTTGACATAAATTTTAATACAAGAGTTGTTTAATAATATACTGCATAAGTTATTTTTTTTTATGGGAATGGGGTAGTCTTTTCAATTTTAATAAGAAAGTTGTTTAATAGTATTAAATTGAATTAGTATAGAAAAAGTAGTGACACATGATATAATATTATGCCGTTTGAAGGAGATGAATAAAAAAAAAAAATTGTTTTATTATCATTTCCTTGAGTAGTTTGTTTTAGTGAAGAAAACATCATAAGAAACTAAGGGAGAGAGAAATCTAGCCACATTTTAAATACATACACTTATTTAATATTAGAATATTTTAGTCTAAAAATATTTGTTTTTATTGTTCGTAAAATTTCGGGAGTGTTGTGGCTTAAAGATGACTAGCAAATTGAATAATACTCAATGAGATGTAATGAAAAAAAAAAAAAAAAAAAGAAAGAGATAGAGAAAAATAAAAGTAGAAGAAGAGATTTGTAAAGACAATTTTTTTTTGTCATTTACCGATCTCTTTTTCTACTTTTATTTTTCTCTATCTCTTTCTATTTTTTTTTTCTTTTTCATTACATCTCATTGAGTATTAGACAATTTTTTTTGTCATTTAAGAAAAAAAAAAAAGTGGATTGGCGTAATGAAAAAGAAAAAAAAAATAGAAAGAGAGAGAGAAAAATAAAAGTAGAAAAAGAGATATGTAAAAACAATTTTTTTTTGTCATTTAAAAAAACAGAAAGCTTTTCTTTTTTAGAAAGAAAACAGGACGCTTTGAGTAAGCTTTCAAAGGGACGGGGAGAGTATCAAACTGCATGGACTGATCAAGCATTATTGAACTTAAGGTTAGATAAAAAAATAATCAAGTGAGCCCTTAATTTTAGTTTTTATTTTTCAATCAATCTTAGTATAAATCAGAAACACATTTCAAATGTTTAGGTAGCACAAAAAGAGGATGTGTCGAGATAATTTATAATAATATTATCATGAAAAACAGAAGCAAAGAAAAGGTAACAGTGAGTAGAAAAGAAACATCCATCACAAACCCATTCGAATCCAACAAGAAAAAAAAAAGAAAGTAAAGTAGCTCAATTCTTCCTTCCTTGGGCATTTGCTTATCAGTAGTCATCACCTCTTGATACCACCTCTTTGCATGTAGGGCGCAGCAAGATTGTGTGTTCAAATTGAGACACATAGCTGCCCTTGGTATCACAAAGTGGAGGGTATGGCTTCAAAAAAAAAAAAAAAAAATGTATCAGTGAAGGCCAAATACATAATTTCCAGCTTCAGATTTGTATTATGTACTCCCTCCATCTCGGTATAAGTTACCCATTTTTCTATTTTGATCTGTCTTATAAGCAGCGGTGGATCCAGCTAGTAACAAGAGGGTACAACTGTACCCACAAAATATTTTTTTAAAAATTTCTTTAGGTAAAATAAAAAAAATAAAAAATTATTATGTACCCCCAATATTTTATTCTCTCACTTATTATTATTTTTGTGCCCCAAATTCAAAATCCTGGATCCGCCACTGCTTATAAGTTACTAATTCTATTTTTGGCAACTACACACTATATTTTATATCCCTACACTTATCTATTATTTACAATGTTCATCACATATTGTACAATATCTTGTGTCCAAAATAAACGGGTAGCTTATACTGGGACGGGGGAGTATCATACTTGTCCATTTTTATGTGGTGCCGAATAAACTAAGCGTTTGGTTCAAATTCTTCAATAGGAAAGATAACGATAATATAATTTCCCTCTAATGAAAGGATTATGTTGGAGGAGGAGTTGTCTCAATGATGGTTGCATTGTTACAGTTATGCTCTAATTTTGGAATGAAGAGAACAAAGTATAAATTCAAGAGAAATGGTATTAGGAAGGAAAGTAGTTTTTCAAAATTGAGCAATGATTAACTTATTTTAAAGTTTCATTATCCCGTGTAAAGTATGAAGATGAATTAATCATCTTTTATTCTCGTTAACCAACACAATTACCACATGTTCATTTTTATTGAAGAATTTGGAATCTAGCGCCCTCTAAGCTCAAATATCTAGTTTTATGAGCACCATCATCTCTCATTCAATGTCTCATCACTGAATTTATCAAAACTACATTGAAGCAAAACGGATAGACGGAAACACCAAACAGTGTTTCCTCTTTATAGATATATAAGAAGCAACAGTCATTTGTAAATCTTAAACAGCAAAATACATACCTGGATGATATCAGAATCACACAAATTCTTTAGTGCCATCAGATACTTAGTTTCCCCAAGACGGTCTAGATAGCGTCTGCAGAAAGCCAATGTAGAGAAATTCTTGTTAATAGTAGCCAAGAGCTGTTTTGCTCTGGGCAACCGCAGTGGAACGTGGCCAGCATCAAATTTCTTCATGTAATGGCTGCATTCAAGATCTTCTCTCACATATCCTTTGCCTGAATTAATTACCACATTAGGACAGGCAAAGATTATATTTAGTATTTACACATCTGAACATAACTGCTTTGACAAAAATTCCTCACAAATCACCTGTGGATCCAAAAGTCTCGATTGCATAAAATTCACCCTCTTCCATTTTGGTCTGCTCTCCTCCTTTTACTATAGGAACTGATTTTCCCGCATGGATTTGGTAGGGCCCAATACTATGACCATTCAAATTTCTGATACTTTTAACTGCCAAAAACATCCAGGTCAACAAGTTGGGTTCATCAGTAAGTATATGGATGTATTAGAAAGATCATGCCAGTTAGATATTACATGAAATTATTATCCACTTTTGATCTTCATTATAAATTAACCACATACTATTTTTTTTATCTTCATTACAAATTAACCACATATACTATGTTTGTTTTTTTATTATAAAATCCTAACTTAAATCATCAAAAGAATTGACCAAGAAACCTTTTTAATTCATGGAAGTTGAAAAAGAAAATAATTATCAATCTCCAAAGTCCAAACCTGCTCATCAGCCAAGGTTCATCATGTCATCTAAAATTTCTACAAATGTAAACCAGCTAAGCAAACACAAATTTGGAAGACCCTTTTCTAAGAACCAAATTACCCAAAAAAATTATTGATTAGAAACAATATATTTTACTAAAAATCTTGTTCTTTCCATGATCCTGATAGTAGCTCCATAGTTAACCACTTTTAAGTTTGAACAGCTTCTGATCAACCTGAAATTGTAGTTCTAGGCGTTGTAATAAGATAGATCACTGTGGACTGAAACACTCATTGTTGTTCTCATCCTTCCTCCACATACATCTGATTTCTTATATCAATGAACTACTAAGGATACAAGTCTATAACCTTGTTATCAAAATTTGTAACCATATCCCAATTGAAGTTGGTAGAGCGAATACAAAACCACACATGAGAGTCCAGGCACATTGAGAGATGGGCAAGAAACTTGAAACAACTAACCACACTTGGTGACCGCTCCAAGAGAAAAATAAAGAACTTTGCTCTTTCATTGGTCAGTAATAGACATTTTAAGAGAGTGGGGAATAAAGAGGAAAAACATTTATCTTTCCAGATAACGATAAACTTCTCATCCTAATTGCTCAAGTTGACAGTAAAATTATACCTTGGAACACCTTTCCGTTGATCTCAACCTCATACGACTCCATGACCTCTTGGATTGCAGCACCAACATCACATAGGCGCACATCAATTCCAGCTTCCTAGTTTAAAATAAAAATCTAATGAAAAACTCCCCAAATTTCCCATGAAATTTCAGCAATGCCATTCGTGAAAAACTAATACAGTAGAAACACCAAGTGCCCACCTTAATACCCGTATTCGTAGCTTCACGTGAGGCCTCAAGCAGTGGATTAAACATGGGGTTGAATGCCACTGTAAATGCACAGTCCACTATATGCCCTGAAACAAAGTGGCAGCGTAATTTGAAGTCAAAACAGAATTACATAAAACAGCATATACAGTTCAAGAAGAGCATCCAGCAATCCTTCTGATGTAAGAACAATTATCAATTATGCAAGCTAGATTACCATCAATGTGTGTTCCGAAGTCCAGTTTCATCACATCATCATATTGAAGCACAGTTTTATCCCCGCTATTTGGAGTCCAATGGGCAGCTACCCTGCAATATAAACAGGACAAAAGAACCGTTATAAAAAAGGAAAGATTTTAAAAGACTCTAACCTTAGATAAATGAACTTCAAAAGACGACTCTTATCTGAACTCAAACTTTACCAATTCAATGAGCAGCCAGTAGGAAATGCAATGCCAGCGTGTAAACCATTTTCTGATATCAATTTACGAACTGTGTCCTCCAAGGTCTCGCACAGATCAGTCATCAACATTCCAGGTTTCAAAATTTGCCTAATGTATTTTCGAACCTGGCAAGGATTACAGGATTAGAAACACTATGGTCTATTTAATATATGCTCAAATGAAGTTTAAAGGTACCTGTCGGTGGACTTCTGCTGCTTGGCGAACAGAATTATATAGTGGTTTCTCCAACCGCTCTAGTTCTCTTTTTTCCTCAGATGTTGTTCTCCACAAGTTACTATTGAACCATTAGTAATGAAATAACTGCATTAGATTCCTAAAGAAACACACACAAGATGATGCCGACAAGAAACAATAGAGTTTTAACACAGCAGATCCATAATTATAAAAATTAGAACAAGTATATTATTTATGAGAGATGAGTGGTTGCAGTCAATAGCCAAAAATTATCATGAATCCATAGTTAACTATGAAGGCAATGATAAAGTTACGCGGAACTCCAGCGACATATGCATATAGCACTTTTAATAGTCATTAGCAGAAAAGATAAAGGCACAATCAGAATACTCAAAGATATAACAGGAGTTCTCAGTGTAATGGGAAAAGCAATGATATTCAGTGATGACACATTATCACCGCTAAGGCTGTTTTTCTATGTTAGGCACTCGAGCATGGAAGCCCTAACTCCACCCAAAAGCTCGCTCAAGAGTGGGGGATTGACTCTCACTTAAGTACCCATCCATAAATTCTTATGGATTAGATGTGGGATCATAACAATCGACCCCCTTAAGGGCCGAACGTCCACGGACGGCTCACACTCTGGGGAGCCTTAGCAGCAACCCAGGCAGACCTGTAGCTTGGTTCCTGGTGTCGTACGGACCTCTCCCAGGTAGCCCTCTTCTGTACCATGTCTGGCATCCGGCAGATCGAACCATATTGTTAGGCACTCTAGCATGGAAGCCTTAACTCCACCCAAAAGCTAGCCAAGCGTGGAGGATTGACTCCCACTTAAGTACCCATCCACAACTTCTTGTGGATTAGATGTGGGATCATAACATTCTACTTGAAGAATATTAAAGTTCCTCCCAGCTTGACAAGAACTGTTTAAAGCAGCCCCTAGAACATGGGCTATCTCTCGTTTTCATGCGAATATATCTCATTTTCCTGTAGGATAGATGACACTTCAACTGAATAAACCCTCTCCCTTAGCATCGATTGGATGCCCTCCAAGGCCCTATCCCCAAAGCCTCCAAGTAAAAGATAACTTGAAGTTGGATTTTTTCTAAACCACCAATTTCTCACAAGTGAATCCCTCATAATATTGGAGTATGATATCCAAATTAAGCACTTCAAAGATGATAATAACTTGTTAATAGTTCCATACAGTGGAGTACATATTTTTTCGATAAAATCAAATACGGATACAAAATTTATCAATCTGTGTTATGAATGTTCATTGTTTTTCCTTCATTAATGTGCGCAAAAGGTGCCACAGCCCATAAGCTGGTATTCATCAATGGATTGCAACTGGTGGCTAGAGACATTTTTTTTACAAAGAAAGCTTCTTTTATAATACATACATTGACTACAACGTGATTGTTTCCAGATGAGTCCAGAAATTTATCAGAGAAAAGAAAAAAAGAGAAAGAAACCTGATAAACAAGATATGTATAAACAGGTTTTTTATATTAGGTCATTTAAAAATTTGCATACATCTTTTCCTATGAGAGCTGGTCAGGACTAATGACTAGATAAAAAAAAAAAAAAAAACCAACATAAAATATTATTTCCAAAAAAACACCCGGATGATGTTTGGAGTTTGGAAAAAAGACAAAAGTGTTCTCCATGCTTTTTCGGAACCTAAATTTTAGTATATTATGAACGGAAAAAGAGCATGCCTGTCCAAGGCCCATTCTCTTGATCCTCTCATCCAAAAAAAAATCATCTTTTTTCGATTTGCTTACTGATATTCTTTCAAATAATAATAATAATAAAAAAACAGTAGCTTCCTAAACTTTTCACCATCCTTTTACTCCTTAGTGCAACTTCTTAACACTCACTTGGCTAAAGTAAAGAATCAAAAGAAGTTCTGGAGAAGCATAAAACCTAAACAAGACATTTCTTTCTTTAACAAGTGATAAATGATGTAAGAGACCATTAAAATTCCCTAGTAAGAAGATGCAAATTTAATTAGACATACTCATCCTTGTACTGTTGAATTTCACCCTCTGGGAACTCGCCAGAAGAAAAAAGTTCAAAAACAGGAATAGACGGTGGATCAGTTTGCTGAGGTGGTTCCTTCTTCTTCCTGCAAATTTGAAGATATTACTGATTAGCATGAAAAAACTTTGGAAAAATAAAACCAGAGAGAAAGAACTATGCAAGAATATGTCTCACTTGCTTTTGTTTTTCTTCTTCTTCTTCTTTGCAGCTTCTAAAACATCAAATGCATAATATGCAAGTTAAGTTAGGAATAAATGGAAAATACAAATGAAAAGCAACCAATACATTCAATTTAATCAAAGAATAGTACTAAAAATGGCTCCGGAGGAATATTAATAAAAAATATATGACACAAAACAATTGACATTTCTACCAATATCTTAAATGAGGGGAAACGGATGAAGAGACAATAAACAGGTGACATATTAAGAGGGATTAAAAACATAATGTGGCACTTATATATGCTGCCATTAAAGACGAAGCAATCGACCTCAAGCTCATTCCCCATCAAAATTCAAACCAATTGATCAGAAACCATTATTTCCCAGTTCAAGTTGGACACATATACTTTAACTCAAATTTATTTGTTCTATCAATTGCTAAAATATCAAATCAATATTTTCTAGAAACTCAGAGTGAGTGACCTTGGGGTCCATCCAAATTTATGTCGTCAACTTTATCCTCAACCTCTTCTGTTGCAATTTTACTGCTACACTCATTATTACTTCCATTCGACGCAGCTTCCTCCACACGGATTTCAGCACAAGTCTCTCCGTTCGCCATCTCGATCACCACTGCAAAACCCACAAAACCAATTTATACACATACACATATAGAAACACGCAACGAATCGAAGGAAAAACAAAAAGGGGATAGAGCTAGGGTTCCGGTGAATTTAGCGATGAAATCAACAATCTTGCTGTGTGGACTAACCTAGAACAGCAGAATGGGTATGTCAAAATTATAATTTAGGGGCGGCTGGCTAATGGAAGTTGCAGCAAAGATTTCTACTTTATATACCCGCCGCGATTTCTGCAATATGTTTTAGGTAGCAGCACCATATATTCATATTCATATCTTTCCCCTCTTTTTCTTTTTCTTTAAACCGTGTGTTCTTTTTTGAGTGTAATGTCTGAATTTAGGATTTAATTTTTTTCCATCTTGTTCAATTTTTGGATTTGTAAATTCAGTTTTGTATACGAATACATGTTCACTCGTATTTTATATATATATATACTAGTATTAGGTATCGCGAATTTCGCGGGATATTGAAAGAAAAGTTATATATATCATAAAAAAATTTAAATTTAAATAATTATAATACACATATATTTTTAAATAATTTATATGTATATTACCAAATAAATTAAATATACGCTTGTTTTTTCCCACATTTTATATAATTTGTATATATCATCAAATAAATTAAATATATATATATATAATATGTATATATCATCAAATAAATTAAATATACACTTTCCAAATATCTGAATACAAATTGAAAAACTTGATTTAAAATTTCAAAATTTTAAACGTAGATTTCGTATCTTCACTTAATGAATTTGTATATCTCAATATGATGGGTCCAGATTTTTTTACGAATCTTATTATAAAAATTGAAATAATGAATAATTATATTAAATTAAATTTATTATAGCAAAATATATACAATTTACCATAATTAAATTAATTATCTCGATTAATTGATTTTAATCATTCTAATCTTTTGTTGATTAAATATTTATTTTTTGTTAATAATTATCTTAGGTGTGCAACATAATTTTAGTAGAATTGATCAAATTACCTTGATTTTATCAATTTATGTTGATTGTTATGTAAGTTTTTTCATTTAAAATTAAAAATTAAGATTCCATTATTATGCAGGAAGATGAAAATAAGACAAAAAATCACAATTTACATTAATTCGAAAGAAATATTCAATAATGAAACACAAATTAACTGATTGTCCATCAAAATTATATTCTAAATTAACAATGGATACAAATTAACAATGTAAATTAAATATTCTTCATGATCTTCTAAATAGGTGATTGTCAATCAAATCTTCACAAATAATTAAGAAGTTAAATCAAATATATATGTATATATATATATATATATAAGAATCAATATGTTTGGTCGAATCTGAAAGGTTGAATTAAATAACTGGCCTAATATAAGTATTTGGAATCTGTTAGAACCCATTTTTGCCCGTTTTGCCGATTGGAATGGTTGTAAGGGCTTTGGGGTGTCTTTTGATTTCCTTAAATACTTATATTGGATGACGGATATATTTAATTTTGTGATTCCTTATTTCAGATTTGTAATTGTTCCTTAACAATAAGATTCTAGTTTAACAACACGATTCAACAATACGATTCAGGTTTATATTGCTCCGTTTGTATTATTTGGGTAACCTGGGGTAACCTGTCAAAATATATACAATTTACCATAATTAAATTAATTATCTCGATTAATTGATTTTAATCATTCTAATCTTTTGTTGATTAAATATTTATTTTTTGTTAATAATTATCTTAGGTGTGCAACATAATTTTAGTAGAATTGATCAAATTACCTTGATTTTATCAATTTATGTTGATTGTTATGTAAGTTTTTTCATTTAAAATTAAAAATTAAGATTTCATTATTATGCAGGAAGATGAAAATAAGACATAAAATCACAATTTACATTAATTCGAAAGAAATATTCATTAATGAAACACAAATTAACCGATTGTCCATCAAAATTATATTCTAAATTTGGATCCATAAATTAAATATTCTTTATATTCTAAATTAACAATGGATACAAATTAACAATGTAACATTTACCGATCAAAAAAAAAAAAATTAAATATTCTTCATGATCTTCTAAATAGGTGATTGTCAATCAAATCTTCACAAATAATTAAGAAGTTGTAAATCAAATATATATATATATATATATATATATATATATATATATATGATAAACAATTAAATTTAAAAATTTATAATAAATTATTTAAATTCAAATATGTAAAAACAAAATTAAATATATAATACTTAATAACTCTATAAAATACTAAATGAATCATCAAATTTATATTTCACGCCAAAAAACTATGCTTATAATTATAAATTTTGAAAAATTTCTTTATAAAGAACATTCATGAATAAATTTGATTACATGGTCAAATTAATGCCTATGAAAATATTATTTATATAAGATTAGGTGTGTATAGTATTTCTTATAAATTACATAGCTGAACACAAATTTCAGGATGATTTAAACTTTCAAATTTAAAATTTAGATTTCGTATGTAGAGTTTAATAAATAAATAAATAAATAAATAAATAAAAATTCAATACTTGTATGAAATTTTGAATGTAACATATTTTTTTTTTTCATTTAGTTATTATAAAAGAATATATTTGATAAATATATAATATCATAAAAAAAATATTGCGTAATTATGTGGTTTGGTAAATAAAAAAAATTGTAAGTTCATTAAATTAATCATGTAAACAAAAATTATCAAAACTTTAAATTAATTAAATGTAACATAAAATACATTTATATTGCAAAAATTTAAAATAAACAAATTGTGAAATAATAATTGGGAATATTAACAATGTCCAAAATAAATATAATTCAATACAAATTGAAAAAAATAAACCAAATTCAAATTAATCAAATTATTAGTCTTGATATTGGAATGTTTGACGATATTAATAGAATAAAAAAAAAAAAAAATATGCACAAAAGTATTTAACCATTAAAAAATGATTAAATATGACAAATACAATTAAATTATTTTTAATAAAGTAAATTATATTTTAATTAAAAGTTCAATTAAAATCAATTACGGTAATTTAATATTTTTGAACAAAATTACTCAATCAAACTAATACATTATATATAGATACACATTATTAAACACTATAAAATATTTAATTTCTATTTTAATTTGAGAAATTATAAAATTATAATACTTAATTTATAAAATTAACAAAATTCATTAATAATTAATATAAGTGTTGTATGACGATTAATTCACCACTAGGCCCAATGGCAATTGGACCGGCGCATTTAAGCTCGGCGAGGCCCAGAAGATTTCGGCCCCTTCAGGAGTCGACCCGCTGGGTCGTGGCGAGCCAACCCGGCTATGTCCAGGAAAGCTCGGCACGCCCAGGCGAGCTCGGCATCCCTAGAAACCAGGACGCTGGGGCAAGGCGAGCAAGCTCGGCCTAGCGGAACGAACCCTCCGGGCCACGCCCGCCGAGGATCTCGCCCGCCTGACCGAGGCGGGCTCGTCCGTCCGGCGAGCGAGAGAATTCATTGAACGACGAAGTTGCGAGTTCGACGTTAAATTGGGGGCTCGGCGAGGTCGTCACCAGCCAAGCTCGGCAGGAGCGGAGGCTTGCCGACCAAGCCACACCCGAAATGGTACCAAGTACAAGGCATCAGCCTCCATTTAATGTCAATTTATCCCAGAAAGGCAAAAGTATCCCCCAGCCATCAGAAGATCTCCTGTCAAGGGACACCTGGCAGGACGCGAATGGTCAGCCGCCTGCCCAGCTGCAGGGCAGGTACATCCCAATTAATAGGGGATAGTACAACATTTAAGTTAATTTGTACTTTGTTGTACCTTTGGTCTGCCTAAAAGGCAACCAAAACCATGTATAAATATGGCATATAAGGCATAATAAATGGATCGGAAGCATCCATCCTTAGCCTGGGACTAACACTCCCAGCAACTCTCGTGTTCTTATTTACATTCCTGCATTTATTACCACATTGATGACTTATCATTTCCATTGATTGTTCTTGGGTGTTTATCCTCATAAATACTCCAATCAATATTGTTTTTAACCGTCTCCAAGCCACATTAAACACGCATTAAATATTTCGGTTAAACAACAATTGGTGCTAGAAGAAGGGTTGAACCTCCGATCCCATAAAAAGTTGCTGGAAAAATCTTGAAGAACACTCACTGTTCTTCAAACCAAAATCTCACTAAGATCACCTTTGATCCTTGCCCTTCCCTTCCAAAGAAGATCCTACATCTCTTGAAAGATGACAAAAGTTGGAAACGCCGTTCCTGGTGGGGAAAATCCCACCCCCGCTACTGCTGGCATGGAGCCTATGCACGTTCATGAAGATGAACATCCTCGGGGTGATTTCACCCCCACCAGGGGCACGGGGGGACTGGCCCCCATCCCACTTCAGGAGTACCAAACCCCTGAACAAATTCAGACGGCCATCAAGCTTCTTCAAGCTCGAGGCCGTGAGCTCGCCACGGCCAACCCTGGCCCCTCTGCTCCCCAGAAAAGTAAGGGGAAGAAGAAGAAGACGGCCCAACGAGCTCAGGATGGACCCGGATCCCCAAGCGGGGGCGACCAGCCCCAGGGGTCTAGGACCGTCTTTGAGCGGCTTGGGTCGTCTCGTCAGCTGGATTTCGGATCGGAGTCCGAGACGGAGTCCAGGACTGGGAGCACCCTGGCGCGGCGAGCAGCCGAGGACCGCCGGCCCGTCAACAGGGTCCCCGCGCCCAGCGCGCCTCTTGAGCGCGAGGCCAGAAGGGTGTCGGCCAAGGATAGGCTGGGCCCTGCTCCGCCCGAGCATTCTGCTCCCCCCAACCCAGAAACAGACTCTCGCGATACTCTACTCGTCGCCATGCAAAGGAAGATCGACGAGATGGAATCCCGCTTTGGGGCCCGCGACGGACAGCAAAAGCGAAGCGTGGCAAACGAGCCACTCTCTATGGAGGTTGAACAGGCGCCAGTTCAACCCAAGATCCTCCCCCCTCAAATGCCTATTTATGAGGGGAAGACTGACCCGGAGACCCACCTCAGCAAATTTAATATTTACATGGTTGGCAGGGGGGCCTCCGATGCAACCAAGTGCCGTCAGTTTCCGTTAACTTTGGGCGAGCTCGCTCATAAGTGGTATGTCTCACTTCCCACCCGCTCGATCAGCACCTTCAGCGAGCTGAGTGAAAAATTCACCACCTACTTCGCCTCCAAGATTCCCAGAGCCGAGAACCGGCAAAGACTGATGGGAATCAAGCAGGGGAAGGAGGAGAGCGATGAGGCCTACCTCGACCGATTGGACGAGGTCCTCCTCTCCGGAGAGCCAGTCGGAGACGAGCTCCAACTCCACGCCGCCCTCAGTGGCCTAAGACCGGAGTCCCACATGTTCCAGCACATGACCAAGAACTACCCCACTTCCTATGCCGAGTTCCGCCGGCGAGCGGGCGAGCTTATCACTCGCCAGAAGATGCTCGCTCAAAGGCTGGGCGAGGTTAAGGAGGAGGGAGGCGAGAAGAGGGGGAAGGCAACCTCCAAGGCAGCTCCGGCCGCCGAGCCCACCCCCAGCAAGAGGAAAGGCCAGCAGAAGGCCTACGGGGGGAACTTCAAGAGCTTCGAGGACAAACCCCCGCATGCATCCGTCCAGGTCGTGGAAAAGCTCAAGTACTCCCCGGCTTTTGTCTTCAACGCAATCCAGCACACCGGGCTGATCCCCAAGCCCAAACCCCTAAGGGGAGACCCAACCAAGCAAAATTCTAACAAGTTCTGCGCCTATCACGACTCCGCCGGGCACAACACCAGCCAGTGCCGAGACCTGCTCAAACAATTTTGGAGGTTGTTCGAGGATGGGCTTCTTGACAAATACGTCAAGAGGCCACCACCACGGCCGGACACGGAAGAGCGAGCTCCTAGGCGACAGAGGGTCATCTCCCCTGAGAGGGTCGCGGCAGTCGAGGTCGCGGCCGACTTGGAGTCGTCAGGCGACGAACTCCCGGCCACCCGCCCCGGCGGACGGATCAATATGATCCAAGCCGGGGGGGGTAGCCTCGGCGGACTGGTTGAGGTGTTCAGTCAGTCAAACAGGAAGAGGAAGGCCGAGCTGCGGGCCATTGACCATGTCCACCTAATCAGCGCCCCTCCAGAGCCCACCATCTCCAAAACTGCGGTAATCTTATTCTCAAATGCTGACCGCGAGGGGGTTCTCTGCCCAAAGAATGATGCTCTGGTCATCTCGGCCAACATCCTAGGAATGACCGTGGACCGGGTCCTGGTCGACAACGGCAGCTTCTGCAACATCCTCTTCAAGTCCGCATTAGACCAAATGGGTAACCTGGCCAAGTACATCAGGCCCCTACGACCTCCAGCTCCGCGGTTTCGGCGACACCGTCGTCTCGGCATATGGGAAGATCAAGCTGTCGGTCGAGCTAGTTAACTTTGCAAATGATAGGGTTAGGATAACTAGGCCTGTCGAATTTGTAATCGTTGACCTGCCGAACATGTATAACGGCTTTTTTGGTCGCCCTTTTCTTGAAACTTTTGAGGCTATCGCCTCTTCCTATTTCTACTGTATCAAATTCCCCACTGTCGAAGGGGAAGTCGGCACCATTAAGGGTGACCAGAAAATGTCAAAGAAGTGTTTGAACTACTTGTGCCCAGATTTAATTTCTGCGCTTAGTCTAGATTCCTTTATTCTTACCATGGTAGAACAACAAAGTGTCGAACTCTCTCAGGAATATGCTCCACCCAGCGAGCCCGGGGCTGGACAAAATGAGGCAACTCCAATGGATTGCTCTACTTCAACACAAACCGAACAGGCCCAGGACGAGCTTGCTCGCTCGGCCCCGACTCCCATGGAGCTCGGCCAGGCGAGCGAGCAAGACTTGGAGCCTCGCCTCGGTTTTGAACCTATGCCGCTAGACATTGACCCCAGAGGAAACCTCCAAGACCCCAACGGTCAGCGATTGAAACGAACTGCCCCAGTCGAAGAACTGGAGCGCATTCCGGTGGATTCTACTCGCCCCGAGCTTGAAGTCTCCATCGGCTCCAAAATACCCACCGAAATGCGGGGGGATATCATAGACTTCCTCAAAAACAGTGTGGATGTCTTCGCCTGGTCGCATCAGGATATGGTCGGCATAGATCCAAAACATGCCTGCCATCATCTAAAGATCGACCCCACTCGTAAGCCCGTCTCGCAGAAAAGACGGAAATTCGGCCCAGAGAAGTATGCCGCTCTAGCCGAAGAAGTAAAAAAGCTGCTCGATAATAAGCTGATCGAGCAGGCCGAGGACGAGCCCCAATGGGTGGCGAATGCCGTGCTCGTCAAAAAAGCCAACGGGTCCTGGAGGCTATGCATAGATTTCACGGACCTAAACACGGCGTGCCCGAAAGACCACTTCCGATGCCGCACATCGATCACCTGGTGGATAGCACGGCCGGCCACGAGATGATGTCCTTCATGGACGCATTCGCCGGCTATCACCAAATTTCAATGGCCGTGGAGGACATCAAGCACACCTCCTTCCTCACCGAGAAGAACGTTTACTCCTGGCTTAGGATGCCCTTCGGGTTGAAAAATGCGGGGGCAACCTATCAAAGGCTCGTAAACAAAATGTTCGCCGAGCAAATCGGGAAAACAATGGAGGTCTACATAGACGACATCATCGTCAAAAGTATAAAAAAGGAGGACCATCTGAGGCATTTAGCGGAAACCTTCGCGATCCTCCGAGAATACAACATGAAACTCAATCCAAAGAAATGCAGCTTCGGGGTCGGCTCCGGTAAATTCCTCGGCCACATCGTGAGCCAAAGAGGAATTGAAGCAAACCCTGCCCAAATCAAGGCCATCCTCGACATGGAGGAACCTCGCAATGTCAAGCAAGTCCAGAGACTCACTGGGTGTCTGGCGGCCTTGAATAGATTCATCTCTCGCCTAGGCGACAAGAGTAAGCCTTTCTTCGCCACCATCAAAAAGCAAAAATTCTCATGGAACAAAGAAAGCCGAGATGCTTTCCTTAAGATGAAGGAATATCTCGCCAACCCCAACATCCTCGCCAAGCCAGTGCCAGGCGAGAAGCTGTTTCTATACTTGGCGGCCTTCGAGTTCGCTTTGAGTGTAGTGCTTGTCAGAGCGGACGGGCAGGACCACCTGCCAATTTACTTCGTCAGCCAGGTGCTTCATGATGCCGAACTCAGATACACCCCACTGGAGAAGCTGGCGTATGCCCTCATCATGAGTGTTAGAAAACTGAGGGCCTACTTCTTCGATCACCAGGTTGAGGTCCTCACGACCCTTCCACTTCGGCAGGTCCTGCACAGGCCGGACACCAGCGGCCGCCTTTTAAAGTGGTCGCTCGAGATCGCCCAATACGGCATCACATACGCGCCAAGGACAGCGATCAAGGGGCAGGTGCTCGCCGACTTCGTCGCCGAGCTCACCTTTCCGAACAACCCCCCAACCTTAAGCTTCCCGCCCTGGAAATTGTTCGTAGATGGCTCCTCAACACAATCCTATTCGGGAGCAGGAATCGTTCTAGTCGGACCAGAGGGGCAGTGCTTCACAAACGCCATCAGATTCGAGTTCCCGGCCACTAACAATGAGGCCGAGTACGAGGCTCTGGTCGGCGGTCTAGAGCTTGCCGCTGCGGTCGGTGTCCAGTGACTCCACATCTTCATGGATTCCCTCCTGGTGGTAAACCAAGTCAAGGGAGAATATGAAGCCCACGGGGAGCAGATGATAAAGTATCAGGAACTTGTCGCCTCCATGTGCAAGAGGCTCCAGCAAGTCTATATAGAGCAAGTCCCGAGGGAACAAAACTCCCAGGCGGACGCGCTTTCTAAGCTCGCCACCTCGGAGGAGGCGGCGGACATGTCCAACATTGTCCTCACGAAGCTCGCCACCTCGGCCATCGGCCCGCCGAGCAAAGCTCTGTCCCAGGCCGGGAGCGAGGCTGGATGACGCCCATCATCCTCTACCTCAAAACCGGCGCCCTCCCGGATGACCGAGTCCAGGGCAGGCAGCTCGAGCTGCGAGCAGCAAGGTACACTTTAATAGAGGATGTGCTTTATAAACGAAGTTTCTTTCTACCCCTACTCAAATGCATCACTCCGGAGGACGGGCGAAAGATCCTAGCGGATATCCACGACGGAGTGCTGTGGGAAATCACTTATTTGGGGCAAGCGCTTGTTTATAAGACCATGAGGCAAGGGTACTATTGGCCCACTCTTCGGAAAGACGCAATCGCATACGCCAAGGCGTGTCACAAGTGCCAGATCATGGCGTCCAACATCAAACTCTCTCGAGCACTTGAAGTCAATCTTCAGCCCCTGGCCGTTCTCCCGGTGGGGGATCGATCTAATCGGACCCCTGCCGGTGGCGCCCGGGGGATGTAAATTCGCAGTGGTCGCCGTCGACTATTTCACTAAGTGGGCGGAGGCCGAGCCGCTGAACAAGATTGATCAGCAGACTATCATTAGATTCATATGGAAGAACATCATCTACAGATTTGGTCTCCCCCAGGCCATAGTATCAGACAATGGCAAAGCAGTTCGACGGGCTCGAAATCTTAGAGTTCTGCGAACGTTGGAAAATCAAGAGATTGTTCGCCACTCCGTACCACCCTCAAACCAATGGTCAAGTGGAGGCGGTCAACAAAATAATCAAGCACACCCTCAAAACCAAGCTTGAGGAGAGGAAAGGAAAGTGGGCGGCCGGCTGCCGGACGCGTCTGTGGGCCTCTGGGGGCGACTACGAGAAGTCGACGGGCGAGACCCTCTTCGCTCTCGCCTTTGGCACCGAGGTCGTCATCCCGGCCGAGGTCGCCATGCCAAGCTTCCGTACTTCGCAGGAGCTCGGTGAAGACAACGACCAAGCGAGGAGACTCGACCTCGACATGCTAGAAGAACGCCGACTTGACTCAATTCACAAGAACGCGGCGTACAAGCAGCGTTCAGAAAAATACTACAACTCTAAAGTCAAGGTCAGACAATTCTCAGTCGGCGACCTCGTCTTAAAGAAGATTCACGGTCCCAGCCAAGGGGTATTCGGCCCGAACTGGGAGGGTCCGTTCAGGGTGTCCAAATGGCTACCCAATGGGGCGTACGAGCTCGAGCACCCAGATGGCACTCCGGACCAATACCCTTGGAACGCATGCCACCTCAAGAAATACTTTCAGTGAGCCGCCACCTAGGTCTTTTCTTGTAACCTAGAAAATTATTGGGATTCTCTGAATTTTTGTAATCCTTGTAAATTCTTGCAAATTCTCATAATAAATAAAGCGAAGTTCCCCAGGAATTTTGTGTCGAAAATCCTCGCAAGAGGTATCCTTGCGGACCCGCTCGAGGCCGGCCGGCCAAGAATGGGTCCCTCTCATACTCGCGCGGGCCAGACAGTCCGCCGAGGTAGGGACTCGTCCCCATAAACTCCTCGCAGCTAATTTAGCCTTATGGCGAGGTCCGCCCAGCCCATAAACTGGGAGGCTCCTACTAAACTCCCCGTGACGCGTCCCGTTACCGTCCGAGGTCACCTGACTTTCCGGGTCAGTGTGCCCCTCAAATTCCTCGCAACGAGCTTAGCCTCCGGCCGAGGTCTCCTAGCTTTCCTGGCTAGTGAGGTCCACAAGCTCCTCGGAGTTAGGACAAAAGTCGCGTGGTTAGGTCCCTGTGACCAGCCTAAAGCGCATAGCACGCCACTGGGCGCACCTGTACAGGTCGCCTGAAGTGCCACCGGGTTCTCCCCGGAGAAAAAGTCTCCTGGCGAGCTAAACGTACTCTCGGCGAGCAACCACTTCGTAACTATTCCTAGCGAGCAGTTCAGTGGTCAAGTCTCCATTTAGTGAGCACCTTCATCAGCTCGCCCCGACCGAACTCGCAGTCGCGGGAACTGGTTTGGGCGACGAAGGATCCGGCGGGCCGTCAACCCACCATGATACACTCGGGCGAGCTCAGCTCCTTGAGTAAACCCTCACTCGGTCAAAAGCCGAGCTTGTCAATGCCGAAACAAAGTTGGAAAGGCATGGGCCGAGCTCGATTTTCGACCGAGTAAGGCCAAGGCCTGACAAGCCGACCAAAGTTCGAAATATTTGGCAAAACTTTGATAGAAAAGCTAAGTATTGAGAACAATTGTTATGGAAAGGCGGGCCAAGCTCCCCAACTTAATCCTTACTCGACCAAAGTCCGAGCTTTCCCATGCCGAAACCAAAACGGGAAGGCATGGGTCAAGCTCTTTCCTTTGATCAAGTAGGGCCGAGGCCGGTCAGGTTATCACAGCTTGTCATATTTGGGAAATTTCATAAAATTTTCTAAGTACAGAAAGCAGTAAATAAAACCGAGAAGTATGAAAGGAAATGCAGATTTCATTAATTACAAAGGTGCGGCCAATGGCCGAGTTCAAAGATCCTAAACCCTAAACCTTAAACCAAAAGAAAAACAAGAATTACAACGGCAGCGGGAGAGTTCAAAATATCTCTCGGAATCCAAGGTATCTATTAAAAAGAGAGAGTAACAACAGTGGCGAGAACGAGAGTTTAAAGTATCTCCCGTTCCCCGTCGGAATCCCCGCCGCCAGGTGCAAAAAGCCGAGAGGGCACAGATGAATCCATAGTGGAATACTTTCAAGAGACATATGGATTCGTTATTCACCAGTGCCCCCCCGGCAAGAAGGGAAAGCCTATTAAGCCTCGCCGCCCGCGGTCCCCCCGGTCTCCCCGGCGCCCGCTCCGTCAGCCTCCCCGCGGGAAGTCCAACTGTTCCTGGTCGGGGTACTAGGAGAGATCCACCCCATGGTCCCTCTCCAGATCTTTGATCTCCAGTGTTAGCTCTTCGTGGAGAGGGTGGGCGAGGGCGTACTCCCTGAAGTACCTCTCCATGGCCCCGGTTGGGTCGCCAGCCTTCTTCGCCGTGCGGATGAGGTCGGTAGAGGCCATGTAGTACGCGAACTCCCCCATCACGGCCGGATCCTGGGTCGGGGGGAAGACGACCGCCTCCGGGGTCGCATAGGCCGCAGCCAGGAGGTGCTCAGATTTGGCCAACCTCTCTTCCAGCCCGGCCTTCTCGCCCACTAGCCGAGCAGCCTCCTCGCGGCTCTGGTCCCTTTCCCTCTCAGCCTGGGCGGCCGCGACCTTCAACTTCTCCGCGGCCGACCTCTCCACCGCTGCCTTCTCGGCCTCCAGCCGCTCCCGGACGGTCGCCACCTCCTTCTCACCCTCAGCACGCTGGCGGGCGACCTCCTCCTTCAGACGGGCCACCTCGGCCTCGATCCCGGAAGGCCGCCAGCGCTTTCTCGGCCTCGGCCTGGGCTTTCTCCACCGTGGCCCGTGCTTTCTCGGCCTCCTTCCCAGCCCGGTCCCGCTCCCGGCGGACCTCTCCGTTCCTAGCCACCTCCCGGTCCCGCCCGTCCATACACCGCTCCAGCACGGCGGCGCTCTGGAGACCCAGGGCCTGGGCGAGCAGAAAAGCGCTCTCCAGGTTCCAAGAAGAGTCCGCATCCACCTCAGTCGTCAGGGCCGATGGGACCTTCTCCATTGTCCGGATAACGTAGACCGGAAGCTCATCGGGAGCCGGGTCCCACCGGGAGGTGAGGAAATCCACCACGGGAGGGGGGCGTTTGCGGTCGCCGGCCAGGAACCTGAAAGGGAAATCTTTAGCGATTCGTCGAGGAATCGAGAGCCAAAGAAGATAAAGGAGCGCAACTTACTTCTCGTAGAGGGCCGGATCACGCCCCAGAAAGGAATGGTCATCCGGGTCCCGGGCCTGGCTCGACCTAGGCACCGAGCCGGATCGCTGCGGCACCGGGGGGCTCTCCTCGATGCGAGGTCGCTTACCCTGATGGCGGGATGACGGGCCCTCCACGACTTCCACCGAGCTCTCTCTCCCCCTTCGCGCCCCCCGGGGGGACACGAGGTCGGTCGGCTTCTCGGCCCGGGCTGGGGCATCTACCTCCCGGGCTGGAATCGGGACGGCTGGCTCGGCGAGGGATGGGGCAGCACGCTCAACGGTGGGCTCGGCAGCGGGCTCGGCAACTGACGGGGCGAGCGGGACCCCTTCAGGGACTTGCTCGGCAGCCTCCTCATCTGCCGACTTCTCCTTCCCGCGAGGCTTGCTCGCCTTCCTTATGCGAATCTTCGCCCGGCTGAAAAGATCTGGCACCGCCGACATGATTACGGAGTGGGCGGAACGGAGCGGAGGATAGTTGAAACCTGCGATGTTCGAGACAGTTAGTTCTCGCTCGCTACGGAAACAAACATAGCACAGCCCAGTCCAAGGCCAGAAGTCTTACCGGCGTCCCGACGAAGGTGGTGAGGATAGCTGAAGAATCGAGACTCGAACCTCGACTCATCGTTATTGACTGCCGAACACTTCCTGTCGGCGAACGGAATGAGAGTGAGCTTGGCAAGTGCGAGCCAGAAATCGGTGTACAACTCTCCCTCCTTAGGAATGAACAGCTCTGCAAAGAGAAGGAAAAATTAGATCAGTAATAATTGTTCGAGTTTAAATAAAGAGATCTTACTCTTGGGTTTGTGCCCAAAGACAGATGGGACATCCAAACTCGAGTCGAAGTCGACCCCAGGCGACTGCCAGGCCCCGCCGATAAAAAATCACCTCCGATGCCAGTCTCGGAGCTTGGAGGGGATCCCATTGAAAAATGTCCCACCCTGCCGAGTCCGTATGAACAGCTCTCTCTTGGACTCCGACAGGGTGAAGATGAAGTTCACCTCGGCCGGGGTCGGCATCCGGTACAGCCGGAACTTCCCCAGCCAAATAAACAGCGTGAGAAGGTTCATCCACCCGTTGGGATGAACCTGAAAAGGAGCGACATTCCAGGCCGCGAATAGGTGCGAGATATTGGGGTGGAGAGGAAACCGGAGCCCCGCCTCCATCATATGGTAGTTAATGGCGAGCATCCTTCGCGGGGGCTGGTCGGGCCTCTCGTCGTCGGCGGGCACAAAGAAGTGCACGTCAGATGGGACCTGCCACCTCTCCCGCCAAGAAGCCAAATCGACCTCAGACACCGAGCTTCGCCTCGCCTCATCGTTGGCCGGCCAGTCTGAGGCTTCCGCCGTTCGGAACATCCGGCGAGTCCGCTCCGGGCGAGCGTACGGATGCTCCCGCAGATATGCCTGGTAGTTAAAGGTGGGGACCGGCCCCGCCAATCTATCAACGTACTGCTCCCAGGCGGAGTAGGCGACAGTGACCTTCGCGGCGGCTTGTTTGCTCGCCTCTTCATCGGCCTCTTCCCCCTGGACTCTCTCGCTCTCATCTAAGAGCTCGGCGGCCGTAGGGCTCTGGGCGACCGGCGAGGTCCCAACCGCACCACCACTTGCGGTCCTCTCGTCATCACTTCCCCCGGAGGAGAAAAGCTCGGCCACCATCTCCGCAGTGGCCCTCTCCAAATCGACATCAACTAGGGGCATCCCCAGATCCTCGCCGATCCTCATGTCGATCCCTAGATCGGCGAGGTCGACAAATGGGGCATCCCCGGCTGCCCCCAAACCCCCTCCACTAGTAGAGGCGGCGCTTGGACCCCCAGCACGGCCAAAGGCCGGACCCGGGACGTCTCGATCAGACAGCCCGTATCTCCGGGGTGGCGTCTGCCATCCCCCCGGGAAGATTCCCCTCTTACGGCGGCTCCACACGTCGGAATACCCGAACCAGTCCCTCGAGAAGAAGCTCCCTCGATCTCACCATATCGATCGGAGGAAATGAAAGAAAAACGGAAAAGAAGAAGTTTCTTCAAGAGATGAAGGGAAATTACCGTTTAAAACGCTGATTAGAAGCTCGAACACTGAAGAAATGGAAGAGATGCACTGAAACCTCTCAAGCAAGCTATGGAAATCACTTACGACGCTCTGAGAATCACACAGGGTAAGAAGATTGAAGTGAAGAAGGAGACTCCTATTTATAAAAAGCGGGAAGGACCTCCTAGCAAAATTCCCAGAAACTTTTCGAATTCTGGGGCAAAAACGCAATTATTTTCGCGAAAGGTCAAGTGACCATTTTTGGTACCGTGGGGGCATGCCACGTGTCCGCGCGTGGTGGTTGGAGGCAATCACCTCCAACTGCCACGCGCTCTGCCAAAAAATCACTTTTTGCAGGGCACGTGGGATATATGACCCCTTGTCAAATTCAACCGCCATTTTTTTCAAGTCCAAATCCAAATCCCATCAGTCAGACCCCAGAGGGTACTCGGCATGAGAAAGCTCGGCAACGAAGGCGAACAGCTCGCCAAGAGACCAGCCCGGCCTCCGAACACCCTCAGAGACCGAACTGTGGGGCAATTGTTGTATGACGATTAATTCACCACTAGGCCCAATGGCAACTGGACCGGCCCATTTAAGCTCGGCGAGGCCCAGAAGATTTCGGCCCCTTCAGGAGTCGACCCGCTGGGTCGTGGCGAGCCAACCCGGCTATGTCCAGGAAAGCTCGGCACGCCCAGGCGAGCTCGGCATCCCTAGAAACTAGGACGCTGGGGCAAGGCGAGCAAGCTCGGCCTAGCGGAACGGACCCTCCGGGCCACGCCCGCCGAGGATCCCGCCCGCCTGACCGAGGCGGGCTCGTCCGTCCGGCGAGCGAGAGAATTCATTGAACGATGAAGTTGCGAGTTCGACGTCAAATTGCGGGCTCGGCGAGGTCGTCACCAGCCAAGCTCAGCAGGAGCGGAGGCTTGCCGACCAAGCCACACCCGAAATGGTACCAAGTACAAGGCATCAGCCTCCATTTAATGTCAATTTATCCCAGAAAGGCAAAAGTATCCCCCAGCCATCAGAAGATCCCCTGTCAAGGGACACCTGGCAGGACGCGAATGGTCAGCCGCCTGCCCAGCTGCAGGGCAGGTACATCCCAATTAATAGGGGATAGTACAGCATTTAAGTTAATTTGTACTTTGTTGTACCTTTGGTCTGCCTAAAAGGCAACCAAAACCATGTATAAATATGATCTATAAGGCATAATAAACGGATCGGAAGCATCCATCCTTAGCCTGAGACTAACACTCCCAGCAACTCTCGTGTTCTTATTTACATTCCTGCATTTATTACCACATTGATGGCTCATCATTTCCATTGATTGTTCTTGGGTGTTTATCCTCATAAATACTCCAATCAATATTGTTTTTAACCGTCTCCAAGCCACATTAAACACGCATTAAATATTTCGGTTGAACAACAATAAGGATTTCAGGTAATTACATTGACTAAGTAAAAAATACAAAAAAATTAATATATACAATATATTTAAAAGATATCATAAATCGATCATAATGTTCAACGTAATTTATCACCCATCATATCTTCATAAATATATACCTATTCTAAGAAGTGCATATAGAAAGATAATTTAAATTTGATGAAAAAAAATGCAAAACCGAACCGTAATCATCCCAATCAAAATTACAGGTAAATACAGCAACTCGGAGAAGTGATTCGAAGTCTCATCCTTTGAGCCTTTCTGAAAATACCGCTGATTCCATCTTATAAATCAAAAAAAAAAAAAATCAACTTTAACTCGTCATATGAAATATGCATGTAGTTTAGAAAAATAATGAAACATAAAACAACAAAACAAAATAACAATCAAAGTCTTCAAACTATGAATATGCAAAAATAATAATAATAATAATAAAGAAAGACATTAAAACATATGAATCTGCAAAAGCATATAATTAATCTTCGAAAAAAAATATAAAAAAAAAAAAAAATACTTATCATAATTTTCGAAATATGAATCTGCAGAAATAATAATAAAAAAAATAGATTAGCACGTTAGAAACCTATGAAATATATTAGCTCATAAATAAACAAAAAAAAAAAAGTATTAGAAAGATGAATAGAAAATTGATTAGAGAATGAGAGAAGAAAGAAATTAGGATTTTTTATGAGAAACATAAAAAATCAATGAAAAAGGTATAGAGATGAATAAGAAAATCGATTAAAGAAGGAGAGAAGAAATATATTAGGGTTTGTGATGAGAAACAAATGAGAGGTATCAAGTATTTATAGACTAATATGTAAATAGATGGATGATTGAGATTAAAACTTATAAAATCGATGGTTGAGATTAATATTCAAAATTTAAATGAATGAGAGGAAAGAAATTTTGAAATAGAAGAATGTTGTTTTGCCACATAAATTTTTTTAAGTTTAGCTTTATAAGGTTATAGATATATTTAGAAGTATCATATTATATTTTTTTTTACATTAACTCACTATATCTCCTATTTTTTATACATTTACCCATTATGTTTTCTCTGCCAAAAACTTGTGTGAATTGACTGCATACGATAAACTATATTTTTACTATTACTGTCATGTAAATTCACTATCAAAATCATACACATGTACTATTATTACTGTCACATTTACTTACAACAATGATGATAGTGCATGTGTATAACATTGATAGTGAATGCACATGACCGTGATAGTAAAAATAGAGTTCATCGTATGCACCTGATTCACATAAGTATTATTGTTGCCTCATTTTTTTTACTTTTACTCATTCTCTGTCTTACATTTTTTTCATTCAATCATTATTTAATTAATCAACAATAATAAAATAATATTTCATCATCACTTAAAAATAATGATATGATATAAAATTTCATTCACCCATACCCTTCAACTATAATATAAATTTAGGGGGCGACTGGTTGAGGGGTTCAGGGGAGAGAAGTGAGAATGAAATAGTAAAAATGTGTTTGGTTCAAGGGTATCATTAATTTGATAGTGTTCTTTTATCAAAAAACTAGGGAATGAGTTATTCCTCACCATTTTGGGAGGAATGACTTTGATTCTCTACAAAAAATAATTATAATATTTTACTCATCTCATTTTTAATAAAATAAATATAATGAGAGTCATTTTTTGACATAAACGAAATATTAAAACTAAAATTAGTACATTCATTATCATTCCTCCCACTATCACTAGCATTATCATTACTATTTCTCACTCATATACCAACACCCCTTACTATTCATTGAATTTGTCTTATTCACTTTACTAGGGGGCCGCTTGGTTGGGGGTATTAGAATTGGGTAATGGGAATGACTAGTGATTCATTCCCATTGATGAATTTTGAAAAAAAGGTTGAGCACGAAAAAATTTGAGCGAGAAAAAAGTTGAGCGGAGGAAAAATAAATGATTGATTATAAATTTATAAGAGGGAGATTATGTAATCAAAATAAATTAATGATTATTTTATTTTTAAATAAAATCCAAATTGTAAATATTATCAAGCATCATCAATGAGAATGATTAATGAGTCATTTTCATTACCTACTTCTAATACCCCTAACCAAGCGGGCCCTAAATTTTGCTCGTGCAATGCACGGGGCCTGTTATAATATTTTTTTTAGTTTATAAGAGAATAATTACATTCACGTACACATATTAAAATATAGACAAAGAGAAATTTTAGGGTCACCTTATGTATGATAAATTTGTGTTAAAGTAAATCATGTAACTTTTTACAATAAAATAATTGAGCAGTGAATTTGGCCTATCATAATAGAGCATAATTAAAATTTTATGTCATCGATAAAAAAACTCAGTCAATGAATATATTAGGTTCTTCAATTTACATGCATGAACCATTAATACACATATGCGTTGAGACATAAAGTTTTAGAAGTGTTTAATAACACAACCAAGTGATGATTGTGCATTGATAATCAGGTTTTGATTTAAAGATTCCAGACCTTAAAGATTGTTTTTATCCTTAAGCTCCTCTTCTATTGACTCCAACTTCATATATCGTCTACATCTCCTTCATCAGTGTTTGATTTACCCATTCGAAAAAATTGATTAAATGTCAATCAATAGATCTAATGCAATAGTAACTAATCTTGTAAAGAAAATACATAAATCCAAAAATTTCAAGCAATGAACCAGTCATCTTTAAAAAAGGATAATTAGCTAAGATCCACGTTCTGAGTATACATTTTCTACAGAATAGTCGAGACTTTGTTGTGGTTATTGAAATATTAAAATAATTAATCTTTTATCTACAATAAAATAATAATATTTTCTCGCATTTTGTAACATATTAGGAGTATAAAATATAATAAAATCAAAATATCTCCTCACATTCCATAACATATTAGACATAAATACAATAAATTGTAATGTCTATTCATATACCATAACATATAAGGTATAAATTTATATTGGGTTGGTTACTACTAGGTACAATTTTTACACCATAATTACTACTAGATACAACTCAAACCATAATTATTACTAGATACAATAATATAGGCCAATTTTCTCAAAGTACCCTTCATGTGATCTGACTTGCAGTTTCTTCAAAATTAATAAGCTGCAGTACTATTCATTGACATGACATGTCTGCACCTTTTACTATTGATTTTCTTATTCAAAAAATTTTATTTCGATTCTTTTGGAGTTTCAGCTTTTATTGTCTGCAGCTTCTTCTTCCCATTTTTTTTTATTTGAAGTTTTTTTATTGTCTTCAGTATATACAATTTTTTTAGTTTTGAGTTTTCTCTGCCATTTTCATTTTCAATAGATTTTCTGTACATATATCATTTTCAATATCCGTTACATCAACAATTTTCGTTTCAATTTTTTCTCTTTCCAACTTTTTTTTTTATCTTGATTCAAAAATCAACACACAACAAATCAAAAATACATTTCCAGAAATCAAAAATATATTTCCAGAAATCAAAAAATACATTCCCAGAAATCAAAAATCAACCCACAACAAATCAAAAATACATATCCAGAACTATTGCCACAACAAAAAATTCTGCACATGTGCAGATCAAAAAATCTGCACATGTGCAGAAAATCTGCACATTATCAGTCATTTTATACCATGTCCAGTAAAGAAAAAACAAAGAACAAAAAATCAAACACTGCAAGAAACGAGATCCGCACAGATATGATCCGCAAATCAAACACCGCAAATCTTGACAAAACTTTTCTGCACTTCAATCTGGCACCTAAGTGCTTCAGCAATTGGGATTTCTCTGCAAGAAATATTCAAGTCAAATAACATTATAAAAAAAAAGAGAAAAATATGTTCTGATTATCTAGACAAAAGCTCATGAAGAAAACCCTCAAAACCCCCACATGTGCAATAAAAAAAATCAAACAGGAAGAAACTAATCAATGAGTCACACAAACACAGAAAATCAAACTCAATAATTTACACAAACATGAAGAAAAATTCCGCACATGTGCAGAATTTTTTTTTCTGCACATTATTTTTTCCACTGTGTACAAACAGATTTCGAAACAAAAACCCAAGATCCAAGAAATTAAACAACAAAAAATGACTTAAGAATCAATATACACTCTATTTTTTCTGGAATCTTGAACACTAATTTACATGAAAAAAATCATCAGATACAGTAACTCAATATATACAGAACCCCTTGTTCCGAGAATCAACAATACCCAGTAAAATAAACACAAAGAACAATAAAAATCAAACAACAAATCCCAAACAACATAATTCGGAAAATCATATAAACTCAAAATAAACCTCCAAACAACAGAATAAATATTAAAGGAAACATGACAATTTGCTCAAAGATGAAGAAAATAAAATTCGGGAAGCATGTCAGAGAGCCTTTCGATAGTTGTTGGGTGTAGTTTTCTTAGGAAGTGTGTGCGCCAAATATTTTTAACCCAAATATTTTCAAAAAAAAAAAAAAATAAGGAGGAACAAAATATTAACCCGAATTACTGAAGATCCGCCGTCACGATCCGCCATTCACAGATCCGTCTTCGTCGGTGGATGGCGCCGTCACGATCCGCCGTCACGATTCACCGTTCACAGATCCGCCTTCATCTTCGTCGGTGGATGGCGCCGTCACGATTCGCCACATCGCCTTCATCTTCGTCCTTTCCGTCGCCGTCCTCGTTGGGGCTTGGTGGTCGGAACTACAGCGCCTTCGTCTTCGTCTACGGTGAGTCGCCGTCCTCGTCGGGGCTTGGTGGTCGGGGCTGAGACGCGATGGGGCGTTGGTGGTTTGCCAGATCTGTGGTTTGGTTACTTTCCTTCTCAGATCGGTTTTGAGAAGAGGAGAGAGGGGTATTGGTTTTGAGAAAAGGAGAGAGAGAGAGGGAGGTATCAATTCTGAGGAGATCTGATTATGTTTGTAAAGATATATCAGAATTTTTTTATTTTTAAATTCTAAAAGTAAAAGGAGGGGCAAAATGGGTAATGATTGTACCCTATAGTAATTTTTGAAAAATGTAGTATCTAGTAGTAATTTTTGTGCATTTGTTGTACCCCATAGTAATTTGCCCTTTTATATTATATTTCTTATCATTGTACACATGGCGTAAGTAGGACGATACATGTGTCACAATGTTGAGAGTGACTATTCTCCTTTTATCTATAATCTATAATCTATAATCTATAATCTATAATATATATAAAAGTGACTAAGAGTGTAAATCATTTTTGGACCATTTTGCCCATTCATCTTTTATTTCATACAAATTTGTCCTTTTTTTGTGTTTCATTTGTAACTTAATTTTTACGTATCCTTTTTATTTATCTACTGTTTTATTCATATTTACTACTTCATTTATCAATGTCACATTTATCTTTTTTACGTATCTTTTTTTTTTTTTTTCCATACCCAAAATAGCAAAAAAACAACACTACCTTTTTAAATTAAACCCTCACAAATATTCCTTATTTACAACTCAATGTCACTCAATTAACCCTTTCAATGAAGTTGACTTTAAAATAACCAGCCCCTTTCAATAAAGTTGAAAATACTCATTTACCATTCATTTTATATCTTTTAATACTAATAAACAACACATTTCTTAATTTTTGTGTCAATTCCCATTGAGCAAACAAAATTGGGACGGAGGGAGTATATGTGAATGAGAAAGAAATGAATATTATATTTGAAAATTGGGTTGGATCAGTGTTATTGATAAACAAAGTCTATTGATTTTTTAAAAAAGGGATCTAATATCTAGGGGGTGGTCGTATTTCTATCTTTAATTCTATTTTTCTTGTGTATCATTTTTTTTAATTCTTCGTTTTCAGTCTTTTGATGAAAAGAAAATTCATCTTGAATTATTCCGATTTTCATTGATATGTCCTGAGATTTAATCTTGGGATTTCTAGGTTGCATTTGCAAAGAATTATTGATTTTTTTTATAATGTGACAACACAATTTTTACAAGAAAATTTTTCAAAATTTTCATGGTTTTGATATTTTATTTTCTATGCAGCAATATGATGTTGTGGGACTGTGGCTTATATCAACAAGAAGATGAAAGTTGGAACTGAAGTAAGGTAGGAAAAAAGATGCAGCAGAAAATAAGTAATGTAGGCATCCCTGTAGTTGTGGTGGTTATTTGCAAAGAATAGTGAAACTATCCTTGTTATCTGGTCTTCTCTGTCCATATTTTTCTTTTTTATATTTACTACTCTTGTGTAAAATTATTGGCTAAGTAAAGCTCCCTCTCCCTTTTTCACTGTAATTTCTTTTATGTAAAACTCTTCTCACTATCATTATCAATTCATGCTCTCATACACACACACACGCCCACACACACACATTTGCTTCAAAAGGAAAAATGTGCTCTGCCTCTGAGGTCCTTCCATTTTTGAGATCCTACTTTTTAATTTTTTTTTTTTTTTTTTTGCTGAATTTACTTTTAAGTTTTACAAATATTTATGTGAGAATCTAAATAAAATATAAGTATTTATTTACCAATTAATCCGATTTGATAAATTTTGAGAAGGTTGGCCCATGAGAGAATAACTCTATAATTTTATTTTGTTTTATTTTTTGAACCAGATAGACGGTGTATTTGATGTCAATTACTAGCAGATAAACAATTAATACTAAAAAATTAATATGATTTAATGAAACAATTTTTTTTTTTACAAAATACACAATAATTGCATGGTGGATACAATTTTTTTTTTTATCATTTTGTTTAATTTCTAATTTCTAATTCCAAAATGAAGACATATAATAAGGAATTAGCTTTTGAGCAGAAGAAGCTTGATATCGAGCTTTGTGAAAAGACACTTGAGTCATTACGAGCCGAAAAAAGCTTTGAATATTGAACAAGATGAGGTTACATAATATTTCAATGTCATTAGATATTATTATGTTCTTGTTATCTTACTATGTGAGAAGGCGTTTGAGTCCCGACGAGCGAAAAAGGGCTTTAGATATTGGACGATACAAGGTTGTTGAATATTTCAATGTCATTTGATTTTAAACAAAAAATACAAAATTAAACAATTAATATCATTCAAAATTAATACTCCCTCCATCCAATTTTAATATGCATATTTTTCTTTTTTGTCGGTCCAATTTAAGTATACATATTAAAAAATATAATACAAAACTTTATTTTCACCTCCTAACATCTTTTTAAGTACTCAAATTATCATTTACGTTATTCATAACCAATCATTTTATTCATAAATGGACTTCACAATACCCCCATAATACCCTCCCACATTGGAAATGGATCGTCTACATTTATTTGATGTAATTTGTTTGTAAATTTCGCTCTGAGATAAATACATAATAAAATAATAAGTGAAATACAAAAAAATGATCCTCCATTATTTTATCATGTGTTCAACTCGCTCCAAAATTTATAAGAAATTTATACAAAGAAATGCATAAGATCCATAACTTTATACATAAACTATCAATATTTCTTAAAAATTGTGTAAAAAATTTATGAATACTAATTTTGAAAGGAGGTAGTACATTATAGTAAAATAATTAATATTTTATAGTGAAACAACTAATAGTACTATTTAGTGAAACAACACCTTTATGCAACTTCAATAAAAACGCATTAATTATCATAGGTATGACGAACACAACGTGCAACGCACGTGTTAAAATCTAGTATATATAAATTTCTCATTTGAATTTGTCAAATCTCAATCAAACCGAAAAAACACACTCTTATTGATTTTATGGTAGGTCTTATATTAACTATTTATACAAAGGATTTCATTAGAGTATAAAAAATTAGAATTAATAATATCATATTATATTTTGAGAAATATCAACAATAATTATTTTTTTTATATTTAAACTACTTATACTTAATACAAAAATATAGTATTATAATATTTAAATTTATAGTATATTTATTTAACTAAAAATATTAAGTATTTTATTGATAAAATTGAAAAATGGTTAATGATAACATTAATATGATAGTTGGTGGTTTATATAAGGGTCATTATTAAAAAAAAACAGTTTAATCAAATAGTTTAAGAAGAACAAGCATAAAAAATATTTAAACAAGCAAAAAAAAAATATGTTTTTGCCCAAAAATATTTGAACATGAACCTATTTATAATTTTTAATTTTTTTAAATGTATATTTTTCTTTATATAATACCGGGTTTGTTTTGATCTGATTATAAATGGGACACCCCCACTAGTGGAAGGGGAAATTGATCTCCGAATTATTCAGTTCTTATGTCGAATAGCAAGTTATCAAAAAAATATTGGGTTCGTTTTTTTATATATGAAAACAAACAAAGAATTCAATTATCTAAATTTCAAGTTTGTTTTTAAAATTTCACTATAAAAGGGTCGGAAAAAAAGAAAAGGAAAAAAAGGAAGAAAAAGAGGAGACCTAGGAAGCCACCGGCGGTGCACCAATTTTGAAGTCGAAAGCTTTGATGCATTTGCACCTCTTCACTGTAAAGCCGTAGAATTCATAGTTTGAGGCATGGAGGCGGTGGTGATTGACGCAGGTACCAAGCTGCTGAAAGCCGGATTTGCTGTTCCCGATCAGCCTCCTTCTATGGTAACCTGCCTTTCCAGCGACTACTCTTTTTCTGCTGTTTGTTTTGAAGTAGCAACTGCTAACCCTCATTCAAATGCTAAGAGATTTTTTCTTCATTTTCATGCAATGCTGATGTTTCAGAAGAGACAATCTAAGAAATTGAAAGATTGATTTCAAAATCAGCAACAGGTTCCATCCTGTCTTTTAATCACATCGAATTGTTCTGTCTTGAGTCATTGGTTAATAATTAAGGGAGAAAAACTTGGACAGCTGCCCAAAATTGACTGAAAATTTAAAATCCTCATGTTATCATGAACTATCGACACTCCCTCCGTCCCATTTTTTATTGCTCAACAAAATGATACGGTGTTAATGAAAAATTTGTTTAGTAGTATTAAAAGGTATAAAGTTGAGAGTAAATGAGTCATTTTAACTATATTTGAGGGAGGGTGCTTTAGTTTGGGAGGGCTTGATATTTGGAAGGGTTTAGTTTGAGGGGTTAGAGTTACTTTTTTTCTGTTTTGGGCATGGGAAAACAAAAATCAGACATTTATTTTTTAATTTTGAACAATCTAAAATGAGACGGTAAGTATTATTTATGTTTCAATTGCTTAGATTTGGCATTATAAGTCAAATTATTCTTTTTTATTTTCGAAAATGTTGTCTGTGTTGCTACTTGTGGAAGTTCCTGATTGTTTGCTTATTTCTTATAGATTCATCGTATAGTATTAACTATCTCATATATTCTATTTATGTTAGTATCTATCTTGCATGTTCAATACTCTTTTAGGTTTACACTTGATGAATTCATAATTTACCATGTTGCTTCCTCAATTTAGATAATTCCAACACAAATGAAACAAGTACCTGAAGACGAGTCTGTGACCGATGCTTCCTTGCTTGAAAATGTGACTGTTGATCCAGTTGTTCGAGGCTTTATCAAAGACTGGGATGCCATGGAAGATCTATTAAGCCATGTACTATATTCTGGTCTGGGTTGGGAGATTGGTAATGAAGGACAAATTTTATTTACAGATCCTCTGTCAACTCCCAAGGTTAGTCAAAGTCTTCCATTACCAAATTAAATGGTGACCAATCTGTCCCCTTTCTTTTCTTGATTTTGAGATATGTGCAAGTGAATGTATTACCAGTGCATTTTGAAGGATTACTACTGTATTTTATTCCTAAATGCTTGATGATGAGAGAATTAAAGATGAAAGGATGAATGATAACCATGGAGCTTATGCATTACCATTTTTTTTTTTTTTGAGAGACCACTCATCCATTGTATTGCACCTTTTATAATTAACATGCCATTTTCTATTTCTGAATAATAATAATAAAAAAAAAAAAGATAAGCATGGAGCTTATGCAACTACATTTGTTGCTGAGCTGACTGCAAATTTAATAAGCAATAAATCCTTTTAATTCTTATGAGACATTCCATTGGGTTATAGAAAGGCATGCTACATTAAATAAAAAAAAACAAAGAACATATATGGAGTCTGGATGGAGCCTGAAAAACTTTTTAAAGAACTGTTGAATTCGGATATAATTTTTAGCCATAGAGATGCTCTCAGCCTCTCATGTTGATGTGTCATTCAATGACGCGATACAGGAATGCTTCTTGTTTTTCTAAATTGCATCATGACTTTAAATGGCTATGAAACAGGCAGTTAGAGAGCAATTGGTGCAACTGATGTTTGAAAGATTCAACATCTCAGGCTTTTATGCATCTGAGCAAGCAGTATTATCACTTTATGCAGTAGGCCGCATCTCAGGATGCACGGTTGATATCGGCCATGGGAAGATGGGTATGTGTTAATGCATTTTTTTGTTTTTGTATATTGTTATTTCAAGTATCTAGTGCTGTTGAGATACTTTGATTGGCCTAAAATGCACTATTTAGTTTGATCTTAACACCATTATTGATAAGATTTTATCTTAACACCAGTATTGATAAGATTTTAACTTAACAACATTTAGTTATCTCATTCTTACTGATAAGAATGTTCTTACTAATAAAGTTGAGGTAAGTAAATGGGTACGTTTTACAACTTACAAGTTAATACTATTGTTCTTTGCGTCTATTCAGTTTCCTACACTGTTGATACACTGTTTTTCTTTCACCTAGAACATCTTATAAATGAAAAACACCAAAAGAAAAGGAATTACCTGATATATGATTTTGGCTTTCCACTTTCAAGGGGAATTCCTGGTCCCAAGTGATTTTTCTTGAGCACCTCCTTTTCTCAATTCTCATATGATTCTCCGATGAGAGAGATGATAATGGAATAGTTTCATGTTTGATGAAAAAAGTATTTTTTTTATCTCGTTTGAAATTATTCATTTGCTTTTGGCTCACAAGTTATTGCTCTTATGAGCTACTGTTCTGTTATCTTTGGTATTGCCCTTTCTAACTTCTAGGTAGATGGTTCTGGCTCGTGTTGCCTTTTGTGATCAAGAGCATAGGCGTTGGCCTCTTGAAATTATTTCACGTGTGTTTTGTCTCATAAGTTATGGCTCTTATTAGCAATTGTTTTGATGTTTTTGCTTTGTTCTTTTTTGACTTTTAATAGATGGCCCTATCTTGAATTTGCTTAAGTGGAGTGGAGTTCAAACTGACCTACAAGTTGGCCCTACTTGTCAATTAATACTCTCTCTGTCCTAGTTTCACACTTTCATTTTTCGTTCGTCCCACAATACCTTTGAAATAGTATAAAGGAGCAGTTGAAGCACTTTTGACACATGTAGTTTTCCTCCAGGGGCACAAGTTTGATAACACGTGGTTTATTTTCTCATATTCTCAGATATTGCGTCAGTAATCGAAGGTGCTGTTCAGCATATATCATCGAGAAGATTTGAAATAGGGGGTTCAGATTTGACCGACTTATTTGCAAAAGAACTCAGTAAATCCAATCCAAATGTGAACTTTACCACCTCTGATGTTGAAAAGTTGAAGGAGGTATATGCATGTTGTGCTGAGGATGCTGCTGCTTATGGAAAACTCCAGCAGGCATGCCCTGAGGAGCAGCACACTCTGCCTGATGGACAGGTTGTTATTTCTCTTAGGGAAATATTCTTTTAGTCATGTAAGTTATCCCAATTTTGATTTCAGTCCTGTCGACTTTCATAAAATAGTTCTGTAAATTCCAATTTTTGACATTTCGGTACAGTAACCGGTTGACGCTGACGTGACAAAGTCTGGTTGTCCACATGGCAAAATCTGATGGTCAACCGGATGTTTCACCTCCTACATCCAGTCACCTGACAAAAATGTCGGAAAATTGAAACTTACATGATTATTTTCAATTCGTGAAAGCCGACGAGACTAAAATCAAATTAGTCGACAATACTATTTTCCGTTTACTAACTTGGTAGTGAACTGTCAAATTATAGGGAGAGCTCATTAACTAATTTGACATTGCAAATGTACATCACTTTACTGTTATTTATTTCAGGTGATAAAAATTGGAAAAGAAAGGTATACTGTTGGTGAGGCATTATTTCAACCATCGATTTTAGGTCAAGAGGCGCATGGAATAGTCGAGCAACTTGTTCGTTGTATATCAACGGTCTCATCTGAGAATCACCGGCAACTTCTAGAAAATACTGTACTCTGTGGTGGAACTGCTTCTATGCCTGGTAATATTTGATGATTTTTTTCTGAGCAAATGATAGACGTAGCTCATCATTGATGTTTTTGTTCACTAACATTCTTAATATGCTAGCTACAATTATCGTACTTGCAAAAAAAGGTACATGCAACTGTTACAGCCTTTGAAAAAAAATAAATGTCATGAGATCAACAAGGATTATAAACATCAGTTTTTGTTGTTTGACTATGCTGGATGTAGACGACACCAGACATGAGAAAAAGAGAACCTAGTGTTTAAAAGTGCATAAAGTTTAGCTGTTCAATTTCTGGTAACATTACTACATTAGTACGTCATTTTAGAATCTAATAACTGCCTATCGACTGGTATTGTAGTTAAAGTGCTGTTGAACCTCATAGCTGAATATTCCCTAAATCCTGTGTATTGAAGTTACCCCTATAGTTCTCGTTAGAATTGGATCAGTTTACAAGATGGGTTAACAGAAATTCTGAAAATTTTAGAAGATTTTTCCTAACTGTGTAAATCCTCTATCGCCCCTTGTTCTGCTCAAGTTTGATTTCAATAATTGATGAGCTGCTAAATTTGATATAAAAGAGATTTTCAATAATTGATGACATTGAGCATTAAACAAGTGTTTGGAGTTTTTCAACAAAAAATAAGAACTAATGCAAAAGGACTAACACTCCCTTCGTCCCCCTTTAAGTTAGAAAGGTCACAGGTTTTAAGAAACAATAGTATTAAATGTGTAGTGGGTGTTGAGATGTGATGAGAAAGAAAAAAGGTAGCGAGAGATGGAGAGAGAGAGGTGTGGGGAATACTTTGTTAAAAAAGGAAATGAGTAACTTATGTTGGGATGCTCGTTTTGGCAAAATGAGTAGGCTTATGGGGGGACGGAAGGAATATCGCATAGTCATAGATAATCAACACTATTCCTAACTAATCAATCAAGCTTATTTTTATTAGCCAAATGTATGAGATGTTGATTTGGAAAGTAGGAGAAAGATGTATACTATTTCAAAATGACAATTAATTTGCAACAAGATTTAACCTCTGAAATGGACTATGCAGTACCTAGAGTTTATTTTTCAGTTTTCTTCAGGTGGTTTGGCGAACAAAGCTGCTTTTGCTAATATTTAGGGAAATAAGACGCGTTTACTATGAATTTTCTATTTCGTTATTTATTTAATTTTATGGTTGAATGTATGCAGCAAGTGATGCCCCCATCTTGTGTTGTAGGTTTTGAAGATAGATTTCAGAAGGAAGCCAGCCTTTGCTCCTCAGCTATCCGGCCATGCTTGGTGAAGGTAAATTTCACATGGTTGCTTTCTATAGTTTGCTTTTCTATGTGCTCTCTTTCTCGTTCGTTTCCATGCAACTGTAACTCGACTTTTTTCTTCTGAGTAGCAACACTTAGAGTGCACAACTAAGTTTAGTGAAAACAACTAATAGTACCATTTAAAAATGCACTTGAATTGCATGGTGCAACTGGTGTATAGAATCTATGTTGTCTCAAGAATATTTATTATGTTGAATGCATCTATCTGTGATTACAGCCTCCCGACTATATGCCAGAGAAGTTGGGGAGTTTCTCAGCATGGGTGGGAGGTGCAATACTAGCGAAAGTGGTGTTCCCTCAAAATCAACACGTAACGAAAGCAGACTATGATGAAACCGGGCCGTCTATTGTTCATCGTAAGTGCTTCTGAGGAGGAACATGAAGCTCCTTCTTGTTATGTGGGAGCAACTTAAAATGCAAATTTATCTAAATTATTAGGTGGATTAATATGTGTTTTGAAATGTGAATTTCGGATTGGCTAGCTGCTAGTGTCTTGTTGATATCCACAAACAAGCCCCATTTGGAAATGAGATTACTTCCAGCTTTAGGCATGCCTATTATTCGTTATTACTCAGCTGTGGTGTTGACATGTTTTTAACGCAACATAAAGACGGGTTGAAAGACAACCGCAAAAACTTGTGTGAGACGGTCTTATACATGAGGCATAATATATGTGCCTACTATGCAATTTGTACGATCAATGGGATCTTTTATCCAAGTTGGAGGAGAAATTAGGAAACGTCTAGCATTCCCTCACCCTTGGCGCCAATGGGGTTATTTTATTTGAGAGAAAAAATAAAATTATGTCTTTGCCATATGAATATTAAGTAATAATAGCATGGCACTTCGAATTCGATATGAATTTTTTTAAAAAAAGTATCGTGTATTTTGTTTATGTATGAGAAGATATCATACAAAATTTTCTCAATTTTGTTTAAAATTCTTCAACAAAAATGATTATTTATTATACTTCGTATGTGGTTACAAAACTCAAAATAAACTAATTAATACTTTCTAATTAATAACTTCCCTCTTGCGCTGTTGCCAAGCTTCACTCTCTTATTTCTCAACAGCACAAGTGGTCATCTAGTTGATCCAATTGGTGCATACATACACACGCCCCTTTAATCGCCAAAATACCTAAATATTCATTTTTTTTTCACATTCATTTGCATACTTTACTTTTCGACTATCTCAACTCCCACACTCATGTACATGCTCTAAAAATAGTAGTAAATCTACTTACATCCTTCACCCTTAAAATATACATTTATTTACATATATATTATTACTAAACTCATTATATTTACACCATTTTCCCTTTTCACCAACAAAATTCTCTTTCAATCATGACTTTTCTTAATATTTGTGACCAATTTATACCAAATAAATGTGCAAATATCTGAGGGAGTAGCAATCATATGATGCTTTATTAGACTGACCATAGAAAAGAAATGTTTAGAAAACAATAGTAATAGTAATAGTAATTCCACATACAACAATCAATCAATAAATAAATCATTTCCCAATTAAGTTACAAGGAATGAAAGTCTACACTTTCCGAGCCAATGTCCTCTGCTTGGTTGCATATTGTACTACTTTTTCCTCCACAGCCAAACCCTTCCTCCTCCTCACACTATCCACCAGTTTCCTAGCCGTATTCTGCACAACACTCGACCCATCTCCATATTCTTCTATTTCCTCTTCCGTTTTCGGCACGAAAAACGGGTCCTCCCCAAGTGTTTCCCAGTGACTCAGAACAAGCAGTGCACTTGCTGCTCCAGATGTCCATCTTCTCAGCTCATCTGCAAAACCAAAGCTTTCTGCAACTGGAACATATGCATGTACACTAAACAATGGTGACCCTTCTTGCATTTCTTCCTTCAACACTCTAGCTCGTCTCCTCGCAAGCACTGCGTACATCGATCCTAAATGCTCAGTAGGAGTATTCAATTCACAGAAGTACAATGCTTCAACTAGTCTAGCTTTTCTCTGGAGTACAGCTGCTCTACAAGCCTCCTTAACTGCTGTCATTACTTGTCCTGTGAAAACACCGTACGGCTCCACCGCTTGGTGGGGTGTTTCATTATTGTTATCCTCCATTGGAGATATGAAAGCTTCCACTATAAACGCTAGGCCCCACATTGGTTCATCACACAAAGGACCAGCTGAGGTAGCTATCTGAAATCCAGACAAAACACTGCTCTCAAGACTCTCCACTTCTCTTAATAACGTTTCGTCGGCCCCTATAGATGATGATGATGATGACGATGATGATGTTGATGTGTCACCAAGACCCAACTTATGGGAAACATAAGGAAATCCCTTGATAAGAACAGAGCCACCTTCCATCTTCTTCCCTCTGCCTGGAGTAAGTAGAATATTAGGACCAACCTGTCTAGGACCCAATGCCCAAATCCTCTCGAAAACGTCTTTCCACATTGTTCTATATTTCTCAACACGATCCCTCTCCATATCTGCAGTTTCAGAAGAAAGATCGCTTTCCACAGCATCCATCATCCTTTTCTTGAGAGTTTCGATTGGATTTTCATCTTCTGCAATGATACCCCTTGAGGTTTCCAAGCTCTTCAAAGCTTGTTTAGATTTGCCTCCTATTATATCTCCCAAAAGTTCACAACTTTCATCAAGCAGCTTAGTAAGAGGAGCTGGAAGTTTCATGACCTGTACACGGACAACACACCTACCATTTGCTGTTGTTTTCTCTACATAGTCAGAGCTTCCACTAAACCACTTGAGGTTCTCCAAAATATTACCCTCGATTGTTTCTTTAAAAGAGACAAGGGGGGGAGAGACTTCCAAACTCACTTTTGCAAATCTCTCCTTCAGATCTTTCACACATCTCTCCAGATGAACTTCTCCTGCAGCAGCAAGAACATGCTCCCCTCTAGCGGAAACAGAGACCTCGACGAAAGGGTCTGCACGATTTAACAAACGCAACCCTTTCATGAGTGCGCCTATATCAGCAGGATCAGACGGTTCAATTGCAACTTTGAGCATCGGTGCAACTTGAAAAACCATGCTGGAGAAAGGCCAACAATTAACTGTAGATGAAAGAGTAGCAGTCTTCAATATGTGCTGACTCAGCCCTCGTATGGCGACGATATTCCCAGCCTTTACAGACTCAACTGATGTCAATCCTTGACCCATCATTAGATATAATGACTGCAACTCAGCTTCTTGGACATGCTTCTGCCTTGATTCCATTGTCAGCGGATCATGTAAAGCAGAAAGCACAAAAATCCTCTGCCCAGCAAAAAGAACCCCACTAAAGATCCTGGCAAATGCAAGAAAACACTCTCCACTCTCTCCTTCATCTGTGGAATTGTTCAGAATCTCTCCACGAGGGAGCATTTTCATTGGCACAGCAAACATCTTGGAGACAAACACAACACATGGAGCAGCAGGACTGGGATTACAAGCCTCAACAGACTCTCTTACAAATTCTGCCTCTGAAAGCACATCAGAGCTATCCCCAACGTCAAAACTATCTCTTTTGGGCAGCAATCTTGATATACGAAAAGTCTGAGCAGTAACAGGATCAGGCATGCAGTCGACCACCATAGACAAGATGGTTTCAGACAATGGAAGCCAACGGCTCATTACAGCTTGAAGCACAGATTTAGGATCCTTATTTTGAAGTTCACGTGGAGGTATAGATAAATTAAAGGATTTGATAACCTTGTCAATATTTCCTCTATCCTCAAACACTTTCCAAAGGTAGTCCAGAATAAATTGTACAAACATAGGCTTAGCATTTGCAGCATTGTTAACTCCTTTCTTGCCCACAATCATCTTAGTCTTGGGAATGAAGTAACGAGGCCCCCATAAAGCCTTTTGTAATGTAGCTGCACTTGCGCCAAGCTTAGAAGCATAAATCTCTGCAAAATCACATATCCTAAATCCCCAACCATCAAGGGCACAAGCAAAGACAACATTTCCTTTCTGAGGTTGAAAGGTGTCCTCCTCATCATCCTCTAAAAACTCATAATTCTCATCACCAGATGGAGCAACAGACAGCATGGAATCCACTTCGGATAAGTATTTTTCAGACTTATAAGCACTAACTATCCCATTAACCTCATGGATAATTCTCAATAATCTATTGTAAGCTTCCATGGGACTCAATTTCAACTCACATATCAGCCTATCAACCTTATTCAAAACTAAACATGGAGTCAATTTCTCAATCCATGCTTGACGCAGTACAGCATGGGTCTGAATATGAACACCTTCCACAGCATCCACCAATACCAATGCCCCATCACTCAACCTAGCTGCGGTAGAAACCTCACTGCAGAAATCCATGTGGCCTGGTGAATCTATAAGATTGACAGAGTACTCCTTAAATTGCAGAGCAATGGAGGAGCTCTTCATAGTGATAGCACGGCGCTGTTCCTCGTCCAAGTAATCCATGAACCTAAGTTTGCCAGCTTGCTTTGGATGAAGCACTCCTCCACCGTATGAAGCAATCAAATGGTCGGCAAGAGTGGTCTTCCCATGATCAACATGTGCGAGGATGCATATATTCCGAACTATCTTCTGATCACTGCGGGTCTCCGATGAATCGTCCTCCTAAGAAGGAAAAATTAGTTGCTAAAAACACTATTTTTCAACTGACATCAAACAACACATTGAATATTACCCTCGATCATTCGCAGGAAAATAAAAAGGATTCAATACCTGTTTATTCAGAGACCTAGAAATTACTCCTTGTTCTTCTTCCGATGAAACTTTCCTTATCTTCTCGATACTAATCTCAGTCATTATTTACTCTGCGGTGGCCGTCGGACATACCAAGGCGGCGATGGAGAGCCGATCGGCGAGATTATACCCTAAATTGGCGAGATTACACCGTAAAGAAGAAGCGCTATAATGAAATTGGATTGGGCTAAGCCTTTCATTCATCTATTCAAATTAGCAGTTGCTTATTGGGCTTTGGGTTGGGCTAAACCTTTCATTCATCTATTTAAATTAGGGCTCAGGTTATCTGCACACACATTTTTGTTTAGAACACCCACATTATGAAAACACACACCGTTTATTGAGTACATCCCTTAATAACTCACTAAAATACCCTTTTGCGAATAAAAAATTTCATCAAAATTCGAAAAAATTATCCGATAATGTGTTCTTTTTTCGGAAAATATTTCCGAAAATTTGGAGAAATTTCGGTCAAAATATGAGAACAGTAGGTTTTCCGAAAAAAAAAAATCAAACCTCAGAATTCGAAAAAATTATTCGAAAATGTGTTCTTTTTTCGGAAAATATTTCCTGAAATTTGGAGAATTTTGGCCAAAATATGAGAACAATAGGGTTTTCGAAAAAAAAAAAAATAAACCTTAAATTTTAGAAAAAAAATGCCGAATTTTTCGATGTATTTTCAAAAAAAATTACCGCAAACTTGTACATTTTTTGATAAGAACACTTTTGTCATTTCATGTTTATGGCGTTCTAAATAAAAATGGGTGTGCACATAACCTGGTCCTTAAATTAGCAGTTGCTTATTGGGCTTTGGGTTGGGCTAAACCTTTCATTCATCTATTCAAATTAGGGTCTAGGGCTTCTGGTGCACATAAATATCGAATCCAGCTTGATGATTAGACATAACCAGACTATTAAGTATTAAATATATTATTTTAATTAACTTTATTATGTAATGTAAATTAACAATGTGACACTCGTTATAGATTTAATTCACTGCTATGATAGTTGATAGAATTTGAATTATTATTTTGTTATTTAACTAAATTAAAATATAGAAAAATGTTTAAGTTTTGAATAAAAAAAAAAAATACGAATTACATACATTTGATTTACGAATTTTATAATTTAAGATATTTGTTTAGGTGTTATATATAAGAAAATATAAATAAATATATATATCCTTGACAAATCGCATTCTATTTTTTTTTTAAAATTTTTGCACCCATTTTTAGGCAGTACATCTTTAATTTTATTTAAAAATTAAAAAAAAAACACATGAAGAGATTATATTGCACCAAACTTATTCAAAAATTAATTTTACACCCACCCCACTGTTGGTGTTGAGTTGCCGAGTCACCGCCAGGTTCATTTTTTCATTCTTTTTTATCTATTTAACTGAAAAACATCTCAAAATTTCATAAAATTAACTTCTGAAAATTTTCCATTTTTTCAAAAGAATTTATCAAATCTTGTACAATTTTTTTAACTTTGGGGGCATTTAAGAAAGCCCCTACTTACTAAGTATATAGATGTATTTACTAATTTCAAAGGTAAAGCCCCTACTTACTAAGTATATAGATGTATTTACTAATTTCAAAGGTTTGAATTTTATTCGAAAACGCATACAATTTTTTTAAAAAATAAATTATTGAATCTTGTAGAAATTTTTGAAACTTGGGGGTATATAATTTTTTTCAGAATTTAATGTTGCCTGAATTTCACACAACCAATTCCGATCGTTTTTTCTTTTTTACCCGAAAGAAGATTTTTTTTTTTTTCAAAAAAATGAAGATATTGTAGATTTATTATAAATTTTCAACGTTACTCAAATAACCAAAATAAAAAAAAATAATAATTGAAAAATAAACAATAAAAAAAAGGAGGGTAAGAGAATAAAATATATACTAAATTCACTGCAAATACTAAAATTCATAAATCGATTTTAATATTCAATTAAATTAATATAATCTAAAATAAAATTCTTTCAATTTTAACTTATATAATTAAAAATCAATAGAAAAATACTTTAAAAATAATAAAATATATATTTTAGATCTACAATTTATTTATATATGTTAAATTAAAAAAATAACTAATTTGATATATAGTGTTTTAAAATTAAAAACTTATAGAAATTTAAAATTATTGTTACAAAGTAAAAAAAGAAAAAAAAAAATTAGTTGGTAAAACTAAATCACTCTTTAGTGAGTGCATTTCACTTTGTTTCAATAAAGACTACCTATAATCTCTCTCCTCACTTCACTTCTATATATATCTATATATATAAATTACAAAGCCATGGCCCATAAGTAAATCAAAATTGAAACAATATTTACTTCTCCATATAGGGCGTTGGTGTTCTCTGCATTTATTACAGTACCCTGCCTCTCTATGCTATTGTTGCTCAGGCATGTTAAACCTTTCGCAAAAACTCCACTTTTTTCTTCTTTATAGATATTAGACATTATGATTTTTAATACTCTTTTCGTCCTGTGATAATCTTCACACTTTTTTTTTTATACCCTAACATAATCTTCACACCCAAATAAGAAAAGTCTACACAATATTAACACCATCACAGTTCCATTTAAATTTAAAAAAATATCATTCTTGTTTTACTCTATTTTATTCTTTCTCCTACACTATATCTCATTCTATTACCCATAATACCCTTATATTTTATTCTCCCCTTTACACTATTTCAACCAAAAAGTAGTAACTTTTTTTAATATGTGTGTCCAGCCTACTGTGAAGATTATCACGGGATGGAGGGAGTACGATTTTACTTTTCTTAATTTGAAATGAAGATGGGAAACTCATTCAGCAAGGCTGTATTTGAAGAACACATGCAAGAGAAGCTCACAGGATGGGCTCAGAAGGCAAAGATGAAAAAGGGCCGAAGAAGAGCTGCCGATGGGGGTGGCGGCTTGAGCCAAGTTGGCTATCGCGACCCCCATTCCCAATTCCATCTCCGACACTGGAATGGGAATCTATAACAACAGACGAACATAGAGGCATAGAAATCGAGAAAACTACGTGTGTTCCGTCTCATGATCCTAAGTGAGCACAACTTTAGGTAGATTGAAACATGATCCCTAGAGAGCAATACCGTAGTGCGTTAAACTAGACCATTATATAAATTACCAGGTGTACAGTTCTTGATGATACATCTATCTAACTTGACAAACTTACAAGTTAAAACATAAGGAATTTAAATTAAAATCGAACACCATAAGGATCCAGTTTTAAACACTAGAAATTTTCAGCTGCTAGATTATTTTGCCAAGGCGAATTCTATTTACAACCTCAACAGGTAATGCATATGCTGGATCTATGGCTTTAAGCCCTGGATATCCGAGTAGTGAAAGTCCTGAATTCACCAAACAAGAAAAGCTTTGTCAAACAAGCTGAGGCTGACGCTGTTTTGCACATAGCACATTTAAGACGAAACAAATACTAGCTAGGACACATTATGTAAGCATTGATGCATAACTATGGGTGTGAGGACGGGAGTAATCTTACCAGCAACACCAAAATAGGTGTGGAAGACATCAACAGCATCATCCGGCCGATCTGAAATCCCTCCATTCTCCTTATCCTACATCATTAAAGGATGGGGCAATGTAAATTTCTTACTTTATATGGTAAACAATGATAAATGATACCAGAAAAAAGAAACTTCAAACAGAAATTTAATTTCAAATCCAAGTTATAACCTGACAATCCAAGATGAAGTTAACAAGCTTTTCCTTCTTGATCCAGTGAACTCTATCAATCATGATTAAGCTGGAAAGAACCCACCATGAGTAACAGACCTGGAGTCGGAAATGGTATCGTATGAGAACCATGCTCTGGAAAATTGTATTCCCTTCCTCCCACTATTATTTGCACACTTGCCTTATTGGGATGTCCCACAACAATTTGGACACTCCAAAAATAGTAAACCCTCACAATATCTCCATTTTACACAAAATGTCATTGAAGTGAGCCCACACATAAATCCAATACAACTCATTTCTTCACTTTATACATAAAGGTGAACAAAATTGTCCTTCATACCCCAACCTAGTTCCTCACTTTCTTAATTTTTATTCTAGACCATCTAGACCATAAGATCTGACCGAAACTATGATAAATAAATATGAATATGGGAAGAAAAGAAAGGGCAAAAGTGAGAAAAAGTTAGACAAAGTTATATGTCGCTACCTCCCTGGCATTTCTTTAATTGAATTTCATTTGATTAGGCGAAGTTCCTTAAAAACTTCAGCTTTCTTAAAAGATTCTGAATAGTTCTGTGGGTTGAGCACCCCAAGGAAATATAGAATAAGAGAACATTTAAAAAGTTTGATTCTTCATTGATCATAAAGCTCTACCTCTTCTAAGATCTTTTCCTTCTCTTCGGGATCGAACATCAATTGCAACAATTGATGAGATGGCTCATTGGGATAGATGTAGATGAACAATAATCCCTAGAACCGTATAGGAAGTTTTCTCCTCGTGTGCTCACAAGAAAATGATTTGATTCGAAGTTTTGTCTATATATGCAATTCTAATAAATTAAATGGACAAATGGGCCCAAAATAAATTAGACTATGATTTCAGTCTTTTTCTTCCGAAAATGAAAAAATAAACCATTCGTACTCATAACTCGCTGATAACTCTCAAATAGTTCAAAGGAAAAATCTTTAGTCAATTTCATTATTGAGTCGTCTTTACTCCTCTTTTGTTTGTCTCTGTTTAAACCATTTCAAATTTACTCTGGATTTTAGTCCGATCCAGCTACTGAGACGATTGAGACAAATTTAAAAGGGTGTTCTCGTTCTGAGATCCTTTTCTATTTTGTTTGAATCATTGCCTAGAGCATTACTTCGGTGTTTCTCTAATTCTTTCAAAATAAAATGGCAGCAATATTAAATTTTTGATTTCTTTCGATCAAAAAATCCGCGACAGTAGATTCCTCGCGTGATACACTTTGAATCGAAAAATTGGAATCAATTTCAACAAATTTTGCTTTTGAATTGAAACTTGCTCGAATTGGATCCTTTCTGATTCCTATATGTCTGATACATTTACGAAGTTGTTCCTTCCAATTGATTGACATTAACCCTAGATCCTGCCCCGAGAAATGAATTAATACTTTATCTGAGCTCCAGCGTAAAATTATTTACAACCCAACAAAAAACGAAGGTTCGGGTAACAGAACAAACAATGTCGAGCCAAGAGCACCCTCCTTTATTCCCAGACAATCAAAAATGGTGTGATGTAAAACCACAACGGATCAAGTCCTCTCAAGCCTAATGCCGCTTCTACCACATCGTTTCAAATGAAGTTTTACCATAATATTCCTTAATTTGGAACTGGAAAAGGAAATTACTCCACTTATGGAATCTCATGAATAGTCACTGGTTCAGCCGTCCATAGACATCGTAATCTAGACTTTCTTCTATATATGAATATATGATCTGTGGAACGATTTTTTTGAAAAAGTCTTAGCAAGACAGCATTTTTAATATACATAAATAATATATAGATCCGAGAATGTACCAGTCACTGTTATAGATATTCTAGATTATTGAATATCTATAATTTCAGTTTAAATAATTTAAGGATTATAAATCTTTTCACAAAGAACCTAAAATTTTCTCTTGTGATTGAAATAGAATGATACGTACCATTTATATGATTATATTATACGATTGATATGTATTTGGTTTAAATGGGGGTTGAGTAATATCGACTCTGTGAAAAAGTGAACAGCGATAGATAAATCACTCCTGCCTCAAGCCTTAAATAGATTTCCAATTTTTTCTTTATTCGAGTCAAACACGAAATACCTAAAATCAAATTATATCTAAAGAAAACATCAGCTCCATAACATATTTCTATATAATATGGAACTTGATCATTTATTAATGAATCGAATAGACACAGATATTAAAATTAATATGGATTAACTCCCTACCCACTCTCTATTTCTTTTTATGGGAATAATGGAGCATAAAGGACTGCGCTGGGACGGGAAGGATTCGAACCTCCGGAATAGCGGGACCAAAACCCGTTGCCTTACCACTTTGGCCACGCCCCATTTCACTTTCTAATCGACACTAAGAACAATAATATTGGTATTGCTTGTTTGTCAACTCCAGTCCAAATATCTACAGATTCATAGAATCGATTGGTACTAGGATTTTGATACATATAGATATAGAATTCAACTTAATTTATTGATCATTACATAGAATTCAATTAAGATATTGTATGAAAGAAGGATTTCTTCTATCCTCCTTTTGAGAATTGGAGGATTTTTGGTTGGGTGGATTCAAAGAAAAGAAGGGGTTTTTGTCTACCTTACTTACTTTCTTTTTTCCTTATATCAAAATACAATCAAATGCAATTATCTCCAAGAACAAAATGTCTGTTATGCTTAATATTGTTGGGTTTGATCTTTGTATTTGTGGCTGTTAATTCTCCCTTTTATTCGAGTAGTTTTTTCTTCGCAACGTCTGAAGCCTATGCTTTTTTGAATCCAATCGATGCGGTGCCAGTCATACCTTTGCTTTTCTTAGCTTTTGTTTGGGCAAGCTACAAGTTTTCGATGAGATCCTGAATAATATCTCTAGGAAAATATGATTTCCTCTCGATAAAAAAATTCTAACAATTGAAAAACTGATAAGTTTTAGAGTATGAAACCCTGATTCACACGCTGAAATTCGTGTATAGTCGACAAAACCCAGGCTTACCCCATTTCCTCTATTTTTGACTTCTTTCCAGTGAAAGACCCTAACTCTATCCTCATAGGGTCTCCTACAATATAATATCTAATTTGGATATAATCCTAAATTTGGGTTAATGAAAAACAAATGAATTTATGACAATGTGCATTCTAGAAAAACCTCATTTCTTTAGGATATGGGTAGAAAAAAATAGAAGATCTATTCTTTTTTCAAAAAAACCATCTTGAGATTGTAATGCTTACCTGAAACTCTTCGTTTATACTGTAGTGATATTTTTGTGTCTCTTATCTTTGGATTTCTATCTAATGATCCAGGCGAAATCCTGACGTAAAGAATAAAACAGGGTTTTCTTGGTTTTAGTTAATTTGCAAATTTTTCTTATTAGATTTTATCTATTCTACACGTTTCACTACATTTTCAAAAATTGAAAAACCAAATAAATCTACTTCACCTGGAAACGGAAAGAGAGGGATTCGAAACCCTCGGTACGAATAACTGCACAACGGATTAGCAATCCGACGCTTTGTGTCCACTCAGCCATCTTCAATTGAAAAAGATAATTAATTACTACATTGGAAGGAACCTTTCGTCTTTCTCTATTCTATTATATATATAGAGATCCACAAATCGGGAATTTCCTTTATCTAAAAGATGGGCCTGACCGCGCGAACAATCGAGCTAAAAAAGAGCAAGACCCATTTGTGTTGACGTTCGAAAGGCCCTTCCTTTGCCCGGCTCCGGTCAGTACCCAGTTGCTCTTTTTTTGTTCCAACGAATTATAGATAATAATGATTTATCTGATAACTCGATTTGAAACAAAAGACTTTTATTATTATATTATTATATTCAATTGAATATATTTTATATCAAGCAACAAAAAAGAATAAAGACTATTTAAATTGTTTTTCTTGTTATTTTTACCGAACTCAAAAGAAACTATCAGATTCTTCACAATGCATTTTTTTTTGTTACATTTGATGTTTTTTTATCCTGCATCTTTCAGCAAAGGAATACTCTTGAGTTTAGTTACTTACTCGTTCAGTTCTTTCAGTCCAATTAGGATCTTCTGCCGGCAAAGCGTAATGTTCTGTTTGATGATTCTTTAACGATCCTATCTGATCATCTCTCAATGACGTTCGACAAAAGATCCGCTTGCAGCACAATAATCAGATTGTAAAGTGGCATATGGTGTAAAGGTGATTCGTTCTATTAACTGCCAATAGTTGCGCAGTCTTCGGTTTTGCGACTCTAAAAACTTCTATTTTCAAAAGATTTGTCTCTTCAATGAGAAATTGAGAAAAAATGTTAATTCTCGTGATTTGTATCCATGAGTCACTTTATAAATTGAAAAGTTGGATTATGAATTGCGAACATAATTCTTCAATCTTGGACCAAAACTTCCAATTGAATAAGTATGAGTAAAGGATCCATGGCAGAAGATAGAAATTCAATTGAATCGTAACTAAATCTGCCATTTTTTTTTCTAAAGAAAGAAGTTGGAGCAAAAATAGTCTAACGATGACTTTGGCTTCATTGAGACATCGAGAGATATTGTTTTACTGGTGGAAACAAAACTTTTCCCCCAGGATCCTCTCAAATAGAAATAGAGAACGAAGTAACTAGAAAGATTGTTAGAATCACCTTCTCTTCTAGGGCGATCATCTAGAAAGCGATTCATTTTGTTTGTTTGTATTCAAACAAAAAAGCTGACGTAGGTGTTATGGGTATCATTTTTCATTTTGTCTACATCTTAGATCTATGAATTTACTCATATTCCATAAAGGAGCCGAATGAAACCAAAGTTTCATGTTCGGTTTTAATTAGAGACGTTCAAAGCACTGAATTGAACGTCGACTATAACTCCTAGTCAGGTTAACGATGTGGGTTCGATTCCCGCCACTTATTTTTTCTAAATATTCTATTCGAATTCTATTCTAGAATATAGAAAATCTTATTTGAATTACGATTAGTGAATCATTGAATATACAATTCCCAAAAACGACTCACATATAATCCTATTTTTTTGGTTTTTAATTCAAGAAAATCAAAATACGAAAAAATCGGGAATGAATGGCGTCCATTGTCTAATGGATAGGACAGAGGTCTTCTAAACCTTTGGTATAGGCTCAAATCTTATTGACGCAATTTATTTCCATCTATTTTGATTTCGGGAAAGACTTTTTGCGATGAATTGAGTCTGAGTTTGAAAATCGTGTGAACAAGCTTTTATGTTGTTCTTAAGTAGAAAAATGTCCATTTGTTCCTGAATACTTCTTTTCAAAAGGGCTTCATTTCTTCAGTAACATCTTAGTAGACGATAAGGATTTCTTGAACTGGGGTTTATTAGTTTTGCGCAAGTACGTAATTCAACAATAAAGTCTTTACCTGTCCAACTAATGAATCAAGATAAAGATATTCCGGGTATAAATAGTCATTATTCGTTCTTCTACCGCAAGAGGGGCGGCTTGGGATTGTTTAATCAATTCACGCAATCGTTGACCTCTTGCCAATTGATTCTGAGTAGTTGATTAAGATCGCAAGTAAAATTGTGCAAAGGCTTCTAATTCTGCAAATTGCGCTAATTCCAATTTTAATTTACCAGCTGGCTTGTTTCATGGCTTTAATTTGAGCCGCAGACTCCTACTCTGGAAACGGAGATGTTCGGCATTAATGGCGGGTCTGATTCCAGCATTGAATAGATCGGCAGATAAAAATATTTGTCCATCAGGCATGGAAATACATTAGTAGGAATATAAGCCGAACATCTCCTGATTGGGCCTCAACTATTGGTAAGGCGGTCATACTTCCTACCTAACCAGAACTCTGACTTAGCGGCTCTTTCCAAAAGGCGAATGCAAATAAAAACATCCCCTGATAAGCTCGCGACCGGGTGGTCTTCGGGTAATAGAAGAGAGATGATTTGGCGCGTTTGGGCTTGTTTGGAGTGGATCACTGTTAAATGATTAAAGTGTGTTGTTTACGGTACATAAAAATTCAGCCAAAGCGGCTCCCTGTATATGAGTAGGTATTGTAATGTAGCGGGGGAATCCGCTTATTTCGGCTACCACAATAGTGTATTCCATCGCCCTTCTTTCCTGTAAAGTCGTTACTACCTGGAGCCAGAAGATGCTTTTGCCCAATAGCTACATAAACACATATTACATTTTGACCTTGTTGATTGAGAATCGTATCTGTGGCTACCGCTGTTTTACCGGTCTGTCTGTCTCCAATAATTAATTCCCCGCTGACCACGTCCTATAGGGATCATCGAATCAATAGCAATAAGCCCGGTTTGAAGAGGCCTATACGGAACGCCGGGAAATAATACCCGGAGCGGGAGATTCAATTAATCGAGATTCCGAAGCTGAAATTTCCCCACCATCAATAGGTTTAGCCAGGGCGTTTATAACACGGGCCCAAATAAGCCTCACTCACTGGTATCTGAGCAATTCTTCCTGGGTTGGCTTTTACAGAACTTCCTTCTCTGTATCATCAAACCATCACCCATTAATGCCAACACCAACATTATTTGATTCCAAATTCAGATAATACCCATTGTACCTTCTTCAAATTCGACTAATTCACCCGCCATTACTTTACCAAGACCATGAATACGAGCAATACCCTCGCCTACTTGAAGTACGGGTACTGGTATTTAAATCTTGACTTTCTATTATATTGTTCAAAGTTTTACGGAGAATATTACTAATTTCGTCGGTTGAATGGTTACCATGAGTTTTTCTTAATTGAATTATTTTTTTAAAAGAAAAAAATAATGCCTTAGAGAGATAATAATTAAAAAAAAGTGAAAAGGGGAAAGACTAATCAGTTATTTCTTTTATCGCTCCCAACATCCCAAAATTGGCACTAATGGTACGTAAATGTAACTCATTATTCAAACAACTATTCAGAGTTCCTTTTCGCCCCTTTTTGGGGGTTGTTGGAAACCCGTTTTTTGGACTTGATTAATTGCCCTTTTCTGTTCAAACTGAATTTTTTCATTTTTGTAATTTTCTAATTGTTCCAAAGTGTTATGTTTGGGAAATTTAAACAAATTTTTTTTTTTCTTGTTCTTTTCTCAGAGTATCCATTCACCCGAAACTGATCTGCTTCCATTTCTACTTTCCGGGAAACGGGGCCCCGGGGTTTTTTTTCCCTCTGTGCAATGGCCCCCCCCGCAGTTCTTCTGAATTTCGAATAGTATTCAAGATCCCTGTTTTCGATTATCTAATAAATCACTTAATGAAAGTAGATTATCTTCGGTTCATTTTAAAACTTCCATAATCCCTTCCCGAACCAAACATGAATCTTTCGGGTTCATTTGGCTCTCCCCTCAATTACTTAGGTCAATTTCATATCTTTTTTATGAATGTAATGAGCCTATCCTCTTTCAGTAGTAAAAAAATGAAAACGAATCTAATGCAAAAAGCAAAAATACTTTGAGTGACTCTTCTGACAAAATCAAAAATATCTAATTGTCAGCAAAGCTGTTTCTTTTTTTTTTCTTCAGTTCAAATCCAAAAATTATACAATAAGGCATAGGTCGTCGATTCATCATTGATAAAAGGGGAAAATACCTGAGCGGTTCATTTTTTTATCGAGATGAGGTTCTATATCGAGAAAATATTCCTTTAAATGAAAAACCACTCTATAGTAACATAGCGAAAGAGTACCATGCTGCATCTAGATTTCAAACGATTTGATTTAACCATCTTAACAGCCCCAACGTTATTGGTTGCTAGAGAATCAAAGTGGATTTTACCAATTAATCGAAAAATGCTGTGGTTCTTACATATAATTTCTTAAGAAGTAATCGCGTGCGATCATGCACCCATCCGGGGAAGCAGCTGATTGATACAGCCTATTCTTGAAAAATAAAACAACCCACACACACTCCTTCCAAAAGATCAATACACCAATCACTACACTTAGATTTATTGATTTTATATAAAATATTTGGGTATTAAACCAAACTTCCCGGCAGATGGCCAGTGGCCCAAAGAAAACGAAAAAGAATCGGTTACATTTTTCATATAATCTCCTTTTTATAGATAGATCAAAAATCGACGAGAGTTCTTTTTCTACCACTTTGTCCTCTTTTTATTTATTCTTTTTTTTTTTTTTAATCGAGGAAAAATCTTCGAGCGCATGAACTACCCCTTCATTGCTGCAACACCTCATAAAAAAAGAGTTTCTTTGGACTACGAACGGGAAGGGTGGAAAGCGAGTCGGCATACTAATTCCTCATCTGCGAATCAGCCTCTTCTCGTAGGTTATTTTTCACCGAATAAGGAATTGTCGGAGTGGGAAATCGTGATCTAATTTGAAAAAGCAAACGACAAGCTCATATAATAAAATAGGAAAAATTTTAATTTTTCCCCATTTCGAAGATTAAAAAAAGGATTCGCAAATAAAAGTGCTAGTGCTACAACCAATCCAAAAATCGTTAAAGCTTCCATAAAAGCTAAAAAAGAAAGAGTAATTGTATTTTTCCCTCCGCCTCGGGGGTCTCCGGGTACCCCTTTTTACGGCTTGACCCCAGCAGTCCCTTGACCAACCTCCAGGTCCGATAGAAGCCCAAACCCTTTTCAGCCAATCCCCGCAGCAATAACGGAAGGGCAGAAACGTGGGTTCATGATAAACCCCATACCAACAAAAGAAATGGTTAATGATACAAGCAACCAATGAATTAGGCAGGACTCAATTAAATTTCCCTCGATAGGATTCTATCTAGTAGAAATAACTAAGAACTTCGAATTTAAGTAAGAATATTATTGAATCATCAGAACTACTTCGATATTTTCTTTTTGTTTCTTTTTTTCTATCCACAGAGTTTTTTTGAACCGTAGAACTTTATTTCGTGATTTCGAACTGCTATTTCATTCTTCCATCTTTTATGAAAGGACTTCTATTGGAACTCACACAGGATAAAGCAAATAAAATACATCTTTAGTTCATATATAACGAGTCAATATCTATATGACATATAGCATGTCTTTTTTCCATAACGTAAACCATTAGATTCAATCGGATTGACAATCAATCCACTTTTTTAGGAATCCCGTGTAAATTCTTTTCTCACTTCCGCCTTTGTTTATCGGGGAGCATAACACCAAATGGGTAAATTCAATTGATTAGTGCGAATTATTGCATAGAAATATTATTATTTAAAATTTGATTGATCTAAGTTCATGTGTCAATTGCCGAATAAAATCAACTGTAAAGTAGAATCCTCCTTTTTTATTTAATCACACGTCGTAAAATATATTCTTATTCAACTATGATTTGGAATAAGAATATTGGCTGACCAATATAATAGAAAGTGAATATTCGTCGCGGAAAGGTAGGATATTAAGTGTACAAAAAGAGAATTTTAGGAAAAAAATCTTTAGATCTTTTTTCCCTTTTTTTTTACAACTCTCTAATATCGTAATTTTTTAATTTTTTTTTTCCTATTGTTTTCTTTTCGTATCTTTTGAGTCTTTAATATTTCATTC